>JAQMRL010000003.1:0-726977 GCA_035578175.1 Catonia carolina | reverse complement strand
CACATATCAGAGTGCGTACTAAAAGGGTTTTGGTACGTTAACGGTGATTTACCAGACCCTAGCCGGGAATTGAACCCAGGTCCTTTTACTTTGTAGGCTAGAGCGCTAGTCACTACGCCTTGGAGGCGGTTTCAAAATACATTATTCCATTAATGTCTGTTAAAAATTTTATTTGTTAATGTAAATTGTATTCGTTTTGTAAATTGTATTTGTAAATGTTCGTTATCCGAACGTTGGCACTTTTCGCATAACTTACGGACGTCCGGTAAACCGAATGGTATAACTACGCTAAATACTATACTATAATAAATACGCAATGATACCTATTAATAAAATTTATTTAAAAGGACTGCGCTATTGTGTCTTTGTTGTGCAACTATTTATGAAGGGTGGGTTGATTACCTGTTTACATTAAATAAGACTTCTCTAGAAACGACTTTTATATCGAATTTCGGTGTCTTTCGGGAAGATTCTTTGAACCGCTCTGTATAAATAGAACCCCGAGCGCGGTCACTTAGTATCCGTTTCATCTTTGACGAGTGTTTATTAAGTGGCTAGTACAGGTGGTGCATAGTACAGGTCATGTATTTGAGCATTGTAGTAGTTAACTATTGTTATATTATCTTGTGTATGTGCATTGTGTATATGCATTAAATTCAGTTTTTGTGTATGTGCATTGTGTATTCAGTTTCATTTTGTTAGTGCATTCTGTGATTGTTGTAGGTAGCATTAAGGAGCATTAACCCAGAAAATGAAAATCAGAACTACAGGCTATAATAATGTATCATTATAATATATATATATATATATATATATATATATATATATATATATATATATATATATAATCATTATACAGGGTGATTCATGAAGTTCTCCCCCCACTTCTACAGCACATTGTACTAGTAAAAATAATGAAAAAATGTTATATAAACATAGGTCCGAAAACGCTTCGTTAGCGAGTTACAGCTAGCGAAAGTTTCGCCTGGATTTCAGTTCACCAGGTGAAATGAGGTCTTCCTGGAATTGTGGTAAGGTAGATTAAGGGGCAAATTCAATCATTTCTTATGGTTTTTGATCTGATAAATTGAATAAAACAGGTCCCAGATCTGTAAGTTAAATAGTTTTTAAGAAAACCAGTGTCAAATGCAAAAAATGGAGTGAAAATCACATTTTTTCATCTTTGGGCAAGAATAACTTTGTTATTTCACCAAGAAACAGTTAAAAATTTTCAATAAAAAATGTAGAAAATTTTATTCTGAACAAACCGGTGTAAATTAAGTACACAGAAAGCGAATAGTTTTTGAGAAAACCAGTGTCAAATGCAAAAAAATGGAGTGAAAAAAACACATTTTTTCATTTTAGTTTTTCCGGTTAATTTTACTTTGTACTCTTATGAATAAAAACTCATTTAATCAAACATCTATTCGCTTTCTGTGTACTTAATTTACACCGGTTTGTTCAGAATAAAATTTTCTACATGTTTTATTGAAAAATTTTAACTGTTTCTTGGTGAAATAACACAGTTATCCTTGCCCAAAGATGAAAAAATAAGTTTTTCACTCCATTTTTTGCATTTGACACTGGTTTTCTTAAAAACTATTTAACTTACAGATCTGGGACCTGTTTTATTCAATTTATCAGATCAAAAACCATAAGAAATGATTGAATTTGCCCCTTAATCTACCTTACCACAATTCCAGGAAGACCTCATTTCACCTGGTGAACTGAAATCCAGGCGAAACTTTCGCTAGCTGTAACTCGCTAACGAAGCGTTTTCGGACCTATGTTTATATAACATTTTTTCATTATTTTTACTAGTACAATGTGCTGTAGAAGTGGGGGGAGAACTTCATGAATCACCCTGTATATATAATCATTATATATAGATCATTCTACCACTTGAACAAGGCCAAAAATATAATTACAGCCGCTAATATAAGGGTGGGGGTGGAAAAGCGGGCTTTTACGGGGAATCAAATATCTCAGGAACCAAGAAAGATATCAACATGATTCTTGTGCCAAAAAATACAGAAAATTGCTGTTTATTAACTGTTGTATGCTATTATATGTATTTTTTCTTACAAGAAATTAATTGAAGAAAAACCATATTTTCAAAAATATTTATTTTATGTATTCACAAATTATTTATTAACTGAATTCCTACTAATTTTTGTTTTTAATAATCATTCAATAGATAACAGAGCAAGAAATTATGAACATTTGAAAAATATTACCTATCTAACTACCTCCAGTACAAACCAAAATATTTAATTCCCAAGAATGTACAATCATGCAAAAACATATTTACGGAAAATTTTATCTAAAGTTTAAGAAATAATTTCACTCGCCTTGCTAGTGAGCTTTATTTTAATAAACAGATGATTTTATAACTTTTTGTCAACGTACAAACAAAGTAAACACATGCTGTAATTTAGAAAATATTAAGCTTTAAATAAATGCAAAAACAATCAAAATTAAAAAAAACCATCTTCTGCAGTTGACTACCCCCTTAAGTAAATTATTAAGTTATTTATAAAATTAATTCTTTATAATTAGTTTGTTATTTATTTAGACTGCCCATCTGTAATGCAGACAGGTGGAGTATCAAATTTTTTACACTCAATCAGTTCGTTGTAGGGCTAAAATAAATAGTTGTGTTTCTTATCACATGGTCACCCAATTAAATGACTGAACCATTTAACAACAGAAGAGTTAGAGGTGTAAAAGATACTAATCAGAGTTATCTTCTCTAAAAGTAATGAATTTCATTATACAGTTGGACCCTGTGTTGAATGAAGTGAAGATGTCATTTGCAGAGTGGAAAATATGTGCTTTTCAGAGGGCCCGGCATGCTGATAAGCGTACTTTTCCATTAAGTGAGGAAGGCAATGGTAAATCACCTCACTCCTCGTTTTACTTAGTAATAAAACCTCTACAGGTTCAAACCAGCCTTTCGGCTGATGACCTAAACAACAACATTTATTTTGTAACTCTTTCAGTTGTAATTAATACTTGTAATTGTAAACTTTAGTGTATTAGCCTAATTATTTAATTATCCAGATCCCGAAACGGACCTTAGCGATAAGTGTTACAGTGGCGATAGAAGAAACTAACTGTTTACGCACGACACAAATCACGCGCATAAAAGGATTCTGGCCTTCGGGCCAGCCCAGTCAGTCAGCTGGTGGAAAGTCGCTGTTATTTGTTAAGTAACACCGGTTGGGCAAGCGACTTTGTATGGTGACCAGTTGACAGCCATCCATGAACAAACTCTACTGGGGGGGGGGGGGTCCCTGTTCAAATTCATGTCTGATCCTCGTCTAAAAAAATACAGTAAAAAGCAGCAGCGATCAAATGGGGTAGTTTTCAACAATGTACAGTCCCAATAGCAAATAAAAGCTAAAAAAAAAAAAATAAAATAAAAGGATTCTAATTCAAAATAGGCCTATAGGCTGTGACTAGTGTTTAGTCTGTGTTCTCTGTTTATAAAGTCGTATACAAATGAAGAGGATGTAAATATATTAGCTACTATTATTTATTATTATTAATAGAATGAGTTTGCTTTTTATTGAAATGGTAAAGGGTTGTGAGTGTTCGTGTGTACCCAGGAATAAATTAAATTTGTGTGTGTGTGTGTGTGTGTGTGTGTGTGAAAGTATGTGTGGTTTATGTAAATGTGTATAAGTGTATGTGGTCATGCTGGGACATGAAACTGTATTTCGATAACGTAATCTTGTGGGGAGCAGCTTGCAACACGAATGCAACCGTCCCCCGACCTCCTACTATCTATCATCTTATTAAAAACAACTGGCAACGCTTGCCACTTCAACTTCTATTTATTATTTATTAACTATATTAATATTATTATTATAACTTTCTCTTGCCTATATGAATATATAGGAAGGAAAGTATTGTTTTCATGTCCATCACAACAAATACACACTTCACCGGATCTATACGTTTTCAGACCCCCTGAACCCACACAAACATGTTTTTAGGATTGGTCGTGTGTTTGTCTGTGTGTATACAAAATATCTCAAGAACGGAACATCGTACGAACTTGAAACTTGAAACTTAAGTTACATACCACTGCCGGACCCGACACGAACATTTTCATCAAAATCGGTCAACCGGTAGTAGTAGTGTCTTCGTGTAATTTTTATTTTTTTGCGATTTTCTCAAAAACTGGTCCTACGATTTTTTTTAAAATCGCATCATTTACTCAGTTTTTTATTCTCTACAAGATAGGGTAGGCGCCATGTTTGCTGAAGTTCTTGGTGAGGGTGTTTTTACGTAAAAAAGTGTTTTTTTTTAAGATAACGGCTTTAATATGTATTATAGCAAAAATTTATATAATAAAAAATGTAGAGAATTTAAAAACCTACAACTTTTATTTCGAACATTTTTTTTTATAACGCTTAGTTTAGCGGTATTTAGCGTTTTTCTGTTTTTTTCTCACGAAAACGTGTGAAAAATCTATTTTTTAAAGATTTCGGCCTTAGTATGCATTTTATAATAAAGACGTATATAATCAAATATATAGAAAATTAAAAGATCTGCAACTTTTATTTTAAACACTTTTCTCTGCAGAGCCTAGTTTAGCGTGAAAGAGTGATTTTCCGTATTTTTAAGCTAAACTGAGTTCGATTTTCATTTTGCATCTTTCACTCATGATTAAAATAAGGTTATGTTTATTGAGGTTAGTTTTTTGTTTATTTCTAATGTTTTATTACTAATTTTAGGTTTATTGTTAATTATTTATATTGGCAAGAGAAAGTTGTGTGAGTGTTTCACACCAGATTTTTATTATTATTATTATTATTAAGTATATGGTACGCATTATTATTATTTTTATTTGTTAAAAATACATTTGTTTTTTCCTTTCGTATTCGGCCAATTTCAGATCACGTGAGGCTGTCTTTAGACGTTTGTTGGAAGCTCTTTTAGCAGCCCAAATTCTCAGGATTCGCTCACAGCTGTTGGGTTTCTCCTTTCTTCTGTCCACTCGGTGTTCTATTTTTCCGCTTCATGGAAACCCTTAAAGTTTGTAATTAGCGGTATGAATTTGGTTCGTTGCATTAAGTTTTCACGGTGTAATCCGGTTTCTTAATGTCCTTTCTGAGTTATTTAAACCAGCGTAGGGTCTATTGTACGTATTACTTTCTCTTGCCTATATGAATAGGTTACGTAGATATGGAAAGTATTGTTTCGCGTCGATTTTTCACCGGAAATACATGTTTTTAGGCCCCTGACCAAACATACAAGTTTTTAGCGATTGGTCTGTGTGTGTGTTTGTGTATGCGTGAGTGTGTGTGTGAACAAAATAGAGGACCCGACATAAATATTTCAATCAAAATCGGTCAACCGGAAGTAGTAGTATTCGTGTCATTTTTTTACTTTTTTGCCATTTTCTCAAAAACGGGTTTCTACGATTGTTTTTTAAAAATCGTGTCATTTACTATAATATTTTTTATGCACTACATGATAGGGTAGGCGCTATGTCTGCTCAATTCTTGGGGAGGCTGAGCTCTCTTCAAAAAAATGGTTCTTTTAAGATCGCGGCTTCAATATACATTTTACCGCAAAAGTGTATGAATCAAAGTTGTAGAAAATTAAAAAACCTACAACTTTTATTTTTAACATTTCTTTGTATAATGCTTAGTTTAGTGGTAATTACTGATTTTATGTGTTTTTTTTGTCTTGAAAATTTATAAAAAATGGATTTTTTTTAAATTTCGTCATTGGTATGAATTTTACGAAAAAAGTGTTTATTCAAATTTATAGAAAATTAAAAGACCTACAACGTTTATTTAAGCATTTTTCTCTACTGAGCTTAGTTAAGCGTGAAAGAGTGATTTTCCATATTTTTAAACCAAACTAAGGATGGTTTTCATTTTGCATCATTGGGCATCATGATTAAAGAGAGGTTATGATTTTGTTTATTTCTAAAATTTAAGTACTAGACTAATGTTAAGTTGTATTGTTCATTGTTTCCGTTGGCAAGAGAAAGTTGTGTGAGTGGTTCACCCCAAATTTTTTAGCAGCACAAAGCAGATAGGAAACGGGCCCTTATTGCATAATAAAATACAGACGTCAAAGTATTCTTAACCGAAAAATCTGGTGTGTAATACTCACACAATTTTCTCTTGCCAATGAAAATAATTGACAATAAACCTAACATTAGTGTTAAAACATTTGAAACAAACAAAAAACTAACCTCAATAAACATAACCTAATGTTAATCATGAGTGAAAGACGCAAAATGAAAATCAACCTAAGTTTGGGTTAAAGATACGGAAAATCACTCTTTAATGCTAAACTAGGCTCTGTAGAGAAAAATGCTTTCAATAAAAGTTGTATTTTCTATAAATTTTAATACACTATATATTTTAAAGTTTTATAAATTTTAAAATCTATATTTTTTATTGTATAAATTTTTGCGCTAAAATGCATATTAAAGCCGCAATCTTAAAAATCCAATTTTTTTACGTGTAAACAGCCTCAGCAAGAATTTCAGCAAACATGGCGCCTACCCTATCTTGTAGAGCATACAAAATTTAGTAAACTAGGGGATTTTTTAAAAAATCGTAGGACCCGTTTTTGAGAAAATCGCAAAAAAGTGAAAAATGAAACGAATAAACTATTACTTCCGGTTGACCGATTTCGAGTAAAATGTTCGTGTCAGGTACGGTAGTGGTATGTAACTCAAGTTTCTAGTTCGTACGATGTTCCGTTCTTGAGATATTCTGTTTACACACACACAAAGATCAATCGCTAAAAACATGTTTTTTTGGATTCAGTGGTCTGAAAACGTGTAGATTCGGTGAAACTCGATATCTTAAAATGGACATGAAAACAATACTTTCCTTCCTATGTATTCATATAGGCAAAAGAAAATCCCAGTTTTGGTAGTTGGTTGTTTCTTGCAAAACTGTGTCCTTTGACGGTGATACATACATCCAGAACAATTAAACCATCAATCACCATGTAGCCCTACGTGTAACGAGGTAGTTTAGACCTGTTAATAGGCTAATAGGCTAATAGGCTAAATAGTCTGTAAAATAAGTTTAAAATTGGTTTAAGTAAACAAAAAGGGTAATAAGTGAAGTATTGCTTTGATTATACGTAATTAATTGTAACAATTGAGTGATTAATGGAAGAATGAGTGAACTGTAATCGAATACAATTGGATTTGTTATACACCTCAATTGAAATTGAAACGGGCGACAAACACAATAAGTGCACAATACATGTTTTCCATTTTCCATTTCCACCTCCGCACCGATCATATTATTGTACCATTTCAATAAATTTATTTTAAATTATGCATAAATTTAATACTACTGTTTAATATGCGCTGATATTATATTAATAATAAACTACGTTATTAATAAATGTTATTTATAATTATTGCAACTTAATAATGCATAACGACATAATTGTTTCCATAAAAGCTATAATTTTCAAAAGATTACTGTTTCATTTTATACTTTAGGTACTATTTAGAAATTTATTTAAATATACAAAAAGTAATTATGTAATAAAGTCATTTTACAGTGTATTTTAATAGTAATTCACTGTTACATTACAGCGTAAGTATAAGAGACTAGCATGATGCCCCGTCGTGGCTTTGCACGCGAAAAATGGAGTAATCACTTTTTTTAAATATGTTTTGCTTTTGAAGATTTTCTTACTAATGATGTTTTTTTGGTGACATTATTGAAAAAGGAAAAAAACAAAAAAAAAACAAAAAAAATTAACCACGAAAAAAAATTGTCAAAACCAAAAACAAATCTACATTGAATAAAATAAAAGTCAAAATAAAATATCAAACCAATTAAAAGAATATTTAAACAAATTAAAGCAACACGGAACTTTACTTTATAAAATACTCAACAATACAAAATCGTAACTACATTATAAAATAGAATAAAATTATTATCGTGTGATGTTTTCTCCAGCTGATTCTTAGCACCACCTCTTTAGCTATTTGCTAAATTTTATTCCTAATTTGTGTACGTTGCAATCTGTTCAATTGAGAACAATAAGCAACCCCATGACCCAATCAGATGAGGATGATGTGTATGACGTGTAAATGAGACTGTGTAGTCTTGTACAGACCCAGGCCGACCATTCCTGAGAGAGTATGGTTTGCTAAATCATATCACTTTATTTGAATCACATCAGCTGGTTTAAAAGCACCAAATTATCTAACCTCATAAAAGCCTTTATGTAGGATATAAACATTATTTTCAACCCTTTAAGGCTAACCTTTTAAGGGTTTCAATAGCTGAAAACCTGCACCGACATCATAGTTACAACATAAAACAATTGCATGAAAATTGTTTCAGTAATTTAGGAGATAAAAGGGGATATGTTTATATTGTTTATTTTAATAGTGTTTATTGTTAATTATTTGCACTCGCAAGAGAAAGTTGTGTGAGTGTTTCACACCAGATTTGTTTCATGATATGGCCAAGTTGTGTGATATAACTGTGGTGAAGGCATAACCTTAATGTAAAAAATCTGGTGTGAAACGCTCACACAACTTTCTCTTGCCAGTGCAATTAATTAACAATAAACCTAACATTAGTAATAAAACATAAGAAATAAACAAAAAACTAACCTCAATAAACATAACATTATTTTAATCATGAGTGAAAGACGCAAAATGAAAATCGAACTCAGTTTGGCTTAGAAATATGGAAAATCACTCTTTCACGCTAAACTAGGCTCTGTAGTGAAAAATTCTTTACATAAAAGTTGTAGATCTTTTAATTCCCTATAAATTTAATTATATACACTTTTGTCGTAAAATGCACACTAAGGCCGAAATCTTAAAAAATCAATTTTTCACACGTTTTCGTGAGAAAAAATCAGAAAATCGCTAATTACTGCTAAACTAAGCGTTTTAAAAAAAATGTTTGAAATAAAGGTTGTAGAATTTTAAATTCTCTACAACTTTTATTCCATAAATTTTTGCTCTAAATTTCATATTAAAGCCGTAATCTTAAAAAATCTATGTTTTTACGTGAAAACAGCCTCACCAAGAATTTCAGCAAACATGACGCCTATCCTATCTTGTAGAGAATAAAAAATTGAGTAAACCAGGCGATTTAAAAAAAAATCTTAGGACCAGTTTTTGAGAAAATTGCAAAAAAGTGAAAAATTACACGAATAAACTACTACTTCCGGTTGACCGATTTTGATGAAAATGTTCGTGTCGGGTCCGGTAGTGGTATGTAACTTAAGTTTTAAGTTTCAAGTTCGTACGATGTTCCGTTCTTGAGATATTCTGTTCACACACACACTCAGACCAATCGCTAAAAACTGTTTTTTGGGTTCGGAGGTCTGAAAACGTGTAGATCCGGTGAAAACTCGATTTCTTAAAATCGACATTAAGACAGTACTTTCCTTCCTATTTATTCATATAGGCAAGAGAAAGTAAAAATGTGAATCTTTACGCGCGAAAAGTCCTAGTGGACAGTGTTACCACATGAACAAATACAAATTTCACTAAACATAAAGCGGTAGGCCGCTTACTATAGTTGATTTTAGAACCAAATCGTCTGCAAATAAGTCATTACGTAGTATTTGAGGAGCTAACAATCAAATTGTGTTTTTTCCAAAAATTTGAATATCTAGATTTTGATGGATTTTTTTTATTGGCTGTAATGAAAAACACCACTATATCCTTCATATTTTATCATAATGTATTTTCTTCTTCAGTTATCATATACCCACCGGGTTGGTCTAGAGGTAAAGTCGTCGCCAAAATCAGCTGTTCAACAGCTGATTTTCAGAGACGAAGGTTCCTGGTTGAAATCCTAGTGAAGGTAGTTACTTTTATACGGATTTGAATACTAGACAGTGGTTGTGGGTGTAGTTTGATGGTTGGGGTTCAATTAACCATACTCAGTGAGTGTGTCTGTAGAAGACTACACAGTCTCATTTACACATCGTACACATCATCTTCATCTGATTGGGTCATCTCATTGCTTATTGTTCTCAATTGAACAGATTGCTGCAAAGTACACAAATTAGGGATTACAAAAAAAAGGTTATAAAATATTGAAATATTTCTTGTCATTGAAAACAAGGTTTCTCCAACAGTTGTGAACAACCAAATAGTGGTTTCTCCAACTCACCAATAAGATGTGCCCCCCGACGCCATGGTTTTTTTATGTCATTTCTGTTTAATTACTAATTATTTGAAGCTTTTTGATCGTGGTAACTATCAGAAATAGTCATTTTGATATGGCTACTCCAGGTATTACTCGAGAAAAAATTTACAATCCAAAGAAATGAAGTAAAATCAGTTTTTTCATCTCCTGAAAAACCTTATAAATGTGAGAAAGAATGTTTTGATTATTACCTCCTCATTTATGTAGCGAGTATTGCATACGCAAATATATTGTGACACTTATCGCTAAGGTCCGTTTCGGGATCTAGGTAATTAAATAATTAAGCTAATACACTAAAGTTTACAATTACAAGTAGTATTTATTACAACTAAAAGATGTACAAAATAAATAATAAACTAATTATAATGAAGTAATACAATAAATATCTTAAATAATTTACTACTTAGTACTACTTACAAACAATTATACAGAATGCACATACACAATAATAAAAGAGAATAACAATAGTTGACCAATACAATGCCTTGGAATGTGGACCTCTTCTAACGTACCGATGTTGTTGTTTAGGTCAACAGCCGAAAGGCTGGTTTGAACCTGTAGAGGTTTTACTAAGTAAAAACGAGGAGTGATGTGGTTTACTATTGCCTTCCTCACTGAGTGGAAAAGTACGCTTATCAGCATGCCGAGCCCCTCTGAAAAGCACATATTTTCCACTCTGCAAATGACACCTTCACTTCATTCACCACAGGGTCTGGCTGTATAATGAAATACATTTCTTTCAGAGGAGATAACTCTGATTAGTGTCTTTTACACCTGTACCTCTTCTGTTCTTAAATGATTCAGTCATTTAATTGGCTGACCATCTGATAAGAAACAGAACTATTTATTTTAGCCCTGCAATTAACAGATCGAATGTAAATAATTTGACACTTCATCTGCAGTCTGTTATGGGCAGAACGTACCGATAGCACACGTAATAAACACTCCTCAAAGATCAAACGAATACTAACTCCCCGACCGCATTTGGGGCTCTCTTTATATACGTAGTTCAGAGAGATTTCTGGAAAAACAGAGAGATTCGATGCAATAATAAAATACAAAAATTCTTTTTATGGCTCTGGTACAATGTTAATTAGTGTAGGCTAAACAAGTGACAATAGAATGAAAGGTGTGTGTGTGTCACAGGGAGACCAACCGACTCTTTCACAAATACTTTTACAACAAAGACCCTACCTTATAATATCCTTTTATAACTAACCCTATTGTTACTTTGTCCCTCTATTATTTACTATTCAACACTTTACGAATTTCCAGAAATCTTTTAAAACACACTTCTCTTCGATTGTCACAATATTTACCCCTGTTATTCTAATTGTATGATGGGCTCCATCATTGTTCACCTCATTTGTATCCCTTCCATGATACATTTTTTTAACGAATTCATAAAATATAACGTATCGAGTTATTTAATTTTTTTTATTATTTGTTTGTAAATAATTCATTATAAGTTTGACATATTCATGAATTTGTAAAATGATGCAAATATATTTACATATTTTACCGAATGAAGGACAGGAAATTAAAATTTTGCTTACGTTCATTTATGATTTTCCAAATTTAATGAGTTATTAAATGATTATATTATAAAATTAATTGAATCGTTTGTTATAATATAGGTATAAATTAATTTTATGGTAGACCGCAACAAATTTCATAATACATTTTCAATGTAATTCATTTTTAGGATTAAATTAATGAAATTTTACGGAAATTGAAATTAAGTATATTTAAATAAAAAAATATTCTGTAAAACACTTACACAACTTTCTTATGCCAATGCAAATAATTAACAATAAATCTAACATTAGTAATAAAACGTTAGAAATAAACAAATAACTAACCTCAATAAACATAACCTAATTTTAATCATGAGTGAAAGACGCAAATGAAAATGGAATCAGTTAGGGTTAATAATACGGAAAATCACTCTTTCTCGCTAAACTAGGCTCTGTAAAGAAAGATGCTCTAAACAAAAGTTGTAGATCTTTTAATTTCCTATAAATTTAATTATATAAACTTTTGTCGTAAAATGCATACTAATGCCGAAATCTTTAAAAAATCGATTTTTCACACGATATCGTGAGAATAAACAAAATATCGCTAATTGCCGCTAAACTAAGCGTTATACAAAAAAATGTTTGGAATAAAAGTTCAAGGATTTTAAATTCTTTACAGTTTTTATTATATACGAGTATTTCGTACATTTTTGCGCTAAAATGCATATTAAAGCTGCAATCTTAAAAAAACAATTTTTTTACGTAAAAACAGCCTCACCAAGAATTTCAGCAAACATGGCACCTACCCTATTTTGTAGAGCATAAAAAATTTAGTAAACCAGGCGATTTTTAAAAAAATCGTAGGACCAGTTTTTGAGAAAATTGCAAAAAAGTGAAAAATTACAGGAATAAACTACTACTATTTCCGGTTGACCGATTTTGATGAAAATGTTCGTGTCAGGTCCTGTAATGGTATGTAACATATGTTTCAAGTTTCAATTTCATACAATGTTCCGTTCTTGAGATATTCTGTACACACACAGACCAATCGCTAAAATCATGTTTTTTTTTTGGTTCAGGGGTTCTGAAAACGTGTAGATCCGGTGAAAACTCGATTTGTTAAAATCGACATGAAAACAATACTTTCCTTCCGGTTGTTGTTTAGGTCATCAGCCTGGTTGGCTGGTTTGAACGTGTAGAGGTTTTACTAAGTAAAACGAGGAGTCAGGTGGTTTACCATTGCCAACACTCACTGAATGGAAAAGTACACTTATCAGCATGCCGGGCCCTCTGAAAAGCACATATTTTCCACTCTGCAAATGACACTTTCACTTCATTCACCACACAATCCAACTGTATAATGAAATTCATTACTTTGAGAGGAGATAACTGTGATTAGTGTCACAGTACACCTCTACCTCTTCTCTTCTTAAATGATTCACTCATTTAATTGGCTGACCATGTGACAAGAAACAGAACTATTTATTTTAGCCTTGCAACTAACAGATTGAGTGTAAATAATTTGACACTCCACCTGTCGTCTGTTATGGGCAGTTTCCTTCCTATACGTAGGCCTATAGGCCTACATAGGCAAGAGAAAGTAAAAAGTCAGTCTTCAAAAAGTGTTTTAAGTTAACTTCACTTTTTATTTATTTTTATCGTTGTCTTTTAACTTTTAAAAATCTGGTGTGAAACACTCACACAACTTTCTCTTGCCAATGCAAATAATTAACAATAAACCTACATTAGTAATAAAATATTAGAAATAAACAAGAAACTAACCTCAAAAAACATTAGTGAAATACGCAAAATTAAAATCGACCTCAGTTTGGCTTAAAAATACGGAAAATTGCTCCTACACGCTAAACTAGGCACTGTACAAAAAAAAGCTTTAAATAAAAGTTGTAGATCTTTTAAGTTTCTACAAATTTTATTATACACACTTTTGTCGTAAAATGCATTCTAAGGCCGAAATCTTAAAAAAATCGATTTTTCACACGTTTTCGTGAGAAAAAAACAGAAAATCGCTAATTACCGCTAAACTAAGCGTTACACAAAAAAAAGTTTCAAATAAAAGTTGTAGAATTTTACATTCTCTACAACTTTTATTATATAAAGTTTTGCGCTAAAATGCATATTAAAGCCGCAATCTTAAAAATAAAATGTTTTTACGTGAAAACAGCCTCACCCAGAATTTCAGCAAACATGGCGCCTACCCTATCTTGTAGAGAATAAAAAATTGAGTAAATGAGGTGATTTAAAAAAAAATCGTAGGACCAGTTTTTGAGAAAATCGCAAAAAAGTGAAAAATTACACGAATAAACTATTACTTCCGGTTGACCGATTTTGATGAAAATGTTCATGTCGGGTCCGGTAGTGGTATGTAACTTAAGTTTCAAGTTCGTACAATGTTCCGTTCTTGAGATATTTTGTATACACATACACACACAGACCAATCGCTAAAAACATGTTTTTTGGGTTCAGGGGGTCTGAAAACGTACAGATCCGGTGAAAACTCGATATCTAAAAATCGACATGAAAACAATACTTTCCTTCCTATATATTCATATAGGCAAGAGAAAGTAAAAATCTTTAAACTTTTAAAATTAAAGTTTTGTACGCGATTGGCAAATTTGTGAACCGGCATCGATGATGGAGCAGAGTTTAAAGTTAGGCCCAGGATAAACTACCCTTACAATTGTAATGAATCGGGTAACAGGCGCACAATTGCAGTAGAGCTCGCATTCATGTGATTCCGATTATAATTTGTGAGCATGTTGAACGGATAATTCTGTGTACAGAAATATCAACGATAAAGTTATATAAGTTGGAGAAAATTGCAGAATTTTTGTTCGGGTGAAGTTTATGGACTACTTACTTACAAAAACTGAAATATATTCGTTCAGTTACTTGCACGCCAGTAAATGTATCGATCTATAGACCTATTTTATACAATCGGTTTTCTATTTTCTTTTACCGTATTTCATAAAACTTAAATCCAACCGATGTATTTTCTAATACAGCGTGATATACTCATGTTACTTATAACCCGAATACAAATACATTTTTACAAACTAGGTCATTCATGTGAAAAATATTACTTTATACAATTTTTTATTGATTTTTATTTTGTTTATTTTTCAATGCAGTATGTAGTACCTTACTTACCGAAAGGTAACCTGTGTTTTTTTTTTTCAATTTTAAATATGATATAAACTAGGTTCAATGTAAGTTAACATGTAATAAACTTTTGTTATTTAAGTAAGTTATACGTACTTATTTTATAAACAGAAGTATAAAAAGTATGTTAAGAAAATATCAGCAAACTTTTTTCATGTTTCTATCGTTCGTTTGTTTTACAACAGAATTTATTTTGTATAATGTAAAACAATAAGAATACAAACGTGATTACTTATCGTTTATTTTTGAACGATTTTATGAAGTGACTACTACTTTATATGGCGCAAATTTCCCGTGCAAAAAACACGCGTTTTTTGTGTTTTTTACACGGTTAACCCTTTCTATCCCAAATGTTTCAACTATACACAAACAATATCTGTACATTGTTTCATACGAGTAGGTAGAAATTAGATGGTACTCACTCAAAAGGGATTTGAATTTGTTTTCTTTTAGTTTTCTTTGGTCAGATCAAAAAAAAAAAATCGCATGGTGTTATGTCAGGGGACCTAGGAGGCCAAGAGTGTAAAGCCTGGTCTCGCGGTCCTGTACGCCCTATCCAACGTTGAGGCAAGTTGTCATTGAGGAAACTGCGCACGTTGTTGTGCCAGTGCGGTGGTGCTCCATCTTGCTGATAGATGAAATTGTCAGAGTCAATAAGTTGTGGGAATAACCAGTTCCGTAGCATTGCAAGATATGATTGTCCTGTTACGGTTTGTTCCTCAAACAATACAGGATAGGGCGTACAGGATCGGAGACCAGGTTTTACACTCTTGGCCTCCTAGGTCCCCTGACATAACACTATGCGATTTTTTCCTGCGGGGATATGTTAAACAACTTGTTTACGTTCCTCCCTTACCTCGTGACATTGATGAACTAAAAAACAGAATATCAGCTGCTGTAGCTTCAGTGACAGAAGACACCTTACGCTCAGTTTGGGATGAATTCAGCTATCGGCTAGATGTCGTCCGTGCACCCAATAGAGGACATATTGAACATTTATGATAGATTTTCATAAACTTATGTCTTTTGTGAGTAATTTAGTATGTAATTTGTTGGTATTAAGCCATTCTTCTTAATAAAAAATCTATATAAAATCGGGTCATTCTTTTTGGTACACAAATTGCTTTTAGACCTATACCCCTGACACGTACATGACATTGGGACTTGATGGTATCAAAGTTCCCAATAATATTAATGAGTAAAATCATGCTCAGGCTTCCTAAATAAAATATATTCTTTTACTTAGATGTGTAGCAAAATAAATAAATATGATTTTAATATTAGACATTATTTAAGACAAACATTTTTACAATTAAAAATATTGGTAAAATAAAGAAAGAAATGCTACTTTATTTTAGTAATTTAACACAAATATTTAAAAATAAAATTAAAAAAAAGAAACTAATAGTCGGTTTTATGGTGCAAAAGGTCAGCATGGTACACTGCAAAACGGAGATCTCAGGTTCGATTCCTGGCTAGGATACAGAAATTGATTACGCTTCACATCCAGCGTTGTTTAATCCAAAGTATTCGTTAACAACTAAAATTTTGATGTCTTTTATTTCACTCCAATGTGACTTCTATGCCACCGCACTGGGTTGGTTAGAAAGGGTAAAATGTTTGGTTTGCCTTTACCCCACGCTCGGCTATTTAACAATTACCATTAATTAGTTTGTTAACTTAATTGGCCTGCGGGTGGACTCAGCTGGTTGAAAGTCGCTATTATTTGTTAAGTAACACCGGTTGGTGACCAGCTGACAGCCATCCATGAACAAACTCTACTGGGGGTCCCTGTTCAAACTCATGTCTAATCCACGTCAAAAAATAGAGCTATCAAATTGGGTAGTTGTCAACAATGTACAGTTCCCGATAACAAAAATAAAAGCTAAAAAAAAAATAAAATAAAAAATTAGTTTGTTAACTTAATTAATTAATTAAGTTAGTTGTTAATAAGTCACTTCTGTTGGTCAGTCCCGTGACTGCTGATTTTTGTTTTCTCTTTACTAATGGCATGACTTTTGTCTTGTTTATTGATGCCTTCATAAATGTTGTTTTTGTACCTTTCCAAAAAGCTGTAACACAAAATTTTGAAAATTGGCATTAATTTTCCTGAAGTGATTCGAAAAAAATAAATAGTAGAATGAAACCGCGAGAAGCTAAAAATCTTGAATTTCTTTTAATTTAAGATGTAATTTCTTTGTGAGTTTGCCAATATGTTAAAACGTTCTTCGGCCGGGCTACGAACCTTGCGTGGCATTAAAAAACACCGTCTGCTGAGTTTGCAGGTTATTTTTTCATGTTCACTCTTTAACGATGTGAGTAAGCAGTGTTGGACTCAATTGAGGCGTCCTCGTCCAGCCCCAAGGAAGGAGGCCGCAACCGCCTGGCCACTTGAACCCTCCACCTCCCTCCCAACTGTTTACATAATACTAGAAGGGAAATGTGAGCGGGGCGTGGAAGGGAACCTGACCAACACTCACTCTCTCACTTTCATTCATCTCTTTCTCTTCATGACCAGGTGAGTAAATTAGTGTAGTCTACCTTACCTACTGGATTCATTCACTGTGGGAGAGGGAGAGGGTGATTCCTCTGATCTCTATATGTCTCCTCCCAACCACCCTCTCCGCAAACTGAGCGACCAACTTCCGTTTACGGAGAGGGTGGTGGCAGGTTACCTATGCAGGCGCACTGAATGCTCCAGAAGGTAAAACGGATGTCGGTAGACCTAGGAAAAGAAGGAGATAGATGATATACCGTAGTTTGTGAGTTCGGAACAGACTGCGACCTAATCCTTGGTCGGAAGAAGAAGTAGAAGAAGGAGGAGGAGGAGGAGGAGGAGGAGGAGGAGGAGGAGGAGGAGGAGGAGGAGAAGAAGGAGAAGAAGACTGTAACTTCTTTTTGTAGCACCAAATTCGTTCATTCTTTTTGGTACCAATGCTTGAACAGCAAGCACTAAATTGAGGCTATTGTTCGCACCATAGCTTTATAGTTTCTAGGGCAGAAAAGGCCTCGGCGTCATGTATTTTTTCGTGTTGGTTCGGATGACTGACGTTCGGATTATCGACGCTCCTGTGTATTGCGTATTGTTCAAAAATATCGTTGCAATTTGGTACCCATTTTTGAAACAAAACGCCTTTCCATGTTGTGTTGTTAGTGGAGTTATTTGAAGAAAATATTTCCCCCTGAAATGTAGCCTATGTAGCCACATAAAATAGGCTATTCAATCAAGAATTCTCTAGTTTTATTATATATTCAAAAAATAAATCTCACCGTTCTTTGCCTCCATTTTACCCTATTCGTGTTCTCTCCTATTGTTTCTAAAATAAAAAAAGTTTATAACAAAGTTGTAAGAAAATTGAAAAACTCATTTCAAAAAAAACACACACACACGCACACACACACACAGTGCTATGTTCACAGTTAAATTGATGCAGTATTAAATTAAACTACCGCAAACAAAAAGTTTTCGTTGAATTTTTTGGTAGGCCAATTTTGTATTATATATTTATCTTCCGATAGTATTTTTTTTCTTTTATTTTTGTGTGTTATTTTCTGCTAGTGTTTCTAGAATGTAATTCAAGTCAATTTCCTAACATTTTTCAAACTAACTTTTATAGGTCAAATTCTGTTTAAACAAGCTCATTTATAAACTGATGAAGTTATATTAGTTTAATACTTTTGTACTGAGTTTACTCTGTAACATTCTTCGTAGTAAGTTTTTATATTTTCTTAATACGCTTTGTTTTCGCGTAGTAAAAATCTGGTGTGAAACACTTACACAACTTTCTCTTGCCAATGCAAATAATTAACAGTAAACCTAACATTAGTAATAAAATATTAGAAATAAACAAAAAAACCAACCTCAAAAAACATTAGTGAAATACGCAAAATTAAAATCGACCTCAGTTCGGCTTAAAAATATGGAAAATCGCTCCTACACGCTAAACTAGGCACTGTACAAAAAAAAGCATTAAATAAAAGTTGTAGATCTTTTAATTTCCTACAAATTTTATTATACACACTTTTGTCGTAAAATGCATTCTAAGGCCGAAATGTTAAAAAAATCGATTTTTCACACGTTTTCGTGAGGAAAAACAGAAAATCGCTAATTACCGCTAAACTAAGCGTTATACAAAAAAATGTTCAAAATAAAAGTTGTAGAATTTGACATTCTCTACAACTTTTATTATATAACGTTTTGCGCTAAAATGCATATTAAAGCCGCAATCTTAAAAAGAAAATGTTTTTACGTGAAAACAGCCTCACCCAGAATTTCAGCAAACATGGCGCCTACCCTATCTTGTAGAGAATAAAAAATTGAGTAAACCAGGCGATTTTTTAAAAAAATCGTAGGACCAGTTTTTGAGAAAATCACAAAAAAGTGAAAAATTACACGAATAAACTACTACTTCCGGTTGACCGATTTTGATGAAAATGTTCATGTTGGGTCCGGTAGTGGCGTAACTTAAGTTTCAAGTTTAAAGTTCGTACGATGTTCCGTTCTTGAGATATTCTGTTCACATACACACAGACCAATCGCTAAAACCATGTTTGTGTGGGTTCAGGGGGTCTGAAAACGTATAGATCCGGTGAAAACTCGATTTCTTAAAATCGAGATGAAAACAATACTTTCCTTCCTATATATTCATATAGGCAAGAGAAAGTAAAAATTGTTTAAACAAATTGAAACGTAAGTAGATTGCAGAGCTGTTTGTCGTAGATTTGAGTCCCGGCTAAGGTTAGGACAATCCTAATCGACTTCCTTTCTGGTATAAAAAGTGTAACTTCACAAAAAAATCTCCTGTGAAACGCCCACGTGACTTTCTCTTGCCAATGTGGATAATAAACAACATAACCTATGTTCAATCATTAGTAAAAAATCTGGTGTGAAACACTCACACAACTTTCTCTTGTCAATATAAATAATTAACAATAAACCTAATATTAGTAATAAAACATTAGAAATAAACAAAAAACTAACTTCAAAAACATAACCTTATTTTAATCATGAGTGAAAGACGCAAAATGAAAATCGAACTCAGTTGAGCTTTTAAATACGGAAAATCACTCTTTCACGCTAAACTAGGCTCTGTAGAGAAAAATGTTTTAATTAAAAGTTGTTGATCTTTTAATTTCCTATAAAATTAATTTAACACACTTTTGTCGTAAAATGCATTCTAAGGCCGAAATCTTAAAAAAATCGATTTTTCACACGTTTTCGTGAGAAAAAATCAGAAAATCGCTAATTACTGCTAAACTAAGCGTTATACAAAAAAATGTTTGAAATACAAGTTGCAGGTTTTTAAATTCTCTACAATTTTTGTTATATAAATTTTTGCGTTAAATTGCATATTAAAGCCGTAATCTTAAAAAAACTATGTTTTTACGTAAAAATACCCTCACCGAGAATTTCAGCAAAAATGGCGCCTACCCTATCTTGTAGAGAATAAAAAATTGAGTAAACCATGCGATTTTTAAAAAAAATCGTAGGACCAGTTTTTGAGAAAATCGCAAAAAAGTGAAAAATTATACGAATAAACTACTACTTCCGGTTGACCGATTTTGATGAAAATGTTCGTGACGGGTTCGGTAGTGGTACGTAACTTAAGTTTCAAGTTCGTACGATGTTCCGTTCTTGAGATATTCTGTTCACATACAGACACACAGATTAATCGCTAAAAACATGTTTTTTGGGTTCAGGGGGTCTGAAAACATATAGATCCGGTGAAAACTCGATTTCTTAAAATCGACATGAAAACAATACTTTCCTTCCTATATATTCATATAGGCAAGAGAAAGTAAAAATGGAAAATTAAAAAAATCCCCCTCCGTGGCGTAGTGGTTAGCGCGATAGGTTACTGAGCGGAGGTGTCGGGTTCGATTCCCGGCTAGAGTCGGTAAGTTATTACGTGCTACAACCCACTGTTGCAGTTTTTTAACCCACCGTAGTCGCTAGTGATCAAACTGCCACATACGACTACATAAGTTCATTAAAGAAGGAACATCTTTATTATTTCAATTAGTGTTGTGTTGGAGTACTTTTCCTGATGTTTCTTTCCTTGATTCTTCTCCAGTCTTTCTCATCTCTTGTGGCGTCATTCGTCGGAATCCACGATTTTCTTTCGTTTGGTCGGTCTGTTGTTAAATGATTCAGTCATATAATTGGGTGACAATGTGGAGAGAGGAATGGGAAGGTGTGACAAGGGGAGTGAAGTAGAAAAGGGGAGGGGAGAGAGAGAGTGACTAGGGAAGAGAATGAGAAAGGGGAGGGGAGAGTGACGAGGGGTTGGAGAGAGAGGGAGGGAGTGACGAGGGTCGAGAAGGAGAAAGGGTGAGGAGGATGGAGAGAGAGGAAGGGATTGACGAGGGTCGAGAAGTAGAAAGGGGGAGGGGAGTAACGAGGGGTTGGGGAGAGAGGGAGGGATTGACGATGGGAGAGAAGGAGAAAGGGTGAGGGGGAGTGACGAGAGAATGGAGAGCGAGGGAGGGATTGACGAAGGGAGTGAAGGAGAAAGGGGGAGGGGGAGTGACAAGAGAATGGAGAGAGAGGGAGGGATTGACGAAGTGAGAGGGGGAGTGACGAGTGGCGAGAAAGAGAAAGGGGGAGAGAGGAAAAGGTGGAAAGAGAGGGAGAGAGAGAGCTATTTTTTTGTTACCGGGGAACTAGCAGATCGAGTGCAAATAATTTTAACACTCCACCTGCCTGTTATATGGTAACTTATGGATACAACATCAAAATCGTTGTTACTACATGTAAAATATTGTAGTTACTGCCTGGTGAATAGGTAGAAAATTAGTGCGGTTTATCGTACGTTCGTTCTATTTTTGTTACATAAATCAATTGTTGAGAATTTATGACATTTGTAAATGATTTATCATTTACTACTATTTTGTAAATAGTGCCTCCGTTGAAAACAAAACTTGCTCGTACATTGTGAATAGTATACATTTTTTAATAGAATTTTTTTTTTAAAAATGAATAAAGTGCGGTACAATATTAAGCACGTAATGAAGGTGTAGTGCGTAAGTATTTCTTACTCTGAACTACTTTACGTGTTTCTTTACGTACGTGTAGTCTAGATCGGTCACCTTAAGTAGGTAGGCCTAATTCAAATGTTCACATGATAAGAATACGGCGGCGGCGGCCTTTTAAATCGTGAATTATAAAACAGCATACGAGTACCTATATCTTATCTACTGGGGGTGGATTTTAAAACTGAGTGGAAAAGTTTGAATAAATTTTACTTTCTCTTGCCTATATGAATGTATAGAAGTAAAGTATTGTTTTCATGTCAATTTTTCGAGATCGAGTTTTCACCGGATCTACACGTTTTCAGACCCCCTGAACCCAAAAAACATGTTTTTAGCAATTGGTCTGTGAACAGAATATCTCAAGAATGGAACATCGTACGAACTTGAAACGTGAAACTTAAGTTACATACCACTATTGGACCCGACACGAATATTTTCATCAAAATCAATCAAACAAGTAGTAGTTCTTCGTGTAATTTTTCACTTTTTTGCGATTTTCTCAAAAACTGGTCCTACGATTTTTTTTAAAATCGCCTGGTTTACTTACATTTTTTATGCTCTACAAGATAAGGTAGGCGCCATGTTTGCTGTAATTCATGGTGAGGCTGTTTTCACGTAAATAATTGTTTTTTCTAGATTGCGGCTTTAATATACATTTTAGCGCAAAAATTTGTAGGCCTATAAATAAAATATGTAGAGAATTTAAAATCCTACAACTTTGATTTCATTTTTTTGTCTAACGCTTAGTTTAGCGGTAATTAGCAATTTTCTGTTTTTCTCTCACGAAAACGTGGGAAAATTCGATTTTTTTAAGATTTCAGCCTGAGTATGCATTTTATAATAAAAGTGTATATAATGAAATTTATAAGAAATTAAAAGATCTACAACTTTTATTCAGACCATTTTTCTCTATAGAGTTTAGTTTAGCGTGAAAAAGTTATTTTCCGTATTTTTAAGGCAAACTGAGGTTGATTTCCATATTGCGTCTTTCACTCATGATTAAAATAAGGTTATGTTTATTGAGGTTAGTTTTTTGTTTATTTCTAATGTTTTATTACTAATGTTAGCTTATATTGGTCATTATTTGCATTGGCAAGAGAAAGTTGTGTGAGTGTTTCACAACAGATTTTCATTTATACATTTTTTACCATTGATTAAACTTAAGGTTTAAGTTTCATCAATAACATTGGCAATAGAAAGTTATGTTAGTGTTTCACACCTAATCGTTTTTAAAGGTTTAAACATTATTGAGATCTAATTTTACTTTTTATACACCCAGTGAAAAGGAAAACTTGGATTGATGGGCACTTTAAAAATTGTTTAAATTATTTTGCTATAAGATATTGGAAATAGATTATTACTCGTAGAAGAGGGTAAAACGTATGACGGGGACTTTGCAATTTGCAAATATTACTTTTTAATACTTAAAGGAAGATAAGTGGGGTTAGGTTATATTGGTCATTATTTGCATTGGCAAGAGAAAGTTGTGTGAGTGTTTTATACCAGATTTTCAATTATACATTTTTTACCATTGATTGGCAAGAGAAAGTTATGTTAGTGTTTTACACCTAATCGTTTTTAAAAGTTTAAACATTATTGGGAATTAAATTTACTTTTTATACACCCAGTGAAAAAGAAAACTTAAGGTTAAAGTTTTAACTTAAATAAGTTTTAACTAAGTTAAGTTTTAAGTTTAAGTTTTTAACTTAAAGTTAAAGTTTTCATCAATAATATTGGCAAGAGAAAGTTATGTTAGTGTTTCACACCTAATCGTTTTAAAAGGTTTAAACATTATTGGGAATTAATTTTACTTTTTATACACCCAGTGAAAAAGAAAACTTGGATTGATGGGCACTTTAAAATTTGTTTAAATGATTTTCCTATAACGTATTGGAAATAGATTATTAGAAGAGGGTAATACGTATAGCCTAACGGGGACTTTGCAATTTGCAAATATTACTTTTTAATACTTAAAGGACGATAAGTGGGGCTTACACGTGCCGCCATTTTGCTTTTAATAATAAAACATAATTTCTTTTTAATTATTTACTCTTGATCGATATAATCTTGCGTAGCTTGCTTTTATGGGGCGAATATCACGTTCACTGTTCTTAAATATTCATCATAATTATGTCCTTAAGAATTATTTGCGTCTTTTATTTCTTCATTTTTCATTCACTTAGAAAATCTATCTGCGTGTTTCAAGCTCGATTTTAATAATTCTGTTCATAAAGTTTTTTTTTTATTCCTAATATGTGCCAGTTGCAATCTGTTCAATTGAGAACAATAAGCAACCCCATGACCCAATCAGATGAGGATGATGTGTATGACGTGGAAATGAGACTTTGTAGTCTTGTACTGATCCAGGTCGACCACTCCTGAGAGAGTATGGTTAATTAAACCCCAACCATCAAAGAACACCGGTAACCACTGTCTAGTGTTCAAATTCGTATAAAAGTAACTACAGTTCAGCCGTTCTTAGTTAGCTCCTAGTGTCAACAAACAAAAGCCACCTCCTACAGGGTGCACGCTAGAGTCTGCGACTTTATGGATGTCGTATTCCTATTAAGTTAACTATTTTTAAAATTAAAAGTACTTAAAGTACTAAAAACATCAGTCATGATATGATGTAGGCCTAACAATTTCATTTTGAAAAATACTTTTAAAAGTATTTTGTATCTAAATACTTTTCAAAGTATTTTGTTGTTACTTTTTAATCAGCGTGTACACATTTTGATATAATGCGCATGCTCAGTGATGTCATTATTTGTTCACATTAGGAGCAAACTAAGAGAGGCTGGACTGTACCTTTACTAGTGTAATATGAGACATCTACACAGACACACAACAAACAGTATACACATTAACAACACTCAAACGTAAACATAAACATAACTTTACAGCATCAACCCACATACCAGATGACCTCACCTACAGATGTGAGAAGAAAATTTTGATCTAAAAATATGAGAAGTAAAAAAAAAAATTTATTAAATCAATAAAATTGGATTGTTGACTCCATTCCGTTTTAAACTTTTAAAGAGTGAAGTGGCTTATACAATTTTTTTTATAAAAAAAAAAATATTTTTGAAAGTTTATTAACATTAAAGAATTGTATAAAATTTAAAACAAATATTTTTAGAAGATTTGCTGAGAAAAGATTCAACATTTTTTAAATAAGTTTTTAAGGAATTTTAAAAATTTTAATTGTTTTTAAATGTTTTAAAAATTTACCTACAAATTTTTGAATAAACAAAGTTGAATTTTTGAAGACAAACCTTTCAGATTTATTGTTATTTATGAACCTGGGACAATAAAATGGTGCCGTGACCAGGATAATTTCAACATAAAACCAGGATAATTTCAACATAATACCAGGATAATTTCAACATAATTTCAAGATAATTTCAGGAAACAAAATATTAAAATATATAAACCCAACGACAACATTTAGAAGGAAAACATAGCAAGAGGAAAAGGAACGAACCGGAACAAAATCTATCAAACAAAATTAATCAAATAATATATAATAAAAGAAATCTTCTAAAAATTTACAAAACAATTATAAATAATAATTATAAATTATAAACAACTCACATCTGGCAAGTATACTGAAGTCATCTGGTAAGTCATTGATCACATACACTTAAATCATCCTCATCATCAAACAAAACAGGTACAAACATGAATAGGGAAGTAGCACCGATTCTTGACCCCACTAAACTAGACGAGACAAACATTAACTTCCAACTACGAATACGAAAAAGCACAACAACAGGAAACGTAAGACAAAAAAAAGCAAAGGTTACAAAAACTCTTAGATAATGGACGACAAATTGATTTAACTACACTACATATATTTGACATAGACAAACAACTGACGGAATGTCAAAATTATTTAGTAAAATTACGAAACATAGAAAATTTAACCGAATTAGAAAGGTATAATGCCGAAATATTTGATGATCGGCTTAACAAACTATTAACATTCATATTACCCAACAAACCAGATAAACTCGTAGGATTTCAAAATTTAAAAGAAGGATTTGATATTTGGAAACTTAATAGGTTACAAAATTTCGAAATTGAACCTAATTTCGAGCAAAACAACATAAACCTTGAAGACGCACATTTAGGAAATAATTTCTTACCTGATCAACAAGGAAATCTTGGTGTTGGTCATGTTAATCTTTTACATCCCCCAGTAATGCAAAATCCTGTTGTTAGAAATGAAACTCCTGACATATTAATACCGAATGCAGTAGGTAATCATAATCTCGCCTATTTTCATCGTGAATTAAATTTCAATTGGACAAAAATTGCAAATCCAATTGAAAACGAATTAAAACAATTAACTATAACTGATGGACGTGATATTGACATGTTGGTACGAAATATCAAAATTATTAAACAAATTCAGAAACGTTATGCAGTAGATTTACCTTTGGTATTGTTGACTCCGTTTATGACCGGTTTCACTGAACAAATTTTTGAAAATTCTATTAAAAATAATCATAATTTCGATCAATTTCATAGAGATTTAGTAAGCAAACTAATCACACCAAAAATGAAAGAGATATTAAAACTCAAATTGTTATACCGAAATCAGTCACAAACGGAGACCCTTACTGAATACATAAGAGAAATTTTAGAAAACCATGAGGTGTTAAGATTAGATCTGACAGAAGGTGAGTTAATTAATATAATTTTAACCGGTTTAAATGAAATATATGCCACACACATAGGTATAATCGGTAAACCTAATAATTTACAAGATTTCAATAAATTAGACACCTATGTCTATGAAAGAGTTTATGCTAGGACCCTTAATGACATCGGTTTATCTAAAATAAATGATACAAGTGTAATAAATAATGTAAATAGCATGGTACCTAACCAAAATAAACAAAATACCTTAAAAGATACAGCTTGCAACAAAATCAGATCACAAATGCCTGCAACATCCTTAAAATGTTTTTATTGTCATAAATTAGGTCATATCAAAAGGAATTGTAAACTTTTACAGCAAAAAGAAAATAATAATGTTTCACAAAAACTGAATCTTTACAAACACACATCATATGGCTTTGATATAGACAAACAATGTGTTTGTAAACAAAACCCATGTAAACATTTAAAGTTAAAAGAAAACAGGTTAAACTGTAATTATACGTTGAAAGCTTTATCAATAAAAATCAAAAATAATAAATTTAACGCTCTCATTGATTCTGGTTCCACTCATAATATTATTAATCAACAACTATATACATTTTTAAAAACTAAGAAAGCGATTATAAAGGAAGAAAACATTAACACAATTTGCCTTACAGCTGATCGATTTCCTCTGAAAATTAATAAGCAGATCTGGATTAAACTTACTCTTCACAAAATATCGTGGAAACTAAATTTTAAAATGTTACCAAAAATACAACACAGAATAATACTCGGAATGAATTTCTTGCAAAAAACCCGCGCAATATTTAATGCTACAAGATCTTTCATAACCTTTGATTGGGCAAAAAATAAACAATTTCATCTAACAGATCTATATCCAGAACAGATTAACAACGTGGAACAAAGTGAGTATATTAAAAATACAATTAATAATTTATGTAAGGAATTTCCTGATGTACTCACTACTAAATTAGGCTGTACCCATGTATTAAAATATGATATTAAACTCAAAAATAGCGAAATTATAAAATCTAGGCCCTATCCCTTAAATCCAATAAAAACACTCCAAATGAAAAACCAAATTGACAAATTATTAAAAGATAAAGTAATTAGAGAAAGTGTTTCACCTTATTCCTCCCCAGCCTTTTTAATTCCAAAACCGAATGGCACAAGTCGTCTAGTCGTAGACTATCGCCAAGTCAACTTAATAATTGACTCAGAAGCCCAACCTTTACCAAATATAAATCATGCTTTTCAATGGTTTTCTAATGCACGATGGTTCAGTACTTTAGATTTAGCGCAAGCGTACCATCAGATACCATTGACAGAAAAATCTCGTCAAATCACCGCGTTTTGCACACCGGATGGCTTATACGAATACGTAAGATTACCTTTTGGTCTCTCGACTGGCGCACAAGTTTTAACACGTCTTATGAATACATTATTCAAAAATATTAAATATAAATTTGTATTTAATTACATGGACGATATATTAATATATTCTAAAAGTTTTACAGAGCATGTCAAACACATTAAAATAGTATTGGCAATTCTGCGGAAAGCTGGTATTACAGTTAATCCTGATAAGGTAACATTTGCTGTAAATGAAATACCGTTCCTTGGACACACATTATCATACAAAGGAGTTTCTATAGACCCGACGAGGACACAAAAAATATTGCAGTACCCACAACCTATGTCAGTAAAACAAGTGCATCGATATTGTGGTATGATTAATTATTTCTCTAAATTTATCAAAAATTATGCTGATAGAATCGAACCCTTAAATAAGTTGCGTCGTATAAACACTCAGTTTATCTGGGGAGACTCACAAAAAATTGCGTTTGAAGATCTCAAACAGGCAATTGCTAATCCCCCGGTATTGGCAATACCAGATTTCTCCAAAGCTTTCATTTTACAGACGGATGCGTCTGATACAGGTCTAGGAGCAGTCCTACTTCAGGAACAAGAAGGATCTAGAAAACCCATAGCGTACGCTTCCAAAACATTAACAGAAGCAGAACGGAAATTTTCTGCATATGAACGAGAGTGTTTTGCAGTTGTTTTTGCAACAGATCATTCTAGAACTTATTTAACACATCGTGAATTTCTTTTAGAAACCGATAACCAAGCCTTAGCCTGGCTTCTTTCCAGACCAAAGCAGTTAGGTAGACTGGCTAGATGGTTACTTAGATTATCTGTTTTTAAATTTAAAATTAATCACATCCGTGGTTCAGATAATAATGTGGCTGACGCATTATCGAGGATATACGATTTAAATAACGAAGATATCTCAAAAGATATATCTTATATTAATACCTTATTATCCCAATTCCCCCTATCTTTTACAGACATAAGACAACATCAAGAACAGGATACCTTTATCCTTCAACAAAAACAAAAAATGGATAATAAGTTTTGTTTATCCAAAGACGTCCTATGTCTAAAAGATAAAAACAATAACCCAACCAAAATCGTTCTCCCCAATTCCTTAAAAGATTTAGTATTTAAATACTTCCATCAGTCGGAAATCGGTGGACATTTAGGTGTTGATAAAACTATACACAAAATTACACGGTATTTTTATTGGCCAGCTATATATCGAGAAATTCCTTTAAAAGTGAATGCTTGTACAACCTGCCAACGTAGCAAACCTGGAATAAATTATAAATGGGGAAATCTTAGTTCCAGAGTCCCGACAGTGCCATTTGACACGTTGTTTATTGATACTGTAGGCAGCCTGCCAAAAACCAACCAAGGTTATAAATATATTCTAGTGGTCGTAGATAGTTTTTCAAAATTTACATGGCTAGCTCCATTAAGAAACACTAATACATCCTCCATTGTAGATGAATTAAAACGTATTTTCCAAAATTACTCCATCCCGAGGTTAATTGTCACAGATAACGCTAAAAATTTTAATTCCATAATGTTTAAAAACTTTTGTTTCAATCTAGGCATAAAACGGACCACCCTTTCACCCTATCATCCCCAACCATCTCACGCCGAACGATTAAATCGAAATCTTAGGTCTATTCTTATTGCATATCATGCAACGACTCAAACAACCTGGGACAAATCTCTATTTTGGTTTCAATTAGCCTTCAATATGGCTCGACATAATGCTCATGGGAAATGCCCATTTGACATATTGCATACTTTTCCAGCTCAAACACCGTTGGATAGAGCATGGAATATCCAAGATATCCTCCATAGAAATCCTATACGTTCCAGTAACATGATGTGTGACATTAGAAGAAAACTAATTAAATCCCATCATGATATGGCACGCCGATATAATGCTACACGCCACCCCAATCCGTTTTCGGTGGGAGATAAAGTTTTGCTTAAAACTCACCCCGTAAGTTCGAAACGGAGAAATATTTGTGCAAAAATGGCATATCGATGGTCTGAACCTTTTTATATCATCGGCTTCTCTACTCCAGTTACAGCCTTACTCCGTAAGACTATTGGAGGAGACATAACTAAAGAACATATTTCTAACCTTAAAAAAGTTACATAATTTACTCATAATTTACATAATTTATTTTTAGGTGATGTCTGTCGCGATACTCGAGCTTGAGATGATTGTAACAAAACGAAAACTATGCTGTTTGCATGCTATTTGAATGTTTTATTGAAAGGGGCCCCGAATGAATGAATATTACCATCTCAGGCCGACAACTGCTACATACTCACCTTCTCTTTTTCCATTTAAGCACTCACCCCCTTTATTTTGCTTACACGTGCCTTGTGCTTCTGTCTACTCTCCGGGGGGGGGGGGAAGATTGTAATATGAGACATCTACACAGACACACAACAAACAGTATACACATTAACAACACTCAAACGTAAACATAAACATAACTTTACAGCATCAACCCACATACCAGATGACCTCACCTACAGATGTGAGAAGAAAATTTTGATCTAAAAATATGAGAAGAAGTAAAAAAAAAATTTTATTAAATCAATAAAATTGGATTCTTGACTCCATTCCATTTTAAACTTTTAAAGAGTGAAGTGGCTTATACAATTTTTTTATAAAAAAAAATATTTTTGAAAGTTTATTAACATTAAAGAATTGTATAAAATTTAAAACAAATATTTTTAGAAGATTTGCTGAGAAAAGATTCAACATTTTTTAAATAAGTTTTTAAGGAATTTTAAAAATTTTAATTGTTTTTAAATGTTTTAAAAATTTACCTACAAATTTTTGAATAAACAAAGTTGAATTTTTGAAGACAAACCTTTCAGATTTATTGTTATTTATGAACCTGGGACACTAGGGTTTGAACCAAGAAGCTTCGTCTCTGAAAATCAGCTGTTAAACAGCTGATTTTGGCGACGACTTTACCTCTAGACCAACCCGGTGGATTATAAAGGTTTTAATTTCACATTGGCCTTCGGGCCAGCCCAGTCAGTCAGCTGGTAGTAAGTCGCTATTATTTGTTAAGTAATACCGGTTGGGCAATTGACTTTGTATGGTGACCAGTTGACAGCCATCCATGAACTAACTCTACTGGGGGGTCCCTGTTCAAACTCATGTGTCTAATCCACGTCAAATAATACAGCGAAAAGCAGCGATCAAATTGGGTAGTTGTCAATAATGTACAGTTCCCGAAAACAAATAAAAGCTACAAAAAAAAATTCACATTTCAATAATTTATTGTAGGCATAAAATTATTGGAGTACGGTGGTTGGTGTAGGGGGGTAAAGTCGTCGCCGTGAGTCAGCTGTTTAACAGCTGATTTTTGAAGACGAAGCTTCCTGGTTCAAATTGTAACGAATATATTGTTCTCTTTTGAAACCTATGTGGACCTACGGGTCCCAAATTTACGGTTCAATCAAACCCTCTAACTTGCAACGAATTCAAGCATTCCAGTCAAAAACATTACGCCTTATAGCAAATGCACCTCTTTACGTTAGCAACAAAACCTTACATACAGATCTGAAAACACCACTAGTACAAAATTCCATTGAATACCTATACAAACGCTTTCACGACAAGTCACACGAACACGAGAACCCCCTGGTGCGTTCACTTTCCACCGTCCATTTACCTGATAATCCTGCTAGACGCCTTAAAAGACGCTGGAGTAGAGACCTGCTAAATTGATATAGAAATTTCATTGTTGGGGAGGCAGTGATGAGGGTCCTATCATCTCATTTACATTATTATCATAATCATCACATTTGCTTGTGGTAACATTTTACAGTTGTAAATAAAGAATTAAAGAGGAAAAAAAAATTTAATGGGATTTTAAAACGGATTTTATGTAAAATGAAATGAATAACTGTAAAGAATGAAATAAATGAAGATACAATTGAATAATCTTAAATGATTTTTTTTTTAATGAACGTTTATGAAATTTACTTATAATTAAAATTGACAAAATTTGGATTACAAAAGATTATTGATTTAATTTAATTTATTGATTGATTGATGACACATTTTATAATGCTAAGTTTTAATGAATTTAATTGAAATTATTATATACTTTAAATAAATTTATGATTATTAAATGAGCTCCAGAATTAATAATAAACAAATTTTAATATATTTACGAAGTTTGTGAAGTTGTTAGAGATGCGCCTTGTCGGCCTACCATTCAATTGACCTGGATCGAATGGGCCACTAGACCATTGTTACAATCGGTTTTTATACTCGTACTTTTAATTGATTCTTTCAAAAATTCCATCTGTTGGTTTCAAAATCATTGTGTTATTGAATTTAGTTTCTTAATTCATTTATATCTTGATATTGTCTTAATTTTATTTAATTGAAATTATTTATTTAAAATTATACAACCCACCGGGTTGGCCTAGGGGTAACGTCGTCGCCGCTAGTCACCTGTTTAACAGCTGATTTTCGGAGACGAAGGTTCCTGGTTCAAATCCTAGTAAAGGTAGTTACTTTTATACGGATTTGAATACCAGACAGTGGTTGTGGGTGTACTTTGATGGTTGGGGTTCAATTAACCATACTCTCTCAAGAATGGTCGGCCTGAGTCTGTACAAGACTACACCTTATTTACACATACATATCATCCTCATCTAATTGGGTCATGGGGTTGCTTATTGTTCTCAATTGAACAGATTGCAAAGTACACACATTAGGAATTAAAAAAAAAATTATACATTCAATTGTTTTTTTAGTAGCTTCACTTTCATTAAGGTGAACTATTTGGCTTCTGGAATTATTATTTACACTCTAACATTTCTTATTAAATTTTAGTTTCGTGTATTTAATTATTAATATAAAATAATTAGATAATAACTGGAAATTATTGATCCTGATGTTTAGTTATTTAATTATTTATATATATTTCTTTGAAATTCTCCAACAATTGACTTTTACTCTTGTCATTTGATCAACGACTATGTATAATAGATTGCTATTCTAAAAAATCCTAGCAAAGGTAGTTACTTTATACGGATTTGAATACTAGACAGTGTACAGTTCAGCCGTTGTTAGTTTGCTCCCTCCTAGTGTCTGTCAACAAACAAAAGCCACCTACTACAGGGTGCACGCTACACTCCACCACTTTATGGATCTCGTATTCCTATTAAGTTAACTATTTTTTAAATTATAACTACTTAAAGTACTAAAAACATCAGTCATGATATGATGTAGGCCTAACAATTTCATTTATAAAAATACTTTTGAAAGTATTTAGTTGTTACTTTTTAATGAGCGTGTACACATTTTGATATAATGCGCATGCTCAGTGACGTCATTATTTGTTTACATTAGGAGCAAACTAAGAAAGGCTGGACTATATAATAGATTGCTATTCTACAAAATCCTAGTAAAGGTAGTTACTTTTATTTGGATTTGAATACTAGATATTGGTTGAGGGTGTACTTTGATGGTAATCATACTCAGTGAGTGTGTCTGTAGAAGATGGAACCTATATTACCAGTGCATCTTTTTCAGATACTGTTTAGTAAGTGTAATGCTACACTGTTGGTCTCATCCTCACTTAAACCATTGCTAGCCTAATATTACAATAATTTATTCATTTTATATAATGGTTTATTCATTTTGTAATATTTTAATTTTTTGTTTAAGTCGCATTAACATCCATAGGTGGATCAACATAACATAAAATTATTAGTTTTTGTTTAAATAAATTTAATTTAAAATAATTAAATTTAAATAAATTCTTAAATTAAATAAATTCTTAAATAAATTAAATAAATTTTGGGTTAAATAATGGTGGGGTTTAAATTTGTAATAATTTTCTAGATCCTGGGCAGGAATCGAACCCGACACCTCCAATTTGCAGCGTAGCACGTTAACAACTGAGCCACTGAGACGATAACTCTCTGATGTTTTCCTTTAGAAAAACGAACTTAGTTACATTAAATTTAATATATTGTTGTTTAGGTCATCAGTCAGCTTGTAGGCTGGTTTGAACTTGTAGAGGTTTTACTAAGTAAAACGAGGAGTCAGGTGGTTTACCATTGACACAACTCAACGAGTGGAAAAGCATGCTTATCAGCATGCCGGGCCCTCTGAAAAGCACATATTTTCCACTCTGCAAATTACACGTTCACTTCATTCACCACAGGGTCCAAATGTATAATGAAATTCATTACTTTCAGAGAAGATAACTGTGATTAGTGTCACAATACACCTCTACCTCTTCTGCTCTTAAATGATTCAGTCATTTAATTGGGTGACCATGTGATAAGAAACAGAACTATTTATTTTAGCCCTGCAACGGACAGATTGAGTGTAAATAATTTGACACTCCACCTGTCTGTTATGGGCAGTCTGTAGAAGGTGGAACCGATATTAGCCTACCAGTGCATCTTTTCCGGATAGGTGTAATGCTACACTGTTGGTTTCATCCTCACTTAAACCATTTCTAGCCTAATGTTACAATAATTTTTATTCATTTTATGTAATAGTTTATTCATTTTTTAATTTTTTGTTTAAGTCCCATCAACATCTTCGTTATTAGTTTATGTTTAAAAAAAATTAATTTAAATTAAATTAATTCTTAAAGTAATTAAATTATTAAATAAATTAAATAAATTTTGTGTTAAATAATGGTGGGGTTTAAATTTGTAATAATTTTCTTGATTCTGGGCGGTAATCGAACCCGAGAACTCTTAATTTGCATCGTAGTACGTTAACAACTGAACCATTGAGACGATCACTCTCTAATGTTTTCCTTTAGAAAAACGATATTATTTACATTAAATTAATTTTTTTTTGTCATCCGTCTCTCGACTGGTTTGATGCAGTTCTCCAACCTGTTCTATGTTGCGCAAGTCGTTTCATATCTAGATACCTGTAACACCCTACATCTTTTGTAATTTGCTTTATATATTCTAATCTTTGCCTCCCTCTACAATTTACTCCCTCAATATTACCCTCCATTATTAATAGCCCTACAGCTGGATGTCTTAGGATATGCCCCACTAGCCTATCCCTTCTTCTGGTAAGATGCTTCCGTATAGGCTACTTCTTTTTTCATCCACTCGCCTCCTAAGAACCTCTAAATTACTTATTTTGTCCACCCACCTAATCTTTAACATTTTCCTGTAACAACACATTTCAAAAGCTTCTATCCTCTTCCTTTCTGCAGCCCGTATCACCGACGTTTCACTTCCGTATAATGCTACACTACAAACATAATGTTTTAAGAAATTTTTCCTAATCTGTAAATCAAAAAATTGTATTTATTTAATTTCAATAATTATATTTGATATTCAACAATAATTCACAATTTTATGTGTAGTGAAGAACTGGAGTTACGGCTCATGATTTAAATTTTTAAAAGAAATAGAGGAAAGTGTTACTTGAAAGTATTTTTACATTGTTAAATTTAGATGACATTTGTTGGGAGGAAATGAAATGGTATTATTATCAACAGACAATCGGCCGTTGATTTGTAAGACGATTTGGTAAATGTCGGGGTTCAAACGAAATACAACACTGAAAATATATTCTGCGTTTATGTGTCAAATTTTAAGTGCATTGTTTTGTACAGTTGTTATGTTGCGGTTATGACGACAAGTGGGCCATTTATATAATTATGTTAGTCACGTACAAACCACATTGAATTACAATTTATGACTATCTATTGATGGATTTCTTATGTCGTGTGTGACGGCTTTCCGAACATCCAATAATACATTATTATTAAAAATCTCATGTGAAACACTCACACAACTTTCTCTTGCCAATACAAATAATTACCAATATAACCTAACTTTTTTTTTATTCCTAAATTGTGTACACTGCAATCTGTTCAATTTGGAACAATAAGCAACCCCATGACCCAATGAGATGAGGATGATGTGTATGACGTGTAAATAAGACTGTGTAGTCTTCGACAGACCTAGGCCGACCATTCCTGAGAGAGTATGGTTAATTGAACCCCAACCATCAAAGTACACCGGTAACCACTGTCTAGTATTCAAATCCGTATAAAAGTAACTACCTTTACTAGGATTTGAACCAGGAACCTTCGTCTCCGAAAATCAGCTGTTAAATAGCTGATTTTGGCGACGAGTTTATCTCTAGACCAGCCCGGTGGGTAACCTAACATTAGTAATAAAACGTTACAAATAAACAAAAAATTAACCTCAAAAAAACATAACCTTATTTTAATCATGAGTGAATGATGTAATATGAAAATCAACCTTAGTTTGGCTTAAAAATACGGAAAATCACTCTGTAAAAACTAGGCTCTGTAGAGAAAAATGCTTAAAATAAAAGTTGTAAATCTTTTAATTTCCTATAAATTTGATTAACTTATATAGTAGGCCTACACTTTTGTCGTAAAATGCATACTAATGCTGAAATCGTGAAAAAAAATTTTTTTTACAGTTTTTCATGAAAAAAATTAAAATCACTAATTACCGCTAAAGTAAATGTTATACAACAATTTGTTATAAATAAAAATTGTAGGTTTTTAAATTCTCTACAACTCTTATTATAAACATTTTTACGGTAAAATGCATATTAAAGCCGCAATCCTAAAAAAAACCAGTTTTCTCTACGAGAGCACGGCCTCCCCAAGAATTTTACCAGACATGGCGCTTACTCTATCTTTTAAAGCATAAAAAAATTAGTATATGAGGCGATTTAAAAAAAAATCGTAAGAGCCGTTTTAGAGAAAATCGCAAAAACGAGAAAAATGACACGAATAAACTACTACTTCCGGTTGATCGATTTTGATGAAAATGTTCGTGTCGGGTCCTCTAGTGGTATTTAACCTATAGTTGAGCCGTTGTTAGTTTGCTCCTACTGTTAACAAACCAAAGCCAGCTACTACAGGGTGCACGCTACACTCCACCACTTTACGGATCTCGTATTCCTATTAAGTTACCTAGGTGTGTTTTAAATTATAACTACTTAAAGTATTAAAAACATAAGTCATGATATGATGTACGCCTAACAATTTCATAATTTATAGAAAAATACTTTTAAAAGTATTTTGTATTAAAATATTTTTGAAAGTATTTTGTTGTTACTTTTTAATCAGCGTGTACACATTTAGATATAATGCGCATGCTCAGTGACGTCATTATTTGTTAACATTAGGAGCAAACTAAGAGAGGCTTGACTATAAGTTTCAAGTTGGTACGATGTACCGTTCTTGAAATATTCTGTTGACACGCGCGCGCGGGCACACACACACACCAATCGCTAAAAACATGTTTTTTGGGTACAGGAGGTCTGAAAACGGTGTAGATCCAGTGAAAACTCGATTTCTAAAAATCGACATGAAAACAATACTTTCCTTCCTACATATTCATATAGGCAAGAGAAAGTAAAAATTATGTTTGTACTAATTAATGGATAAAACTTATAATTTGTAGCTTCCCATTTACTGTAAAACGAAGTTATTTTATACTAAAATGTAAATCTTGAATAAAGAAATAAATTTAAGTGTAAAAGCGAAGAAAATGTCATTACTTTTATTGAAAGAATATATTAAAGTATATTTTAAATTGGATGGAAATCTTGGTTAGGAAGAAAGGAAAATCTGAAGGGATACATTTTCAGATAGATCAGCCTATGGAAAATAAAAAATGTCAATGCTTGTGTTGTTAAAGCAAATTTCTTTTGGCTGGTCACTGGTGTCTTTAAATCATTTCACTCCAGACTGACGAGCTGTTTTTTTTTTATTAAGCTTTCAATTTTTGTTGTGGCATAAGATTTCTCGTTTCTTATCATCTTTTCTGATCTCCTCCTCCTCCCACCACTCTCTCTCTCTCTCTCTCTCTCTCTCTCTCTCTCTCTGCGTACACTGTTTAAATTTTCTTACAGATTCAGTTGATGTTAAAAATGATTTAAAAGATAACAAAAAGCTTCATAAAAGTAATGGAATGTAACTTTTTTTCTTTTTCAAAAGAAAACTTCTATTCGTGGTCGTTACTTTAAAATATTGTACATTTTTACTTTCTCTTCCTCTACATGAATATACTATAACAAAGGAAAGTATTATTTTCATGTCGATTTTTCCAAATCGAGTGTTCACCGAATATTCACGTTTTAACCCTTTCAATCCCAAATTTTTTAACTTTACACAAACAAATATGTGTACATTGTTTCATACACGTTACTGATATTTAAGTGAAAGAAAATCACTTTTAGACCTTCAGCCTTTTTTTGATGGCGTGACAAAATAGTGTGACACATATGTCACATTGGGCTTGATGGTATAAAAGTTCCCAACAATATGAATAAGTAAAAATCATGTGCAGGCTTCCTAAACAAAATTCTCTTGCTTAGATTTGTAGCAAAGCGTTATTTGAGATTTAAAAATGGTTACAATTCAAAAATGTTGGTAAAATGAACAAAATCACTATTTACAGCCTAAAAAATATACTTTGATGTACATTCAACATACTCGAATAAATGTTACTTTATTTTAGTAAATGAACACGAATATTTAAGACTAAAACTAACTTTAAAAAAAAAAAAATGGTCGCGTCCGTGGCGTAGTGGTCAGCATATTACACTGCAAAGCGGAGGTCTAAGGTTCGATTCGTGGCGAGGGTACAGAAAATTATTACACTTCACATCCAGCACTGTTTAATCAAAAGTAGTCGCTAACAATTAAAGTTTTTATGTCTGTTATTTCACTCCAATGTGACTTCTATGCCATCACACTGGGTAAGAAAGGGTTAATAAGGCCCCTGAACCCAAAAAGACGTGTTTTTAGCGATTGTTCGTGTGTGTGCGTGGACTAAATATCTCAAGGAGAGGAACCGACACGAACATTTTCATCAAAATCAGTCAACCGGGTGTATTAAAAGTTTGTTTGTGGAATTTTTTACTTTTTTTTTTATTTTTTCATAAACGGGTTGTATGATTTTGTTAAAAATCGCCTCGTGTATTACTTTTTGTTATTCTCTACAAAATAAGACGTACGACACATCTGGTGAGATTCTTCGGGAGGCATTGCTTTCGTAATTTGTTTATAAGTTTGCGGTCGAAAAAAGTATATAATAAAAATAATTAAAGTTTTATGAAATTAATAAAAACCCTACAACTTTTGTTTTATGAATTTTTGTCTGCAGAGCCTAGATTAGAGGCAGTTACTGATGCTCCGTATTTTTAAGTTTTACAGAGATTAATTATTTTCATTTTGTGATATTCACTCTTGAATTAGATTGTACTTTTACTTTCTCTTGCCTATATGAATATATAGGAAGGAAAGTATTGTTTTCATGTCGTTTTTAAGAAATCGAATTTTCACTGGATCTACAAGTTTTCGGACCCCCAGAACCCAAAAAAACATGTTTTTAGCGATTGGTCTGTGTGAACAGAATATCTCAAGAACGGAACATCGTACCAACTTGAAACTTGAAACTTAAGTTACATAACACGAACATTTTTATCAAAACGGTCAAGCGGAAGTAGTAGTTTATTCGTGTAATTTTTCACTTTTTGCGATTTTCTCAAAAACTGGTCCTACGATTTTTTTAAAATAGCCTTATTTACTAAACATTTTGTACTCTACAAGATAGGGTAGGCGCCATGTTTGCTGAAATTCTGGGTGAGGCTGTTTTCACGTAAAAACATTGTTTTCCTAAGATTACAGCTTTAATATGCATTTTAGCGCAAAAATGTATGCACTAGAAGTTGTAGAGAATTTAAAATCCTGCAACTTTTATTTCAAACTTTTTTTTGTATAACGCTTAGTTTAGCAGTAATTAGCGATTTTCTGTTTTTTTCTCACGAAAACGTGTGAAAAATCTATTTTTTTAAAGATTCAGCCTTATTGTGAATTTTACGTCAAACAAGTATAATCAAATTTATAGGAAATTAAAAGATCTACAACTTTTATTTAGAGCATTTTTCTCTACAGAGTCTAGTTTAGCGTGAACGAGTGATTTTGCGTATTTTAAGCCAAACTGAGGTCGATTTTCATTTTGCGTTATTCACTCTTGATTAAAATAAGGTTATGTTTTTTCAGGTTAATTTTTTGTTTATTTCTAATGTTTTATTGCTAATATTAGGTTATTGGTAATATTATATTATACGGATTTGAATGCTAGACAGTGGTTGTGGGTGTACTTTGATGGTTGGGGTTCAATTAACCATACTCACTCAGGAATGGTCGACCTGAGTCTGTAGAAGAGTACACAGTCTCATTTACACGTCATACATATCATCCTCATCTCATTGGGTCATGGGGTTGCTTATTGTTCTCAATTGAACAGATTGCAACGTACACACATTAAGGATTAAAAGAAAACCAAAAAAAATATTAGGTTATATTGGTCATTATTTGCATTGGCAAGAGAAAGTTGTGTGACTGTTTCACACCAAATTTTTTTTTCTATAGCGAAAATGAGTCCTGAAAAATTGCAAGACCTGACCGCGAATCGAACCCGGGACTCCGGCGTAGAAGCTAATTCAGTAATTAGTTGCAATATGATAGAATTTTGGTTAAAAAGGAGATTAGTGATTGTAATATTTGTATTATAGTTCAGCCGTTGTTAGTTTGCTCCTACTGTTAACAAACAAAAGCCACCTACTACAGGGTGCACGCTAGAGTCTGCGACTTTACGGATGTCGTATTCCTATTAAGTTAACTATCTTTTAAATTATAACTACTTAAAGTGCTAAAAACATCACTAATGATATGATGTAGGGCTAATCACTACTCTGCATCATTTTTGATGTCTTCCTAGTTTTACCGTTATTTAATGTATTTTTTAGTGCTGATTACGAATTTGAAATCCGTTTTCCTCCATCACGTCTAGTTTTCTCACAAACATTAATAAAATTTTATAAATTTATTCATTTTTTTGCTGTTTCTAACTAAAGTAAATAAATAAATAATCATCTTTAATTTATTTAATGATGTTATAGCAATTTAGTTTGGGTATATTTTTGCTTAAACAGCCAGCAGTTGGTAAACCTGCTGCTACTCAGCTGTACTTTCCCTCCACAAGAGAAGCAGATTGATGTTTATTGAGCATATGTTTAGTGTAAAGTGTGCAACTGTTCCTTGTAATGTTTTTGAGTTAGTAACTGGTAATAATGAGTTCACGTAAATGTTTAAACAGTTCTAATATATTTTGTTATATATGTGGAAGTTTTATAATTGTTAAAAAAAGACAGGATATAACAAAATTTGTGAAACAAGCCTACTTAGCCTATTTTGGATTGAAGATTGGCGACCAGGATAAGAGTTGGGCACCGCACAAGGTTTTTGTCCAAGTGATGACCAAATTCCACAAACGTTTAGCCAAGAAGAACTCAATAATCTTACTCGAGATTTGAACCTTTCAAAAGAGGCTGCAGAATTACTAGGTTCTAGGCTGAAAGCAAAAAATCTTTTGGCCCCCGGAACATCATACTCATGGTACAGGCATAGGGAGAGTAAACTTATAAAATTTTTTGAAGAAAAAGATTTAATGGTATTTTGTTCCAATACAGAAGGGCTGATGGTGTTTTTTTTATACAACCCTGTAGATTGGAGATTTATTCATTGACTCCTCTAAACGAAGCCTCAAAGGTGTGTTACAACATAATAAAAATTTATGTGGGTCGATTCCTGTGGCTCATTCTGTGCATCTAAAAGAGTCTTATGAAAACATTAAGTCTCTTCTAGAAAACATCAACTACGATATGCATCAATGGAAGGTTTGCTGGGATCTTAAAGTAATAGGAATGCTTTTAGGACAACAAGGCGGCTATACAAAGTTGCCATGTTTTATCTGTGAATGGGATAGCCGGGCAAAAGACAAACACTGGAATGTAGTTAGCTGGCCACCAAGGGGTGAGCTAATACCTGGTGGAAAAAACATTGTAAATGCCCCTGTGATAAAAAAGGAAAATGTCATGCTTCCTCCATTGCACATTAAATTAGGCATTATGAAGCAATTTACGAAGGCACTTAACAAAGAAGTAAATTGCTTTCAATATTTAAGTAGCAAGTTCCCCAAAATATCTAGTGAAAAGCTAAATGAGGGCATTTTTGTTGGACCTCAAATTCGAACTCTAATGAAAGACACCAACTTTGAGCAAACTATAACTGCAATAGAGAAAAACGCTTGGAATTCATTTAAGTATGTTGTTGAAAAGTTTTTGGGAAACAATAAGGTATCAAACTATAAATCTATCGTTAAGAAGATGCTGGTCAACATGCATAAATTAGGCTGTAACATGAGCGTCAAAATACACTTCCTTCATTCTCACTTAGACTTTTTCCCCGAAAACCTGGGTGATGTTAGTGAAGAACAAGGGGAAAGGTTCCATCAAGACATAAAGGAAATGGAAAAAAGATATCAAGGTAGATGGAATAAGAACATGATGGCTGACTACTGCTTTATGTTGAAAAGGGAGTGCAAAAATCTGGGAAATGCCAGGAAATCGAAAAAAAGAAGTTTTAATCCTCCCAAGAAGAAATTAAAAAATCAAAGTAAAAATGTTAAGTTATGAGAAAAAACTATTTTTGTATTTTTTATACTGCTTTTAATTTTTTTTGTGAAATTAATTAAAACTGTTAAGTGTTATTAAATGTTCTTTGTAATCATGTAAAAATCAAATTTAATACTTTTTACAACAGTTTAATAATATTTATTTTTTACTAAAAATAGCTTTTTTAACCATTCCTTGTTGCATTGTTAGAAACAAATTCAATTAAATCACATAGTTTAACAATCTCCAATGACGTAATCACTAGTTATAAGGGTATGTAAATCGGTAAGTATAATCTGATAAATATGAAAAAAGTAAAAATTCCAAATTTTATTACTGCCATTTGTAAAAAAACCTGACGTGATAGAAAAAATCTAATAACGTTTTTGGATTCAGCGTGAAAAATACATATAAAATGACCTAATTTAACATAAACATCAGTGAAAAATATTTAAAATGCAGAGTTGTGTAATTTCATTTATAAAAATACTTTTAAAAGTATTTAGTATTTAAATACTTTTGAAAGTATTTAGTTGTTACTTTTTAATCAGCGTGTACACATTTTGATATAATGCGCATGCTCAGTGACGTCATTATTTGTTTACATTAGGAGCAAACTAAGAGAGGCTGGACTGTAGGTGGGTTGTCTTATCTGCTCTAATATGAAGTAACATTTAGTCGCTGTGTGCGTTAAATAATCATCCGTTTTAGTTTGCTTTTATCTGTTGTGCGCTTGGTTCATTCATTTCCTATTCAGCGGAAAGTTTTCTATTATTAATTCCTTTTTGCAACAAAATTTTTAAAAACTTTTTACTGTTTTTTAAACAGACTGTGAAATTAGAGTGTTCGTTTGCCAACTGTACCAAAGGTTGTTTTTCCCGAGTGAATAAAGTTCATAAAAATTTATTCTCAACACTGTGAATTTCTTCGGAAATTACTTCCGTATTTTGATTGGAGTTTAGGTTATTCTGCCCATAACAGACAGATAGATGGAGTGTCAAATTATTTACTCTCAATCTGTTAGTTGCAAGGCTAAAATAAATAGTTCTGTTTCTTATCACATGGTCACCCAATTAAATGACTGAATCATTTAAGAACAGAAGAAGTAGAGGTGTACTGTGACACTAATCACAGTTATCTTCTCTGAAAGTAATGGATTTCATTATACAGTTGGACCCTGTGGTGAATGAAGTGAAGGTGTCATTTGCAGAGTGGAAAATATGTGCTTTTCAGAGGGCCCGGCATGCTGATAAGCATATTTTTTCATTCAGTGAGTTGTGGCAATGGTAAACTACTCCTCGTGTTACTTAGTAAAACCTCTACAGGTTCAAACCATCCTTTCGGCTGATGACCTAAACAACACATTTAAGTTATTAACATATTTGTAAGGCAGGTCAAAGTTTTTGAAGGGATAATTACGTACGGATTTAAAAGTCTGGCCTGGTTTAGGGCGATTACAACAGTAATCTTATATTATCAAAACTGTTGTTTCCACATGGTATGGTATTTTATCAAGAAAAAATACAGCATGGGTTACTTATTACTTTCTCTTGCGTATATTATGAATATACAGGAAGAAAAGTATTGTTTTTATGTCGATTTTAAGAAATCCAGTTTTCACCGGATATACACTTTTTTTAGACCCCCTGAACCCAAAAAACATGTTTTTAGCGATTGGTCTGTGTGAACAAAAAATGTCAACTGCGAAACATCGTACGAAGTTGAAACTTGGAACTTTTAAGTTTGGTACTGTTAGAGGACCCGACACGAACGTTTTTATCAAAATCGGTCAACCGGAAGTAGTAGTTATTCGTCCAATTTTTCCTTTTTTGCGATTTTCTTAAACCGACTCATTACGATTTGTTTTATATAAATCGCCTCATTTACTACTTTTTTGTATTCTAAACGATAGACTAACCGCAACAATCTCTGCTGAAATTCTTGAGGAGGCTGTGCTCTCGTAGAAAAAAATGTTTTTTTTTAACGATTGCAGCCTTTTTTTTATAATCCCTAATATGTGTCAGTTGCAATCTGTTCAATTCAGAACAATAAGCAACCCGATGACCCAATGAGATGAGGATGATGGGTATGACGTGTAAATGAGGTGTAGTCTTGTACAGACTCAGTTCGACCATTCCTGAGAGAGTATGGTTAATTGAACCCCAACTTTCAAAGTACACCGGTAACCGCCGTCTAGCATTCAAATCCATATAAAAGTAACTATCTTTACTAGCATTTGAACCAGGAACCTTCGTCTCCGAAAATCAGCTGTTAAACAGCAGATTTTGGCGACGACTTTACCTCTAGACAGCAGCCTTAATATGCATTTTACCGCAAATATGTATATAATCAAAGTTGTTGACAATTTAAAAATCTACAACTTTTATTTCTATTTCATATAATGAATTAATATAATAATTTCACTAACCTTATTTTTAAACTGCGTCACCTTTATTGTAATTTCTACTTACACGTGTTTCGGTGGATCCACCATCATCAGAGTAAATGAAAAATTGAAACTAAAAATTTTTTTCACATTTATTTAAAATTTACAGATGATGGTACATCTTCAGTCACTTGTATAAAACAAGTGTATAAAACAAGTTTTATATAAGTGACTGAAGATGTACCATCTTCTGTAAATTTTAAATAAATGTGAAAAAAATTTTTAGTTTCAATTTTTCATTTACTCTGATGATGGTGAATCCACCGAAACACGTGTAAGTAGAAATTACAATAAAGGTGACGCAGTTTAAAAATAAGGTTAGTGAAATTATTATATTAATTCATTATATGAAATAGAAATAATTTCAAACTGCAGGATGCATTCGATAAAGATTTATTTTTGAACTTTTATTTCAATTATCTCTTTGTATAACGCTTAGTTAGCAGTAATTAGTAATTTTATGTTTTTTTCGTGACAATCAGTAAAAAAATGGATTTTTTAAGATTTTGGTCCTATTTTACGACAGAAGTGTACCTATATAATCAAATTTATAGGAAATTGACAGACCTACGACTTTTATTTAACCATTATTCTTTACAGAGCCTAGTTTAGCGTGAAAGAGTGATTTTCCGTATTTTTAAGCCAAATTGAGGTCGATTTTCATTTTTTATCATTCACTCATGATTAAAAAAAGGTTATGCTTTGTGAGGTAGTTTTTTTGTTTATTTCTAATTTTGGGTTGTATTGGTGGTTTTTTTCATTGGCAAGAGAAAGTCGTGTGAGTGTTTCACACCAGCTTTTTAAAAATTAAATTTTTTTTTTTAAATAAATTTGTCAATTATTTCATTTCAAGTTTTTATTGATTTAAATTAGAACATAATTTTGCCAGTCATTTCACAACAGTTAACCAAATAGAATAGAAGTAACATTATAACCAACATGGATGCAAAATCGCATTTCGATTGAAATTTAGTACCAATTGAAAATTAGCTGGAATATTAGTTCGGTTTACCGTACTATTATTGTCGGGGCTTTTTTTTATCTAACATCCGAGAATATTTTCAATCAGTTTAAAAAAAACAAAAACTATAAGTAAATAGCATGAACAGGTTCACATGACGAAGACAATGCCCAATGGTATTGCTTCGGAAACGAAAAAAAAGTTTAAGTATAAGTTTTTAAAATATTAACAAGATAAAAGATGAAGAACATTAACAGAAAAGGTAATCAAATTAATAACGATGATGCTGATGTTGATATGGACTTATATTATTTACAAAAAAAGGAAAAAAAAGTAGGTTAGTCGGTAAATCTAAACGGGAGGTCAAGCAGTTTTATTCATTTCAGTCGTGTCACGTCTTCGCTATTATCAAGAAGTAAATTAAACGCCAAATAATTCGGGTGATGTACTAATTTTTCTTGATATTTTGAACTTAGCTGCGTGATTTCCTCTTTTACGGTGGTGACACATAAGTCGTTATCCAATGTATCATTTGTCACGTACCTACCATGGAGCATTTGTTATTATCCGTAAGACTTTCGACTGGAATCGTTGGATGATAGCAAGATTCTATTTCGCAGCTGAACCCCAAATCGGTAACCCATAAGTCCACAGCGGTTTCAGTATGGCTTAATCCGGGGCTTTTAATCCGCGCATAGAGTAGCTAAGAAAATGCATGCTTATGATTAATTGAATTACTTAAATTATTTTAATATTTTATAAAAATTATGAATGAATTTCCATTAGGTAGTGTTTTATGAAAATGCTTAGCCTATTTCAATTAATAATAATAATAATAATAATAACGATTTATTTGTTTCTATGTTGCAGGTAAGCTTGCTGCTTCTCTAATTTCCTATTCGCCAATTTACCGTAAGTTTAAAAATAAAATTTATATGTATAAATTTTGTTACAAGTTTATTGTACTTTACAATTCATCTTATTTCAATATATTTTCACTTTCTCCTGCTGCCCTCTATGTATATTAAGAAAGGAAAGTAATGTTTTCATTATGTTTGTATATTTATTTATTTTTAACTTGGTTTATTTATTGACAACTGTAGAAAATATAACCAGTGAATATGATGTTATTTACAAAAAAAAATGGCGTTATGAGATTAAGGAGACCGCCACTCCATGGGTGGATTAATCTTGGATAATAAATTAATAGAATGTAGGCCTAAATCTGCGCTATCATATCCAAATATAGGGTGATTCAAAAAGAGCGCCGGTTTTGATATATCAAATTAAGAGATTTATTTTATTGAAAAACTGAAAATAAATACATCAACAAGTTCATCTTACCTTCCGATTTTATGTATGAAAAATGATGTCATGCATGTGTCCTCCTCTACTGCGCTGGCACGCATCAACTCTGTCCATGAAATTGCATATTACTGCACGACAAGTTTCGACTATGTGGGACAAGTTTCCGTATGTGGAGTTTTCTAAACCTCACATACGGCAGTTCTGTTTATTAACAAAACCGTTTAAGTGGAAGTGCGCCTCATCACTGAAAATGATTTTGTTTGCGAAGGTGTCATCATCCTGCCGTTTTCTCAATACCCAGTCAACAAACTGTCGTCTCTTCTGGTGGTCTGCCACTTTCAAATGTTGCGTCAACTGAATTTTATACGGGTGATATTGGAGATCGTACCGAAGAATTCTCCGTACAGAAGAACATCGTAAACCCAATTGTTGAGAACGGCGACGTATTGATTTTGCTGGGCTAACAGCCACACTGTCACGAACCAACGCAACGTTCTGCTCAGTTCGGCCAGAACGACGACGTCCAGAACTTTTAAGGTCGACTATTGAACCAGTCTCAAAAAACTTTTTCATGAGCCTGCGAACTGTTGATTCATTCGGTGCTTCATACGTCCTAGAGTACCGCGAAGTCGCCTGACAGTAGCCGCATAACTCTCTCCACTCTGGTAAAATGTTTTGACGATTAACACTCGTTGCGCAATAGTAAACTTCTCCATGTTTAGACAGAGACTGCGAGAGTATTACACTTTGAACAAGAGAAACTACAACTGAATCGTCAATCGGAATGTTCTCCGAAGTAGAAATGAGGTCAAACAATGTTGCCAACCGATAAACAAAAATTAACCAGCCGTTTAAAAACCGGCGCTCTTTTTAAATCACCCTATATTAGCGACTTTTTACGACCTGACTGACTGGTCTGGCCCGAACGCCCTGTGTGCTCTTGTGGTAATTTTTTTTAGATTGCAGCCCTAACATATGCATTAACATGGCTAATATGCATATATGCCCATAACAGCAGACAGGTGGAGTGTCAAATTATTTACACTCAATCTGTTCATTGCAGGACTAAAATAAATAGTTCGGTTTGTTATCACATGGTCACCCAATTAAGTGACTGTATCATTTAAGAAGAGAAGAGGTAGAGGTGTACTGTGACACTAATCACAGTTATCTCCTCTCAAAGTAATAAATTTCATTATACAGTTGGATTGTGTGGTGAATGAAGTGAAGGTGTCATTTGCAGAGTGGAAGATATGTGCTTTTCAGAGGGCCCGGCATGCTGATAAGCGTATTTTTCCACTGAGTGAGTTGTGGCAATGGTAGACCACCTCACTCCTCGTTTTACTTAGTAAAACCTCTACAGGTTCAAACCAGCCTTTCAGCTGATGACCTAAACAACAACAATATGCATATAACATTCTAGGGAAAAAGTGTGAATAATCAAAGTTGTAGATTATTAGAAAACTCGTAACTTTTATTTCAGACATTTTATTTTACAACGCTTAGTTTAGCGTCAATTAGTTATCAAAATAACAACTAACAATATAGTTTTTGCTATTAAAGTCGGTAAAAATAGGATATTTTTAAGGTTTGCGGTCTTAGTGTGCATTTCACGACTAATGTGTGATCTACAGTATAAGCGTATATGAAAAGTTATAGAAAATTAAAAACAAACCAGGAACAAGGTTCCTGGTTCAAATCTTAGTAAATGTAGTTACTTTTATACGGATTTAAATACTAGACAGTAGTTACCGGTGTAGTTTGATGGTTGGGGTTCAATTAACTATACTCTTTCAGGAATGGTCGACCTGAGTCTGTACAAGACTACACCTCATTTACACGTCATACACATCATCCTCATCTGAGTGGGTCATCAAGTTGCTTATTGTTCTCAATTCAACAGAACAGATTGCAACGTACACATATTATAAAAAAAGATCGGCATATATATGGGGTTTTTTTTTGATGTACCACGGAATATACAGGGCCCGCCGCAAGAATTTTAAATGAAAACTATTGTATTTTTCTTGTAAACCAATAAAAGGCTTAATCAATTTATTAACTTTTTATTGAGATCTAAAAATAGTAAACCGTTTCGAATAACCAAAATAGGTAGCCTAACATGCAACAAAAACAATTTATTTTCTAAATGTAGCTAAAAAATTTCTAATAACAGAAAAATGTCGTTTTATTAACAAAATTGTACGTGCAAAAAAACTCCAAAATATTTAATGGACAGGTAATATCAACAAGACAAAAATGAAATTATAATACGTATTTTAAAAGATATTATTTTGGTATATTCAAAAATAAACTACAGAATTAATAGGGTTATATCAATAAATAAAAAGAATTTTGTCACATTTTTGACAAAAATTTCACCGAAATATTTTTAAACCTTTGTTTTTATCATACATGCAAAGAGACTGTATTTATCGAGAATAATAAAAAAATAAAAAAAGTTATTAGTGCGTGATATAAAGAAGGCATAGGCGTGTATTAGAAGTCACGTAGATGGGCGTGTATTGTATTTAAACACGGGACAAAGATTTTTCAAATGAATCAATACGAGAAATGTAGGCTTACGTCAAACAAATTCGAGTAAATATAAACTTTTAACTTACATTTAAAGCAAAATAATTTCGTAAGATTTCCCGCCCTACAAAAAAAAAGAAAAAATTCAGAGTGATTCAATTTTAATAACTACATGAAAGAAAATATTTTAAAATAAATTTACAGACCAAGTATTTTTAGAGAATTGTATTTACTGACACACCCATATTCACTTTTCATATCACGTATTATACAGGTTGATTATTGTGTTATAGTGTTATAGATATAGTTATAGTTATTATAGTGTCAAAATTATTTACACTCAATCTGTTAGTTGCAGGGCTAAAATAAATAGTTCTGTTTCTTATCACATGGTCACCCAATTAAATGACTGAATCATTTAATAAGAGAAGAGGTAGAGGTGTGTTAGGTGACACTAATCACAGTTATCTCCTCTGAAAGTAATGAATTTCATTATACAGTTGGACCCTGTGGTGAATGAAGTGAAAGTGTCATTTGCAGAGTGGGAAATATAAGCTTTTCAGATGCCCCGGCATGCTGATAAGTGTACTTTTCCACTGAGTGAGTTGTGGCGATGGTAAACCACCTGACTCCTCGTTTTACTTAGTGAAACCTCTACACGTTCAAACCAGCCTACAGGCTGATCACCTAAACAACAACAACATGATTATAATGCAGAAGAATTCATAAGTTTTTATTGAAAATATTTATAGATGTTGAATGTGTGCACCAATTGTAACACGGTAGTCGAATTCTTCCCGCACACGATTAAGCATTATGACAGTCAACAAGTCAGCAAGAGCATTTGCGATACGTTGTTTTAGATCGCCGATGTCTACAGGAAGCGGTGGTACAAAAACTTTGTCTTTTACATAATAACCCCATTAGAAAAAGTCGCAGGGCGTTAAGTCTGGACTACGAGGTGGCCACGGCGTAAACACAATGTTTTCCTCACTTGCACGGCCGATCCATTGTTTAGGAAGACGTTCATCAAGATAATTTCTGACCTGTAAGTGCCAGTGAGGCGAACCTACATCTTGTATAAAAATGAAGTTATCACTATCTTCCTGGAGTTGAGGAAAAAAAATTGTTTTTTTATTTTTTTATTCTATTTTATTAAAAACGGTCATTAGCGACGACGTTGGGGTGTAATTGTGTACAATGGAGGATGAAATAATTTTTTGTAACGTATGAAAATATACCGTGCCTGAGTGGGATTCGAACCCAAGACCACATGATGAGAGGCGAGCACCGTCACCAACTACGCCAATGTGGCCGGCAGTGTAGTGGTTTAGTTATAGTTTTTTATATAGTGTATAGTTTTCAGTAGCCTATACAGTTTTTGAAAAAATACATTTATTCCAACAATATTTTGTAAACTGAAAGGTGTATTTAATTTGATCGCGTACTGTATCTAAACTAAACTTTCATTGACTTAAAATTAAAGTTTATCTCGTATATTATTTTAATTATTTGCTTTTTCGTAGGAAATGTGCATTTGCCGTTTTTCTGTTATTGCTTGTAACACTATTATTACGTGTTAAATTGCAAAATTTCTTGCACAGTTATATTAATTCATTTAAGTAATAAGTATTAAATTTTGGGGTAGAGTAAACGGCGGCGGTGGGCCGTTGAAATAATTGTGTGTTGTACTCTGACTATTAAGGGATGGGTCGTTTCTGTTGGGTACATATTATAAAGTTGCCCATTAAATGGTTCCTTCCCCCTTCCCCTTCAACATCCCCCATTCACCCTTTCCCCTTGCCAACTCGTTTGCATAAGCGGCGTACAGAAAACCGACCGGTATTATAAAATCTCGTACAACGTCTACAATACTCACACCCTTTTATGAAATGGGGTCGGACATACCACCACCACCACCCTTCGCCCTGTTTCCACCCTTATTTTACACACTCTTATCACTAGTAGTTACAACATGTAGTACTAGGTCTAGTCGACCCATCCTTTATATTCTATAAATTTTGCACAATCTCACAATTTTAGAGGTTTCTGATAAATTTCACCTACATCGGATGTCCCTAAAATTTTAAGGAAGTAGTCAACTCAAGATGATTTTTTTTAAAAATTTCGATTGTTTTTTACAGTTATTTCAAGTTTAAAATTTTCTGTTAACCCACCGGGTTGGTCTAGAGGTAAAGTCGTCGCCAAAATCAGCTGTTAAACAGCTGATTTTCGGAGACGAAGGTTCCTGGTTCAAATCCTAGTAAAGTTAGTTACTTTTATACGGATTTGAATACTAGACAGTGGTTGTGGGTGTACTTTGATGGTTGGGGTTCAATTAACCATACTCAGTGAGTGTGTCTGTACAAGAGTACAGTCTCATTTACACGTCATACACATCATCCTCATCTGATTGGGTCATCGGGTTGCTTATTGTTCTCAATTGAACAGATTGCAACGTACACACATTAGGAATTAAAAAAAAAATTTCTGAATCACAATATTTGTTTACTTTGTTTGTTTGTTAACAAAACGTTATAAAAACATCTGTTTAAAATAAAGCTCACTAGCAAGGCGAGTGAAATTATTCTTTCAACTTTAAGCTTTCCGGCAATATAGTTTTTGTATGATTGTACATTCTTGGGAATTAAATATTTTGGTTTGTTTTGGAGATATTTGGATGATGTTTTTTTTCAAATGTTCATAACTTCTTGCTCTATTATCCGTGGAATGATTATTACAAAAACCCTCAATTGGGATTTAGTTAAAAAATAATTTGTGAATACATAAAATATATATTTTTGAAAATATGGTTTTTTTCAATAAATTTCTTGTAAGAAAAAATACGTACAAGCGCATACAACAGATAATAGAGAGCAATTTCCCGTATTTTGTAGCATAAGAAAGAATCATGTTGATATATTTCTTGGTTCCTGAGATATTTTATTCCCCGTAAAAGCCCGCTTTTCCAACCTCACCCTTATATTAGGGGCTGTAATTAATTATTTGGCTTGGTTCAAATGGTAGATCATTACTAGTAAATTACTACTCTTTCATTTAAAATAAATAATGATAAGTTATAGCCTAAAGTTTTCATTTTCATTTTCTGGGTTGACTACCCCCTTAAGGCATTTAAGGGGAGACTATGATGGTTTTCACTGAAAATGTCGATTTTTCGGTATTTTTATATTTGTCAATAGTTTAGACCTAAATCTACCAGAAAAACATCAAATTGGGTAAACAAATTAAAAATAAAATTTATCCCGTTTACCCAGAAAAATTTTCATCGTTGTCACCAAGAACGAATATTTTAGCATACATATTTTTCCAATATCTTCTTTTTCTCGTCACAAGTTAGACATTTGTAGCTGTTCCGGCGTCCATCTTTTCTTCGGCCTGCCAATTATCTACTTCCCACAGGTTTGTATATTGCATTTTATTTAAATGATTGACCCGTTGGGGTCGATTTTTTGTTGAGTGAAAACATTCCCCATTTTTGCCCTACATCTTCATTTTTGATCCTGTTTAGTCTTGTACCATTTCATTTCGGTAGTTGGGATGTTTCTTTCCTCGCTTTTCTTCGTTCTGCATGCTTCACTGCCGTTTTTGAAATCTCTGGGACTGCTACAGTCTTATAAAACTTTAACTTTAACAATATTGTTACTTTTTCCAATTTTTAAAGTTTTGTGTTATTCGTTAATTAAATTTAAAAATTTTATTCAGATAAAATTTAAAAAAATGTGAGTAGCTAGAGAAGCCGACACCTATAAGTTTTTTTTTATAATTCTTAATGTGTGTACGTTGCAATCGGTTCAATTGAGAACAATAAGCAACCCCATGACCCAATGAGATGAGGATGATGTGTATGACGTGTAAATGAGACTGTGTAGTCTTCTACAGACACACTCACTGAGTATGGTTAATTGAACCCCAACCATCAAACTACCCCCATAACCACTGTCTAGCATTCAAATCCGTATAAAAGTAACTACCTTTACTAGGACTTGAACCAGGAACCTTCGTCTCCAAAAATCAGCTGTTAAACAGTTGATTTTGGCGACAACTTTACCTCTAGACCAACCCGGTGGGTTGACACCTATAAGTGTGCAAACTTTTATTTCCCCTGAGAAATGCATATTAAGTCTGCGATCTTAAGAAAAACAATTTTTTCTACAAGAGAATAACCTCCCCAAGAATTTCAGCAGACATGGCGCCTACTCTAATCTTATAGAGCAGAAAAATGTAAATTACGCAATTTTAAAAAAATCGTAGGAACCGTTTTTGAGAAAATGGTAAAAACGTGAAAATTGACACAAATAAACTACTATGTTCCGGTTGACCGATTTTGATGATGTGTAGGTTTCTTTAGTGGTACCTACCTAAAGTTTTAAGTTTCAACTTGGTTTCGTTCTTGAGGTATTTTGTTCGCGCGCGCACACACACACACACACACACACACACACACACACACACACACACAGTCCAATCGCTAAAAACATCTTTGTGTGGGTTCAGGGGGTCTGAAAACGTGTAGGGTATACCCGGTGAAAACTCGATTTCTTAAAATCGACTTATAAACAAAACTTTTTTCCTATACATTCATATTGGCAAGACAAAGTAAAACTGTGAATGATTTAAATGCTACGGTGAATACAATATGGCCGCCGAAATTAGGTAACATCATTAAAATGTTTGCCCATAACAGACAGGTGGAGTGTCAAATTATTTACACTCAATCTGTTAGTTGCAGGGCTAAAATAAATAGTTGTGTTTCTTATCACATGGTCAGCCAATTAAATGACTGAATCATTTAAGAACAGAAGAGGTAGAGGTGTACTGTGACACTAATCACAGTTATCTCCTCTGAAAGTAATGAATTTCATTATACAGTTGGACCCTGTGGTGAATGAAGTGAAGGTGTCATTTGCAGAGTGGAAAATATATGCTCTTCAGAGGGCCCGCTATGCTGATAACCATACTTTTCCACTGAGCGAGTTGTGGCAATTGTAAACTACCTCACTCTTTCGTTTTACTTAGTAAAACCTCTACACGTTCAAACCACCCTACAGGCTGACTGATGACCTAAACAACACATTAAAATGTAGTGTTAACTTAGTATTAATTAAGTATGGCGTTAGTTGGGAGAGTGTAAATAGAAAGATGTGGAAAAACGTTTGAGTAGGGTGAGATTAAAGTAGGGGGTGGTGATGGGGTGTGGTGGTGTATTACGCGGAACACAAGAGTTATCAGATTATAAATTCATAACAATTTGCAGCCACATCCGTTTACACTGTAAAGTAGGCTAGGTACATTCTGTTTTGATTTTATATTAAAACGTGTGGTTTTATTTTAGTCGTTCATTTATTTATGAAATATTTCAAATATCACGTTAGTTATTAGAACATCAGTAGGTAGGGCGTACCCTACTCTTAATCTAGTCTGCATTTTGGTTCACTTTTATTGATCTTTAGTAAAAAAATTTATGTTAGGTTAATTAATTTTGTTTTTTTTATTCCTAATTCGTGTACGTTGCAATCTGTTCAATTGACAACAATAAGCAACCCCATGACCCAATCAGATGAGGATGATGTGTATGACGTGTAAATGAGACTGTGTAGTCTTGTACTGACCCAGGTCGACCACTCCTGAGAGAGTATGGTTAATTGAACCCCAACCATCAAAGTACACCGGTAGCCACTGTCTAGCATTCAAATCCGTATAAAAGTAACTACTTTTTACTAGGATTTGAACCGGGAACCTTCGTCTCCGAAAATCAGCAGTTAAACAGCTGATTTTTTATTCCTAATATGTGTACGTTGCAATCTGTTCAATTGTGAACAATAAGCAACCCCATGACCCAATCAGATGAGGATGATGTGTATGACGTCTAAATGAGACTTTGAGTCTTCTACAGACACACTCACTGAGTATGGTTAATTGAACCCCAACCATCAAAGTACATTGGTAACCACTGTCTAGGATTTAAATATAAATAAAAGTAACTACCTTTACTAGGATTTCAACCAGGAACCTTCGTCTCCGAAAATCAGCTGTTAAACTAGAAAGTTAAAAGTTTTTTTTAATATATGTTTTTATTTTACTTTGTTTAAAGTCGCATCAACAGCTCGGTCATTAGTGACTACGGTGGGATATGAACAGTAGGTTTTTACCTTGTGAAAATTTCCAGAACCTGGGACAGAATCGCACATTTTAAAAGCCACAATCTTAAAAAAACTAAAATGCACATTTTAAAAGCCACAATCTTAAAAAAATTTTTTTTCTACAAAAGCACAGCCTCACCAAGAATTCCAGCAGACATGGCGCCTACCCTATCTTGTAGTACATACAAAATGTAGTGAGGCGATTTTGAAAAAAATCGTAAGAACCTATTTTGAGAATATCGCAAAAAAGTGAAAAATTACGCGAATAAACTGCTAACTACCTCCGGGTGACTGATTTTTATGGAAATGTTCGTGTCGGGTCTTTTGGTGGTATCTAACTCAAGTTTTAACTTCGTATGATGTTCCGCACTTGAGATATTCGTTTACACACAGAGAAAAAGAGAGAGAGTGAGGTAGAGAAGTGAGGGGGAGGGAGGGAGAGAGATATGGACGGGCAAGAAGGAGGGAGGAAGTGAGAGGGTGTGATGGTGTGAGGGTGATAGGAGGGAGGGGGAGAGAGAGACCAATCGCTAAAAACTTTTTTTTCATCCAGGAGACTCCAAAAGGGAGTATAGGACATGTCAAGATAAAACTGATAAACAAAAAGTTTATCACAATGATAAATTCATGACATGTTTTGTTGGGTTCGGGGGGTATGAAAACGTGTAGTACATCCGGTTAAAACTCGATTTTTAAAAATCGACATGAACACAATACTTTCCTTCCAATGTAGGCCTATTCATACAGGCAAGAGAAAGTAAAAATAACAAAACAATAAATTAATAGACTAATTAAATTACAAGTTAATAACTAAATACTAAGATTATTTTCATTTAAACAAAAAAATAACTATAGTCCATAATGTGTCTCCGTCGTAAAGTATTAAATTATTGAAAAAAATGAACATTGGGTGAATTTCATTCACAAAAAGCAATCCCGGTTTCAATTTTTGATGACGTAAAAAATGGATTGTCAACTTTTATAAACATAGATGTTGGGGTTTGTGAATGGCAGATTATTAGCTGTTGTGTTACATAGGCTACAGGGTGTGTGTGTGTGTGTGTGGTAGTCTAGTGTCTAGAGTCATTCCCTGAAGTAATCTGAATGCCCTCGAGGAATTCGATCGTGGCATTTATTATCGTTACATTTACCTCTGACGTTTATGCTCTGAATCACCTCTCGTTCCAACATAAAGGACTTCTTCTTCAATGCTACTTTACTTCATCAGATTATTATAGCTTTAATGATAATAATTAAGCACTTAAGTTATGTATAAGGAGCTTAAATTGCCTACAGTTCCCTCCCTCCCTCTACATTTTTGATTTGATTATGTTGTTTGTTGTTTAGGTCAACAGCCGAAAGGCTGGTTTGAACCAAAGAGAGGTTTTACTAAGTAAAAAACGAGGAGTAAGGTGGTTTACCATAGCCTTCCTCGCTGAGTTGAAAGAGTATGCCAGGCCCTCCGAAAAGCACTCACTTTCCACCCTGCAAATGACACTTCACTTCATTCACCACAGGGTCTGGCTGCATAGTGAAATTCATTACTCTCAGAGGAGATAACTCTGACTCTAGTGTCTTTTACACCTCTACCTCTTCTGTTCTTAAATAGTCCAGTCATATAAGTGGCTGACTATGTGATAAGAAACACAACTATTTTTTTCAGCCCTGGACCAAACAGATAGAGTGCAATTAAAATAACACTCCACCTGCCCGTTTTGGGCATTTGATTATGTATGTTAGGTAAAATAATTTTATGCAGAATTTCAATGTTTACAATCATAACACGAGAAACAGGAATGATTATTATGTGGCTAATCACTCCACAAAATTGTATTGTTTCAACAAAAACCTACTTATGCAGGGAGAAAATTCATGAATAAATTACCCCAATTTTTAAAATGTTGTGAGGATTTGAATTCCTTTAAAAAAATCTGAAAAATTACTTGATCGGTGAAACTTTTTATACCGTACAAGAATTTCTTTGTTGATAGTAGTGATAGGCTACATTGTGTGATTCGTATTTCAGGTGTTATATCTGACGACATGTCCTATACTCCTCCTGGAGTCTCCAGGGCGCAAAAAAAAAAATGTAAATCCCTGGTTCAAATCCTAGTAAAAATAGTTATTTTTATACGGATTTGAATACTAGACAGTGGTTGTGGGTGTAGTTTGATGGTTGGGGTTCAATTAACCATACTCAGTGAGTGTGTCTGTAGAAGACTACACCACCTCATTTACACGTCATACACATCATCCTCATCTCATTGGGTCATCTCATTGCTTATTGTTCTCAATTGAACCGATTGCAAAGTACACAAATTAGGAATTAAAAAAAAAATTATGTAATGTAATCTCCGAAGTATTACTAAAACTGGTTTATATTTTTCCTGGTTTCATTCCCTCCATTTTCACTTTCTCTTGCCCTATATGAATATGTAAGAAGGAAAGTAGGTCTATTGTTTTCATGTCGATTTTCCGAAATCAAGTTTTCACCGGATATAAACGTTTACTGCCCATAACAGACAGGGGGAGTGTCAAATTATTTACACTCAATCTGTTCGTTGCAGGGCTAAAATGAATAGTTATGTTTCTTATCACATGGTCACCCAATTAAATGACTGAATCATTTAAGAACAGAAGAGGTAGAGGTGTAAAAGACACTAAACAGAGATATCTCCTTTGAAAGTAGTTAATTTCATTATACAGTTGGACCCTGTGGTGATGATGTGAAGGTGTCATTTGCAGAGTGGAAAATTTGTGCTTTTCAGAGGGCTCGGCATACTGATAAGCGTACTTTTCCACTCGGTGAGAAAGGCAAAGTAAACCACCTCATTTCTCGTTGTTACTTAGTAAAACCTCTTCAGGTTCAAACCAGTCTACAGGCTGATGACCGAAACCACACAAAATACACGTTTACACATACCGTCTGAACCCAAAAAAACATGTTTTTAGTGATTGGTCCGTGTGTGTGGGCGCGCGCGCTCGTGTGAACAAAATATTTTAAGTACGAAAAATTGTACGAAGTTGAAGCTTGAAACTTAAGTCAGGTACTACGAGAGGACCCGACACAAACATTTAGACTACATGAAAACCGTCTATCGAAAGTAGCAGTTTATTCAGCATTTTCATTTATTTGTGATTTACTCAAAGACGGCTTCTACGATTTTTTTTAAAAATCGCCTTATTTACTACACTTTGTATGTTCTATAAGATAGGGTAGGCGCCATGTCTGCTGAAATTCTTGGGGAGGCTGTGCTTTCGTAGAAAAATTTTTTTTTTTATGTGGCCTTTTAATAATTATGCATTTTAGAGCAAAAGTGTATAAAATCAAAGTTGTAGAACATTTAAAAACCTATAACTTTTATTCCAATTTTTTTTGTATAACGCTTGTTTAGCAGCAATTGTTGATTTTCGGTTGTTTTATTTTTCATCACAATCGGAAAAAAATTTGAAGTTTTAAGATTTTGGCCTTAATATATGCTTATTACGGTAAAAAAGTATATAAAATATTTCAACGTTATCGGAAATTAAAAAACCTACAGCTTTTATTTTTAGCATTTTCCTCTACAGAGCTTTTCACAGCAGATTTTTTTGTTGTTGTTTAGGTCAACAGCCGTAAAGGCTGGTTTGAACGTGTACAGGTTTTACTAAGTAAAACGAGGAGTGATGTGGTTTACTTATGCCTTTTTCACTGAATCGAAAAGTACTCTTATCATAATGCCGAGCCCTCTGAAAAGCACATATTTTCCACTCTGCAAATGACACCTTCACTTCATTCACCACACGTTCTAGCTGTATAATGAAATTCATTACTTTCACAGGAGATAACTCTGATTAGTGTCACAGTACACCTCTACCTCTTCTCTTCTTAAATGATTCAGTCATTTAATTGGCTGACCATTTGATGATAAGAAACAGAACTATTTATTTTAGCCCTGCAACTAACATGTTGTTTAGGTCATCAGCCAAAAGGCTGGTTTGAACCTGTAAAGGTTTTTCTAAGTAAAACTAACTACCTTTATTAGGATTTGAACCAGGAACCTTCGTCTCAAATCAAAATCAGCTGTTAAACAGCTGATTTTGGCAACGACTTTACCTCTAGACCAACCCGGTGGGTTTGCAAAAAAATTGAAAACGGATTATTGAAAATTGGTGAGAACGTAAGAACTGAATTGAATTTATTATTAGTTGATAATAAGAATTAATTGGTGGTTTATTAAATGATTTATTCGTAGAAAATGGGTTTATCTTTATTTATGATTGCCTTTTAACGAAACCAACATATTACTATAAGCTAGGCATACATAATAAATTCATGCAGAGAAACGCAAACAAAGGACCTAACAACAGATTATGTAATCGGATTGCTCAAAACTCACTGATGCTAATGTATCTGCTAAGAAGGAAATATTGCATACATCTCTCCTCCCGCTCTCTCCATCTTTCTCTCTCTCTCTTTTTGGCGAATTCACCGGGAGATTTATTGTTACCAAACAAATCTCTCTATTTTACGGTAAATGTATTATTATTATTATTATACATATGTACAGGGTGGTTGAAAAGTCCAGAAAGGGCTTCATATTTCGAATGTACGTGAACCTCACTCGAATAGAATTTTTTTTTTTTTATTCCTAATTTGTGTACGTTGCAATCTGTCCAATTGAGAACAATAAGCAATGAGATGACCCAATCAGATGAGGATGATGAGTATAAGGGAGGTGTAAACGAGACTGTGTACTCTTCTACAGACACCCACACTGAGTATGGTTAATTGAACCCCAACCATCAAACTACACCCACAACCACTGTCTAGTATTCAAATCCATATAAAAGTAACTACCTTTACTAGGATTTCAACCAGGAACCTTCGTCTCCGAAGGTTGGCGACGACTTTACCTCTAGACCAACCCGGTGGGTGAATAGAAAATAACTATTTTATCATTAATGAAAAAAAAATTGTCCGCCATCTTGAATGTAACTTTATTACTTTCACTTGCCTATATGAATATATAGGAAGGAAAGTATTGTTTTCATGTCGATTTTTCGAAATCGAGTTTTCACCGGATCTATACGTTTTCAGACCCCCTGAACCCACACAAACATGTTTTTAGCGATTGGTCTGTGTGTGTGTGTGTCTGTGTGTGAACAGAATATCTCAAGAACGGAACATCGTACGAACTTGAAACTTGAAACTTAAGTTACATACCACTACCGGACCTGACTTGAACATTTTCATCAAAATCGGTCAACCGGAAGTAGTAGTTTATTCGTAAAATTTTTCACTTTTTTGTGATTTTCTCAAAAACTGGTCCTACGATTTTTTTAAAAATCGCATGGTTTACTCAATTTTTTATTCTCTACAAGATAGGGTAGCCGTCATGTTTGCTGAAATTCTGGGTGAGGCTGTTTTTACGTAAAAATATAGTTTTTTTAAGATTACGGCTTTAATATGCAATTTAGAGCAAAAATGTATATAATAAAAGTTGTAGAGAATTTAAAAACCTACAACCTTTACTTCAAACATTTTTTTTGTATAACGCTTAGTTTAGCAGTAATTAGCAATTTTCTGTTTTTTCTCACGAAAACGTCAGAAAAATCGATTTTTTTAAGATTTCGGCCTTAGTATGCATTTTATAATAAAAGTGTATATAATTGAAATTATAGAAAATTAAAAGATCTACAACTTTTATTTAGAACATTTTTCTCTACAGAGCCTAGTTTAGCGTGAAAGAGTGATTTTCCGTATTTTTAAGCCAAACTAAGGTCGATTTTAATTTTGTGTATTTCACTAATGTTTATTGAGGTTAGTTTGTGTGTTTATTTCTAATGTTTTATTACTAATGTTAGATTTATTGTTAATTATTTGAATTGGCAAGAGAAAGTTGTGTGAGTGTTTCACACCAGATTTTTAACAATAACCTACTAGTCTTTGATGAGATCAGATAATTAAACAAAAATTGTCGGATGATCCTCCATCAAGACAACGCAAGCTCCCACACATCTCGTGAAACAACCAGCTTTTTCAACACTCGAAAGATCGAATTGAAAATATGAAATTTGGTTATCCGCCTTACAGTCCAGATTTGGCACCCAATGTATTCTTTATATTCTCAACTAAGGATAAACTGCGAGGATAACAATTTTTGTCGGCAGAAGAAGTTGTTGAAGCATCCAAAAACCATGTTTTGGAGGTACCCGACGCAGACTGGAAAAGATGTTATGAGAACTGGTTCCAACGCATGCAAAAGTGTATAAACCTTAAAAGGGGAATATTTTGAAAAGCAATAAAGCCACTTTCAACAAAAAATAGTTTGTATTTATTCTTAGGCTCAAAATATAAATAGTGACCCTCGTACGTGAAACCTCACTCGAATAGAATTTTTTTTTTTTATTCCTAATTTGTGTACGTTGCAATCTGTTCATCAATTGAGTACAATAAGCAACCCCATCAGATGACCCAATGAGATGAGGATGATGTGTATGACGTGTAAATGAGACTGTCTAGTCTTGTACAGACTCAGGTCGACCATTACTGAGAGAGTATGGTTAATTAAACCCCAACCATCAAAGTACACCGGTAACCACTGTCTAGAATTCAAATCTGTATGTATAAAAGTAACTACATTTACTAGGATTTGAACCAGGAACCTTCGTCTCCGAAATCAGCTGTTAAACAGCTGATTTTATTTATTTTTATAACGATTTTATCATGAATGAAATAAAAATTGTCCGCCATCTTGAATGTAACTTTATTTTTTTAAATAGGTAGGTGATCATGTGATTCGTGATTTATTTATTTATTTTATTTATTTAGGATAATATATATAGCTACATTAAAATTACAATTCATGACTATACTAAGCTATGTACAATACCATTTTAAACTAAATATACTTATACGCAAAAACTCTTCTTCACAAAGAGTTCTGTCCGCGCATACCACTATACGCCGGCCGCGTTGGCGATGTTGGTAACGTGCTCGCCTCTCATCACGCGGTCTTGGGTTCAAATCCCACTCGGGCATGGCATTTTTTCATACGTTACAAAAAATTCATTTCATCCTTCACCGTCTGCATTAGCAGCAATTTGCAAAACAGTCGGACGTTAAACCAAAAAAAAAAAAAAAATACCACAATACAGAACAAAAAAATTGAATTACTAAGTTAAATAGGTTACAAAGCTTGCGTTAAACAGAATTTTAAAATAAATCATAAAATAACTGATAAATTCAATTAGTACATTTTACATAAAATATCAGTATTATATTTTTATTGTAATTACAATAGAAATTTTTTGAAAAACTTTAAGATTATGTTTGTATATTTTGTAATAGAGAGAACAAAAAAAATAAATATTATAACTTTTATTTTACAACTGTAACTACTTTACAATATTATAGGCTATTTTAACTAACACAATGTAAATTGTATTTTAACGTTATGGGAAATGAATTCAATAAATGAGCATAAAGAAACAGTTAAACTATCGCAAAGAGAAAAGTAAAAACTAATAGTAACAACAGTTATTTTAAGACGTGGAAAAGTTTTTCAAGTTGTTGCTGGAAGATGGATAGTAGCCTATAATATATAAATGATATTTTAGTTTTTATTTTAACAGATGTGGTGAGATAATACTGTGTATATGGGGTGGAAATACGTTAACCAATCGCCTCTCAACATACAGAAATGACTTGTGAAAAAATGTACTATTTGCTTTTGTAGTCTTAATTTTTGTTGCGTTTCCAGTACCATTAGTTGGTAAGTACCATCGCATTTCAATGCGATATCTCAAGACAATTTCAACGGTGAAAACTGCACATTGATATCTCATATCGTTACGAAAAAATCCGCCTTTCTTTACATTTCAACATCTTATTGAATGTGGTGTAATTACTTTAAATATGTGAAACATCCGAGAACGGGTAAATATTATGAATGTAAAAGTAAATTTTAAGATTCAGTAGAGCTTCGATAATCCGAACGCCATCCGAGGATATTTTCGATATTTTAATTTGCGCGAGAACGGTAAAAGTAAAGCACGATTTACACTCTGTTACATGTTTTATAAAGGTTTTTTTTTATTTATATTATAACGTCGCATCAACTGCAACGGTCACTAGCGACGACGTTATGGTGTAACTGTGTACATTGTAGCATGAAATGGTTTTTTGTAACGTATGAAAATATGCCGTGCCTGAGTGGGATTCAAACCCAGGACCGCAAGATGAGAGGCGAGCACGTTACCAACTACGCCAATGCGGCCGGCGTAGTAAGGTTCGACACTCGTTTTATAAACAAAATTTTATAATTGTGAAGCTTTAACGGTGTTAGAGACAGTGATGTGTTGGTATGAACCGCAGCCGGAATTTAGTCAAGTTCAACTCAAGTTCAAGTTTAATTAAGGGCAGACTGTACTTTGTATCCCGCCAGTGTTAAATTTGCTATTTTCAGGCACATTTTTCATTGGATTTATAAAAGATAGGCAAATGAAACTTTGCATACTTAATCGTTGGCGAGTTCCTTTAGCTACTGACATTTTTTTTCAATTTGATCTGTTAGAGTATAAAATTGGAAACAAAATAATAAATAACATAAAACTTTTACAATATTTTTTCTACGATTTTTGTGTATTGCTTAATTTTGGAGCATCTGAGGAAGTGATAAACGTTGGGGTGTGTGTGCATGTAGGCCCTACAAGATGAATAGCTGGTAAAAATTTCAGGCTGCTAGGTTTAATGGTTTCCGATAAAAATGTACCTAAATTTTAAAATCTAAATTTACGAAAACAGGCAAAAACAAAAAGGCGCAAATCAAAAACAAGGTGTACACGAACAAGTAAATTTCCCATCAACAGTTGGTTAGAAATCTGAACCAACAGCTGAGAATATTTGAAAAATTAACGCAGATATTTTAGAAAACTAATATTCCCTTTGCTCTAAAACACTCAGTTTAAAATTATGATAAATATTCGTTCTTGGTGACATGATAATTTTTCTGGGTAAACCTGCTAAAAACTTAATTTTTTCATTAAAATAATTTTTTGATGGTTTTCTGGTAGATCTAGGTCTGGACTATTGAAAAATATAAAAAACCAAAAATTGAAATTTTCAGTAAAATCGTCATACAGTCTCACCTTAAGCGAACGAAGGATTTGGCTGGCAGAAAACGAGTGTCGAACCTCGCGCAAACAAAAATTTTATCAAGTTTTTGAAATAAAATTTCAGTGATTTTGTAGCTAAGGTTTATAGTGAGTGAATCTTTTGTTTAACTGTCCATAGTGTTTTGTTTGGTTTCAATTTAGTATACAGTAGGGAAGACTGGAGCATATTTCCCTCTTTTTCAATTTTCTTTGTGTAATTTTTTCGTGATACATTTCTCATTGAGTTTTTTGTATCACCGCTCTTCTTATAACTTAAATTATACTCTGGTACACAGAGTATTGCTAATTTGCAACTGAATTACATAAAACATCGCAATGACTCTAGTCATGTCGCGTGGGATATTCCTTTATAATTAAAGCATGTTTTGGTAAGTTTTCCACCAAAAGAGTCAACACGTGTAATCCCTTTGTATCCGCGGACTGTGTCCGTGGGCCTGAAACCTTAAAATACGTAGGCCTACTTAATCTCAAGTTGTGTACACCGTTACTTGGTGGGAAGTAGAGAAGTCATACAATTCCGAAAACATGTATGTGTTTGAAAAAATGTTTTGGTATCCGTATTATGTTGAGTCCCACACTAGTATGGCGACGGCCGCCATGAGCCGAGCTAGATTTCCACGTAGACCTACTGTACGTAGTGATCCAGTCACCGGGTACCGGGCCCCCCCCCGCCTCTAACACCCCACCATCACCGCCATACGTACGCTTTACGCACCATACTGTAATTTCTCCTATCGTTTTCCTCCATGTGTCAGTCTAACTTTTTCTTAGGTACGTACAGTTCTTTGTTTGTTCGACGATTTTGAAACGAAGCCAAGCATTTCTTCACAAACCATCAACGAGATCCTCTGCATGACAACGTGTTGGAGACGGATCCAGTCATGGAAAGGGCCTTTCAATTCAAAAGAGGACTCAGGAGCTGATGATGATACCATACGAACAAGTCCACAAGGAGTTTGAAAAGAAGAAACAAAGAGCCATAACTAACTATTTTAAAGCAACTTAAATTTTTTATTAAATGTATTAAGAGTAGCCTATTTATTAAATATTCATAGATTATAATAATGGTAAAACTATAAACACATTCAGTGGTAGAGACTCGCCAAGAGGGTCATGGGTAGGCCTACCTGTTAACACCAGACTGCCGTCTCAACTAGCCACTACCCACTTCTCTTTTCTTATCATTGTAACTAATTCCAGAGAGACACCGCCTCACGGATATCAGTGCAGTTCGTTTATAAATTTTCGTCATAAAATCTTCTACCCTCGTATAGTATAGGCCTACTCGTTCAGTATTTTAAACAGGTTTTGCAGGGTACAGTTGAAGCCCTGAATTTAGTATCTTTGCAGGTATCGATTCAAATTAGCTTACACTTTTAGATTTACTTTAAAAGTATATTATTTGCAGTTTAACATATTATATAAGAAATTACGCGTAAATAACAGGCGTAATAACAGGCGAAGTTAACCTAAAAATCTGGTGTGAAACACTCACACAACTTTCTCTTGCCAATGCAAATAATGGCCAATATAACCTAACATTAGTAATAAAACATTAGAAATAAACAAAAAATTAACCTCAAAAACATAACCTTATTTTAATCATGAATGAAAGACGCAAAATGAAAATCGAACTCAGTTTGGCTTAAAAATACAGAAAATCACTCTTTCACACTAAACTAGGCTGTATAGAGAAAAATGCTCTAAATAAAAGATGTAGAGCTTTTAATTTCCTACAAATATGATTATATACACTAAAAATGCATACTAAGGCCGAAATCTTTAAAAAATTGATTTTTCACACGTTTTCGCGAGAAAAAAACAGAAAATCGCTAATTACTGCTAAACTAAGCGTTATACAAAAAATGTTTGAAATAAAAGTTGCAGGTTTTTAAATTCTCTACAACTTTTATTATATAAAGTTTTGCGCTAAAATTCATAATAAGCCGTAATCTTAAAAAAACTATGTTTTTACGTGAAAACAGCCTCACCAAGAATTTCAGCAAACATGGCGCCTACCCTATCTTGTTGAGAATAAGAAATTGAGTAAACCAGGCGATTTTTAAAAAAATCGTAGGACCAGTTTTTGAGAAAATTGCAAAAAAGTGAAAAATTATACGAATAAACTACTACTTCCGGTTGACCGATTTTGATGAAAATGTTCGTGTCGGGTCCGGTAGTGGTATGTAACTTAAGTTTCAAGTTCTTACGATGTTCCGTTCTTGAGATATTCTGTTTACACACACACACACACACACACACACACACACAGACCAATCGCTAAAAACATTTTTTTGGGTTCAGGGGGTCTGAAAACGTATAGATCCGGTGAAAACTCGATTTCTTTAAATCCACATGAAAACAATACTTTCCTTCCTATATATTCATATAGGCAAGAGAAAGTAAAATACATTAAATTGTTTACTTTTATGTTATTACCAAATATAATAACTAATATAATAATATGCCCATAACAGACAGGTGGAGTGTCAAATTATTTACACTCAATCTGTTTGTTGCAGGGCTAAAATAAATAGTTGTGTTTATTATCACATGGTCACCCAATTAAATGAGTGAATCATTTAAGAACAGAAGAGGTAGAGGTGTAAAAGACACTAGTCAAAGTTATCTTCTCCTGTGAAAGTAATGAATTTCATTATACAGCCAGACCCTGTGGTAATGAAGTGAAGGTGTCATTTACAGAGTGGAAAATTTGTGCTTTTCAGAGGGCCCGGCATGCTTATAAGCGTACTTTTCCATTCAGTGAGTTGTGGCAATTGCAAACCACCTCACTCCTCGTTTTACTTAGTGAAACCTCTACAGGTTCAAACCGGCCTTTCGGCTGTTGACCACCTAAACACAACACACCAAATATAAATCCATGTGTAGGTCGCAAATAAAATGAATCTATAAAAACGTTAGTAACCTAAGTTGTAGGGGGTAGGCTACATAAAGGAAGCGGAAGTTATGAGCCCAACGGAAGTGATACCTCATAATTGCTCACCATTGAACGTAATAAACACTTAAAACGACTAACCCCATCTTTTCGTTCATATAAGGTAGCCTATCATTATCCGCGGTTTCACTAACCGCGGTAACCCCCGCGGATAACGAGGGATTACTCTAGGCTACTTGCAATCTGTATCTTGAAGTTTCCCTTACATTCGAAATAAATATTTAATTGTTTCTCGGCCTTCGGGCCAGCCCAGTCAGTCAGCTGGTAGAAAGTCGCTATTAATTGTTAAGTAACACCGGTTGGGCAAGCGACTTTGTATGGTGACCAGCTGGCAGTCATCCATGAAGAAACTCTACTGGGGGTCCCTGTTCAAACTCATGCCTTATTCACCTCAAATAATACAGCAAAAGCAGCGATCAAATTGGGTAGTTGTCAATAATGTACAGTTCCCAATAACAAATAAAAGCTAAAAAAAAAAAAAAAAAAAAAAAAAATACCTTACTTTTCACCCACCCTGTATATAATGGGTATGAAGCATACCCATTACCCATTTAGACCAAACCATTCATCATTTACTAAACTGTTTTGTTTTTCGGTTTTGGTGAATCTTTTTAATAAATATCATATCATATATATTCCGGTACCATAATTTAACTTGAATCATTATTTACAATTTCATTTTGTTCCTTTATTAATGTATTTAATTGTAATCTAGGATTACCCTATTCATTATTTTATTACATTTTCAATTGGTTTTTGTTGTATTGCCGTTTATTATAACGTTGCAGTTATCCATCCACACGGCCAATAAAATTTCACTTTCTCTTGCCCTATATAAATAGCCTATGTAGGGAAAGAAAGTATTGTTTTCATGTTGATTTTTCACCGGATATAACTTACACGTTTTCAGACCCCCTTAAGACAAAAAGCTTGTATTTTTTATTCGCGTGTGTGAGAACAAAATATCTCAAGAACAGAATATGGTACGAAGTTGAAACTCGGAACTTAAGTTAGGTACCACAACGGTTGGGGACCCGACGTGAACATTTTCTTCAAAATCGGTCAACCAGAAAACTTACCTAGTTTATTCGTGTGATTTTTCACTTTTTTGGGATTTTTTTCATAAACGGCTCGTACGATTTCTTTTAAAGTCTATATCCTATATAGGCTATGTACCCTATATTCATATAGGCAAGAGAACGTACCAGACCGGTGGAGTGTCAAATTATATACTCTCAATCTGTTAGTTGCAGGGCTAAAATAAATAGTTCTGTTTCTTATCACATGGTCACCCAATTTATAGACTGAATTATTTAAGAATTGAAGAGGTAGAGGTGTACTGTGACACTAATCACAGTTATCTCCTCTGGAAAAAATGAATTTCATTATACAGCCAGACCCTGTGGTGATTGAAGTGAAGGTGTCATTTGCAGATTGGAGAATATGTGATTTTCAGAGGGCCCGGCATGCTGATAAGCGTACTTTTCCACTCAGTTAGGAAGGCAATTGTAAAACACTTAACTCCTCTTTTTACTTAGTAAAACGTCTACAGGTTCAAACGAGCCTTTCAACTGATGACCTTAACAACAAAAACATGGAAGAGAAAGTAAAAAATTGTGAAATAATAATGGAAAATGTGGCCAATGTTTACTTGATAATAAGCACGTTTTCGTTTTCGATTGCTTTCGATGAATATAGCTCTGGGAGAAGGTTACGTTGAGCGTTTTCTGGCCTCAATTTTAACGTTAACGTGATGTGTTAAAAAGGGTTGAGGCAGTTGCTGGCTGTCGTTTACAGGAGGTGTGCTTTGCTGACTATGGTATTCTCAACAAAAATCCATTTATCCATCTTTTTAAACCCATTATGGCGCGCATTCGCGTTCTTTGCTTTTATTGTTTGTGTCGACACCAAACACTCTTTGTTTCTTTATGTTTACTTTGTAACGTTAACTTCCCTTTTTTCTTCTTTATTTATTTCGTATTCTTTGATGTCGTTATCGGTTTATTCTTTACATGTTGCTTACAATTTTCAAATTGTGCTTTGTTTTCATTCAAAATAAATGCATGAATTCATCTTCCATAATAACACAACATTTTCAAATAGGCCTGCAGCTCTGTTTACATTGTTTACTCCTTCTGTCTAATTATATTTTTACTTTCTCTTGCTTATATGAATATATAGATATAGTCAGCTCGTTCAGGACACGTGCCGCTTTCTCTTTTACAGCTTCCACAGACTCAAATCTTGTCCCTTTTTATGCAGATTTCACCTTAGGGAACAGGTAGAAGTCACATGGTGCAAGATCTGGTGAATAAGGTGGATGTTCTAACACTGAGATGCTGTACTTGGCTAGGAACTTCTTGACAGAAAACACGGAATGAGCTGGCGCATTGTCTTGGTGGGGAACCTATGATTTGTCCTTCCACATTTCGGGGCGGTTTTTTCTTACTCTTTGACGTAGTTTAGAAAGTACCTCAATGTAGTAATATTGATTAACTGTTTGATCTTCAGAAACCCAGTGAAGGTGCACAATCCCATGGATATCAAAAAAAAAAACTATCATCATTGCTTTAAATTTTCACTTGCTCATTCGAGCTTTTTGGCTCTAGGTGAAGTTCGGCTCTTCCAGTGTATAGATTGGCGCTTCGTTTCCGGATCATAAGTAAAAAAACCACATTTATCACATATTAGTATCGTTTTCAAAAAATGTGGGTCATTTTCAATCGCGTACAAAGTGACAGTACAAACATTTTTGCGAGTTTCATTATTTCAAACATTTTTGAGCGGCACTTGTTCTGAAGGAGCTGACAGGAGATGACTTCCAGCACTGTTTCCAACAATGGGAAATTCGCATGGAGCGTTGTAGGGATAGAGAAGTAGTGTATATTGAAGGTGACAATAAGTGATTATGTATAAAATTAAAATTAATTGTTTTACAACGTCGTCAGTCTGGTTGTTTAATAGCCACACCTCGTATATTTGGGTTCACGTTAATACGCCAACAGGTAAGCCAATCCTGTATTAGTAGAAAGATGTCGCTGCGCCAACCTGGATGTTTCGTCCGCGTTTTCTCCCCTTTCCGTAGTTGGTAACGTGCTCGCCTCTCATCATGCAGTCTTGGGTTCGAATCCCATTCAGGCACGGGATATTTTCATATGTTACAAAAATCATTTCATCCTTCACCGTCTGCATTAGCAGTAATTGCAGAACAGTCGGACGTTAAACAAAAAAAAAAAAAATCTCCTTGCTAGAATTGCGGAGTCGTCAGCATACGTCGCGTTTACGTGAAATTTTGAAGTTCAGTTTTGAGCATGCGCAGTATAAATGAAATTTTGAAGTAGATATTTGAGTTTCTGTATTCTACTTCTGTAAATCGAAACCTCCAAAATTGAAAAATTATCGTGATATTCAGATTCGAATTAGAGAAGTCCTAATGTATTTTGTTAAATAAATTAATCAATTTTGATAAAATTTAAACTGTTTAAAAACGGGGCCATTATAAGATTAAATGCGGGGGAGGAAATAAATTTCTAACGATGATAAAGTTGTAAAAAATATATGCCTTTGACAGTTGTTAAAAAATGAGGAGAAAAATTAATTAATACTCGTGTAGGTAGATGAAAAGTTTAATAATAATTTTTTTAAATGTTACTCGACTTAACAGTTCTGGGAAAATCCTGAAAAGTTTTTTTTTTAGTTCAAAAAAGTAATTTTAGCGGAAATATCTTTACTGAGGTTGAAATTATCTTGTCTAAAACGCGGTTTGAAAAATTAATTTTTTTTATTCATATGTGTTAATCAGTGAAACTCGTACCATTGTATAACTACTCAATCTGTTTATAACTTCAAATTTAATAAAACATTTTACAGCAGTTTTATTTTTACTTTCTCTTGTCTATATGCATATATAGGAAGAAAAGTATTGTTTTCATGTCGATTTCAAGAAATCGAGTTTTCAACGGATCTACACGTTTTCAGACCACCTGACCCAAAAACAACATGTTTTTAGCGATTGGTCTGTGTGTGTGCGTGCAGATTATCTCAAGAACGGAACATCGTACCAACTTGAAACTTAGAACTTAAGCTACATACCACTACCAGACCAGACACGAACATTTTCATCAAAATCGGACAACCGGAAGTAGTAGTTTGTTCGTGTCGTGTAATTTTTCATTTTTTTCCGATTTCCTCAAAAACTGGTGGTTCTACGATGTTTTTAAAAATCGCGTGGTTTACTAATTTTTTATGGTCTACAAGATAGGGTAGGCGCTATGTTTTCTGAAATTCTTGGTGAGGCTGTTTTCACGTAAAAAAATTGTTTTTTTTTTTAATTACGGCTTTAATATGCATTTTAGTGCAAAATTTTACATAATAAAAGTTGTAGAGAAGGTAAAATCCTACAACTTTTATTCCAACCATTTTTTTTTATAACACTTAGTTTAGCGGTAGTTAGCGATTTTCTGTTTTTTTGTCACGAAAACGTGTGAAAAATCGATTTTATAAGATTTCGGCTTTTGTATGCATTTTACAACGAAATTGTATATAATCAAGTTTATAGGAAATTAAAAGATTTACAACTTTTATTTAAAGCATTTTTCTCTACAGAACCCTAGTTTAGCGTGAAAGAGTGATTTTCCGTATTTTTAAGCCAAACTGAGGTCGATTTTCATTTTGCGTCTTTCATAATATATTATGATTAAAATTTGGTTATGTTTATTGAGGTTAGTTTTTTTTGTTATTTCTAATGTTTTATTACTAATGTTAGTTTTATTTTTAATTATTTTTATTGGCACGAGAAACGTTGTCGTACTATGAGAAACTTATCAGTAACACTGATAGGCTACAGCAGAATAAAGAAACGTTTTTCAGTATATATATATATAGAACGATACCTAGTTAAATTTAATCACTTTTAAGTTTTGGGTGAAGGTTAGGAGTAGCCTATATGTGGGTGGGAGGCCTCCCACTCCCACTCCCTCCTTCTAGACGAAACACGCTCAACCTTTATAGGGTACAATCAATGTTGGTTTTACTTGGATCGTATCTGTACGTTTGTACAGTTTCCTATCCTTTACGTGTTTTTGATCACTTGTCTCTCTCTCTCTCTCTCTCTCTTTCACTCTACATGGAAACTGTTCCCCGTGAAACCATTTACTAAATACACCCTAAAATTCATCAACCGTCTCACTCGAAATGTATCACCATCTTTATTCGTTTCTCTTTATACTCATCATTTTCCACACAAAATACTCTTCTATTTCCACCTCCCTCCCCCCGACGTATCACTTTTGAAAAGGGGTTCGTTCGTTCAGTTTAATCCCCTTCAGGCGGAGGAGGTATTGCATTAATTCGAAAATTGAAATACTCATGCCGATGTGAACCACGAGGCTCTCTCGTTCGATCGTTGGACCGAATAAATCTTTCGGTTGAATACTACTCGTTACTCGTTGCTTGGCTTAGGCTACTACAACAACTCTAAATATGCCTGCACACAGTAGAACGTCGAACATTTGAACGTCAATGATTCAAACCGTCAAAATCCGAATATCATAACAACCTTATTGTCTTGGATACATTTTTTTTTATATAGTTCCTAGTTTGTGTACTTATGCCCATAACAAACAGGTGGAGGTTAAAATATTTACACTCAATCTGTTCGTTGCAGGGCTAAAATAAATAGTTCTGTTTCTTATCACATGGTCAGCCAATTAAATGACTGAATCATTTAATAAGAGAAGAGGTAGAGGTGTACTGTGACACTAATCACAGTTATCTCCTCTGAAAGTAATAAATTTCATTGTACAGCCAGACCCTGTGGCGAATGAAGTGAAGTTGTCATTTACAGAGTGGAAAATATGTGCTTTTCAGAGGGCCCGGCATGGTGATAAGCGTATTTTTCCACTGAGTGAGTTGTGGCAATGGTAGACCACCTCACTCCTCGTTGTTACTTAGTAAAACCTCTAGAGAGGTTCAAACCAGCCAACCAGGCTGATCACCTAAACAACCTAAACAACAACAACAATATGTGTACGTTGCAATCTGTTCTGTTCAATTGAGAACAATAAGCAACCCCATGACCCAATGAGAAATGAGGATGATGTGTATGACGTCTAAATGAGACTGTGTAGTCTTCTACAGACACACACTCACTGAATATGGTTAATTGAACCCCAACCATCAAACTACACCGGTAACCACTGTCTAGCATTCACATCCGTCTAAAAGTAACTACCTTTACAAGGATTTCAACCAGGAACCTTCGTCTCCGAAAATCAGCTGTTAAACAGCTGATTTTGGTGACGACTTTACCTCTAGACCAACCCGGTGGGTTAAATGGATACATTAGTTGTGTTGTTGTTTAGGTCAACAGCCTGTATGTAGGCTGGTTTGAACGTGTAGAGGTTTTACTAAGTAACAACCAAGAGTCAGGTGGTTTACCAATGCCAACACTCACTAAGAGGAAAAATACGCTTATCAGCATGCCGAGTCCTCTGAAAAGCACATATGTTCCACTCTGCAAATGACACCTTCACTTCATTCACCACACAATCCAACTGTATAATGAAATTCATTACTTTCAGAGGAGTAACTGTGATTAGTGTCACCTAACACACCTCTACCTCTTCTCTTATTAAATATGTTACGTCCAGCCTTACCTTAAATGTTTACAATTTTATTTTATAAATATGTACGGTCCAGCTGATCTAAATTCTAAAATCCAACAATGTGTGTTGCTAGGCAACGAAATAAACATACTAAAAAAATCATTGTACATACAAGATCAATATGATTCAGCCTTAAATGATTCAGTCATTTAATTGGGTGACCATGTGATAAGAAACAGAACTATTTATTTTAGCCCTGCAACTAACAGATTGAGTGTAAATATTTTAACCTCCACCTGTCTGTTATGGGCAGTTGAACCTTATTGGCATTTTATGGTTTTCTGATATAAAGGAGGCTACTCATATTTGCAGAGTGGAAAATATATGCTTTTCAGAGGGCCTGGCATGCTGATAAGTGTACTTTTCCACTCAGTGAGGAAGGCAATGGTAAACCACCTCACTCCTCGATTTACTTAGTAAAACCTCTACAGGTTCAAACCAGCTTTTTGGCTGATGAACTAAACAACAACAACTCATATTATACATAAGGGTTTTTATACAGTCCAGCCTCTCTCTCTTAGTTTGCTCCTAATGTAAACAAATAATGACGTCACTGAGCATGCGCATTATATCAAAATGTGTACACGCTGATTAAAAAGTAACAACAAAATACTTTCAAAAGTATTTAAATAGTAAATACTTTTAAAAGTATTTTTATAAATGAAATTGTTAGGCCTACATTATATCATGACTGATGTTTGAAGTACTTTAAGTGCTTATAATTTTAAAAATAGTTAACTTAATAGGAATACGACATCCGTAAAGTCGCTGACTCTAGCGTGCACCCTGTAGTAGGTGGCTTTTGTTTGTTGACACTAGGAGCAAACTAACAACGGCTGAACTATTATACTTGACATATAGTATTATACTTGACATTCAGGAAATTTAAAAAAATATACAACTTTTATTCCAAGTATTTTCCTTTTACAGAGCTTATTTTTGCGTCAATTAGTGATTTCCCGTATTTTTAAGTCGAACAGACGTTGATTTTTATTTAATAGTGTCATTCACTCATGATTAAACCTAGGTTATATTTTTTCTACGTTGGCAAGAGAACGTTGTGTGGGTGTTTCACAACAAATTTTTTTATTCAAAGTATATGTGCAGTATTATCTTTAAATTTAAATTGTAATTTATTACATTAAATTGTTTGTTATTTGTGTTAACAATTTATTTGTCCAATAAAACTATCAATACGAAGAAGAAGCTTTTAGTAAGTAATGAATTTTTGTAATGTTGAAAATTGATAAATTAAATAACATTCGTTCTTTGATGGTAAACAATTTAATTTAAAAATAGGAAATAATATTTTATTATGTTGTAAGAAGTGGGTAAACATGTTGCAACTAGTGATCTATTATTAACAACGATAAATATATGTACTGTACTGTAGTATTTTAAAAAAGTGCGATGATCTCTCACATGTTTTATTTTGGCATCGGTAATATTTTTGTAGAAAAGTAAATAAATTTATTGATAGGGTATCATCTTACATCCAATTTCATTTTGTAGCTGTTACTTCTCAATCAAATTGTCTTGTTTACTTCACTAATAAATTTAATTTATTTTCTCTAAACATATCTGTTTATATTTACCAATTTACCAATGAACTTTTTTTTCCTATTTTTTTAGCTTTTATTTGCTATCGGGAACTGTGCATTGTTGACAACTACCCAATTTGATCGCTGCTTTTTGCTGTATTTTTTTTTGACGTGGATTAGACATGAGTTTGAACAGGGACCCCCAGTAGAGTTTGTTCATGGATGGCTGTCAACTGGTCACCATACAAAGTCGCTTGCCCAATCGGTGTTACTTAACAAATAGTAGCGACTTTCTACCAGCTGACTGACTGGGCTGGCCCGGAGGCCTACCAATGAACTGAAAATAATATTCCATTTAATATAGGCTACTAAAATAAACTGATTTTTGACAATTTTCTTATTGCAGTTTACGTACTTAAACAATTTTGTTACAATTTTATTACTTTTTCATTTACTAATTTCATAGTCTGTAGCCTACGATTTTAACGTGTAAATAAGACGCTAAATTCTGATTCAACAAACACATGTTTTCTCTTAATGAAGGTAATAGAGCTGTCATTATCTCAGCAACGTCATTCATTTTCTGCGAATAAGGTCGTATTGCCATTGGCATCCTCCTCCTTTCTCTTCTTCTTCTTCTTCTTCTCCTCCTCCCCCTTCGTCTATTTCTTCTTCTGCTGCTGCTTCCTTCTTCTTTTTCTTCTCCATCTTCTTCGTGTCCTTCACCTTCTCCTTGTGTTGTTTAGATCATCAGCCGAAAGGCTGGTTTGAACCTCTAGTGGTTTTACTAAGTAAAACGAGGAGTGAGGTGGTTTACAATTGCCTTCCTCACTGAGTGAAAAAATTACGCTTATCAGCATGCCGGGCCCTCTGAAAAGCACATATTTTTCACTCTGCAAATAACACCTTCACTTCATTCAACACAGGGTCCAACTGTATAATGAAATTCATTACTTTCACAGGGGACAATTCTCTGATTAGTGTCTTTTGCATCTCTACCTCTTCTGTTCTTAAATGATTCAGTCATTTAATTGGGTGACCATATGATAAAAAACAAAACTATTTATTTTAGCCTTGCAACGAACAGATTTAGTGTAAATAAATTGACACTCCACCTGTCGTCTGTTATGGAAATTTAATACGAGTATAATATAATAATAATAATAATAATAATAAAATAAAAATAATAATATTCCATTTAATATAGGCTACTAAAATAAACTGATTTTTGACAATTTTCTTATTGCAGTTTACGTACTAAAACTATTTTGTTACAATTTTATTACTTTTTCATATACTAATTTCACAGTCTGTACGATTTTAACTTGTAAATAAGACGCTAAATTTTGACTTAACAGGCACATGTTTTTCTCTTAATGAAGGTAATAGAGCTGTCATTATCTCAGCATCGTCATTCATGTTCTGCGAATAAGGTCGTATTACCATTGGCATTTAGCCCTCCTCACAAAATTACCCAAAACGTACAGTGTGCTTATTCTATGTATAGGTGGATTTGTATCTTCTTCTTGTCTTCCTCCTCCTCCATCTATTTCTTCTTCTGCTGCTGCTCCTCCTCCTTTCTCCTCCTCCTTTCCTCCTCCTCCTCCTCCTCCTCCTCCTCTTCTTCTTCTTCTTCTCCTCCTCTTCCTCCTCCTCCTTCGTCTATTTCTTCTTCTGCTGCTGCTGCTGCTGCTCCTCCTCCTCCTCCTCCTTCGTAGATTTCTTCTACTACTGCTCCTGCCCCTTCTCCTGGTTATTTTATTCTGCTTCTCCTCCCTCCTTGCTCCTCCTTCTTCGTCTCCTTCACCTTCTCCTTATATTTGGTTATAAACTTTTGTCGTAAAATGTATATACATGGCGCCCACCCTGTAATGTAGAGAATAAAAAGTTTAGTAAATGAGGCGATTTTTAAAAAAAATCGTAGAACCAGTTTTTGAGAAACTCGCAAAAAATTGAAAAATGACACAAATAAATTACTACTTTCGGTTGACCGATTTTGATGAAAATGTTCGTGTCGGGTTCTTTAGTGGTATCTAACTTAAGTTTGAAGTTTGTACGATGTTCCGTTCTTGAGATATTCTGTTCACACACACACACACTCAGACCAATCGCTAAAAATATTTTTTTGAGTTCAAGGGGTCTGAAAACGTGTAGATCCGGTGAAGAGTGAATTTCTTAAAATCGACGAGAAAACAATACTTTCCTTCCTATATATTCATATAGGCAAGAGAAAGTAAAAAACTAAACAAAATCGGTGGATCCGTTTACGATGCCACAGACAGATACACAGACACGTTTAACTTTTTATGCCACTCCAAAAGAGAGTTGTTTGAAAAGAGGGCAGTCCCCGATCAGAAACTTTGGTAGGAGTCTAATTTGTTACAATTTTATACACAATTTTTTTTTAGTTTATTTTTATTCCTAATTTTGTGTAAGTTGCAATCTGTTCAATTGAGAACAATAAGCAACCCCATGACCCAATGAGATGAGGATGATGTGTATGACGTGTAAATGAGACTGTGTAGTCTTCTACAGACCCAGGCCGACCATTCCTGAGAGAGTATGGTTAATTGAACCTCAACCATCAAACTACACCTACAACCACTGTCTAGTATTCAAATCCGTATAAAAGTAACTACCTTTACTAGGATTTGAACTACGGAACCTTCGTCTCCGAAAATCAGCTGTTAAACAGCTGATTTTGGCGACGACTTTACCTCTAGACCAACCCGGTGGGTAAAATTATACACAATTTGATTTCCATTTGGTAAAGTAACCCACCGGGTTGGTCTAGAGGTAAAGTCGTAGCCAAAATCATCTGTTTAACAGCTGATTTTCGGAGACGAAGGTTCCTGGTTCAAATCCTAGTAAAGGTAGTTACTTTCATACGGATTTGAATGCTAGACAGTGGTTACCGGTGTACTTTGATGGTTGGGGTTCAATTAACCTTACTCTCTCAGGAATGGTCGGCCTGGGTCTGTAGAAGACTACACAGTCTCATTTACATGTCATACACATCATCCTCATCTGATTGGGTGATGGGGTTGCTTATTGTTCTCAATTGAACAGATTGCAACATACACAAAATTAGGAATAAAAGAACTAAAAAAAAATTTGGTAAAGTAAACAGAATATTCTCAAGAGTTGAATGATAATGACTTAATAGCGACTCTCCTTCTACTGTAATTAACAATGTGAAAAATACACGCAACAAACTTTTTAACGGGTGTCAGATATATTAATAAATCATTAAAAATTATAGGGCAGACCTAGTTTATACAACTTTGTTTATTGTTTTTTTTTAAAGAAAAACTCTGTATGATTTATAGTATAGTCAAATTGATATGCACTTTTGAAAATAACATTTCGGTTTTTTGTTTCATGTAATCTACTACTAAATGATAGGTAAAAAACAAACAAACATGGCCGTTAAAAAGTTTGTTTTTATATTTTAACTTTGAATTATGACTGAAGATAATAAGTGTTTTACATCGGCTAATAAAAAATTATTTATACATTCAGGTGAGGTTGCCTATCTACTGGTAAGACGTTTAATTTCACGAGTAATAATAATAATAATAATAAATTGTTCTATTTCCCGTTTATTTTCTACTATTTATTGTTACAATTTCATATTCTAATCTGTTTTAACCGGATGGTAAATTTAACCGGTTGCCTAAAAAAATTATCAACACCTTATTTATTTAACCCGTTCAGTGTCGAAACAATGTATAAAAGTTTGATGTAAAGTGGCATTTAATTTGAATAAGGGTGTACAAAAAATGCCAGCCCTTATTTAGAAAACTTGCACGCGTAAGTCTACCATTGCCAACCGAATTTTCAACGTTACAGAAAAATAAAATGTCCTGTTAAAAATTAAATATAACAAAATTATAAAAATTATAATATCAACCCCACCGGGTTGGTCTAGAGGTAAAGTCGTCTCCGAAAATCAGCTGTTAAACAGCTGATTTTCGGAGACGAAGGTTCCTGGTTGAAATCCTAGTAAAGGTAGTTACTTTTATACGGATTTGAATAGTGGACAGTGGTTGTGGGTGTAGTTTGATGGTAACCATACTCTGTGAGTGTGTCTGTAGAAGACTACACAGTCTCATTTACACGTCATACACATCATCCTCATCTGATTGGGTCATGGGGTTGCTTATTGTTCTCAATTGAACAGATTGCAACGTACACAAATTAGGAATAAAAAAAATTACAAAAAAATAAATTTTTATTGTGTTCATAAAAAAAATAAATCGTTCTAACACTAAAAATATTTAAAATAGGTTTTTTTATTTTATTTAAAGTCGCATCGACATCTTGGTCATTAGTAATTACTGTAGGTTTTGGTACCTTAACGGTAGTTTTAACGTGTTAAAATTTCCAGACCCTAGCCGGGAATAGAACCCGGGAACTTTCGCTTTGTAGGCTAGCGAATCACTACGCCACAAGCGGTTTCAAAATACATTATTCCATTGTCACCGCCACCCCTTCTAATTAATCATTACTGTGTTGCCGGCCTTTGTCGGCGCGGTAGGTTCCTTTGGCGGCCTACCGATAAACCTTTCGGCTGCGCACCGACAGAGGCCTCTGTTATCAAGGTCGAGCCAGTAACCGCCTCCTATCACAGCGCTTTCGGCGACTATAAAAAGAGCGCTGCACTGAGCGGAGGTTCAATTCTTATGAAGACTCCGAGGGATTCACTTCGAACCAGACAGCAGACAAGACGTCCACCGCAGCACACGGCTGCCGGACTCCAGCGAAGAATAATCGACGACTCCGCAAGAGAGAAGATGATGCTTCCGCTCGCCGACCCGTCACCGTAAGCCGTCGACCGGACCGTCATCGCCCACAGCGGTCCCTCGACCAAGCCTTACGCCCACCGGACCCAAAGAAGCAGCCATCGACGCACTTCTGCGAGGGAAGAAGATGACGTCTCCGCTGGACGACGACACGCCGTGTTGCCCAGCTCCTCGACCGCCACGACGACTACGACAGACGCTTAAACGGTCCTTTTCAAGGCCACCAAACAGATAAGGTTAGCCACTTAATGTCGTCATCCGGTGACATAATTAATTTTTTTTTTTTGGTTTAACATCCGACTGTTTCGCAATTACTATTAATGCAAACGGTGAGAAGGGTGATAAATGAAAATTAGTGATGAAAAAATGCCAGATCTGACCGGGAATCGAATCCGGTACTCGGTGTAGAAGCCAGTTGCGCTAACCACTACGCCAACGGGCCGGGTGACGCTAATAAAAGAACTTTTACTACTGTTCACGCTACGTTATTACTGAATTTTTTTATTCCTAATATGTGTACGTTGCAATCTGTTTAATTGAGAACAATAAGCAACCTGAAGACCCAATCAGATGAGGATGATGTGTATGACGTGTAAATGAGACTGTATAGTCTTCTACAGACTCAGGTCGACCATTCCTGAGAGAGTATGGTTAATTAAACCACAACCAACAAAGTACACCGGTAACCACTGTCTAGCATTCAAATCCGTATAAACGTAACTACCTTTACTAGGATTTCAACCAGGAACCTTCGTCTCTGAAAATCAGCTGTTAAACAGCTGATTTTGGCGACGACTTTACCTCTAGACCAACCCGGTGGGTCATTACTGAATGGTTGAGATATTTTTTTCGGACAACCGGTATCTATTTTATATACTAAGTTAGGGTATGGTGTATAGAGAAATGAAACGGTTGTAAGTGTATAATAAAGGTAGCAGTTGACAGAAAGAACAATTTTAGCGATTTCATGTGAACAGGAAATGAGTAGTTTGGGAGGAGTCAATTTATGATGAAAGCAGATTATCATCAGTTGCGTTATACTCGTAAAGAATGGAGTACAACGTTTGTAGGTGAACGTATTTAGGCGGGGTCCAGGGGTTCTGATTGTCTTGGCTTCCTGTATTCATTTTACTTAAAGGCGTTTCACTTTTAATACTACTACATAAATATTGACCTATTTTCGTTATTGATACGTTTCAATGAAAGATACATTAAGTATCTACTATACATTGTTGTTGTTTAGGTCATCAGCCGAAAGGCTGGTTCGAACTTGTAAAAGTTTTACTAAGTAAAACGAGGAGTGAGGTGGTTTACCATTGCCACAACTCACTCAGTGGAAAAGTACACTTAACAGCATGCCGGGCCCTCTGAAAAGCACATATTTTCTACTCTGCAAATGACACCTTCACTTCATTCACCACAGGGTCCAACTGTATAATGAAATTCATTACTTTCAGAGTAGATAACTTTGATTAGTGTCACAGTACATCTCTACCTCTTCTGTTCTTGAATGATTCAGTCATTTAATTGGCTCACCATGTGATAAGAAACAGAACTATTTATTTTAGCCCTGCAACGAACAGATTGAGTGTAAATAATTTGACACTCTACCTGTCCGTTATGGGCAGCTATTATACATTAATTATGTATATAAGTATTAGTATTTGGTGCTACTATAGTGCGTGGCCTTCCGCGTTATGTTTAGTGAAATTTGTATTTGTTGATGTGGTACCACTGTCCCCTAACACTTTTGGCGCGTAAGTATTCACATATTTTACAGTTTATGTGAACTACTTTAGGTTACCTATGTGAACATTAAATTTTTTTAAACCCACCGGGTTGGTCTAGAGGTAAAGTCGTCGCCAAAATCAGCTGTTAAACAGCTGATTTTCGTACGCGAAGGTTCCTGGTTCAAATCCTAGTAAAGGTAGTTATTTTTATACGGATCTGAATACTAGACAATGGTTACCGGTGTATTTTGATGGTTGGGGTTCAATTAACCATACTCTCTCACTCTGTACGTCATTAAACGTCATACACATCATCTTCATCTCATTGGGTCATGGGGTTGCTTATTGTTCTCAATTGAACAGATTGCAACGTACACAAATTAGGGATTTTAAAAAACTAGGCCTACTATATTTTACAATTGTAAACAAAATGTAAACATCGGATTCATCTATTAAAATGAGTCCACGGATTATTTTAAAAAGGGAAAAGGAGAATGTTTGGCGGCTTAAAAATAAGATACTGGTGAATAAAAAAAAGGAACAAATAAAAAGGTTTTCATTCTTTTAGTAAAGGAACAAATAAATTAAGATTTTTTAAGACGGATATAGAAAGGAGCGGGTGAAAAAAAATTTCATTTCTGTTTTCTTATCCAAGCGTTCTGTTTGCAGATCATCTACAATGTAAAGTTTTGTATTTTAAACAGAGTTTAAAGAATTTTTATGTTACATTATCCAAAATTACTTACTTAAAAGTATTTATTTGATTGCGTTTATAAAATTCGTACAACAATATTAGAAATATTTAACTGACAACTTCTCTATGTAGTAGTCTACGAAAAGCAAACCCTGTTTAAATATTATAAAAAGTTAAACAATTTTTTCAGTAATTTCTTTTTAAATCGATAACGTTTTATGAATATCATGTTATAGCATTTTCCAGATTTCTTCTTTTGTAAAATACACAATACTAAATTAAATCTGAAATCTCTTTATTTCTTTCAGTTTTTGTAAAAACGAGGTTCGGTCTGTAAATTGGAAAAAACTTCAAAAAGTGATTGAATAATTGTATTCGTAGATTAATTTTAAACTTTCCTCTCATGTTCTTCTACGCATTTAATAAAAAGTTTCCCGACTTTAAAACTAATAAAATTTTTATAAATTATTGAATTACAACTAATAAAATATAGGCATATTATTGATAAAATTTAAATTTTATTTGTGTGTGTGTGTGTGTGCGTGTGCGTGTGTGTGTGTGTGTCAATAACAGACAGGTGGAGTGTTAAATTATACTCAATGTGTTAGTTTCAGGGTTACTTAAAATAGTGTTTCTTATCATATGGTCAGCCAATTATATGTTGTGTGTTGTTTAGGTGGCCAACAGCTGAAAGGCTGGTTGGCTGGTTTGAACGTGTAGAGGTTTTACTAAGTAAATACAGGAGTGAGTTGGTTTACAATTGTTACAACTCACCGAGAGGAAAAGTATACTTATCAGCATGCCAGGCCCTCTGAAAAGCACATATTTTCCACCCTTCAAACTGACACCTTCACTTCATTCACCACAGGGTCCAACTGTATAATGAAATTCATTACTTTCAGAGGAGATAACTCTGATTAGTGTCACAGTACACCTCTACCTCTTCTCTTATTAAATGATTCACTCATTTAATTGGCTGACCATGTAATAAGAAACACAAATATTTATTTTATCCCTGCAACGAACAAATTGAGTGTAAATAAATTGACACTCCACCTGTCTGTTATAGGCATAAAGTATAGGCATATTATAGATAATATTCAAATTTTATTTATGTGTAATATGTGTGTGTGTGTGTGTGTGTGTGTGTGTGTGTGTGTGTGTGTGTGTGTCAATAACAGACAGGTGGAGTGTTAAATTATACTCAATGTGTTAGTTTCAGGGTTAGTTAAAATAGTGTTTCTTATCATATGAGTACGCTAGAATCAAAACTCACATGTTCGAAAAAGTTAATAATTTAGGTGGCAGTGAATTCTTATAGTATTTTTATCGTAGTATTTGAATATGCTATTGGCTGGAATAAAATTAAACTAGATCATACATAAAATGAAGGATTAAGTTCGTGGATTGTGTCAAACTAACAAGTTCCATTGAATCATGTGAGTTTTCAGACCACCTCTACTGACAGCCAATCATCAGAGACTGCCATTCTGCTGTTTCGTTTCGTTTCGTTTCGTTCTTGAGATTATGTTGTTTAACTATACTGGTACGAGTTTTGTTAGTGTGTGCGATTTTTCATTAATTATTCCAAGTAGAATATTTATAAAATGTACCTGAGGAATTTTTACTTTCTCTTGCATATATGAATATATAAGAAGGAAAGTATTGCTTTCATCTCGATTTTTCGAAATCGAGTTTTCACCGGATCTATACGTTTTCAGACCCCCTGAACCCACACAAACATGTTTTTAGCGATTGGTCTGTGTGTGTGTGTGTGTGTGTGTGTGAACAGAATATCTCTAGAACAGAACATTGTACGAACTTGAAACTTGAAACTTAAGTTACATACCACTACCGGACCTGACACGAACATTTTCATCAAAATCGGTCAACCGGAAGTAGTAGTTTATTCGTGTAATTTTTCACTTTTTTGCGATTTTCTCAAAAACTGGTCCTACGATTTTTTTTTAAATCGCCTCATTTACTCAATTCTTTATTCTCTACAAGATAGGGTAGGCGTCAAGTTTGCTGAAATTCTGGGTGAGGCTGTTTTCACGTAAAAACATAGTTTTTTTAAGATTACGGCTTTAATATGCAATTTAGCGAAAAAATTTATATAATAAAAGTTGTAGAGAATTTAAAAACCTACAACTTTTATTTCAAACATTTTTTTGTATAACGCTTAGTTTAGCAGTAATTAGCGATTTTCTGTTTTTTTCTCACGAAAACGTGTGAAAAATCGATTTTTTTAAGATTTCGGCCTTAGAATGCATTTTACGACAAAAAAGTATATAATCAAATTTATAGAAAATTAAAAGATCTATAACTTTTATCCAAAGCATTTTTCTCTACAGAGCCTAGTTTAGCGTAAAAGAGTGATTTTCCGTATTTTTAAGCCAAACTGAGGTCGATTTTCATTTTGCGTCTTTCACTCATGATTAAAATAAGGTTATGTTTTTTGAGGTTAGTTTTTTTGTTTATTTCTAATATTTTATTACTAATGTTAGGTTATATTGTTAAATATTTGCATTGGCAAGAGAAAGTTGTGTGAGTGTTTTACACCAGATTTTTGTATATAATTGAGGTTATTTTGATTAATAATGGATTGTATAAAGCCTGTTTTACCTGATATAGCAATTGTCAAAACTCACAAGTTCCAAACTTAATTCGTAAATATTATACCGTGCGTTCGGAAAGTCGCTGTGCACTGGAATTGTGACTATGGATTTATGAAAATATGTATAAAGAAATGACTAAGCATTTTGGAAAAAAATTTATTCAATACCTTAATTACATTGTTAAACCGTGATTACATTGTTTATAGAAGGTGTTCGAAATGACCTCCATTGGCATCAATACAGCATTGCACTCGTTTCATTTTGTTTGCAAACACCTTTCGCAACTGTATAAAACGTTATGCAACGTGTTTGGTGAACGAATAATTTCAAAGAATTTGTGGCCTGCAAGATCTCCTGATCTGACTCCCCCCGATTTCTTTTTATGGGGTGCGGCGAAACAAACTGTGTATCGGAACAGACCACACACGATTGACGAACTTAAAGCCGCAATAACGGCATACATTCAAGGAATCACTGTTCTTCAGTTGCGAAAGGTGTTTGCAAACAAAATGAAACGAGTGCAATGCTGTATTGATGCCAATGGAGGTCATTTCGAACACCTTCTATAAACAATGTAATCACGGTTTAACAATGTAATTAAGGTATTGAATAAATTTTTTTCCAAAATGCTTAGTCATTTCTTTATACATATTTTCATAAATCCATAGTCACAATTCCAGTGCACAGCGACTTTCCGAACGCACGTTATAAACTACACAGAAACTGACCATTTCGATTATGAATTTGCACTTTTCAGTCTGAATTACATATAGGTAGTGTCACTTCCTTTTAAGTTTGCTTCAGGAAGTGCCTATAATGGTTTTTCATGATTTCTGAAAAGAACGTTTTGTTGGAAGATGCGAGTTTTGATTGTAGCGTGCTCATATGGTCAGCCAATTATGTATATGAGTGAAGTATTTAACTACAGAAGAACCTCTTCTGTAGTTAGCGCCTAAACATGGCGCCTACCCTATATTGTAGAGCATAAAAAATGTAGTAAACCAGGCGATTTAAAAAAAAATCGTAGGACTAGTTTTTGAGAAAATCGCAAAAAAGTGAAAAATTATACGAATAAACTACTACTTCCGGTTGACCGATTTTGATGAAAATGTTCGTGTCGAGTCCGGTAGTGATATGTAACTTAAGTTTCAAGTTTCAAGTTCGTACGGTGTTCCGTTCTTGAGATATTCTGTTCACACACACACACACACACACACACACAGAGAGAGAGAGAGAGAGAGAGAGAGACCAATCGCTAACACGTCAGTATAACAGATAATGGTAACGCAATATAAATTGGACGATCGTCAGCGTGAGTAAGACTGGACTATGCGGAGGCTGGAAGTGCTACATGTGCTTTTCTAAATACATCATAGCACAGACAGCTCTAACCATCACATCATGTCGTAGTTATAATCTTACATTGATTTCTTACTTTCTCTTGCCTATATGAATATATAGGAAGGAAAGTATTGTTTTCATGTCCATCACAACAAATACACTCTTCACCCGAATATACAACTAAACAGAACCCCCTCAACCCACACAAACATGTTTTTAGCGATTGGTCTGTGTGTGTGTGTGTGTGTGTGTGTGTGAACAGAATATCTCAAGAACGGAACATCGTACGAACTTGAAACTTGAAACTTAAGTTACATATCACTACCGGACTCGACACGAACATTTTCATCAAAATCGGTCAACCGGAAGTAGTAGTTTATTCGTATAATTTTTCACTTTTTTGCGATTTTCTCAAAAACTAGTCCTACGATTTTTTTTTAAATCGCCTGGTTTACTACATTTTTTATGCTCTACAAGATAGGGTAGGCGCCATGTTTGCTGAAATTCTGCGTGAGGCTGTTTTTACGTAAAAACATTTTCTTTTTAAGATTGCGGCTTTAATATGCATTTTAGCGAAAAACGTTATATAATAAAAGTTGTAGAGAATGTAAAACTCTACAACTTTTAGTTCAAACATTTTTTTGTATAACGCTTAGTTTAGCGGTAATTTGCGATTTTCTGTTTTTTTTCTCACGAAAACGTGAGAAAAATCGATTTTTTTAACATTTCGGTCTTAGTATGCATTTTACGACAAAAGTGTATGTAATTAAATTTATAGAAAATTAAAAGATCTACAACTTTTGTTTAGAGCATTTTTCTCTACAGAGCCTAGTTTAGCGTGAAAGCGTGATTTTTCGTATTTTTAAGCCAAACTGAGTTCGATTTTCATTTTGCGTCATTCACTCATGATTAAAATAAGGTTATGTTTTTGAGGTTAGTTTTTGTTTATTTCTAATATTTTATTAATAATGTTAGGTTTATTATTAATTATTTGCATTGGCAAGAGAAAGTTGTGTGAGTGTTTCACACCAGATTTTTTTGTTTACAACTATGTCGTTTTATAAACATCCCATTCTATTATTTATTGATTCTTAATAATTATCCTAAATAATGAACATTCATTCTAAATAAGCCATAATACTAGGCCTAACCTATATTTAATATCCTTTTTGGTAATCACCAGTAAACTGAATTACTCCACTCTCACATTTCTAGTGATAGACTGTTTAGTCGGTGAGTTCGGTCGATGCGAGCGCTTATTATCAAGAGTAATACTAACTGTGAGTTTTACGGTCATTTCAAAATGTTATTCTATTGGTTTAGGGTTTTCATATTTCATTACTTTCAGTAAAGTTGTATTTTAAATTGCAATGGAATTTTAAACAATTCACTTTCTTTAAATAGTAATTACATTACTCGTTAGTTATTTAGTGTTGGGGGTGATGAAGTGTTAGTGTTAGTGGGGTGGTTGATAGATGTGGGTGTGTTATGTAAGTAGGACAGATAGCCTAGTATACTCTCCTCCCACCGCATGATACACGCAATCGTCAACTTATATTATTTTTTTTTTGTGATCCCTAATGTGTGTACGTTGCAATCTGTTCAATTGAGAACAATAAGCAACCCCATCACCCAATCAGATGAGGATGATGTGTAAGTTATGAAGTGTTAATGAGGTGGTGTAGTCTTCTACAGACACACTCACGTATGGTTAATTAAACCCCAACCATCAGACTACACCCACAACCACTGTCTACTATTCAAATCCGTATAAAAGTAACTACCTTTACTAGGATTTCAACCAGTAACCTTTGTCTTCGAAAATCATCTGTTAAACAGCAGCTGAGATTGGGGAGGACTGGTGGACCTCTAGACCAACCCGGTGGTATAACCGTCAACTTATAGCGCGTTACCAGTAGTTCGACTTAGAGAAATAACGGAGTTCGAGTTATAGATGATTTTTTGCATGGTAATCGCGTGGGAAGGTCAAAGGGAATTGCAATTCAATTCGAGATATAGAAGTTCGACTGTAGTATTGTTATGTTGATTGAACTGTATCACTAGATAAAAGAAGAGCACACCTACAGTTGAGCCACCGTTCTTAGTTTGCTCCTCCTCCTCCTCCTCCTCCTTATCCTAGTGTCTGTCAACAAACAAAAGCCACCTACTACAGACAGAGTGCACGCTACACTCCACCACTTTACAACTATCCTATTCCTATTAAGTTAATTATGTTTTAAATTATAACTACTTAAAACATCAGTCATGATATGATGTAGGCCTAACAATTTCATTTAGAAAAATACTTTTAAAAGTATTTTGTATTGTAAATACTTTTGAAAGTATTTAGTTGTTACTTTTTAATCAGCGTGTACACATTTTGATACAATGCGCATGCTCAGTGACGTCATTATTTGTTTACATTAGGAGCAAACTAAGAGAGGCGGACTGTATTTTAGGTAATGGCATTTAGTCAAAGTTGGGCAGGTACTTCAATTTCATCCACCTCGTTAAATATAAATATTTTTATAATATTTTAATAAAAGATATTTATGTACTATAAATTCGATGTTGTAAAAGATAACGAAATAAAAAGAGTATTGTAATTTTAGATTCGGTAAGTTTCATGTGAAAGAAACTTGAATATTAAATTAAACGGAAAATGTATTAAAATTAAGATAGCATCTGTCCCAGAGTTGTAGATAAAGTGTACCCACACTCATCTGTGGCACCGACCGACTGAAATGCTTGCTTTATTACCCCCCTTTATAAACGGCATCAGAAAATATAGGTTACCGTGCCGTATTTCAACAACAGTTTGTTATCGATGGAAAGTGCACGCTCACCCCTCTCTCCACTCTAGGTCAAGTGCAACCCTCCTAATCGATTGTATGAGGGATGCTCGGCTATTTTTATTACCCTTTTATTATGTTAGTCTAATGCTCTTAATACGCCCGTTTATCTTGTGGACATTTTAGTTTTATTCCTTATTCTATCTTATTATTTTTTTTTTTAAAAACGTTTCCATATTGTTTACTAATCGCGGTTGTTATTAACAATAATAATTTTTGTGTTGAATGTTTTTTACGAAATATTTCGTGAAATCTTTTAAAAATTTGAGTGTAATACAGTCACACGACTTTCTCTTGTCAATATAGATTTTGTACTATATTATAATATTTATAATTTTTTTATTATACTATATATATATATATATATATAAGTATTTTTTTTCTTATCCCTTTTTACAAAGCTAAAATATTAGCTATGTAGGCCTCTTCATGACTCCTCCACTCTTCTCTGTCCTGCGCCGTCCTCCTCCAGCTCTCTCCAGCGGTTCTCTTTATGTCGTCCTCCCATCTTCTCTCCGGCCTTCCCCTTGATCTTCTTCCATCATATGGTCGCCAATCAAGGATCCTCCTTACCCATCTCCCTGGTTCCATTCTCGCCACGCGTCCCGCCCATCTCCATTTGCCTCTAGCCATCGCCCTGCCAACATCCTCCAGGCCAGTCTGGGATCTTATCCATTCATTCCTCTTTCTATCTCTCAGCCTGACTCCCAGAATAGATCTTTCCATAGCTCTCTGCGTTTTTTTGCATTTGGTATACAATCTCGTTTGTCAGCGGCCACGTTTCTGAACCATATATCATTACTGGAGTGATCATTACACTGATTGAAGATCCTAGCTTTGTTTTCTCTGCTTATTTTACTATTCAGTACTCCTCTCAATTTTGCAAAAGCTGCCCATCCCAATTTCACTCTTCGCTTTGCCTCTTCTTTAACACCTCCCCGTTCAAGGCGTGTATTTTGTCCCAAATAAACATAATCTTGGACTTTATTAATAGTTTCCCCATCACATGTAACTTCATCCTGGTCATCTTCTCCGCCCATTATCTTAGTTTTCTGAAGGTTCATCCGGAGCCCTATTTCCTTTGATGCCCTATGCAGGTCCTCAATCATCTCCATCAGTTCCAACCCACTGCCAGCAATCAACACAATATCATCCGCAAATCTCAAGTGATTCAGCAGTCAGTGATTTGCATTGGCGCAGTTGGTAACGTGCTCGCCTCTCATCATGCGGTCTTGGGTTCGAATCCCATTCAGGCATGGCATTTTTTCATACGTTACAAAATATCATTTCATCCTTCACCGTCTGCATTAGCAGTAATTGCAGAACAGTCGGACGTTAAACCAAAAAAAAAAAAAAAAAAAAAAGGTGATTCAGCCATTTCCCATTCACCCTTATGCCATTCTCTCTCCAATTCAGATTTCCCATTACATATATATATATATATACAGTAAAATCTCTCTATAGCGGAATTGAAGGGACCATGAGGTACCGCCGCTATAAAGAGAGTTCCGTTATAGAGAGAGCGAGTAATTAACGGTGGGAGGGAAGTTGGATTACTAATTTTGCTGTACAAAATAACTTATATACGTATGTAAATGGTGCATGGAATAAGTTTTTGAAAAACTACTGAATAGATAACTTTTTGACGAATGTTTAATACAGTAGATTACTTCAATACAGTGAGATATTTAAATTAATTACCTACATAAAGTGTAGGTTATTAACTTAACAAGAAATTTGGATACAAACTGGTTTTATTAGATGTTGTGTTACTAATGTTTAACAAAAAAATTTCACTTTTCGTATTGAACTTTTTTCAATAATAATCATTCATACAGTACATACCGTAATAGATACCCTAAAATACATTAGCATTGAAAATCGTTTTTCACTGAACAGTAATACACATAGGATAGGCTACATACAATTAAAATCTCCTAAAACATAGGCTACACAAACACAAAATAATACACAGTACAGTATATATTTTTACGTTATTAAGGAAACAATGACAGTGAAGTAAATTTCATTTCGTAAAATAAGTTGTAAATTTTGTTTCGTTTTCAATTCATAAAACATGCCTTCAATCTCATTTTCAATGTTTAAAACTTGTAAATTTTCATTTACATATTGGCAATGGCAGTACGTGTAAACAACAAGAATAGCGTCTAGTGCCTGTTTACTTGAAGGGACAACATTTCTGTTTCCATTTCATCGTCATCTTCACTTTCTTGCGGTGTAGTTTGATGGTTGGGGGTTCAATTAACCATACTCAGTGAGTGTGTGTGTGTAGAAGACTACACAGTCTCATTTACACGTCATACACATCATCCTCATCTCATTGGGTCATGGGGTTGCTTATTGTTCTCAATTGAACAGATTGCAACGTACACAAATTAGGAATAAAAAAAAACATTTGGTGTGAAACGCTCACACAACTCTCTCTTGCCAATGCAAATAATTAACAATAAACCTAACGTTAGTATTAAAACATTAGAAATGAACAAAAAACATTAGTGAAATACGCAAAATTAAAATCGACCTCAGTTTAGCTTAAAAATACGGAAAATCGCTCATTCACGCTAAACTAGGCACTGTACAAAAAAATGCTTAAAATAAATGTTTTAGTTTAATTTCCTATAAATTTTATTATATACACTTTTGTCGTAAAATGCATTCTAAGGCCGAAATCTTAAAAAAATAGATTTTTCACACGTTTTCGTGAGAAAAAACAGAAAATTGCTAATTACCGCTAAAATAAGCGTTATACAAAAAAATGTTTGAAATAAAAGTTGTAGAATTTAACATTCTCTAAAACTTTTATTACATAACGTTTTGCGCTAAAATGCATATTAAAGCCGCAATCTTGAAAAGAAATTGTTTTTACGTAAAAACAGCCTCACGCAGAATTTCAGCAAACATGGCGCCTACCCTTTCTTGTAGAGAATAAAAAATTGAGTAAACCAGGCGATTTTTAAAAAAATCGTAGGACCAGTTTTTGAGAAAATCGCAAAAAAGTGAAAAATTACACGAATAAACTACTACTTCCGGTTGACCGATTTTTATGAAAATGTTCGTGTCGGGTCCGGTAGTGGTATGTAATTTAAGTTTCAAGTTCGTACGATGTTCCGTTTTTGAGATATTCTGTTCACACACACACACACACACACGCGCGCGCAGACCAATCGCTAAAAACATGTTTGTGTGGGTTGAGGGGGTCTGTTTACGTATAGATCCGGTGAAGAGTGTATTTGTTGTGATCGACATGAAGGAACAATACTTTCCTTCCTATATCTTATATTCATATAAGTTAGGCAAGAGAAAGTGAAAAGTGTCGGAAACTATTCTCACAGGACATGCCTTGAGTGACCTGCCTCCTACCTTCTGCCTCCTGCCTTCTGCCTTCTGCGCTACCCCGATCTAAAAATTACTATTAATATTCGACCAACCATCATTGAAAAATTAAAAAGTATAATTTTGTATGTGGAAAACACGAATGAACTGGCCTACCAGTAGTAAGTGTAGGCTACTAAACATAAAGAAACAACTATAATTTTAAACTACGTATTTACATCTTATTTTAAATATGCACGGAACGTTCAACGTTAAACTCCTCACGTGTTTTCATAACCTCTACACTTTAAAACAGGAAATAACTAATGATACGGTACAAATTACTCCACCGAGCTTTAAGTTAAACTTACACGCGATTGTTTTTTTTTATTGTGTGGAAAGAACAATACAAAAAAAATGAAACCCCATGGAACGGTAATACGATTTAAAATGTATGCCCGTTTAACCTAATTTCATTTAGTTAACAACTTTATTCTTTTATTTAATACAATAGAACCTCTTTAATCCGGCACGTTTGGGACTCGAAGCTTGCCGGATTAAAGGAAATTTCGGACTATAGAGGTTATTTATAAAAATACAGGAGTCGTATAAAAAAATAACACAATTTGCACAAGAAATTTCTACTGTATGTATTTATTATTTAAACATGGGTTATTTAAACAATAAGTATAAATCAATATATAAGTACAGGAGAAATATTAAAATGCATTTTTTAAGTACAGTACATTTTTTTTTAATTCCTAATATGTGTACGTTGCAATCTGTTCAATTGAGAACAATAAGCAACCCCATGACCCAATGAGATGAGGATGATGTGTATGACGTGTCAGTGAGGTGTAGTCTTGTACATACCCAGGTCGACCACTCCTGAGAGAGTATGGTTAATTGAACCCCAACCATCAAACTACACCCACAACCACTGTCTATCATTCAAATCCGTATAAAAGTAACTACCTTTACTAGGTAAAGTACAGTACATGATGAATTAAATTTGAATACAGTACAGTACTGTAGTACTATTTGTGGTTTTTAGCAACAGCACTGGTAGATGGCTGGAAAAAAGATCTAATATCTACTTGCTTCTTACGACTGGTATTTTTTTTATTTAAAAAATAATTTTTTATTACATGCAAGTTCATATTTTCGGCCATACTGTATTGTTTATTTGACTCATTAAATTTTACAAACGTGACGCTTTGTGGCTGTTGAGTGTCGGGTTGCTCACTTTACAATGTTCATTGTGAAGAAGGCAATTCTATAATTTTTGTCTATTGCCGTTGATGCCGGATTATAGACAATTCCGGACTATAGAATGCCGGATTAAGGAGGTTTTACTGTACAATAACATTTATTCAGTCGATGGAAGGGAGTTGCCCTATTAATTAATGATATCTCAAATTTCTTCCCATACAGGCAGGTGGAGTGTTAAGGGGAGATTTCACGATGGTTTTAACTTAAAATTTCGATTTTTGGTTCTTTTATGTCTTTCAATAGTTTAGACTTAGATCGACCAGAAAAAACATTAAATTACGTCAAAAAAATATTTCTTTTAATAAAAAATTTAAGTTTTTACCAGGTTTTCACAGAAAAATTATCAACGAATATTTTTTCATAATTTTATACTGCTCGTTTTAGTGCAAAGAGAATTTTAGTTGTTAAAAATATATCTGCATCACGGTTTTTAATATTCTCAGTTGTTGGTTCAGCTTTCTAAACAACTGTTGATGGGAAATTTACTTGTTTTTGATTTGTACCTTCTTCTTTCTTACCTTTCCCATAAATTTAGATATTTAACACTACGGTACATTTTTTTTAGAAACCAATAAACGTACCAGGCTGAAATTTTTACCAGTTAATTATCTTGTATATCCACATATACCGACATTTTTATGACTTCCGTAGGTGCTCCAAAAATTAGTAATATGCAAAACACGTGGAAAACAATTTGTAAAAATTTTATGTTATTCGTAATTTAAAAAAAAATGATATGGTCCAAAGATTAAATTGAAAAAATGTCAGTAGCTCGAGAAGAAACCCGACACCTATAGTGTGTAAAGTTTCATTTCCCTATCTTTTATCAATCCTATGAAAAATGTTTGCCCATAACAGATAAGTGGAGTGTCAAATTATTTACACTCAATCTGTTAGTTGCAGGGCTAAAATAAAAATAGTTGTGTTTCTTATCACATGGTCAGCCAATTAAATGACTGAATCATTTAATAAGAGAAGAGGTAGAGGTGTACTGTGATACTAATCACAGTTATCTCCTCTGAAAGTAATGAATTCTATTATACAGTTGGACCCTGTGGTGAATGAAGTGAAAGTGTATTTGCAGAGTGTAAAATATGTACTTTTCAGAGGGCCCGGCATGCTGATAAGCGTACTTTTTCACTCAGTGAGTTGTGGCAATGGTAAACCACCTCACTCCTCGTTTTACTTAGTAAAACCTCTGCAGGTTTAAACCAGCCAACCAGGCTGACTGATGACCTAAACAACAACAACATGAAAAATGTACCTAAAAGTACCAGATTTTACATTGGCGGGATACGAAGTACAATCTCCCCTTAAGTCGATCTGTTGATTATCTGAGGGCTACAAAATCACATGGTTACCCTCTTAACTATATGAACTATATATAGGGTGATTCAAAAAGAAAGAGATTTATTTTATTGAAAAACTGAAAATAAATACATCAACAAGTTCATCTTACCTTCCGATTTCATGTATGAAAAATGATGTCATGCATGTGTCCTCCTCTACTGCGCTGGCACGCATCAACTCTGTCCATGAAATTGGATATTACTGCACGACAAGTTTCGACTTCCATTTGCCCGATAACCCGTCCAATTTCCTCCTTCAAGTCATTGATGTTTCGGGGTTTATTGGCATACACCAATGACTTCAGATGATCCCAAAGATGAAAGTCACAAGGCGTCAAGTCACACGACCTTGGTAGCCATTGATGGTCGGAATTACGAGAAATGATGCGATCCTGGAACCGTTCACGGAGCAACAACATTGTTTCTCGTGCAGCGTGACAGGTGGCACCATCCTGCTGAAACCACAACTCGTCAATGTCCATTCCATCCAAAAGACGCCACAAAAACTCCCTAATCATCGTACGGTATCGGTCTCCATTTACTGTCACGGCTTGTCCTTCTTGATTTTCAAAAAAGTAAGGGCCGATGACACCGCCCGACCAAAAGCCACACCAAACTGTCACTCGCTGTGCATACAAGAGAAACTACTACTGAATCGTCAATCGGAATGTTCTTCAAAATAGAAATGAGGTCAAACAATGTTGCCAACCGATAAACAAAAATTTACCAGCCGTTTAAAAACCGGCGCTCTTTTTGAATCACCCTTTATATTTAACTATATATATTTTACAGTGCGCACAAATTCCTTTCTAAATAGTTTTGGTATTTAACTTTAATTAAACAAATATTGTGTACAATTTGATACAAAGGGGTTCATGACAAGCCTGCTGAGTTAAGCAGTGACAGGAGGAAATTATTGGTAAGTGATGAATTTTTGTCATTGTGTTTGATTTTTTTATTTTTCATTGTGCGTGATATTTGATTCAATAGGGTTTGTGACAAGCCTACTGAAGTAAGCAGTAGCAAAAACAATTTTTGGTGGTAAGTGATGAATTTATTAGTCTATTGGTGATAAACTTTCAATTTATCAGTTTTATCTTAACATGTCCTATACTCTCACAAGGAGTCTCCAGGATGAAAAAAAAAATGACTGAGGCATTTAACAGAACAGGTATATTTATAAAAGACACAACTACGAATTTGAAATTTCGTACACGCTGTAAGAGTAGACTATAATTCGTCATGTTGTGTTAAAATTTTAAACTTGTTGGGCAAATAATTCTCGAGCTATACGCATGAAATTCTTTGCGGTTGCAAAAAAACCGGGTCTTTTTGTCGCCCAACCTCAATATGGCAATTTTAAAACAATATTAACAATCTGGTGTGAACACTCACACGACTTTCTCTTACCAATCTAAATAATGACCAATATAACCTAATATTAGTAATAAAACTGTAAAAATAAACAAAAAGCTAACCTCAATAAACATAACCTTATTAAATCAACCTCAGTTTGGCCTAAAAATACGGAAAATCACTATTTCACGCTAAACTACGTAGGCTCTAAAGAAACATAGTCTAAATAAAAGTTGTAGATCTTTTTATTTCCTATATAATTGATTGTTACACTTTTGTCGTAAAATGCTTAAACTACGTACTAAGGCTGATATCTTTAAAAAGTCGATTTTTTGCACGTTCTCGTGAGAGAAAACAGAAAATTGCTAATTACCTCTTAACTAAGCGTTATACAAAAAAAATGTTTGGCATAAAAGTTGTAGGATTTTAAATTCTCTACAACTTTTATTACATACATTTTTGCGCTTAAATGCATATTAAAGCCGCAATCTTAAAAAAACAATTTTTTTACGTAAAAACACTCTTACCAAGAATTTCAGAAAACATGGCGCCTACCATATCTTGTAGAGCATGAAAATTTAATAAATAAGGTCGTTTTTAAAAAAATCGTAAGAGCCGTTTTTGAGAAAATCGCAAAAAAGTGAAAAATTATACGAATAAACTACTAGGGCCTACTTCTGGTTGACCGATTTTGATGAAAATTTTCGTGTCGGGTTCGGTAGTAGTATATAACTTAAGTTTCAAGTTCGTGCGATGTTCCGTTTTTGAGATATTCTGTTCACACACACACACACGCACGCACGCGCACACACACACACACACACACACACACACACACACACACACACACACACATACCAATCGCTAAAAACATGTTTTTTTTGGGTTCAGGGGATCTGAAAACGTGTATATCCGGTGAAGAGTGGATTCGTTAAAATCGACATGAAAACAATACTTTCCTTTCTATATATTCATATAGGCAAGAGAAAGTTAGAATAGCAACCGAAGATGGAGAAAATTAAGTTAATTTTAAAGAGATAATTGATATTTTCCAGAGGAAATTAATCGATGATAAAGTATTTGTTTGTTATTGAAGTTTTATTGGTATTTGAAATGCGTTTGAAATAGCACCTATTGTCCTTTTATGGGAGTGAATGTTAAGCCCTTTGAATGATGCGAGGCTATCAATACTTGGCCTTTTATTTTCAGTGCTCGAGTACCTTTACTTGACCCGTAAAGAATTCCTTTACATTTAATCGTGCCATTTAAAATACAACAACCTTAACAACAACTTCTACTGTATCAATTGATGTGAAATTAACTAATTCAAAAAAGGGGAGAAAACTTCTTCCCCTATTTGAATTTGAAAACTCTATAAAAGTATTTCGATTCGTGTCGATTGTTTTCCTGTAATTTTCATTTAATTTACAACGATTGAAGTGGTGGAAGTTTAAGTGGAAATTTAACCTTTTATTTCTTTTTGATAATTAATTCCTCGTGCTTTTTAATACGTTTTCAATTTGTTGTCATTTACGAATAAAAAAAATTTAAGGAAGTTTATTACAGATTTTTTTTTATTGATTCTAAAAAGAATAAAGTTTAACCGATGTAATTTAATTAAATATCACCAAAATACTTAAAATACGCTCCTTTCTCCGTTTCGTTTGTTGTTTCTACAAAATATAAATGTAATTAAAATAAGGCAACATTTATTTGAAACTTTATTTTCAACCTCAGAACAATGTACGTTTGCTTAAACAACTTAACTCTGTTTAAAAGGTTCGTTTTAACAGTTATATTTAGATAGTAGACCTTTTTATTTAAAGAACTGAAATAAACGTGTTTATTTAAAAAGTTTTCTCCGAATTTTGTTATTAATTTATTTTATAAATGAATAAATTTGTATTGCCAACTTCATTTGTGGTAGGCATAGTTAGGTATAGACATTAGCATCTATTTAAAGCTACTGAAAAATAATTAAAATTTTTTTATATAATTTTGAGTTCTACCCACCGGGTTAGTCTAGAGGTAAAGTCGTCGCCAAAATCAGCTGTTTAACAGATAATTTTCGGAGACGAAGGTTCCTGGTTCAAATCCTAATAAAGGTAGTTACTTTTATACGGATTTGAACACTAGACAGTGGTTGTTGGTGTAGTTTGATGGTTGGGGTTCAATTAACCATACTCAGTGAGTGTGTCTGTACAAGACCACACAGGCTCATTTACACGTCATACACATCATCCTCATCTCATTGGATCATCGGGTTGCTTATTGTTCTCAATTGAACAGATTGCAACGTACACAAATTAGGAATTAAAAAAAAAAAATTTGAGTTGAAAGGTCGATGAGGTTACTGTATTTAAATGTTCGGATCGAAATTTATATGTGCTGTTTTATTAATCTGATTATTATAGCTGTAATTCATCACAGAATAATAGGAAAAGCGTTTTTAAAAGGAGTTAAAACATGGTGGGTGCAAAACCAGCTAACCTCTTGCAAAAAATTAATCAAAAAGCTTCTATTGCTTACAGTTCATTGTTTGTTCATTTTTGAAGTATAATGTAAAGAAGAATACCGTTTTTTACAGAATTTAAATGTCCACAATTACGACATAAGAAACTATTTCTTGTTATTTCTTGTTGTATTTCTTATTAACCTTTCTTGTTATTTTGATACGTCACATGATAAGGTTTGTGATTAATAGCAAATTTCTAATTATTTTTACGGTTCGGTGACCCATATGCTAGAAATTCTCTGCCAGTCTAGAAAAATGTCATTGCCGGCTATAGGGTGGGTTAAACGGCGGCGGTTACTTTATCCAGGCTTTACATTAAAAAAATCGCCCTTTTAAGTGTGTTTAAAGATCACAGTTGTATCTGCAATGTGAGTATTAAAAATAAAAAAAAATAATTGTCCTTATTAATATGGCGACCATTTTAAAAAATCTGGTGTGAAACACTCACACAACTTTCTCTTGCCAATGCAAATAATTAACAATAAATCTAACATTAGTAATAAAACATTAGAAATAAACAAAAACTAACCTCAATAAACATAACCTTATTTTAATCATGAGTGAATGACGCAAAATGAAAATGGAACTCAATTTGGCTTAAAAAAATACGGAAAATCACACTTTCACGCTAAACTAGGCTCTGTAGAGAAAAATTCTCTAAATAAAAGTTGTAGATCTCTTAATTTTCTATAAATTTTATTTCATACACTTTTGTCGTAAAGTGCATACTAAGGCCGAAATCTTAAAAAAATAGATTTTTTACACGTTTTCGTGAGAAAAAAACAGAAAATCGCTAATTACCGCTAAACTAAGCGTTATACAAAAAAATGTTTGAAATAAAAGTTGTACAATTTTAAATTCTCTACAACTTTTATTATATACATTTTTGCTCTAAAATTAATATTAAAGCCGTAATCTTAAAAAAACACTTTTTTTACGTAAAAACATCCTCACCAAGAATTTCAGCAAACATGGCGCCTACCCTATCTTTTAGAGGATAAAAAAATGAGTAAATGAAGCGATTTTAAAAAAAATCGTAGGACCAGTTTTTGAGAAAATCGCAAAAAAGTGAAAAATTATACGAATAAACTACTACTTCCGGTTGACCGATTTTGATGAAAATGTTCGTGTCGGGTCCGGTAGTGGTATGTAACTTAAGTTTCAAGTTCGTACGTTGTTCCGTTCTTGACATATTCTGTTCACACTCTCACACACACACACAAAGACCAATCGCTAAAAACATGTTTTTTGGGTTCAGGGGGTCTGAAAACGTGTAGATCCGGTGAAAACTCGATTTCTTAAAATCGACATGAAAACAATACTTTCCTTCCTATATTATTCATATAGGCAAGAGAAAGTAATAAAACAGAAATGGACGTTTTTGATGTAAATATAAAATTGTATAAAATTGGTTGAAGGGCGGGCAGTCACTGGTCTTCGTGGCGGCACTATAAGTTAATGATAAAGCGTTTGCGTGACCTTGCTTCATTCAAACGCCACACTTGTTTCAAACAGAAAACAGAGGACAAAATTCTTCTTTGTTAAGAAATTATGTAAAACGTTATTTCTATTTTTTTATGTCTTTTAAACAGTTCTATGTAATTTTGTTACAAAAATAGTTTTTATCGTAATAAACGGTAGGCCTAAGTATATTTCTGCTGAGTAAATTACTCAGCAGGTGGGAGGGGAGATGGGTCGGGAGTGGAGAAGGAGGGAGGTTCTTTCGAAATGTGGAGGTGTGTATAAGGAGGAGATTTGGTGATACCACACACCAGCTGACACAGTTGCTAACTAAGCATTGTTGCTTTAAAGCATACGTATTTCACTAGGTTCAAACTTCATCAAGTACCGAATTGTCGACTGTGCAATAGTGAAGCGAGGAGTCCATTTCGCATATTTTTGAAAGATGTCCTTATTTTGGCCTCGACAGAACGGAGACATCTGAGAAGATAGGCGTTGGAGAGTGGATCCCAGAGAGAGAGAGAGAGTGAGAGAGAGAGTAGGGGCAGCGATGCTGCGGGACGAGGAGAGCTGCAAGTTGGTCGCTCAGTTTAAGGAGGGAGGAGACATCAGGAGATGATCAGTGGGATCGCCCTCTCCCTCTCCCACAGTGAATGAATCCTGTCTCGATCTCAGTAGGTAAGGTAGACTACACTAATTTACCCACCTGGTGATGAAGTGAAAGAGATGAATGAAAGTGAGAGAGAGAGTGAGTGTTGATGAGGTTCCCTTCCACGGCCCGCTCACATTTCCCTTCTAGTATTATATAAACAGTTGGTAGGGTGGTGGAGGGTTCAAGTGGCCAGGCGGTTGCGGCCTCCTTCGTTGGGGCTGGACGAGGACGCCTCAATTGAGTCCAACACTAGGCCTACTTACCCCATCGCAAGGGAGTGAATATGAGCTTTTCTCGCCGCCTCGGATAAAAAAAAGTTTATTTCTTTAAGTATTTGTTTTGCTTATTTTCCAGATTTTTCTATTATCCGGATTGCCTTAGTTCCCAGTCAGTCCGAATGAGAGGGGTTCCTCTGTACAATGTTACTCAATGAAACTAGACTTGAAATAAAAAATTTGTAGTACACAATATATAATTATGTTTATTTAAAAAGTTTTATGTCTAAATTTTGAAAAGATCCATTGTTTCTTTTTTTAATTTTTTGAATAAATTTATAAACACAGACTTTTTTATGTTTATGACAAAGTAAAGAAACCTTAAAATTCCGTTTGACAATAACTAATAACCACTAGTTTAAAATTCTTCTTTGTTGTTTTGCCGTATTAAAATATTTACGTTTAGGTATTCCTAAATCTGTTATAAAACATGAAAAACTTAACGTAAAGGAACATTGAATAATTTGTTGTAAAAACCTTTATGAAAACAAAATATCGATTACATATTGGTTTCATGTAGCTTTTTTTTGTAGGGCTTATATTTCGCATGTTTATATTAAGAGTTCGCTAGACATTTTAACATTTTCATGAAAATAGGCGCTTGTTTATCATGGTCGCGTGACTATACGATGTCTTCTGTTGTAATGTAACTTTTTATTTTTCAAACAAATATTTTTACGTGAACTTAGTTAAATATAGTGAAATAAAAATTGTAAATTCCAGTGAAACATGTATTTTAACATCCTTCTTACAACTTGTTAACCTATATTTACTTTCTCTTGCCTATATGAATGTACAAAAAGTAAAGTATTGTTTTCATGTCGATTTTAAGAAAACGAGTTTTCACCGGATCTACACGTTTTCAGACCCCCTCAACCCAAAGAAACATGTTTTTAGCGATTGGTCTGTGTGTGCGTGTGTGTGTGTGTGTTTGTGTGTGTGTGTGTGTGTGTGCAAAATATCTCAAGAACGGAACGTCGTACGAACTTGAAACTTGAAACGTAAGTTACATACCCTTACCGGACCCATCACGAACATTTTCATCAAAATCGGTCAACCGGAAGTAGTAGTTTATTCGTGTAATTTTTCACTTTTTTGCGATTTTCTCAAAAACTGGTCATACGATTTTTTTTAAAAATCGCCTGGTTTACTAAATTTTTCATTCTCTACAAGATAGTGTAGGTACCATGTGTGCTGAAATTCTTGGTGAGGGTGTTTTCTCGTAAAAACGTTGTTTTTTTAAGATTACGGCTTTAATATGCATTTTAGCGAAACAATTTATATAATAAAAATTGTAGAGAATTTAAAATCCTACAACTTTTATTTCAAACAATTTTTCGTATAACGCTTAGTTTAGCGGTAATTTGCGATTTTCTATTTTTTTCTCACGAAAGTGGGTGAAAAATTGATTTTTTTAAGATTTTGGCCTTAGTATGCATTTTACGACAAAAGTGTATATAATTAAATTTATAGAAAATTAAAAGATCTACAACTTTTGTTTAGAGCATTTTTCTCCACGGAGTCTAGTTTAGTGACAAAGAGTGATTTTCCGTATTTTTAAGTCAAATTGAGGTCGATTTTCATTTTAGGTCTTTCACTCATGATTAAAATTAGGTTATATATACTGACGTTAGTTTTTTGTTTATTTCTAATGTTTTATTACTAATGTTAGGATTATTGTTTATTATTTTCATTGGCAAGATAAAGTCGTGTGAGTGTTTCACACCAGATTTTTAACACTTAATTACATTTTTGAGGAACCAATAAATGTTTACCAGTTAATTATCTTGTACAGTTCAGCCGTTCTAAGTTTGCTCCTAATGTAAACAAGTAATGCCGTCACTGAGCATCCGCATTATATCTAAATGTGTACACGCTGATTAAAAAGTAACAACTAAATACTTTCAAAAGTATTTAAATACAAAATACTTTTAAAGTATTTTCCTTCATGAAATTGTTAGGCCTACATCAAATCACGACTGATGTTTTTAGTACTTTAAGTACTTATAATTTAAAAAATCTGGTGTGAAACACTCACACAACTTTCTCTTGCCAATGCCAATAATTAACAATAAACCTAACATTAGTAATAAAACATTAGAAATAAACAAGAAACTAACCTCAAAAAACATAAGTGAAATACACAATATTTAAATCGACCTCAGTTTGGCTTAAAAATACGGAAAATCACTCTTTCACGCTAAACTAGGCCCTGTACAAAAAAATGCGTAAAATAAAAGTTGTAGATCTCTTAACTTTCTATAAATTAAATTATATACACTTTTGTCGTAAAATGCATACTAAGGCCGAAATCTTAAAAAAATCAATTTTTCACACATTTTCGTGAGAAAAAAAACAGAAAATTGCTTATTACCGCTAAACTAAGCGTTATAGGGCTCTAGGAATCAACCTAGGGGGAGCTATGGCTCTGGGCAGTGGAAGTGTTGATGCGTAAGCACCTAACATCGGATGCGTAATCTAAGGACTTCATGCAAGAGATTTCCTCTAGCCTCTCACACTTCAACTCCAGCATGTAACCTACAAGAGGTGCCCCCTGTTACGTCGAGCAACCCAGTGAAAGGTCGGGTAACCAATCCAGGCGGGAAGCTGGGTCGACAAGCAGATCAGTGCTGGGGGCTGTGAGTTTACTCACAGTAGCAGATTCTCTCAACCTGAAGGCTGCCTAACACCAGTAGCGTCTCAGGAAGTAGCAGGCACGAAGGAAATATGACTGTGAAGAGAGAATCAACGGGTAGACAAGGCTCGTAGCTGTAGTGAAAGCAACTCGTCTAGGGGAGAAAACCCTACACAAATCCTGTGAGTTCAGACGCAGCAAGGTGGCGGCCCCACCGCTGGACTTAACCTGCGCAGCGTTCGTACCGCGGCCAGGGGATCAAATCAACTACTGGCAAACTCACAAACAGCCTCGGAAATAGGACCGGTTTAAAGGATTATAAAACAAATAGGATTGCAAAACAAAAAAGATTTGGGATTATGGATGTTTTGAATTTGGCTACATGGAATGTTAGAGGATTATCAAATAAGATTTATGAACTGAATGATTGTCTTGCGAAGCAGAAAGTTGACATAGCAGTGATTACTGAGACAAAGAGAAAGTTGCAGGGAACAGTGGATTTGAATGATTATTGGATGGTCTACAAGGGAGTACCTCAGAATCAACGAGCAAGTGCAGGAGTTGCAATAATGGTGAATAACAAATGGAAGGATGCCATTCAAGATTACACCTATATAAATGAGAGGACAGTATCTGTTAGACTCAAAATTGAGAGAGGTTATCTAACGGTGGTAGGAATATATGCTCCAGATGAAGGGAAAAAAGAAGAGACTGAAACCTTCTATGACAATCTCCAGAAAATAGTGCAGAATATATGCAAAACAGATCACGTTGCAATTGCTGGAGATTTCAATGCAAGAGTCGGAAACATCCCTATTCCAGGTGTACTAGGTACTTTTGGAGAAGCAGTGATGAACCAGAATGGACAAGAACTAAGACAATTTGTTTCCTTCAATGACCTAAAGATAACGAATACATTTTATAGAAAGAAAGATATCCATAAGTTCACCTGGAGTGCTAGAGGCTCAAAATCCATCATCGACTACATCATTGTAAATAATAAAATGAAGAGTTTAGTACAAGATGTAAGAGTCTATAGGGGTTGTGATATTTATACCGACCACTACCTTCTAATGAGTAAGGTGCTGATCCTAAAGAAATGGAGAACTGTCAGGAGAAACAAAAAACAGGGAACCGAAGTCTTCAAGATTTCACTTCTGCAGGATGACAGTGTACGGGACTTGTACCAGAGAAGGTTGCAGGAGAATCTTTTGTTAGTTCCAACTGCAGATGATGTAGAGACAGAATGGAGAAATATAAAGTCATGTATTCAAAAAGCTGCAACTGAAGCACTTGGTAAAAGGTTGAAGAGAAGGAATAATAGACGTCTGAGAATTTGGAACCCACAAATAGAAACTGCCATAAAGGAAAAGCAAAAGGCCTATCTTGTATTTTTGCAGAAGAAAACGCAAGCAGCTCGAGAATACTATATGCAAAAAAGGAATATTGCAAAGCAAGTTGTGAGAAAGGCTCAACAGGAGTCCTGGGAAAAGTTTATTAATGTTATAGAGAGAGATATTCATGGACGACAGCAATGCGCGTATAAAATAATGAGGTCTTTGAATAGGAGTGATAAAGACAATGCTGCATTAAGTATGATTTCGGATGATGACTGGATACGGCATTACAAAGATCTCTGGTATTCTGATAATGAAAATGTAAATGTGCCTCAAAATCAAATCCGGAATAATTCAGTGGATTTAATAACAATGGCTGAATTACAACAAGCACTAAAGAGCATTAAAAACAGAAAAGCTGCAGGTTTGGATGGAATTACTGGTGAGCTTTTCAAGTACGGTGGTTTGTTACTAGAATTAAGGGTCTTACACCTGATAAATGAATGCTGGATGAAATGTCAAATTCCGAAAGAGTGGAGTAAAGCAGAAGTAATCTCTCTCTTTAAAAAAGGCAAACGAAATGACTGCAAAAATTATAGAGGTATCAGTCTTTTGAATGCAGGATATAAAATATACTCAAAAATAATCAATTCTAGAGTGAAAAGTATCGCTGAAGCAGTTTTAAATGAGGAGCAGTGTGGGTTCAGAAAAGGTCGTTCATGCACAGACAACATTTTCTCAGTTAAAAGGCTGATAGAGAAAAGAAGAGAGTTCAACCTCGAAACGCATATGGCTTTTATTGATTTTGAAAAAGCTTTTGATAGAGTGAATAGAAGTCTTATGTGGAGAATTCTGATGGAAAGAGGATATCCTTTGCATCTTGTAAACGCAATACAATCTCTTTATCACAATACTCAAATAATAGTCAATACAGGTGATAAACGACTAGATGAAATCACGATCAACCAAGGTGTTAGACAAGGGTGTAGTTTATCGCCCACCTTATTTAATATATATGTGGACCACATTTTCCGAAAATGGAAATGTAGAGTAGATTTAGGAATCAATCTTGGTAAAGACGTTTACCTAAATGCACTGTTGTTTGCTGATGATTTGTGTGTGATACAGGAAAACGAAGATGACCTCCAAAAATCTGTGCATATCCTCCACGAAATTTGTAAAGAATATAATCTCAAAATATCAAAGGAGAAAACAAAAATCATGGCTTTTAAAGGAAAGTACCCAATACGATCTAAAATTGTGATAGACAACAAAGTATTGGAGCAAGTGTCTCAATTCACATATCTGGGCTGTGACATAAGTTACAAAGATGAAATGGATGTGGAGAAGAAAATAGGAAAGTTCCAAATGATTTGTGGAAGTATCAGTAGGACATTGGCGAAAAAAGCTACCACAAACACAATAATGAAATTCTATAAAACAATGGCAGCTCCAATACTCCTCTATGGTAGTGAATCTTGGGTCACATCAAAAGCACTTGAGAGTAAAGTGCAGGCAGCGGAGATGAGATTTCTTCGCAGAACTAAGGGCTGTGACAGGAGAGATCACATCAGGAATGAGGAAATAAGGAGGGAGCTGAACATCTTCTGCCTGAATGAGAGAGTTGCATCGTATCGCCAACAGTGGAAAGAACATGTTGAACGAATGTCAGCCGATAGGCTTCCACTAAAAATTTACAAGTATCAACCGGTAGGCAAAAGAGGTATAGGCAGGCCACGGAAAAGGTGGCAATGATTGTACCATGGGGAAAAAAAACAAATGTTATAAGATAGACTTAAATTTATCATTGATGAAATATGAATTGCATATTTAATGTGGATGTTTTCTAAAATTATTAATATAAGCTGAATGTGAGTCGGAACAGGCCATGGCCTAATCCCTGTTTGAAAGAAGAAGAAGAAGAAGACTAAGCGTTATACAAAAAATGTTTGAAATAAAAGTTGTAGAATTTTACATTCTCTACAACTTTTATTATATAACGTTTTGCGCTAAAATGCATATTAAAGCCGCAATCTTAAAAAGAAAATGTTTTTACGTAAAAACAGCCTCACGCAGAATTTCAGCAAACATGGCGCCTACCCTAACTTGTACAGCATAAAATATGCAGTAAACTAGGCGATTTTAAAAAAAATCGTAGGACCAGTTTTTGAGAAAATCGCAAAAAAGTGAAAAATTATACAAATAAACTACTACTTCCGGTTGACCGATTTTGATGAAAATGTTTGTGTCGGGTCCGGTAGTGGAATGTAACCTAAGTTTTAAGTTTCAAGTTCGTACGATGTTCCGTTCTTGAGATATTCTGTTCACACACACACACACGCGCGCGCGCGCGCACACTTTCACACACCCACACACACACACAGACCAATCGTTAAAAACATGTTTGTGTGGGTTCAGGGGGTCTGAAAACGTATAGATCCGGTGAAGAGTGTATTTCTTAAAATCGACATGAAAACAATACTTTCCTTCCTATATATTCATATAGGCAAGAGAAAGTAAAAATAGATAACTGATAGGAATACGACATCCATAAAGTCATGGACTCTAGCGTGCACCCTGTAGTAGCTGGTTTTGGTTTGTTGACAGACACTAGGAGGAGGAGGAGCTAACTAACAACGGCTGAACTATAGGTACTTATCATATTTACCCAGGAAAATGGTCAGTGTTAGTGAGTGACCATTTTCAGAGTAGTGAAAATGGCTAATGGCTAAAGGCTAATGGTCGTTCTTGTAATTCACCTTATCCTTTTTACTTTCTCTTGCCTATATGAATATATAGGAAGGAAAGTATTGTTTTCATGTCGATCGAGTTTTCACCGGATCTACACGTTTTCAGACCCCCTGAACCCAAAAAACATGTTTTTAGCGATTGGTCTCTGTGTGTGTGTGTGTTTGTGTGTGTGCGTGTGCGTGCGTGCGTGCGTGTGTGTGAACAGAATATCTCAAGAACGGAACGTCGTACGAACTTCAAACTTGAAACTTAAGTTACATACCACTACCGGACCCGACACGAACATTTTCATCAAAATCGGTCAACCGGAAGTAGTAGTTTATTCGTGTAATTTTACACTTTTTTGCGATTTTCTCAAAAACTGGTCATACGATTTTTTGTTAAATCGCCTCATTTATTCAATTTTTTATTCTCTACAAGATAGGGTAGGCGTCATGTTTGCTGAAATTCTTGGTGAGGGTGTTTTCTCGTAAAAACTTTTTTTTAAGATTACGGCTTTAATATGCATTTTTGCGCAACAATTTATATAATAAAAATTGTAGAGAATTTGAAATCCTACAACTTTTATTTCAAACAATTTTTTGTATACCGCTTAGTTTAGCGGTAATTTGCGATTTTCTGTTTTTTTCTCACGAAAATGTGTGAAAAATTGATTTTTTTAAGATTTCGGCCTTAGTATGCATTTTACGACAAAAGTGTATATAATTAAATTTATAGAAAATTAAAAGATCTACAACTTTTATTGAGAGCATTTTTCTCCACGGAGCCTAGTTTAGAGAGAAACAGTGATTTTCCGTATTTTTAAGTCAAACTGAGGTCGATTTTCATTTTGCGTCTTTTACTCATGATTAAAATTATTTTATGTTTATTGACGTTAGTTTTTTGTTTATTTCTAATGTTTTTTTACTAATGTTAGGATTATTGTTAATTATTTTCATTGGCAAGAGAAAGTCGTGTGAGTGTTTCACACCAGATTTTTAACACTTAATTACATTTTTGAGGAACCAATAAATGTTTACCAGTTAATTATCTTGTACTTATTCATATTTACCCAGGAAAATTGTCAGTGTTAGTGAGTGACCATTTTCAGGGTAGTGAAAATGGCTAATGGCTAATGGTCGTTCCTGTTAGTTCTTCACCTTATCCTTTTTCTTAGATTAGAAAATTTTTCTTTTTTTCTTTTCTTTTTCTTAGATTAGGAAAATTTTTTTAAAAGATTACGTTTGGAGTGTAGCATTATACGGAAGTGAAACGTGGGTGATAGAGGCTGTAGAAAAGAAGAGGATAGAATCAATTGAAATGTGGTGTTATAGGAAAATGTTTAAGATTAGGTGGGTGGACAAAATAAGTAATTTAGAGGTTGTTAGGCGAGTGGATAAAAAAAGAAGTATATGGAAGCATCTTACCAGAAGAAGGGATAGGCTAGTGGGGCATATCTTAAGACATCTATCAATAATGGAGGGTAATATTGAGGGAGTAAATTGTAGAGGGAGGCAAAGATTTGAATATATAAAGCAAATTACAAAAGATGTAGGGTGTTACAGGTATGTAGATATGAAACGACTTGCGCAACATAGAATAGGGTGGAGAACTGCATCAAACCAGTCGAGAGACTGATGACAAAAAAAAAATTGTTTTTCTTCGTGTTCTTCTGGTTCATCTATTTTCAAAGGAAATATTTTATAATATGATATTTTGTAGGTACACTTGGATGTTAGCCTTTGGGCACAACTTTGCGGAACAAGATTCCAGACGACGACTAATAGGCCTACAACATGGATTGTACGTCGGTGTGTGGTTTATTCTAGTGAACGTGTTTTTATCTCGAGTTGTTCTCCATGGAACACACGTACCATTCATTGCTGTATTATAAAGTGCACTTAGCGCAGTAATTTAGTTTCCTTTACGTTGCCCTTCCGTCTTAATAGCTCCGGGGAAAGATTGGTTTTATTTTTTCATTTTATTTTTCTAGTCATGGTACATTACTTTTTCTAATAGAAAAAGTAGTGATAAATTGCAACCAGCATGTTTAACACATCGCTGTTGCTTCTTCTAAGTATTACCTTCTATTAACTGTAATCAAACTGTATTCTTCTTCAATGAATTATTGAAATAATGGAAAAACGCACCCACCGGGTGGGTCTAGAGCAGTGGTTCCCAACCCCCTGGGGGCGATTTGGGTTCGCAGGGGGCCGATGAGTATTCAAAGACAGAAAAATAAAATGTAGCTACTACAGGGTAGAATCTTTACTGTCGCGGATACATGTTTTTTTTACAAACAAATAGTTAAGTTCAGTGTTTCCCAACCGGTGGTCCGTGAGAGCCTTCGGGGTGGTCCGTGAAAGTCCGGTGACTATTTATAAAAAAGTAATATTTTCCCGTGATTAAATCAAAGTTACGATTGTCATTGAACAAGATTAAGTAGGCCTAAATACATTCAAGATTCAGATTAAGTAAAGGTAGAAGAAAGAGTTGTCGTGTAAGAAAGCCCTGCCTGCGCTTACCCAACATTCACCAAGTAGCTTTGCGGTATCTTATGATGTTTTCAACCACTTATTTGTGTGATCAGGGGTTCTCTAGTTTATTGTTAATTAAAAACAAACAACGAAATCAGCTAAGTGTAAGCAGTAATTTGAGAGTAGCTCTTAGCAAGAGCCTAAAACCTAGAATTCCTCAGCTAGTCAGAAAAGATTCGTGCACAAAAGTCGCATTGAAATTTTCATTTCATTTTTAATTCATTTTTTAATTTTCATTGTCATTTACGACTAAGTAAATTCTGCATTCCTTATTTTATTAAAAGACAATTTACAATTAAAATATTTTTACTTTTTGTGATGTTCAATGTACCCTACTTTCTGAAAATAACAATTATATGTTTGTAATAATAGTTTGTTTGTAATTATATGTTTTATTTTATCACCTTTTAATTTGGTGATGTGGTTGATAAGATATAAATGCAGTAATGTAATGAATGGGTGGTGAGTGGTAGTTCACTCTCAGGCTGAGTGGTCCCCAGACCACTGCCAGTTGGCAACCACTGGTTTAGTTTTTACAAACAAATAAACTAAACTCTTTTTGACATTTTTTATGGTCAAGCTCCTACGAATGAGATGAAGAATTCTGGACACAACTGCTTTGGTTGATTATTTGTTGTGAACAATAATAAATCTTTTTTTACAGAATAACATACTTTATTATTTATCAACACATTACTTCAAATTAAAATAGGTATACGATGCAAAGAGAAGGGGGCGATAGGTGTAAGTCATCCTTCACAAAGGGGCGATGCCCCATAAAAGGTTGGCAACCACTGGTCTAGAGGTAAAGTCGTTGCCAAAATCAGCTGATTTTCGGAGATGAAGGTTCATGGTTCAAATCCTAATAAAGGTAGTTACTTTTATACTGATTTGAATACTATACAGTGGTTGTGGGTGTAGTTAGATGGTAACCATACTCAGTGAGTGTGTCTGTAGAAGACTACACCACCTCATTTACACGTCATACACATCATCCTCATCTGATTGGGTCATGGGGTTGCTTATTGTTCTCAATTGAACAGATGGCAACGTACACACATTAGGAATTACAAAAAAAAAATCTTTCTCGCTAATCTTTACCCAGTAGGGGAGATCGGGGAACGTTGTAATACCGTTTATAAATCGTCGGTAGAATTAATTGTGATTCCAGAAAAGAAGAAACCTTCTACTACTTGGCATTGTTAGTTTAGTGCTTTTCACCAATTTTTGGTGGAAAAAAATTAAGAAGGAATATATACTTTTTACAATGATGAGTGAATTTTCGAGAATTTTATTTTCTCATTATTTTTAAATATTCATTATAAGTTATGAAATGCAATGATAATTTAAAATACCCAAAAAAATATCATCTTTCTAGCTATATAAGTCTGATTATTCAGTCAAGTTTTGTTAGCGTCATTTAGAAATATTTTATTTATACAGCTTTGCTGTGCCAGCACTACCTGTTTTTAAGAAAGGTTGTTTTAGTTCCAAATTTTAACTTTGTATACTGTTCCGTTCTTGAGATATTTAAGAAACACACACACACACACACTGATCGGTAAAAACGTGATTTATTTTGGTTTAGGGGCGTAAAAATATGTATTTCGAATGAAAACTCGTCACGAAAACAATACATACATTCTTATATTTGATATAGGGTAAAAGAAAGTAATAAAACTGATGCTAATGATAAAGGATTTTGAACTAAAGTTAAGATAAAAAAAAGGAAGCCAAACCCATCATTTTCAAGTAAAATTAACTACATTAAATGTAGTAATTTTCCCGGTAGAATAATTTTCCGATGTGACGGAAAAAAAGAAACTTTTTTTTTTGAAACGTAAGAATAGTATAGTAAGGGTAAGAAAGAAAGATCATCAATTTCATTTTCTAATGCCTTCGAGATTAAGCTTACTACTAACAACACCAAAGACGGTAAACCGACCATCCAACGAACGCCTCGGTCTACCTTTTTCAAATGTTACAAGATCGAGGTTTAAGGTTATCCTTTTGGAGTTTTTAAGTTTTCACATTGCACACACACACACACACTTGTTATAATATTAGTATGTAGTAGTTGTAGAAAAAGTATAAGTTTAAGAACGACTCGTTCCGCTGATTTAAAGTAAAGAGAAGATTTATTAACGGTTGGGAATTAAGTTAAGCTTCTTTAACATTTTAAACCGGTTTTAATCTTAATACTATTATTATTATTATTATTATTATTATTATTATTATTATTATTAAAGATCAATGTTAGTACAGAATTGTACTTTGTTAAAACTGTAAATACATCATGTATGCACTACGTTCATTATTACCTTTGTAATAATTATTACGACCTCAAATCTACTTGAATAATTAATATAATGATTAAATTAGTGATCCCTTTTCTATTTTATTCGTTCTCTTCTGGTAAAGTTTAAAAGTAACTTTTAAGATCGAGTGGGGTAGACGACTCTTAATTTTCCTTTTACTAAAGTAGCAACTTTAGTCGTCGAATCATTAATAAATTGGTAAATGTAGAACTAAAATAAAAAAATCTGGTGTGAAACACTCACACAACTTTCTCTTGCCAATGAAAATAATTTAAACAATATAATCTAACATTAGTAATAAAACATAAGTAATACACAAAAAACTAACCTCTAAAAACATAACATTATTTTAATCATAAGTGAATGACGCAAAATGAAAATCTACCTCGGTTTGGCTTAAAAATTCGTAAAATCACTCTTTCACGCTAAACTAGACTCAGTAGAGAAAAATGCTTTAAATAAAAGTTGTAGATCTTTTATTTTACTATAAATTTGATTATATACTTTTTTTTCGTAAAATGCATACTAAGGTCGAAATCTTAATAAAATCGATTTTTCACACGTTTTCGTGAGAAAAAACAAAATATCGCTAATTACCGCTAAACAAAGCGTAATGCAAAAAAATGTTTAGAATAAAAGTTAAAGGATTTTAAATTCTCTACAGCTTTTATTATATACATTTTTGCGCAAAAATGCATATTAAAGCCGCAATCTAAAAACAAAATAATTTATTTACGTGAAAACAGTCTCATTAAGAATTTCAGCAAACATGGCGCCTACCCTATCTTCTAGAGCATAAAAAAATTAGGTAAATGAGGCGATTTTTAAAAAAATCGTAGGACCAGTTTTTGAGAAAGTCGTGAAAAAGTGAAACATTACACGAATAAACTACTACTTCCGATTGACCGATTTTGATGAAAATGTTCTTGTCGTGTCCCCTAGTGGTATCTAACTTAAAGTTTCATGTTCGTAGGATGTTCCATTCTTGAGATATTCTGTTCACACACACACGCGCGCGCACACACACACAGGGGGGGGAGAGAGAGAGAGAGACAGACAGACCGATCGCTAAAAACATGTGTGTATGGGTTCATGGGATGTTTTTTTGGGTTCAGGGGGTCAGAAAATGTGTATATTCGGGTGAAGAGTGTATTTGTTAAAATGGACATGAAAACAATACTTTCCTTCTTATATATTCATATAGGCAAGAGAAAGTAAAAATTACGTGTATCATTTATTGAATTTTATTAAATAGAAATTAGACGATTATCATAGTGTATTTTTTTAAATGAACGTAAAACCAATTCTGGTATAAAAGAGAACGTAAAATAAATTAAAATCCTAAACATGAAAATATTGTGAACTTATTTATTTCTGTAGATATTTCCTATACACACGTCTAAACTTTTATTTCCACTCTTGTTCTAGATAGAGTTTTGTTCTTTGGAGTTGAATTCTGTCAATTTTACATAAAATAACAAGTGGAGCGTAAATCAACAAAAAAATGAATCTATTCAACCTTGTTTTTCTCTATCTTTTTACTTTCCTTCTGTATTTTCTTTTTTTTTATTATTTACTTTATGTTTTTCTTCAAGATATTTCCAGATTTAAATTATTGTATTTCTTTTTTTTTGTATTTTAATGCGAATATAAAATAATTTTGAACCTTACAAATATTAAAATAAGTATCTTTTAAAATATGTAAGTAAGTAAGTTTTTGTTATAAATTTAAAGTTCAATTTCAGTTGCTAAGTTTTTTTTTTATTCCAGTTATTTTATTAAAGTTCCCTGAATTTCTTTTTAAAGAAAATTCAAAAGATCAATATTATTTTATACTTTTATTAAACAATTTTCAATAAATTACATTATTTAATGAAAACATTTTATTTCTAGTGGAAGTTTTGCAAAGTTTTGTCCAGTCTAAATGGTAATATGAAATCTTTATCTTTCACCATGTTTTTTTTTTAACTCCTAATGTGTGTACGTTGCAATCTGTTCAATTTAGAACAATAAGCAACTCCATGACCCAATCAGATGAGGATGATGTGTATGACGTGTAAATGAGACTGTGTAGTCTTCTACAGACACACTCACAGTTGTTGTTTACGTCATCAGCCAAAAAGCTGGTTTGGACCTGTAGAGGTTTTTGCTAAGTAAAACGAGGAGTGAGGTGGTTTACCTTTGCCTTCCTCACTGAGTGGAAAAGTGTGCTTATCAGCATGCCGGGCCCTCTGAAAAGCACATATTTTCCACTCTGCAAATGACACTTTCACTTCATTCACCACAGGGTCCAACTGTATAATGAAATTCATTACTTTCAGAGGAGATAACTGTGATTAGTGTCACAGTACACCTCTACCTTCTCTGTTAAATGATTCAGTCATTTAATTGGCTGACCATGTGATAAGAAACAGAACTATTTATTTTAGCCCTGCAACGAACAGATTGAATGTAAATAATTTGACACTCCACCTGTCTGTTATGGGCAGACACTCACTGAGTATGGTTTACTGAACCCCAATCATCAAACTACACCCACAACCACTGTGTAGTATTCAAATCCGTATAAAAGTAACTACCTTTTTTAGCATTTGAACCAGGAACCTTCGTCTCCGAAAATCAGCTGTTAAACAGCTGATTTTGGCGACGACTGTACCTCAAGACCAACCCGGTGGGTTGAATAGGAATCACCATGTTAAATAGGAGAATTTTCTCGAAAACCATTTAACAAACTTTTCAAATTTTGAAAGTGGTTTTATTTGGCCGTTTTTTATGAGTTTTTTTGCTTGATCAGGTTTACGGTACCTTAGTAAGAATTTGTCTAGTATATTGAAATGAATTTTTGGGAAAGAAAGTATTGTTTACATGTCGATTTTTCACTTTAAGTAGACTTTAGCGATTGGTGTGTGTGTGTGTGTGTGTGTGGATATCTCAAGAACGGAATATTGTATGAAGTTGAAGTTTGGAACTTAAGTTAGGTACCACTATGGTACCATACACAATTTCATCAAAATCGGTCAACCGGAAGTAATCGTTTATTCGTGAAATTTTTCTGATTTTCTCCAAAACTGCTCTCACGATTTTGTTTTGTAAATCGTCTCATTTACTACATTTTTTATTCTCTACAGGGGTCTCCATACGGCCCGCGGGCCACATCCGGCCCGCGAACAGATTTTTTCCGGCTCGCGGAAAGATAGCATACTGAGAAAAAATTTTTATTTGATAATATATTTCCTTTTAAGCATTTTTACCATTAAATATGAGTAGGCCTACAGTACTCGTCTCTCACTTGCCACTTCTTTTCTCAATAAGTGTAAAACTAGCTGTAAAGAAGTAGTGATTAACCATTGTTTGACCCTAAATGGGCTGAAATTTTAAGTGGCAAACAACTGCAATATTCTCACTAAAAAATAATTGTTCCTTTTAAGCTTTACACTTGTTGTAAACTCATGTATTGTCAAGTTTTCTTTAAAATTCAATGAAGTACATTTTGTAGTAAATTGAAAAGATTTGGTTTTGTATCATCCTGTGTTATCATTAAGCCTACTTGAAAACTCCTTTTACAGAACAAATATTATTTTATAGCAAATATAATTATTTGTTTGGTCACAGCTTTTTTTTAAAATCACGTAAAGAATTTTAGTTAGCCAACAACAAAGATATTATAAGGAAATAAAGCAACTTAAAAAACTTCGAGTGTGTAGGGGGGGGGGGCTAAACTTTCTGCCCTGAAATATTGCTGCCCCGCCTTTCCTTCAAAAATTTACAATGTGGCCCTTGAGTAAAAAAGGTTGGAGACCCCTGCTCTACAAGATAGGGTAAGATCCATTTATGCTGAAATTTTGGGGGTCTGTGCTCTAATGTTAAATAATGTTTTTTTACAAAATGCTTAGTTTAGCGTCAATTAGTGATTTTTTTTTTTGTATTTTGGTCATAAAAAATTGGAATTTTTAATGTTGCGGCTTTAGAAGCATTTAACGACAAACGTGTAATCAAATTTATAGGAATTAAAAACTGTAGACTACAGCTTTTATGTCAAACATTTTCTTCTAGAGAGCCTAGTTTAGCGTCAATTAGTGTTTTTCCGTATTTTTAATTCGAACAGATCGATTTTCAACTAGTGACATTCCATTCATTGTTAAAATTACGTTATATTCCTAATTTTACATTGTTTATTAATGATTTAACTTAGATTATATGTGTTTTCTGCCCATAGCAGACAGGTGGAGTGTCAAATTATTTACACTCAATCTGTTTGTTGCAGGGCTAAAATAAATAGTTCTGTTTCTTATCACATGGTCAGCCAATTAAATGACTGAATCATTTAAGAACAGAAGAGGTACAGGTGTACTGTGACCCTAATCACAGTTATCTCCTCTTAAAGTAATGAATTTCATTATACAGCCAGACCCTGTGGTGAATGAAGTGAAGGTGTCATTTGCAGAGTGGAAAATATATCCTTTTCAGAGGGCCCGGCATGCTAATAAGCATACTTTTCCACTGAGTGAGTTGTGGCAATGGTAAACCACCTCACTCCTCGTTTTACTTAGTAAAACCTCTACAGGTTCAAACCAGCTTTTTGGCTGATGACCTAAACAACATATATGTTTTATTACTTACACTGGCAAGAAGAAGTTGTGTGGGTGTTTCACACCAGAATTTTTTTTAATTCTTAAATTTTAATTAAAATGTAAACAAAAATAGTTCTTGTGTTGTTGATTTATTTGCGTTCCCTCCCCCCCCCCCATGTCGATCTACGACCCCCTACAGTCTGAGAACCGCCCACTGAAGTTTATAAACAATAAAAATGGTTGACGAGATTTTCAATAAATTTTTTTTAAAAAAATGCATATTTTATTGATGAAACATATTTTGGCTGTTTACATATAAATGTAAATTTTGTCAAACTGAAATTTTATTACGAACGGAAGTTGAATACAATGAATTTAAAAAATAGTATTCGGTAATACTTTTTAATAAAAATGGAAAAATAAATTAATTTGTTTTTTATTACATTTAAAAATATAGTCAGTATTTTAAAATTCGTTGCTGAAATATTTCTTAACCGAGGACGAATAGTTTGATTATTTTATTGTTACAATGTTATTTTATTTGTGACGTATTTTTAGCACTAATGCATCGAATATTAAATGTATAGTTCAGCCGTTGTTAGTTTGCTCCTCCTCCTCCTCCTTCTGTCAACAAACAAAAGCTCCCTACTACAGGGTGCACGCTAGAGTCTACAACTTTATGGATGTCGAATTCCTATTAAGTTAACTATTTTTTAAATTATAAGTACTTAAAGTACTTCAAACATCAGTCATAAAATGATGTAGGCCTAAAAATTTCATTTCTAAAAATACTTTTTAAAGTATTTAGTATTAAAATACTTTTGAAAGTATTTTGTAGTTACTTTTTAATCAGCGTGTACACATTTTGATATAATGCGCATGCTCAGTGACGTCATTATTTGTTTAAATTAGGAGCAAACTAAGAGAGGCTGGACTGTAGGTACTATTTGAGGTTAGTTTAAAATTTAAAATTCCATCACAAATTCAAGTTGAACGGAATAATAAATAAAACGAAGTAAAAATTTAGTAATGGTAAAGGAAAACTAAACTGGAAACGAACGGGTGTGCTCCATCAACATTTTAAATACATACAAAACCACTCTAATGTGCATCCTCATTGTTTACAGATTCTTCCATTAGCTACCTTGTTTTATCCTTTCATTGCGACCCCCCACCGTACACAATCCTCTCTTTTCCTTCTTCATCAGAACCTAACCTCTCTTTTCCATTCCATTTCTGATCCGGTGCTGTAAAAAGGCAATCCACTAATTCTACTTGCAGCAGTCTGTCTTGTACACACTCCTTGGAAACGCCGTCCGTATTTTATTTCATATGAAATATTAGCTTTACTTTAGCCAAAAATGAATTAGATTGCTTTTATTTTTGTCTTCTCCAACAATATTGTTAGTTCTGTCTTATATATTTTCCATTATGTTACTTCTTTTTTTTAATCCCTAATGTGTGTACATTGTAATCTGTTCAATTTTATTTATATTTATTATTGTTTTTTATTTTTATTTAGTGATGATGCGTACATAAGCCTTCGGCTTGTGCGTAGGTAATGATATGTGGTGATTTACAGATGAACAAAATGCCAGACGTGACCGGGAATCGAACCCGGGACCCCGGCAGAGTAGCCAGTTACACTGACCACTAGACCACGGACCGGCCGATTTAAGGGAAGACTGTACTTTGTATCCCGTCAATGTTAAATTTACCATTTTTAGGTACATTTTTCATAGGATTGGAACTTTACACACTTACAATTGTAGGGTGGTTTTAGCTACTGACATTTTTTCAATTTAATCTGTTGGACCATAAAGGTTTTAAAAGAATAACGAATCACATCAAATTTTTACAATTTATTTTCTAGGTTTTTTTGCATATTACTAAGTTTTCGAGTACCTAAGGAAGTAAAAACAATGTCGGTGAATATGCATGTACATGATAATTAACTGGTAAACATTTCAGCTAGGTAGGTTAAATGGTTTCTGAAAAAAACGTACTTAAGTGTCAAAAATTTTAATTTGCGGGTAAAGGCAAAAATGAAAAACAAATTTTACACAAACAAGTTTAATTTCCCATCAAAAGCTGGTTAGAAAGCTACAATAACAGTGGAGAATATTAAAAATAATACCTAAAGCAGATTTAAAAAAAAAATTTTTGCACTAAAATGAACAGTATAAAAATATGAAAAATATTTCTTTTTGGCGACATGTTAATTTTTTAGGATAAACCTGATAAAAACTTATATTTCATTCATTAAAATAATTTTTTTTTGTCGTAATTTAATGTTTTGTGGTAGATCTAAACCATTGAAAAACATAAAAAACCGAAAATCAAAATTTTCAGTCCAAACCATTATACAGTCTCCCCTTTAGAACGATAAGCAACCCCCCTATGACCGAATGTGTATGAGGTATAAATCTGCCCATAACAGCCCATGACAAGTGGAGTGTCAAATTATTTACACTCAATCTGTTTGTTGCAAAGCTAAAATAAATAGTTGTGTTTCTTATCACATGGTCACCCAATTAAATGACTGAATCATTTAATAAGAGAAGAGGTAGAGGTGTACTGTGACACTAATCACAGTTATCTCCTCTGAAAGTAATAAATTACATTATACAGTTGGACCCTGTGGTGAATGAAGTGAAGGTTTCATTTGCAGAGTGGAAAATATATGCTTTTCAGAGGGCCTGGCATGCTGATAAGCGTACTTTTCCACTGAGTGAGTTGTGGCAATTGTAAACCACCTCACTCCTCGTTTTACTTAGTAAAACCTCTACAGGTTCAAACCAGCCTACAGGCTGATCACCTAAACAACATAGTAGACTAAAAGTGATACGGTGGATAATATCCTGAGAATAACAGCTTTTATACAGTTGAGCCGTTGTTAGTTTGCTCCTACTGTCAACAAACAAAAGCCACCTACTACAGGGTGCACGCTAGAGTCTCCCACTTTACGGATGTCCTATTCCTATTAAGATAACTATTTTTTAAATTATAACTACTTAAAGTAGTCAAAACATCAGTCATGATAATATGATGTAGGCCTAACAATTTCATATAGAAAAATACTTATAAAAGTATTTTGTATATAAATACTTTTGAAAGTATTTTGTTGTTACTTTTTAATCAGCGTGTACACATTTTTATATAATGCGCATGGTCAGTGACGTCATTATTTGTTTACATTAGGAGCAAACTAAGAGAGGCTGGACTATAGTAATTAGTGAGCAATATATGGAAGTAGAGATAGGCCTACCTTAGAGGTAATAATCTGAGGGATTTAAAAAGGGACTGGTTGAAGATTACGGAGTGAGTTTCGCCTACCGAGTAGGCCTATATTTCTTTCCCTCAGAGCAATTTGTAGGCATATAAGTTTTAAAATTGTTTCTTTTTATAATAATACCGTATCGTAAAAATGTAGTTTCGGTAGAAATTTAGCTACACGTACCTACGTAAAACGAATCCATAAATATTTTGCCTAAGGGCTATACAAGGGGGAAAATACGCAGCGTTTTAAAATGAATAAATCGTTACTTGGTTTTTGACTGTCTAAACTTAAAAAACTACTTCAGAATTTCATTCATATTTCATTGGAAGTAACACAAAGTAACAACAAACCAAAAAAAACTATGTAAGTTTACTTATATAGTTTTTTTTGGTTTGTTGTTGTTGTTTAGATCATCAGCCAAAAGGCTGGTTTGAACCTGCAGAGGTTTTACCAAGTAAAACGAGGAGTGAGGTGGTTTACCATTGCCTTCCTCAATGAGTGGAAAAGTACGCTTATCAGCATGCCGAGCCCTCTGAAAAGCACATATTTTCCACTCTGTAAATGACACCTTCACTTCATTCACCACAGGGTCCAACTGTATAATGAAATTCATTACTTTCTGTGGAGATAACTGTGATTAGTGTCACAGTACACCTCTACCTCTTCTCTTATTAAATGATTCACTCATTTAATTGGGTGACCATGTGACAAGAAACAGAACTATTTATTTTAGCCCTGCAACTAACAGATTGAGTGTAAATAATTTGACACTCCACCTATCTGTTATGGGCAGACAGGTTTTTTTGGTTTATCGAAAATAAATACGAGGGGGTACCCAAAAGTATCCGGAATAGCTCTGCTGTGGGCGGAGCTTGTGCAGTACAAATTCCCGCCACTAGGCTGCTTGTAGCGCTACTCATTGCCAGTTCAATGCCATTTTGTTCGTTAATCTAGCTTGTTCTGTTCTCGTGCAGTGATTGTTCTCGCTGGTGCTGTTTTGTGCTCGTGTCGTTTTTCATGATGGCAAGTTTTAATGAACAACGTGCGGCTGTGAAATTTTGCTTCTTGCTCGGTAAAAACGCCGCGGAAACAGTTGTAATGTTGAACACAGCTTACAAAGACGACACTATTGGAAAAACCCAAGTGTACGAGTGGTTTTTGCGCTTTAAAAATGGCGACATGTCGATTGAGAACAAACCTCGTTCTGGACGACCGTCGACTTCCCGAACAGACGAAAATGTTGTGAAAGTGAAAGAAATTGTACGAACAGACCGACGACAGACCATTGACCAAATATCACAGGTTAGTGGGTTATCTTGGAGCTCAGTCCAACGCATTTTAACAGAAGACTTGACAATGAAAAGAGTCGCTGCCAAGTTTGTGCCTCGGGTTCTGACAGACACTCAAAAGGAACGTCGAATTGAAACGTGTAGTGATTTGAAACAACAGCTTGAAACTGATCCAGATTTCATGTCAAAGATCATTACGGATGACGAGTCTTGGTGCTATGGGTACGACCCAGAAACCAAACAACAATCCAGTCAATGGAAGACTTCATTATCACCCCGACCAAAAAAAAGTCGTCAAGTCAGATCGAACATCAAAACAATGCTGATTTGTTTTTTTGATGTGAGGGGAATTGTCCATTCAGAGTTCGTTCCTCCAGGCCAGACGGTAAATCAAGCTTTTTATCTTGAAGTGTTAAGAAGACTACGAAACAGCATTCGTCGTAAAAGACCTAATTTGTGGCAGACAGGGGACTGGTTTTTACACCACGACAACGCGCCTGCACACACGGCAATCTCGGTTACCCAGTTTTTGGCGAAAAACGGCATGGTTTTGCTACCACACGCACCGTACTCACCCGATCTGGCTCCGTGTGATTTTTTCTTGTTCCCACGCATGAAAAGGGGCATGAAAGGTCTCCGATTTAACAACGTTGATGATGTCAAGAAAAAAACGACGGATGAGCTGGCAGCCATCACTGAAGAGGAGTACAAAAAATGTTTTGAACAGTGGAAGCACCGGTGGGACAAATGTATTAGTTGTAATGGAGAGTATTTTGAAGGGGATAAGGTTCTTTTGTAAAAAAATAAAAAATAAATAGTTTTAAAAAATAATTCCGGTTTCTTTTGGGTACCCCCTCGTACAGTATAGTTTCGATTATCCGAAACTGGGATATGGTCGGATTAGCAAAATGTCGGATAATCCGGCTCTAGAAAATAGGTCATTTAAAGGAAGATTGTACTTTGTATCCCGGCAATGTTAAATTTGCTATTTTTAGGTACATTTTCCATAAAATTGGTTCATGATAGGAAAACGAAAACGAAACTTTACACATAGCTGTAGGAATAGTTGTAGGGTGGTTTTAGCTACTGATATTTTTTCAATTTAATCTGTTGGACCATAAAGTTTTTAAAAGAATAACGAATCACATAAAAAAAAATTTTACAATATTTTTTACTTTTTTTGCATATTACTAATTTTTTTTAAGCACCTGAGGAAGTAAAAACCATGTCGGTGAATGTGCATGCACATGATAATTAACTGGTAAACATTTCAGCCAACCAGCTTAAATGGTTTCTGAGAAAAATGTACTTAAGTGTTACAAATTTAATTTACGGGAAAAGACACAAATAAAAAACAAAATGTATACAAATAAGTTTAATTTTCCATCAACAATTGGTTAGAAAGCTGAACTAACAGCGGAGAATATTAAAAATAGTGAAGCAGATATTTGAAAAAAAAATAAAATTCTTTTTGCACTAAAATGAACAATATAAAAATATGAAAAATATTTTTGTTCTTGGCGACTTGTTAATTTTAAGGTTGTTATTCTTTAGGTCATCAGCCAAAAGGCTGGTTTGGACCTGTAGAGGTTTTACTAAGTAAACCGAGGAGTAAGGTGGTTTACCATTGCCTTCCCCACTAAGTGGAAAAGTATGCTTATCAGCATGCCGAGCCCTCTGAAAAGCACATATTTTCCACTCTGCAAATGAGACCTTCACTTCATTCACCACAGGGTCTGGCTGTATAATGAAATTCATTACTTTCAGAGGAGGAGATAACTCTGATTAGTGTCACAATACACCTCTACCTCTTCTCTTATTAAATGTTTCAGTCATTTAATTGGCTGACCATGTGATAAGAAACAAAACTATTTATTTTAGCCCTGCAACGAACAGATTGAGTGCAAATAATCTGACACTCCACCTGTTTATTATGGGCAGGAATTTTAAGGGTAAACCTGATAAAAACTTATTTATTTTTCATTAAAATAATTTTTTGTCGTAATTTAATATTTTTGTCGTAGATCTCGGTCTAAACTATTGAAAAATATAAAAAACCGAAAATCAAAATTTTGAGTTAAAAACATCATACAGTCTCCCCTTAAATATATAATACACTTGTTAGATTTTAAAAATACATTTCATGATATACTATAATATTTTAAGTTGTGCAAAAAATATTTACGACTAATAAATAATTTAAGTTGCAATTACTGTAGGTGAAAAATAACAAGTTAAAGTAGGTAATTAAATTGCTACTATCAACGATTTAAAAAAAATCTGGTGTGAAACACTCACACAACTTTCTCTTGCCAATGCAATAATAAACAATAAACCTAACATTAGTTTTAAAACATTAAAAAAAAAAACAAAAAATTAACCTCTAAAAATATAACCTTATTTTAATCATGAGTGAAAGGCGCAAAATGAAAATCGACCTCAGTTTCCCTTAAAAATACGGAAAATCACTTTTTCACGCTAAAAAGGCTCTGTAGAGAAAAATGCTTTAAATAAAAGTTGTAGATCTTTTAATTTTCTACAAATTTAATTATATACACTTTTTTCGTAACTAAGACTTTTTATCGTATACACTTTTGTGTGGTTCTAAGGTCGAAATCTTTAAAAAAATCGATTTTTCACACGTTTTCGTGAGAAAAAATCAGAAAATCTCTAATTACTGCTATACTAAGCGTTATACAAAAAAATGTTTGAAATAAAAGTTGTAGAATTTTACATTCTCTACAACTTTTATTATATAAAGTTTTGCGCTTAAATGCATATTAAAGCCGCAATCTTAAAATGAAAATGTTTTTACGTGAAAACAGCCTTATCCAGAATTTTAGCCAAGATGGCGCCTACCCTATCTTGTAGAGCATAAAAAATTTAGTAAACCAGGCGATTTTTAAAAAAAACGTAGGACTTGTTTTTGAGAAAATCGCAAAAAAGTGAAAAATTATACGAATGAACTACTACTTCCGGTTGACCGATTTTGATGAAAATGTTCGTGCCGTGTCCGGTAGTGGTATGTAACTTAAGTTTCAAGTTCGTACAATGTTCCGTTCTTGAGATATTTTGTATACACAGACACACACACACACACACACGCACACACACACACACACACACACACACACACACACACACACACACACACACACACACACACACACACTTAGACCAATCGCTAAAAACATGTTATTTGGGTTCAGGGGGTGTGAAAACGTGTAGATCCGGTGAAGAGTGCTTGGTTAAAATCGAGATGAAAACAATACTTTCCTTCCTATATATTCATATAGGCAAGAGAAAGTAAAAAACTAGGGCCTAATAAATGAAATACAATGATTATTTTAACACATTTATCATAATAGGATGTATAAAATGTTGAGAAGTACGGGTACACGTTTTAGTACAAAAAATATATTACATATAAATGTCATTACATATTCAATTGTATTAAATTACAATTACGATATTATATAAATTGTAATAAATAATGATATCATTACATATTTAAATATTTGATTTAAATAACTAGATATATTTAATCTAGTTATTCAATTTGTCTAATAACTAGACAAATTCGCTAATTTTTTGGCTAATTGAAGGTATGTATCTTTTTTGGTCCGTATGGGTTTTTCACGATACCGTACTTATCTGTGTATACATTACATAAAAATATAGGTTTTATTGTTCGTTATTTACATGGGTGAGAAAAAGTCGTACGAGTGTTTCATACCAGATTTACGTAAAAACAATACTATCTTTCCCTACGTTTTCATAAAAGTCAAGAGAAAGTAAAAATTAAAGATGGCTAATATCTAGTTAATAAAACTAGACAAGAGAAATAGTTAATGATATTTTTGGCTAGTGGAAATTATGCCTATCTATTCGGGTACGTATATTAATTTTTCACGATACCGTACTTCATGTGTCCGTACATTACATTAAACATAGGTTATATTGTTCGTTATTTACAAGGGCAAGAGAAAATCTTGTGAGTGTTTCACACCAGATTTACATAAAAACAATACTTTCCTTCCCTATATATATATAAGACCAAAAAAAACAATAACAATGTTTTAATTTGTTGTATATACATATATATATTTTTTATAAAAGTCACGAAAAAGTAAAAATTAAAGAGGGCTTATATATAATTATTAGAATTACACAATTTTAAAAAAGAGAAAAATTGTTAACATAATTTTTTTGGCTAGTGGTGTTAGTTATGAGTAGTATCTATTCGGGTAAACTACGTTTATTGATTTTTCACGATTCCGTACTTCATCTGTGTATGCATTACATTAAACAGGTTTTAATTATTATTTATTATTTACATGGGAAAGAGAAAGTCGTGTGTTTGTTTCACACCAGATTTACATAAAAATTGTTAATATAATATTTTTGGCTAGTGGAAATTATGACTATCTATTCGGGTACGTAAATTGATTTTTCACGATACCGTACTTCATGTCTGCGTACATTACATTAAACATAGGTTACATTGTTCGTTATTTACAAGGGCAAGAGAAAATCTTGTGAGTGTTTCACATAAAAACAATACTTTCCTTCCCTATAACCTAAATATAATAAACTACGTTTATTGATTTTTCACGATTCCGTACTTCATCTGTGTATGCATTACATTAAACAGGTTTTAATTATTATTTATTATTTACATGGGATAGAGAAAGTCGTGTGTTTGTTTCACACCAGATTTACATAAAAATATAATTTTTTTGGCTAGTAGAAGTTCTGAGTATCTATTCGTGTACGTTTATCGGGTTTTTACGGTAACATTCTTTATCTGTGTAGGCTAAATATTAAATTAAAAATAAAAATGTTGGTTAGATGTAACAAAATTTATTAAAAAGACAAAATTTTAGGCCTACAATTAAAAGCTTTACGTTATAAAAATCAGATGTCTTTTCCTCTCCCCTAACTAGTATAATAATATTCATTTTAGTTAAACATGTTTGTTCATGTGCGTATAAAAGTCCCCTCCCTCCCTATTCTATATATTTGGTGAGTGACAGTGCAGTGCAGTGCAAGCAGTGTTCAACAATGTGGTAATGCGCTCTCTCTCTCTCTTAAACCAATCAGCGTCGACGCTGATTGGTTTAAAACGTATTTGTTTGTCAGATAGTTTTAATATTTTTTTGTTTCGTCAGATATGTTGGGGTGTGTATATTGAATTGGAATTATTTTTATTTCTTAAACGAATAATTATTTGATTGAAAAAGAAAGGTTAGTTTTAGTATTTTTTATTAAAATTATGGGTTTTTTCCGTGAACAATGTTGAACCTACATTAAGTAAAACATTTTTATACTTGCACGTATGAAATTCCCCTTCGCTTTTCAATATTTTGTGACAGAGAACGCAATGATGCGCGCGCATTAAACCAATTAGCATCGGGTGACTCATCAATCTATCGTATATCGTATTTCTTTTGACATGCGGTAGTTGATTTTTAACATTTTGTGCGGATAGGTTAGTTTTATTTATCCAGAAGAACGTTCGGTTTTTTACCGGCTATAGTTTTTGTTAATTTAAGTCTTCGGCTGTGTATTTTGAACTGGAATTAATGCTGTCTTTTTATGAATATTATTTTATTAAAAACAGGTTAGTTTAATGTTATTAAAAACATAATTATTAGGTTATAATGTTAGCCGAATTTAGTATTTATTTATTTCACTTCTTAATTCTTAAGTACGTTTACTTACTTTTACGTTTTTTACTTTCTCTTGCCTATATGAATATATTGGAAGAAAAGTATTGTTTTCATGTCGATTTTAAGAAATCGCGTTTTCACCGGATCTATACGTTTTCAGACCCCCTGAACCCACACAAACATGTTTTTAGCGATTGGTCTGTGTGTGTGTATATACAAAATATCTCAAGAACGGAACATCGTACGAACTTGAAACTTGAAACTTAAGTTACATACCACTACCGGACCCGACACGAACATTTTCATCAAAATCGGTCAACCGGAAGTAGTAGTTTATTCGTGTAATTTTTATTTTTTTGCGATTTTCTCAAAAACTGGTCCTACGATTTTTTTTAAAAATCGCCTGGTTTACTCATTATTTTATTCTGTATAAGATAGGGTAGGCGCCATGTTTGCTGAAATTCTTGGTGAGGGTGTTTTTACGTAAAAAAAGTATTTTTTTAAGATTACGGCTTTAATTGTAAGCGCAAAAATTTATATAATAAAAAATGTAGAGAATTTAAAATCCTACTACTTTAATTCAAACATTTTTTTGTATAACGCTTAGTTTAGCAGTAATTAGCGATTTTCTGATTTTTTCTCACGAAAACGTGTGAAAAATCGATTTTTTAAAGATTTCGGCCTTAGAATGCATTTTACGACAAAAAATTATATAAGAAAATTTATAGGAAATTAAGAGATCTATAACTTTTATTTTAAACATTTTTTTGTACAGTGCCTAGTTTAGCGTGAATGAGCGATTTTCCATATTTTTAAGCCGAACTGAGGTCGATTTTCATTTTGCGTCTTTTACTCATGATTAAAATAAGGTTATGTTTTTGAGGTTAGTGTTTTGTTTATTTCTAATGTTTTATTACTAATGTTAGGTTTATTGTTAATAAATTGCATTGGCAAGAGAAAGTTGTGTGAGTGTTTCACACCAGATTTTTTAATATGCCGTTCATAACAAATTGGGTTAAACTTGGTAAATGTGCACTTTATTACGTGGCTTTACTCTCTCTCCAAGTCAAAAACCGATTTTATTACTTTCTCTTGCCTACATGACAATATTCATGTATCGCACATAATTAATCATTAATTATGTTGCTGATAAATAATTAATGGATTTTATAATAGCAAAGAAAATAGTTCATTTAAACATCCGTTAAAAGTAATCGTTATAAAAATAAAGAGAACAATCAATTAAATGTAACCGACATGATAGTGATACATTTTTACTTTCTCTTGCCTATATGAATATATAGGAAGGAAAGTATTGTTTTCATGTCCATTTTAACAAATACACTCTTCACCTGATCTATACGTTTTCAGACCCCCTGAACCCAAAAAACATGCGATTGGTCTGTGTGTGTGTGTGTGTGTGTGTGTGTGTGTGTGTGTGTTTCATAAAAATCTGTTTCATCAACATTTTCATGAAAATCGGTCAACCGGAAGTAGTAGTTTATTCGTATAATTTTTCTTTTTTTGTGATTCTCTCAAAATCTGGTCCTACGATTTTTTAAAAAATCGCCTGGTTTACTCAAATTTTTATTCTCTACATAGGCGTCATGTTTGCTGAAATTCTTGGTGAGGCTGTTTTCACGTAAAAACATAGTTCTTTAAGATTGCGGCTTTCATATGCATTTTAGCGCAAAAGTTTATATAATAAAAAATGTAGAGAATTTAAAATCCTACAAATTGTATTTCAAACATTTTTTTGTTTAACGCTTAGTTTAGCTGTATAAGCGAGTTTCGGTTTTTTTTCACGAAAGCGTGTGAAAAATCGATTTTTTTAAGATTTCGGCCTTAGAATGCATTTTATGACAAAAGTGTATATAATCAAATTTATAGGAAATTAAAATATCTACAACTTTTTTTCTCTACAGAGCCTAGTTTAGCATAAAAGAGTGATTTTCCGTATTTTTAAGCCAAACTGGGGTCGGTTTTCATTTTGCGTCCTTCACTCATGATTATAATAAGGTTATGTTTATTGAGGTTAGTTTTTTGGTTATTTCTAATGTTTTATTACTAATGTTAGGTTTATTGTTAATTATTTGCATTGGCAAGAGAAAGTTGTGTGAGTGTTTCACAGCAAATTTTTTAACTAAAAATTTAGCCTTTATTAACCTATTAAACAATTAGGTTATGTTACATTGTATCAAGTTACAGAATTTAGCGTATTAATTATCAGAACCGTTTTGTTCCCAACTAGTTCGGACTACTGACGCTCTAGGCCTACTCCATTCATTTCAGGACAAAAGTGTTCGTAAGTTATTCAAAGTTACAGAAAATTAAACAACCTACAACTTTTTCATTTCAATCATTTTAGTGCATATATATAGAGTTTAATGTATCGTCAATTAATAGTTTTTCGTATTGTTAGGTTTTACCTTGCCGATAACAGACAGGTGGAGGTTAAATTATTTACACTCAATCTGTTTGTTGCACGGCTAAAATGAATAGTTTTGTTTCTTATCATCACATGGTCACCCAATTAAATGACTGAATCATTTAACAACAGAACAGGTAGAGGGTCTTTTCTGTTTTCTGTTTGCCACTATCAAATCCGAATTCCCTGAAGAATTGCACACTTGTACTACATTTCTTCCACTCCCCTCTCTTAATGAGACAGCCGCATTCACGCACGCGTACACACGTCCTTCCCAGTCCCAGTATATAGTACCGTGTTATTCATTCTGTTGTTTTATTTCTTCATATTTTGCCATTATTGCATTACTATTAAGTTATATTTTTAATTGAATTTTTTCCTATTAGCTGGGCAACATTATATACTACGTAGCCTATTACGTTATTCTCTTGCCTACAGGAAGGAAAGTACTGTTTTCATGTCCATCACAACAAATCGAATTTTCACCTGATTTACACGTTTTCAGTCCCCCTGAACCCAAAAAACATGTTTTTAGCGATTGGTCTGTGTGTGTGTGCGAACAGAATATCTCAAGAACGGAACATCGTACGAACTTGAAATTTGAACCATAAGTTACATACCACTACCGGACCCGACACGAACTTTTTTATCAAAATCGTTCAACCGGAAGTGGTGGTTTATTCGTGTAACATTTCACTTTTTTGCGATTTTGTCAAAAATTTGTCCTACGATTTTTTTTTAAAATCGCCTAATTTACTAATTTTTTTATGGTCTAAAGATAGGTTAGGCGCCATGTTTGCTGAAATTCTTGGTGAGGCTGTTTTCACGTAAAAACATAGTTTTTTTAAGATTACGGCTTTAATATGCATTTTAGGGAAAAAATTTACATAATAAAAGTTGTAGAGAATTTAAGTCCTATAACTTTTATTTATAACATTTTTTTGTATAACGCTTAGTTTAGCGGTAATTAGCGATTTTATGTTTTTTTCTCACGAAAACGTGTGAAAAATCGATTTTTATAAGATTTCGGGCTTAGTATGCATTTAACGACAAAAGTGCATATACTCAAATTTATAGGAAATTGAAAGATCTACAACTTTTATTTTAAACATTTTTCTCTACAGTGCCTAATTTTGCGTGAAAGAGTGATTTTCCGTATTTTTAAGCCAAACAAAAATCGATTTTAATTTTGCATCTTTAACTTATGATTAAAATTAGGTTATGTTTATTGAGGTTAGTTTTTTGTTTATTTCTAATGTTTTATTACTATTGTTAGGTTTATTGTTAATTATTTGCATTGGCAAGAGAAAGTCGTGTGAGTGTTTCACACCAGATTTTTTTTTAAATTATTTACTTTGGGAAGAGAAAGTCGTGAGAGTTTTTTACACATACTTATGTGTTCATGTTAGTTGTCACATCTTCTGGTATTATGTAATAGCCTAACCCGTTTTCCTCAAGTAACTCTGCAGCATCTTCCATCTTTCTCTGTCCGAATATTATTAAGGAGGTGTACAAGTAGTAAATTCATGGCAGACTGCGTAAATATTGCTAGCCAGATTAGCTGTGCTAGACCCAGGAGTGGGGCAATTGTGTAACCCTTCAGGGAATTCCGATTTGATACTGGCATACAGAAAACGGAAAAGACCCGAGGTAGAGGTGTAAAAGACATTAATCAGAGTTATCTCCTCTGAAAGTAATGAATTCCATTATACAGTTGGATTGTGTGTTGAATGAAGTGAAGGTGTCATTTGCAGAGTGGGCCCACCATCCTGATAAGCGTACTTTTCCACTGAGTGAGTTGTGGCAATGGTAAACCACCTCACTCTTCGTTTGACTTTGTAAAACCTCTACACTTTCAACGTTCAAACCAGCCTACAGGCTGATCACCTAAACAACAGGTTTTACCGTGGTCAATTTTTATTTTTCGCCATTCACTAATGATTACAATATTAGGTTGTTGTTGTTTAGGTGAACAGCCGAAAGGCTGGTTTGAACCTGTAGAGGTTTTACTAAGTAAAACGAGGAGTGAGGTGGTTTACCGTTGCCTTGAGTGGAAAAGTACGCTAATCAGCATGCCGGGCCCTCCGAAAAGCACTCACTTTCCACCCTGCAAATGATACCTTCACTTCATTCACCACAGGGTCTGGCTGCATAGTGAAATTCATTACTCTCAGAGGAGATAACTCTGACTAGTGTCACAGTACACCTCTACCTCTTCTCTTCTTAAATAGTCCAGTCATATAAGTGGCTGACTATGTGATAAGAAACACAACTATTTTTTTTAGCCCTGGACCAAACAGATAGAGTGCCATTAAAATAACACTCCACCTGCCCGTTTTGGGCATATATTAGGTTATGTTTTTCATATTATATTGTTTACTCATTATTAAACATATACGATTATTGTTCTTATTCATATTGGCAAGAGAAAGTCGTTCATGAGTGTTTCACACCGGATTTTTCCTTTCGGTTTTAATTCATAAGATATTGTGTAATATTTTAAATTATTTATTGTGACTAATTATTTATGTATTTTGTTTACAGGTAAGTGCCATCATTCAACTTCTATAATGGGTTAAAACAGAAAATATGAAAAAGTCTTGTAAGTAAACTGTAGCTACAATTACTAACTTTTACACTAATACCTATTCCCAGCTGATATTACTTTTATTGCGTTATGGTGATGATTACATTCTCTTGCCTATATGAACATATATGAAAAGAAGTATTGTTTTCATGTCGATTTGTAGAAATCGAGTTTTACCGGATCTACACGTTTTCAGACCTCTTGAACCCAAAAAACATGTTTTTAGCGATTGGTCTAAAAAAATTGTTTTTTTAAGATTACGGCTTTAATATGCATTTTAGCGCAAACATTTATGTAATAAAAAATGTAGAGAATTAATCCTATAACGTTTATTTAAAACATTTTTTTTGTATAACGCTTAGTTTAGCGGTAATTAGTGATTTTCTGTTTTTTTCTCACGAAAACGTGAAAAATCTATTTTTTCATTATTTTGGCGTTAGTATGCATTTTACGGCAAAAGTGTATAATCATTTTATAGGAAATTAAAAGATGTACAACTTTTATTAATAGCATTTTCTCTACAGAGCCTAGTTTAGCGTAAAAGAGGGATTTTCCTTATTTTTAAGAAAAACTGAGGTTGATTTTCATTTGCGTCTTTCATATATCATTAAAATTAGGTTATGTTTATTGAGGTTAGTTTTTTTGTTTATTTCTAATGTTTAATTACTAGTGTTAGGTTTATTGTTAATTATTTGAATTGGCGAGAGAAAGTTGTGTGAGTGTTTCACACCAGATTTTTTGTGGATGTAAAGTAGCTGCAACAGCTTGGTCATTAGTGGGTTGAGGGGGAGGGTTAGGAAACTGTCACGATGGGTTTTAACATGTAATAATTTGTAGACCCTAGCCGAGAATCGAACCCGGAGCCATAGGTTAGTAGGGTAGCGCGCTATCCTCTACGCCTCCTCTACGGAGGCGCCCGCCCATTTTCCATTTACCTTGTTTAGTTGTAATTTTTTTTATTTTTTATTCTTAATATGTGTACGTTGCAATCTGTTCACTTGAGATCAATAAGCAACCCGATGACCCAATGAGATGAGGATGATGTGTATGACGTGTAAATGAGACTGTGTAGTCTTCTACAGACACATTCACTGAGTATGGTTAATTGAACCCCAACCATCAAACTACACCCACAACCACTGTCTAGCACTCAAATCCGTATAAAAGTAACTACATTTACTAGGATTTGAACCAGGAACCTTCGTCTCCAAAAATCAGCTGTAAAACAGCTGATTTTGGCGACGACTTTACCTCTAGACCAACCCATTAAACATAGGAAATTATTTGTAATTATTTTACATTGGCAAGAGAATGTCGTGTGAGTGTTTCACACAGCAGATTTTCTTTTTATATTGCCCTACTTTGTGCAATTCATTTGTATTCATGAATGAGTGATGCGTTGTAAATATTAATTAAATAAATAAGTAGAGAGGAAAATGAAGATTGTGAGAAGTTGAACAGACTGGGCCTACAGCTGTATAATATGGGGTTGGTAAGAAGAGAGATGTCGATGGGCCTCACTGAACAGGGACCGTTTTTGCTAATTAAGAAATTGCGTTTTGTGCAATACGATATTGTTCATATATACAGGGTGGGTGAAAAGTTGGATGACTACTTTATTTTATATCAAATACCAAGATATGTCAACCTCAACTAAATAACAAAATACTACCTATATATTTTATTAAGAATCAAAAAATTGTGTCCGCCATCTTGAATGTAAGATATTTTTTTTACTTTACTTTTTCTTGCCTATATTATAATATAAAGGAAGGAAAGCAATATTGTTTTCATGTCAATTTTTTGAAATCGAGTCAGAAAAATAGTACTATCCAAAAAAGCGTAGAAAAAAATTGTAAAAATTTGATGTTATTCGTTATTCTTTTAAAAACTTTATGGTCCGACAGATTAAATTGAAAAAATGTCAGTAGCTAAAACCACCCTACAATTTTAAGTGTGTAAAGTTTCGTTTTCGTATCTTTCACCAATCCAATGAAAAATGTACCTAAAGCTAGTAAATTTAACATAGGCAGGATACAACGAACAGTTTCCCCTTAAAATTTTACTTGGATACAACGAACAGTTTCCCCTTAAAATTTTACTTGGATACAACGAACAGTCTCCCCTTAAAATTTTACTTGGATACAACGAACAGTCTCCCCTTAAAATTTTACTTGGATACAACGAACAGTCTCCCCTTAAAATTTTACTTGGATACAACGAACAGTTTCCCCTTAAAATTTTACTTGGATACAACGAACAGTTTCCCCTTAAAATTTTACTTGGATACAACGAACAGTTTCCCCTTAAAATTTTACTTGGATACAACGAACAGTCTCCCCTTAAAATTTTACTTGGATACAACGAACAGTCTCCCCTTAAAATTTTACTTGGATACAACGAACAGTTTCCCCTTAAAATTTTACTTGGATACAACGAACAGTTTCCCCTTAAAATTTTACTTGGATACAACGAACAGTCTCCCCTTAAAATTTTACTTGGATACAACGAACAGTCTCCCCTTAAAATTTTACTTGGATACAACGAACAGTTTCCCCTTAAAATTTTACTTGGATACAACGAACAGTCTCCCCTTAAAATTTTACTTGGATACAACGAACAGTTTCCCCTTAAAATTTTACTTGGATACAACGAACAGTCTCCCCTTAAAATTTTACTTGGATACAACGAACAGTTTCCCCTTAAAATTTTACTTGGATACAACGAACAGTTTCCCCTTAAAATTTTACTTGGATACAACGAACAGTTTCCCCTTAAAATTTTACTTGGATACAACGAACAGTCTCCCCTTAAAATTTTACTTGGATACAACGAACAGTCTCCCCTTAAAATTTTACTTGGATACAACGAACAGTTTCCCCTTAAAATTTTACTTGGATACAACGAACAGTTTCCCCTTAAAATTTTACTTGGATACAACGAACAGTTTCCCCTTAAAATTTTACTTGGATACAACGAACAGTCTCCCCTTAAAATTTTACTTGGATACAAAATATTAAAGGTGGTGGACTTTTGACGCACCCTGTATAATTATATAATACAGTAATATACAACAAAACAATATCTGGCATTTAATTTTGCTTTTCAACTTAATTAACAGACGTAGTTTAAATATTGTTTAACCTTGTTTTTCTTTATTTTCTTCTGCTTCTTCTTTTTTTACTAGCTATTGTTCATTTGTGTTTACAAAAAGGAAACCACAGAACGAATACTGTACGTTGTGCCCTAGTTCCGTAATAAGTTAGCGCCCCTCTAAACTGACTTCATTCTACTGGGTTCTATAATATTGTTAATATTGTGCGTATTTTCTCTCTTTTATTAATATTACGGTAAACAAATCAATACATTGTTTAAAATTCAATATAAAAATCATAAGTGTGAAACACTCACGCGACTTTCTCATTGGCATGTAAATAAAAGCCATATTTACAAACTCTGCCCATAACAGACAGGTGGAGTGTCAAATAATTTACACTCAATCTGTTAGTTGCAGGGCTAAAATAAATAGTTGTGTTTCTTATCATCACATGGTCACCCAATTAAATGAGTGAATCATTTAATAAGAGAAGAGGTAGAGGTGTACTGTGACACTAATCACAGTTATCTCCTCCTCTGAAAGTAATAAATTTCATTATACAGTTGGACCCTGTGGTGAATGAAGTGAAGGTGTCATTTGCAGAGTGGAAAATGTGTGCTTTTCAGAGGGCCCGGCATGCTGATAAGCGTACTTTTCCACTCAGTGAGTTGTGGCAACGATAAACCACGTGACTCCTCGTTGTTACTTAGTAAAACCTCTCTTTGGTTCAAACCAGCCTAAAGGGGCTGTTGACCTAAACAACAACAGTTGTGAAATGACGTTGCACAACCGTAACCGAATTTGTTTCGGCTAATTCAAGAACACAATAAGCTTTCTCCACCTTAATAGCGGCCATTTTGCCAGACTGATCGTTGTAACAACAGTCAGCAACAAAATGCTAGCAACAGTTGTACCAACATAAACTTTAAAAAATTCCCTACAAACCTATATCATTTACTATATTCAAATACACCAGTTTGATGTTTAAGAAGCTGTCGAAAGTGTCTATTTCATTTATAATCACCCTGTATTTTATTAACGGTAAGTTAATTACGGAAGTAGAATTGCGGGAGGGAGGGCACGTCACTTTGATAAGAGAACGTTAAAATTTTATACATTTTAGTACAATCTACTACTATTTCGTTAAACGATATTTGTAGAACATTTTCTAACTTATAGTGTACACAGAGAGAGAATGAGAGAGAGAATGAGAGAGAGAGAGATAGACTGTGAGAGAGAGAGAACGGATAGAGAGAGTGAGAGAGAAAGTGTGTGTGGAAGAGAGAGAACGGGGAGAGAGAGATAGACTGTGTGTGAGAGAGAGAGAGAGAGAGAAAACGGATAGAGAGAGAGTGTGAGTGTGTGGAAGAGAGAGAACGGCTGAGAGAGAGTGGGAGAGAGAGAGAGCGGGAGAGAGAGATAGAGTGTGTGAGAGAGAGAGCGAGAGAGAGAGAGAGTAAAAAGAGAGAGAGAGTAGAATAGTATACAGTAGAATAGTTTTATATTCTTCCATTGTACCGACTTATAAACTAGTTGCAACAACTAACATCCGACCTATACTACTAGTAACTACTTGTAGTTGCAAAACTTCAACCACTAGTAACTTAAATGAATGCCAACTTAACTTGGCTTATCTCTCTCTGGTAAGCTGCTGTGTATGTTCTACCTTATAGGTACTGTACCCAACACTCATACGAGCATGAATTGCGGTTTCAAACTTAAAACTTGAAAATTATATCTTTCTGCAGGTTTCTTAGTTACTCTAACTTGGGTTTCGTTTTATCTGGTTTTAAAAATTAATTGTAGATCGTGTATTATAAATTGGTTTTTCTGTAAGATTATTTTAAGGGTAGTTCATACCGTGTATCCCGCCAATGTTAAATTAGCAAAATTTGAAACCCATTATCTCAGTAACTATTAATATTTGAAAGCTGTAACTTTGAGCGATTATTTATGGATACAAGAACAGGCCACTACTGATCCTCGCACATTAAAATATAACAAATTTTAAAAAAGTTATGAATTCTTTCGACGGGGCCAATTTTTTTTAAACTATTTTTGCAATTTAATAAAATATTTTGCAATTTAATAAATATTTTTACAATGCTGAAAGAAGCTCCAGAGTACCACTATAACCTTCTAAAGACGCAGTAAAAAATTCATTTCTTTATGTTTTGTGGTTTCTGAGAAAATGAGTCTTTTGTAAGAAAAATCATGTTTACAAATTAAAATAAATAATATTCAGATATAATAAACACAGAAATAACACCAGAAAAAACTAACTTTTCTCTTTTCAACCGCTATACAAAAAGGCATATACATTATTATTATTATTAACAGAAAATTACAAATATTAATATTCGATCAAATTCAAAAAATTAATTATAGAATCGAATGTTTGGAATGAATTCCCCTTAATGTAAATTCTTGTTTATAACTTTTTTTTGTGTTTGATTATTTGCACTCGATCTGCTGATTCCAGGGCTACAAAAAATAGTTCTGTCTTATCACACTTGGTCACCCAATTATATGAATGAAGAAGCATTTGACAAGAGAAGTGGTGTAGAGGGGCAAAATACATCTTAAGTCTTTGTGGTATCTCCACTGAAAGTAATCAATTTTTCATCATTATATAGGCAGACCTTTGCCCATAATTTTTTTTTTTTTTTTGGTTTAACGTCCGACTGTTCTGCAATTACTGCTAATGCAGACGGTGACAGATGAAATGATTTTTTGTAACGTATGAAAATATGCCGTGCCTGAATGGGATTCGAACCCAAGACCGCATGATGAGAGGCGAGCACGTTACCAACGGGCAGGTGGAGTTTCACATTATTTACACTCAATCTGTTAGTTGCAGGGCTAAAATAAATAGTTGTGTTTCTTGTCACATGGTCACCTAATTGAATGACTGAATCATTTAACAACAGAAGAGGTAGAGGTGTACTGTGACACTAATCAGAGTTATCTCCTCTCAAAGTAATGAATTTCATTATACAGCCAGACCCTATGGTGAATGAAGTGAAGGTGTCATTTGCAGAGTGGAAAGTATGTGCTTTTCAGAGGGCCTGACATGCTGATAAGTGTACTTTTCCATTCAGTGAGTTGTGGTAATGGTAAACCACCTCACTCCTCATTTTACTTAGTAAAACCTCTACAGGTTCAAACCAGCCTACAGGCTGATCACCTAAAAACAACAACAGGCAGACCCTGTGGTGAATGAAGTGAAGGTGTCTTTTGCAAGGTGCAAAATAGATGCTTTTCAGATGGCCTGGTATGCTGAGAAGCATACTCTTTCAACTTAGTGAGTTGTGGCAATATAAAACCACCTCACTCCTCGTTATTACTTAGTAAAACCTATAGAAGTTCAAACCAGCCTTTCGACTGATAATAACATAATGTTGTTTAGGTCATCAGCTGGAAGGCTGGTTTGAACCTGTAGAGGTTTTACTAAGTAAAACGAGAAGTGAGGTGGTTCCCATTACCACAACTCACTCAGTGGAAAAGTACACTTATCAGCATGCCGGGCCCTCTGAAAATCACATATTTGTATAGGGCTAGAGAAAGTGGCCTAGGGTGATTTTGAAAGGATTTTTTACATACATAAAAATTTAAGTGTACTGTTCCATGAGATTTCTTTTTATTATTTGTTTTCTTTGTATCCGTACATCTATTAAAATAATTTGTAAAATTAGAGTGATCTTTAGCATTGATAATTTGGCATCCAGTATTTAAAAATAACTAAAATCAACGTTTGGCGTTTATAAGTGAGGTTGTATTTATTATGTGCGTGGAGATTTGTTTTCACACAACCTACCTACCATCTGGTAGCCTATGTATTTTATACAGTAGAATAAATCGTTGTGTGTTAATATTGTCAAAATATTGGATAATTTATCATCCGTTAGATTATAAATCATAATAAGCTTATATGGTCGAATGTGGTAATAGAAAATATATCGATGTATTATATCGATATAAAACAATTCTCGATTTATAAAACGGTTGGCTCCGAGGTATCCTACGTATAAATGGACAGCAGACGTATTAGTATTAGGCTTATATCGGTCTCGATAATCTTGACATTATCGATGCCAGTTTTATTCCGTTTTAATCATTCACGGGTAGAAAACATCTTTGTTGGTCGATCGCCTCGCTCGTTATTATACACAGGGTGTTCCGAAAGTCGCTCTGCCCATAAAATTATCCAAGTGAAATGAATAAAGTTCTTTAAGGCGATACTAGTAGTATAGAAACAAGCATTCGAGCACAAACATCCAGAATATCCCGGAAAATTTCCGGGAATATCCTGGTTTATCTCGAATTTTCTGGGAATGTTTCTAACTTTCCAAAAAACATGTCTGGAAATATCTAGATTTTTTTGAAAAATTCCAAAATATAAGGTAAAATCCCTTATTTTATTATGAATTTTCTGGACGTTACTGAAGTAGAGTTGTTATCCCGAAATTTGCGAAAAAATTGTCCGGGATTACACCAAACTTTTCTAGAGAGAATTCCAGGATTTAAATCAAGTTTGGAGTAATGCGGGACAATTTTTTCGGTATTTTTGGGATAACAACTGTACTTCAGTAACGTCCAGAAAATTCATAATACAATGAGGGATTTTTCTTTATATTTTGGAATTTTTCAAGAAAAATCTAGATATTTGCAGACATGTTTTTTGGAAAGTTAGAGATATTCCCTAAAATTCGAAATATACCGGGATAGTCCCGGAAATTTTCCGGGATATTCTGGATGTTTGTGCTCGAATGCTTGTTTCTATACTCCTGAGACTATATGATGGTTTTAACTGAAAATTTCGAATTTCGGTTCTTTATGTTTTTCAATAGTTCAGACCGAGATCAACCTCAAAAACATTAAATTACGTGAAAAAATTAAGGTTTTAGGAGGTTTACCAGGAAAAATTATCGTGTAATCAATAACGAATATTTTTCATTATTTTATACCGATCTTTTTAGAGCAAACGGAATTTTAGTTTTTAAAATATCTGCATTACCGTTTTTAATACTCGCAGCTGTTAATTAAGCTTTCTAACCTAATTGATAGAAAATTTACTTGTTTGTGTAGTACATTTTGTTTTTAATTTGTGCCTTTTTATGTTTTTGCCCGTTTCCGTAAATTTAGATTTTGAGCATTTAGGTAAATTTTTCTCGAAAACCGTTAAACATAACAGGCTGAAATTTTTACCGGTTATTTATCTTGTACATTCACATGTTCCGGGACTTTTATGTTTTCCTCAAAAGTTACAAAAATTATAAATATGTAAAATACCGTAAAAAAATTTGCCACTTTCAGTCGAAAACGGAACTTCAGACCCAATTATTTCTGTATCTACTCTTTAAAAAGATTCGAGTGACATTATTTTTGTTTATAGACTTCCGGTTTTGTGCCTTTTCCGGTCGAAACCGGACTTCAAACCAAATGATTTCTGTATCTACTCTTTAAGAAGATTCGAATGACATTATTTTTGTTTATAGAATTCTGTTTTTGTGCCTTTTCCGGTCGAAACCGGACTTTAAACCCAATGATTTCTGTATCTACTCTTTAAGAAGATTCGAATGACATTATTTTTGTTTATAGAATTCTGTTTTTGTGCCTTTTCCGGTCGAAACCGGACTTTAAACCCAATGATTTCTGTATCTACTCTTTAAGAAGATTCGAATGACATTATTTTTGTTTATAGAATTCTGTTTTTGTGCCTTTTCCGGTCGAAACCGGACTTTAAACCCAATGATTTCTGTATCTACTCTTTAAGAAGATTCGAATGACATTATTTTTGTTTATAGAATTCTGTTTTTGTGCCTTTTCCGGTCGAAACCGGACTTTAAACCCAATGATTTCTGTATCTACTCTTTAAGAAGATTCGAATGACATTATTTTTGTTTATAGAATTCTGTTTTTGTGCCTTTTCCGGTCGAAACCGGACTTTAAACCCAATGATTTCTGTATCTACTCTTTAAGAAGATTCGAATGACATTATTTTTGTTTATAGAATTCTGTTTTTGTGCCTTTTCCGGTCGAAACCGGACTTTAAACCCAATGATTTCTGTATCTACTCTTTAAGAAGATTCGAATGACATTATTTTTGTTTATAGAATTCTGTTTTTGTGCCTTTTCCGGTCGAAACCGGACTTTAAACCCAATGATTTCTGTATCTACTCTTTAAGAAGATTCGAATGACATTATTTTTGTTTATAGAATTCTGTTTTTGTGCCTTTTCCGGTCGAAACCGGACTTTAAACCCAATGATTTCTGTATCTACTCTTTAAGAAGATTCGAATGACATTATTTTTGTTTATAGAATTCTGTTTTTGTGCCTTTTCCTGTCGAACTCGGACTTTAAACCCAATGATTTCTGTATCTACTCTTTAAGAAGATTCGAATGACATTTTTTTTGTTTATAGAATTCTGTTTTTGTGCCTTTTCCTGTCGAACTCGGACTTTAAACCCAATGATTTCTGTATCTACTCTTTAAGAAGATTCGAATGACATTATTTTTGTTTATAGAATTCTGTTTTTGTGCCTTTTCCGGTCGAAACCGGACTTTAAACCCAATGATTTCTGTATCTACTCTTTAAGAAGATTCGAATGACATTATTTTTGTTTATAGAATTCTGTTTTTGTGCCTTTTCCGGTCGAAACCGGACTTTAAACCCAATGATTTCTGTATCTACTCTTTAAGAAGATTCGAATGACATTATTTTTGTTTATAGAATTCTGTTTTTGTGCCTTTTCCTGTCGAAACCGGACTTTAAACCCAATGATTTCTGTATCTACTCTTTAAGAAGATTCGAATGACATTATTTTTGTTTATAGAATTCTGTTTTTGTGCCTTTTCCGGTCGAAACCGGACTTTAAACCCAATGATTTCTGTATCTACTCTTTAAGAAGATTCGAATGACATTATTTTTGTTTATAGAATTCTGTTTTTGTGCCTTTTCCGGTCGAAACCGGACTTTAAACCCAATGATTTCTGTATCTACTCTTTAAGAAGATTCGAATGACATTATTTTTGTTTATAGAATTCTGTTTTTGTGCCTTTTCCTGTCGAACTCGGACTTTAAACCCAATGATTTCTGTATCTACTCTTTAAGAAGATTCGAATGACATTTTTTTTGTTTATAGAATTCTGTTTTTGTGCCTTTTCCTGTCGAACTCGGACTTTAAACCCAATGATTTCTGTATCTACTCTTTAAGAAGATTCGAATGACATTATTTTTGTTTATAGAATTCTGTTTTTGTGCCTTTTCCGGTCGAAACCGGACTTTAAACCCAATGATTTCTGTATCTACTCTTTAAGAAGATTCGAATGACATAATTTTTGTTTATAGAATTCTGTTTTTGTGCCTTTTCCTGTCGAACTCGGACTTTAAACCCAATGATTTCTGTATCTACTCTTTAAGAAGATTCGAATGACATTATTTTTGTTTATAGAATTCTGTTTTTGTGCCTTTTCCTGTCGAACTCGGACTTTAAACCCAATGATTTCTGTATCTACTCTTTAAGAAGATTCGAATGACATTATTTTTGTTTATAGAATTCTGTTTTTGTGCCTTTTCCGGTCGAAACCGGACTTTAAACCCAATGATTTCTGTATCTACTCTTTAAGAAGATTCGAATGACATTATTTTTGTTTATAGAATTCTGTTTTTGTGCCTTTTCCGGTCGAAACCGGACTTTAAACCCAATGATTTCTGTATCTACTCTTTAAGAAGATTCGAATGACATTATTTTTGTTTATAGAATTCTGTTTTTGTGCCTTTTCCGGTCGAAACCGGACTTTAAACCCAATGATTTCTGTATCTACTCTTTAAGAAGATTCGAATGACATTATTTTTGTTTATAGAATTCTGTTTTTGTGCCTTTTCCGGTCGAAACCGGACTTTAAACCCAATGATTTCTGTATCTACTCTTTAAGAAGATTCGAATGACATTATTTTTGTTTATAGAATTCTGTTTTTGTGCCTTTTCCGGTCGAAACCGGACTTTAAACCCAATGATTTCTGTATCTACTCTTTAAGAAGATTCGAATGACATTATTTTTGTTTATAGAATTCTGTTTTTGTGCCTTTTCCGGTCGAAACCGGACTTTAAACCCAATGATTTCTGTATCTACTCTTTAAGAAGATTCGAATGACATTATTTTTGTTTATAGAATTCTGTTTTTGTGCCTTTTCCTGTCGAACTCGGACTTTAAACCCAATGATTTCTGTATCTACTCTTTAAGAAGATTCGAATGACATTATTTTTGTTTATAGAATTCTGTTTTTGTGCCTTTTCCGGTCGAAACCGGACTTTAAACCCAATGATTTCTGTATCTACTCTTTAAGAAGATTCGAATGACATTATTTTTGTTTATAGAATTCTGTTTTTGTGCCTTTTCCGGTCGAAACCGGACTTTAAACCCAATGATTTCTGTATCTACTCTTTAAGAAGATTCGAGTGACATTATTTAAGTTTATAGACGTCCGGTTTTGTGCCTTTTCCGGTCGAAACGGGACTTCAAACCCAATGATATCTGTATCTACTCTTTAAGAAGATTCGAATGACATTATTTTTGTTTATAGAATTCTGTTTTTGTGCCTTTTCCGGTCGAAACCGGACTTTAAACCCAATGATTTCTGTATCTACTCTTTAAGAAGATTCGAGTGACATTATTTAAGTTTATAGACGTCCGGTTTTGTGCCTTTTCCGGTCGAAACGGGACTTTAAACCCAATGATTTCTGTATCTACTCTTTAAGAAGATTCGAATGACATTATTTTTGTTTATAGAATTCTGTTTTTGTGCCTTTTCCGGTCGAAACCGGACTTTAAACCCAATGATTTCTGTATCTACTCTTTAAGAAGATTCGAATGACATTATTTTTGTTTATAGAATTCTGTTTTTGTGCCTTTTCCGGTCGAAACCGGACTTTAAACCCAATGATTTCTGTATCTACTCTTTAAGAAGATTCGAATGACATTATTTTTGTTTATAGAATTCTGTTTTTGTGCCTTTTCCGGTCGAAACCGGACTTTAAACCCAATGATTTCTGTATCTACTCTTTAAGAAGATTCGAATGACATTATTTTTGTTTATAGAATTCTGTTTTTGTGCCTTTTCCGGTCGAAACCGGACTTTAAACCCAATGATTTCTGTATCTACTCTTTAAGAAGATTCGAATGACATTATTTTTGTTTATAGAATTCTGTTTTTGTGCCTTTTCCGGTCGAAACCGGACTTTAAACCCAATGATTTCTGTATCTACTCTTTAAGAAGATTCGAATGACATTATTTTTGTTTATAGAATTCTGTTTTTGTGCCTTTTCCTGTCGAACTCGGACTTTAAACCCAATGATTTCTGTATCTACTCTTTAAGAAGATTCGAATGACATTATTTTTGTTTATAGAATTCTGTTTTTGTGCCTTTTCCGGTCGAAACCGGACTTTAAACCCAATGATTTCTGTATCTACTCTTTAAGAAGATTCGAATGACATTATTTTTGTTTATAGAATTCTGTTTTTGTGCCTTTTCCGGTCGAAACCGGACTTTAAACCCAATGATTTCTGTATCTACTCTTTAAGAAGATTCGAATGACATTATTTTTGTTTATAGAATTCTGTTTTTGTGCCTTTTCCGGTCGAAACCGGACTTTAAACCCAATGATTTCTGTATCTACTCTTTAAGAAGATTCGAATGACATTATTTTTGTTTATAGAATTCTGTTTTTGTGCCTTTTCCTGTCGAAACCGGACTTTAAACCCAATGATTTCTGTATCTACTCTTTAAGAAGATTCGAATGACATTATTTTTGTTTATAGAATTCTGTTTTTGTGCCTTTTCCGGTCGAAACCGGACTTTAAACCCAATGATTTCTGTATCTACTCTTTAAGAAGATTCGAATGACATTATTTTTGTTTATAGAATTCTGTTTTTGTGCCTTTTCCGGTCGAAACCGGACTTTAAACCCAATGATTTCTGTATCTACTCTTTAAGAAGATTCGAATGACATTATTTTTGTTTATAGAATTCTGTTTTTGTGCCTTTTCCTGTCGAACTCGGACTTTAAACCCAATGATTTCTGTATCTACTCTTTAAGAAGATTCGAATGACATTTTTTTTGTTTATAGAATTCTGTTTTTGTGCCTTTTCCTGTCGAACTCGGACTTTAAACCCAATGATTTCTGTATCTACTCTTTAAGAAGATTCGAATGACATTATTTTTGTTTATAGAATTCTGTTTTTGTGCCTTTTCCGGTCGAAACCGGACTTTAAACCCAATGATTTCTGTATCTACTCTTTAAGAAGATTCGAATGACATAATTTTTGTTTATAGAATTCTGTTTTTGTGCCTTTTCCTGTCGAACTCGGACTTTAAACCCAATGATTTCTGTATCTACTCTTTAAGAAGATTCGAATGACATTATTTTTGTTTATAGAATTCTGTTTTTGTGCCTTTTCCTGTCGAACTCGGACTTTAAACCCAATGATTTCTGTATCTACTCTTTAAGAAGATTCGAATGACATTATTTTTGTTTATAGAATTCTGTTTTTGTGCCTTTTCCGGTCGAAACCGGACTTTAAACCCAATGATTTCTGTATCTACTCTTTAAGAAGATTCGAATGACATTATTTTTGTTTATAGAATTCTGTTTTTGTGCCTTTTCCGGTCGAAACCGGACTTTAAACCCAATGATTTCTGTATCTACTCTTTAAGAAGATTCGAATGACATTATTTTTGTTTATAGAATTCTGTTTTTGTGCCTTTTCCGGTCGAAACCGGACTTTAAACCCAATGATTTCTGTATCTACTCTTTAAGAAGATTCGAATGACATTATTTTTGTTTATAGAATTCTGTTTTTGTGCCTTTTCCGGTCGAAACCGGACTTTAAACCCAATGATTTCTGTATCTACTCTTTAAGAAGATTCGAATGACATTATTTTTGTTTATAGAATTCTGTTTTTGTGCCTTTTCCGGTCGAAACCGGACTTTAAACCCAATGATTTCTGTATCTACTCTTTAAGAAGATTCGAATGACATTATTTTTGTTTATAGAATTCTGTTTTTGTGCCTTTTCCGGTCGAAACCGGACTTTAAACCCAATGATTTCTGTATCTACTCTTTAAGAAGATTCGAATGACATTATTTTTGTTTATAGAATTCTGTTTTTGTGCCTTTTCCTGTCGAACTCGGACTTTAAACCCAATGATTTCTGTATCTACTCTTTAAGAAGATTCGAATGACATTATTTTTGTTTATAGAATTCTGTTTTTGTGCCTTTTCCGGTCGAAACCGGACTTTAAACCCAATGATTTCTGTATCTACTCTTTAAGAAGATTCGAATGACATTATTTTTGTTTATAGAATTCTGTTTTTGTGCCTTTTCCGGTCGAAACCGGACTTTAAACCCAATGATTTCTGTATCTACTCTTTAAGAAGATTCGAATGACATTATTTTTGTTTATAGAATTCTGTTTTTGTGCCTTTTCCTGTCGAACTCGGACTTTAAACCCAATGATTTCTGTATCTACTCTTTAAGAAGATTCGAATGACATTATTTTTGTTTATAGAATTCTGTTTTTGTGCCTTTTCCGGTCGAAACCGGACTTTAAACCCAATGATTTCTGTATCTACTCTTTAAGAAGATTCGAATGACATTATTTTTGTTTATAGAATTCTGTTTTTGTGCCTTTTCCGGTCGAAACCGGACTTTAAACCCAATGATTTCTGTATCTACTCTTTAAGAAGATTCGAATGACATTATTTTTGTTTATAGAATTCTGTTTTTGTGCCTTTTCCGGTCGAAACCGGACTTTAAACCCAATGATTTCTGTATCTACTCTTTAAGAAGATTCGAGTGACATTATTTAAGTTTATAGACGTCCGGTTTTGTGCCTTTTCCGGTCGAAACGGGACTTCAAACCTAATGATATCTGTATCTGCAGATTGAGTGCAAAATTAATTTAACACTCCACCTGCCCGTTATGGGCAATTATGTTATTATTACATTGTTTATGAAACGTGTTGGTTTTCCAACACCCCTTTTACCCTTTTAAAACGAGACCTTTTGGTCTCGTTTCAATTTGTTTTCAAACACTTTACTGGGACTCACGAACAGTAATTACCATTTGTCTTCCTCATTTGAACGTATACCGTAAAGCGGTTATTTTTAGTTGGTCCAATCGTGTGTGCTCGGTTGCGATAAACTCTTTGTTTCACCCTCTCCCATAAAAAAATAATTTTTGGGAATCTGATCAGGTCACAAATTCTTGAAAATAATTCTTTAAAAAAAAATCTGGTTGAGATATTCTGTTCACACGCACGCACGCGCGCGCGCACACACACACACACACAGACCAATCGCTAAAAACATGTTTGTGTGGGTTCAGGGGGTCTGAAAACGTATAGATCCGGTGAAAACTCGATTTCTAAAAATCGACATGAAAACAATACTTTCCTTCCTATATATTCATATAGGCAAGAGAAAGTAAAAAGGCAATTACGTGAGTAAGTCGTTAAAATGTTAGGTGTGTGTGTGCGCGCGCGCGCACGTGTGTGTACTGTTGCGCTATCTCTTTGGAACCGACCGTTATTGATTTCCAATTCTCTTAATAGACTAATGAATTTCGCTAATTTAGCGAAGTTCAAAGGTAATTTAAGCTTCCAAATGTGGTCTAATCGGTAAGCGACTAGTGCACAGTAACTTTCCGAACTGTCTGTATTATGTGCCCGCTGTAGACTACACACTCAATGTCCGTCTGTCATTGTCTCGTATGATTTTATAAAACATGGTATCCACTCACCGGATTGGCATTATCATTATTTAAATATATAATTTAAATTCAAATCGTTCTCTGTCTTGTTTTCAATAAATAATAAATTATTGTCATTGTATTCAGTGACAGATAGGCCTATCTGCGTTGGATTTCAAGATTATCTTGAAACGTTTATTGTCATTATTGTTCACGAATATTCTGTTACGTTATTTCAAAATTATTGTCTTTATAAATTGTTTGATGATTTTTACTGGTGATAATAATTTTGTCAACGTACGACTATGATTTATGCATGGTTTTTACACTTTCTCTTGCCTATATGAATATATAGGAAGGAAAGTATTGTTTTCATGTCCATTTTAAGAAATCGAGTTTTCACCGGATCTATACGTTTTCAGACCCCCTGAACCCAAAAAAACTTGTTTTTAGCGATTGGTCTGTGTGTGTGTGTGTGTGTGTGTGTGTGTGTGTGTGTGTGTGTGTGTGTGTGTGTGTGTGTGTGTGTGTGTGTGTACAAAATATCTCAAGAACGGAACATCGTACGAACTTGAAACTTAAGTTACATACCACTACCGGAAAACACGAACATTTTCATCAAAATTGGTCAACCGGAAGTAGTAGTTTATTCGTGTAATTTTTTACTTTTTTGCGATTTTCTCAAAACTGGTTCTACGATTGTTTTAAAAATCGCCTCATTAACTTAATTTTTTATGCTCTACAAGATAGGGTAGGCGCTATGTTTGCTGAAATTCTTGGTGAGGCTGTTTTTACGTAAAAAAAGTGTTTTTTTAAGATTACGGCTTTAATATGCATTTTAGCGAAAAAGTTTATATAATAAAAGTTGTAGAGAATTTAAAATTCTACAACTTTTATTTATAACATTTTTTTGTATAACGCTTAGTTTAGCGGTAATTAGCGATTTTCTGTTTTTTTTCTCACGAAAACGTGTAAAAAATATTTTTTTAAGATTTCGGCCTTAGTATGTATTTTACGACAAAAGTGTTTTTATATTATTTTATAGGAAATAAAAAGATCTACAAGTTTTATTTAGATAATTTTTCTCTACAGAGCCTAGTTTAGCGTGAAAGAGTGATTTTCCATATTTTTTTGGCAAACTGAGATCGATTTTCATTTTGCGTCTTTCATAAATATGATTAAAATTAGTTTATGTTTATTGAGGTTAGTTTTTTGTTTATTTCTAATGTTTTATTTCTAGTGTTACGTTTATTGTTAATTATTTGCATTAGCAAGAGAAAGTTGTGTGAGTGTTTCACACCAGATTTTTTTTTTATTGTGACTATTTAAAGACTAACCAATTATTTTTGTTCTAATCTAAATTCAACTACTTTACCTAAGAATTTACCAACCAGGAGAGTTCTTTGTTTATGTTTGAAATATTCTAATGCACTCTTTATAATATTGACCAATCATTTTTTTTATCCGAGCCAGCGACAAGAACTGATGTTTACTCCCTGACGATGGGGTAAGTAGGCCTAGTGTTGGACTCAATTGAGGCGTCCTCGTCCAGCCCCACCCAAGGAGGCCACAACCGCCTGGCCACTTGAACCCTCCACCTCCCTCCCAACTGTTTCTATAATACTACGAGGGAAATGTCGGGTTAAAAAAAATTGTACATACTGTCAGCGGGGCGTGGAATGGAACCGTAGCCTAATTCACCTCTCCCTGTCACTGACCAACACTCACTTTCATTCATGACCAGGTAAGGAAATGAGTGTAGTCTACCTTACCTACTGAGATCGGGACAGGATTCATTCACTGTGGGAGAGGGAGAGGGCGATCCCGCTGATCTCCATAAATGTCTCCTCCCTCCGCAAACTGAGCGACCAACTTGCATCTCTCCTCATCCTGCAGCATCGCTGCCCCTACTCTCTCTCTCTCTCTCTGGGATCCACTCTACAACGCCTATCTTCTCAGATGTCTCCATTCTGTCGAGGCCAAAATAGGGACATCTTTCAAAGATATGCGAAACGGATTTATTAAGAGTTGGTTATATATGTAGGCAATGCCGATTTGCTACCGGTAACCAGTAAAGTTTCTTGAATTTGAAATCGTGTTCTTGTTTTTTTCTTTTTTTACATTTTCTTTCCAGCGAAATTTTACATCAAGTGTCATGTTTAGATATTTAGCTGTGTTTAAATATGGGACGTCTCTCTTGGTAATATAAGCAGGTAGTGTACGGATTTTTTTACTTTCTCTTGCCTATATTAATATAGGCTATAGGAAGGAAAGTATTGTTTTCATGTCGATTTTTTGAAACCAAAAAAACATGCTTTTAGCGATTGGTGTGTGTGTATGTGCGCGCGCGATCACAATATCTCAATAACGGAACATCACACTAAGTTAAAACTTGAAACTTAAGTTAGGTACTACTTCTTCGTCTTCTTCTTCTTCTTCTGCCGTTTTTCTAAAATTGGCTTTTTTTATTTTTTCACTACTTTTTTATTTTTGTATTATTCCTAATTTGTGTACGTTGCAATCTGTTCTGTTCAATTGAGAACAATAAGCAATGAGATGACCCAATGAGATGAGGATGATGTGTATGACGTGTAAATGAGGTGGTGTAGTCTTCTACAGACACACTCACTGAGTATGGTTACCATCTAACTACACCCACAACCACTGTCCACTATTCAAATCCGTATAAAAGTAACTACCTTTACTAGGATTTCAACCAGAAACCTTCGTCTCAGAAAATCAGCTGTTAAACATCTGATTTTGGCGACGACTTTACCTCTAGACCAAATCTATGGGTTTTTATTTTTATCTATTATTTTATTTGTTAATTTATGTTTTATTTTTTAACTACTATTTTATTTTAATTATTTTCTTTATTTTTAACTGCTATTTTATTTTTAATTCTTTTATTTTTAACAGTACCACTAGATCTTTTGAAGTACGTACCTATATTTTTCCAGAATAAAAGGGATTATATCCTCGAAGAAATATCGAAATTTTGTAATTAAAAAGGTACAGTGAAAACATTTAAACCGCTTTATTTGCAATTGTTTTATTTTCATAACCATACATTGTCGTGTAGTCTACTATCCTTAGGGTCGAAAAAATCGTAGAGTGTTCTTAAAGCAAATTAATTTCAAAAGAATCCTTACATTCATTTATAATATGTTTACTTGTTAGGTAAAATTTTCAGTTTCATGTTTGTAGTTAAGAAAGATGTTTAAATGGAGTAAAGTTTGGCTGGAGGACAGAAAACACTCGTTGTTCGCAACAAAATGTCGAGTTAAATCCTTTTTTAATACGAAATTTAAAGCTTTGTCTTCTTCAGTTGTGTGTTTGTAATTAGAGCGGGGATAAAGTAAACCTAACGTGGGTTTATTTTTACTTAAATCACATTATTCGTTTTTAAATTTTCTTTTGTATATTACCATGTTTTGTTTGTTGGATGGTTGTCGGAAGATAATGTAAGCCATCCTCCTGGTTGTTACTTGTCTAAGAATAATAGAAAGCCTTGTCTGTTAGTTTTATTTTCTTCCTTTCTTTCTTTCTTCTCTCGTTCCTTCCCTCTCCCTCTCCCTTTCCCGCCCGCCGTTCAACGAATCCTAAGGATGTATGAACCCGATTCTTTTTATCTTCGGATTAGGATATAGACCTGTACAGTTGAGATAACATCCTCTGTTAAAACTTCTTTCCTTCTTTTTCCGAGTAGGCCTTCTATATTTCTCATTCAAGGAACGAAAAGGATCAGATAACTTATCTTACTTTTAGGCTTTTTAGTTCGTTTCATATCTGTCTCTATCGTTTCTCTTCTTCTCTATTTTTTATCCGACTCGTTCATTTTTTTATCACTTCCTATCACATGTTCATCGGCTGGTACTAAATTTTTATTTTTATCTCAAGTACTACGCCTATCACTTGTTTATTTTTTACATAACGGGGTTTTTTATTTTTTTTTTTGTATTATTTAACGTTATAATGTATTGTAATGACCCACAATTTCTAATATTCGGATTTCAACTAATCCTCACGTTTCATTGTGTTTAGGTGATCAGCCGAAAGGCTGGTTTGAACCTGTAGAGGTTTTACTAAGTAAAACGAGGAGTGAGGTAGTTTACAATTATCTTTCGCACTGAATGGAAAAGTACACTTATCAGCATGCGGATCCCTCTGAAAAGCACATATCTTCCACTCTGCAAATGACACCTTCACTTCACTTACCATAGGGTCTGGCTGTATAATGAAATTCATTACTTTCGGAGGTTACAACTCCGATTAGTGTCTTTTGCACATCTACCTCTTCTGTTTTTAAATGATTCAGTCATTTAATTGGCTGCTCATAATAAACAGGTGGAGTGTCAGATTATTTGGACTCAATCTGTTCGTTGCAGGGCTAAAATAAATAGTTCTGTTTCTTGTCACATGGTCAGCCAATTAAATGACTGAATCATTTAATAAGAGAAGAGGTAGAGGTGTGTTAGGTGACACTAATCAGAGTTATCTCCTCTGAGAGTAATGAATTTCATTATACAGTTGGACCCTGTGGTGAATGAAGTGAAGGTGTCATTTGCAGAGTGGAAAGTATGTGCTTTTCAGAGGGCCCGGTATGCTGATAAGCATACTCTTTCAGCCGAGTGAGTTGTGGCAATAGTAAATCATCTCACTCCTCGTTTTTACTAAGTAAACCTCTAGAGCAGTGTTTCCCAACCGGTGGTCCGTGAGAGTCCTTTGACTACTTATAAAAATGTGGTGTGAAACACTCACACAACTTTCTCTTGCCAATATAAATAATTAACAATAAACCTAATATTAGTAATAAAACATTAGAAATAAACAAAACACTAACCTCAATAAATATAACCTTATTTTAATCATGAGTGAAAGACGCAAAATGTTAATCGAACTCAGTTGAGCTTTTAAATACAGAAAATCACTCTTTCACGCTAAACTAGGCTCTGTAGAGAAAAATTCTTTAAATAAAAGTTGTAGATCTTTTAATTTTCTATAAATTTGATTTCATACACTTTTGTCGTAAAATGCGTACTAAGGCCGAAATCTTAAAAAATCGATTTTTCACACGTTTTCGTGAGAAAAATACAAAAAATCGCTAATTACCGCTAAACTAAGCGTTATACAAAAAAATGTTTGAAATAAAAGATGTAGGATTTAAAATTGTCTACAACTTTTATTATATACATTTTTGCGCTGAAATGCATATTAAAGCCGTAATCTTAAAAAAACAAAGTTTTTACGTAAAAACACCCTTACTAAGAATTTTAGCCAAGATGGCGCCTACCCTATCTTGTAGAGAATAAAAAATTAAGTAAACCAGGCGATTTTAAAAAAAATCGTAGGACCAGTTTTTGAGAAAATCGCAAAAAAGTGAAAAATTATACGAATACTACTTCCGGTTGACCAATTTTGATGAAAATGTTCGTGTCAGATCCGGTAGTGGTATCTAACTTAAGTTTCAAGTTTGTACAATGTTCCGTTCTTGAGATATTTTGTATACACACACACACATATAGACCAATCGCTAAAAACATGTTTGTGTGGGTTCAAGGGGTCTGAAAACGTATAGATCCGGTGAAAACTGGATTTCTTTAAATCGACATGAAAACAATACTTTCCTTCCTATATATTCATATAGGCAAGAGAAAGTAAAAATGCACGAAGATAGCAGTTTCGTTAAGTTTACTTCGGCGCATCTATTGGTTGATAAAAGGGAAATTATTCCTTGTCTAAAAGCAGCTAAGCTACATTAAAAATTTAGTAGAGTGGAAAAAGGGTAATATTCCAGGAATATTCCCTTCTTCCATTCAATAGCGAACAGCTGTTGGACCCCACTGGTTTCTCTCTTATTATTATCAAAATGTAACTGTAAATTATTTTGAAATTAAAATAAAGTTTTGTAGCATATCAGCACATTATATTGTTTTTTCAACCTAATTTTTCCCATTCACTTGTAGTACTAAATCTAGAAAAAGGTGAATAGTCAACATATTAATAATCAAAAATCAATCCCATGATTATTGGAAAACAAATTCTAAAGTCACCATTAAAAAGCGTTAATATAGTACTACAAAATGATCAATTGAACATTTTACCATTAAACCAAAAACAAAGCACAAAACAATTTTTTTTTAATTTCTCGAAAATAAGGATTTTGGAATATTACCCTTTTTCCACTTACCGATTCAATTTTAAACTATAGTTTGTTAATTATTTATTTCACCCGGATCCCGGAACGGACCTTAGCGATGTTACAATGTGTTTGAGAAGCAAATCGTTTATTTATTGGTGAGCAACAAACACATACGTACTAAGAATAGTAATATTATTACTTAGGAAGCCCTTATCTATATTTGGTTGGTTCATAAACCTTATCGTCGTCGTGTCATTATCCAACTTGAATAAAGGATGGAGGAGATTGTTTTAATGACATTCGACACGGCTTACCATTTCGACTACTAACCAATTGCTTTAACATGAGTTATTGAACATTATTCAGAGACACTTGTCTTGTGAGAGGATTAGATTACCGGATCCCTTTTCCTCCTGATCCACGATTCCCCCTTCCTCTCTCACCTGAAACCAACCATCTGCCATTCATTTAATCAGACCCCATCTAATCTACGACGTACGTATATAGTGACTCACTCTCTTCCAAACACTCATCATTCCCTACATTTTCTCTCTGAATAGCGTACACCACATGTATCTCTCTCTCTCTCCCGCCCTCGCTCTCCCTCCCTCCTTCGCTCTATCTCCCCCTCTCTCTCTATCTATTTATCTCTCTCCCCACTCTCTCTCTCTCAATCTATCTGTTTCTCTCTCCCCCACTCTCTCTCTCACTTCCTCGTTTTTCTCTCTCTATCTATCTATCTATCTATTTCTCTCTCCCCCACTCTCTCTCTCTATCTCTCTCTCTCTATCTCTATCTATCTATCTCTGCCTGTATCACTTACTTACTCACGCACTCTCCACATGAGACACTATGCATCAGGTATCTATCTTAATATTTAAAATACAAAATCGCTTCCAATACATTTTAATTAAATGGAAATTCTATTAACTCCTAAATACAGAGTTCGACCCCAACGAATTTTTATAATTTTAACACGATTTTAAAACCTGATTTGCCCAAAAAGTTTTAAACTTGAAATTCATGCTAATATGATGATGATGATGAGCTTCATTTTACGAAATTAAAACGAGAAATTTCGTTTACGACGGTAGCGGTAATACAGCGTAATTTAATGTGGTTTTCTGACATTTATCCTCACCATAACCATATTCCATAAGCGTACAGGAAGTGTGTCATTTTACAACACACTTAGCCGGTAGTAGACGGTGATTGTGTTAACATTGTTTTTAGTTTTAAAACTGTTCTTTTCAGGACGAAGCTATCGTATTGTAGTCGTTTAGTCGTTACTCACCGTTCTTCTAAAAACACTTCCTCGCTCTTTCTCTCTCTCTCTCTCTCATACACACTTCCTCGCTCTTACTCTCTCTCTCTCTCACACACACTTCCTCGCTCTTACTCTCTCTCTTTATTTATATGTAAATAAATAAATGTAATAAATACAAACAAATATTTTAAATAGGGAAAGTTTGAAAAGGAATGTTTTGTATGAGAGTGATAGAAGAATCGTTCTCCCATTGGTCGGCCGCATTGGCGCAGTTGGTAACGTGCTCGCCTCCCATCATGCGGTCTTGGGTTCGAATACCATTCAGGCATGGCATTTTTTCATACGTTACAAAATATCATTTCATAAGGATGATACTGCTAATGCAGACGGTGAAGGCACCGTCTGCATTAGCAGTAACTGCAGAACAGTCGGACGTTAAACCAAAAAAAAAAAAAAGGTTCTCCCATTCATTAGGATACCTCACCCGCACCCTTCACCCCCCCCACAACTACACCCTTGGAGCTTGGGCCACCCGACCTGTATACGTCATCTAACTGTAGGTCGGAGGGGTGTGTGGGGTCGAAATGAAGTATGCGCATGCCTAATCCAGCGCTCACAGCAATTGTTTTGGCCTTTAATAAATAAACATTTAATGTGTAGAAACATTGAAGAATTGTGTAGAAACTGTGTCCTACCACTACAGAATCGTGTATTGATAGAGAAAGTACAGTCCAGTCTCTCTTAGTTTGCTCCTAATGTAAACAAATAATGACCAAGTCACTGAGCATGCGACCATTATATCAAAATGTGTACACGCTGATTAAAAAGTAACAACGAAATACTTTTAAAAGTATTTTTCTGAATGAAATTGTTAGCCGTACATCATATAATGACTGATGTTTTAAGTACTTATAATATAAAAAATAGTTAATTTAATAGGAATAGGATAGTTGTAAAGTAGTGGAGTGTAGCGTGCACCCTGTAGTAGGTGGCTTTTGTTTGATGACAGACACTAGGAGGAGCAAACTAACAACGGTGGCTCAACTGTAGATACAGTGTTAGGATGCACCATGGCATGGCATACAATATCTCTGTACTACTACAAGATACCACGGATAAAAGAAAACATTGTAATGCTGAACACGAAAAAATAGCAAAGGCCAACTGCTGCTCTACATTGTACAGTATTGGTATTCGAGGAACAAACAGTAACAGTATTGTTGCTTGCACGTTACCTTTTATTTTTGCAAAGACATAATCCAATTGCTATTCTAGTAATTATCAGTTGAGAACAATAGAGCGCATCATCTAAAATAATTACTGCAATACAATCGGTTTCCGATTATTATTAGTTGTTATTCTTAACTGCAACTGTACCACTGAAAATGTATTATACTATATGAACTACAAAACAATGTTCTAACAGTAATAAAATATAAATTATTATTATTTTTTTTATTTAACGTGGTGGCATCAAGTGCTGTGGTCATTAGCGACGACGACGTTGGGGTGGAACTATTTATTGTACAATGGAGGATGAAAATGATATTGAGTAACGTATGAAAATATGCCGTGCCTGAGTGGGATTCGAACCCAGGACCGCATGATGAGAGGCGAGCATGTTACCAACTGCGCCAATGCGGCCGGCAAAATGTAAATTATTGTTCTTTACACAAACGAAACATAAGTTATATTTACAAATATAATTTTACCCTTAACAAATTAATAAATCGTTTTTTTTCGTTGTCTTCCCGTGTATAAATATACAGGGTGTCCCACGGAATTTTACCTATGGGGAAATTTTTTTGTTTGTTTAACGTCCGACTGTTTTGTAATTACTCATAGGGAAATAGGATTTTTTTCCATTAGTTTGTAAATATTTTCTTCCCACGAATTAATTAACACTTGTTATAATCAGAAATCATAAAATGTTTAGACCTTTTAAAAAAATATAAATTTTGATAAATTTTTACCGTATTTTAGCTTAAACACCGAAATAGATAAAATTGTATGTTTTGAGTAGCCTAATTGTAATCGTTCTGGTGTGGAGTTCTAAAAACCGGTGGGTCGAATCCATCTGCGGTAAAAAAAAATTATTGTTAAAAAGTATTGCAAATATTATAAACAATAAATTATTTATTTTTTAATGTTGTTTGATCATTTAAAATTCTGCCCATAACTGACAGGTGGAGTGTCAAATTATTTACACTCACTTTGTTCGTTGCAGGGCTAAAATAAATAGTTGTGTTTCTTATCATCACATGGTCACCCAATTAAATGACTGAATCATTTAATAAGAGAAGAGGTAGAGGTGTATTGTGACACTAATCACAGTTATCTCCTCCTCTGAAAGTAATGGATTTCATTATACAGTTGGACCCGGCATGCTGATAAGCGTACTTTTCCACTCAGTGAGGAAGGCATGGTAAACCACCTCACTCCTCGTTTTACTTAGTAAAACCTCTACACGTTCAAACCAGCCTACAGGCTGATCACCTAAACAACAACAACAACACAAAATCTTTCTCTGCAGAGCCTAATTTAGAGGTAATTACTGATTTACCGTATTTTTAAGGCGAACAGAGGTTGATTTTCATTTTGCGTCAATCACTTAATCATCACTTCAATCACTATGATTGAACATAGATTATATGATACTGTTCGCTATGTACATTGACCAGCAAAAGTCGTGTGTGTTTCACAGCAGATTTTTTTTGTAACTTTATTCGTATATGGTTAACGTAATAATGTTCGATTGAAATGCAGCTCAACTTGTGATGGCGCAAATTAACGAGCGACCTATTTAGGACGACACCGATTCACTGCACCTCGTTCCTTTTTCCTCATTTTTTTACTTTTTTTCTCACCCATCTTTGAAACTGACTAAAATTTTTAATCTTGTTCACTATCTTACTCGATCGCAATTACTCTTCCCTTCCGCCTGTAACAAAGTTATTCTCTCTTCGTTTAATTTTCTCCCTCTTTTTTTATTATTAATCTCCTGTGATTTGCCGCGAAACTCATGTATTCATTGTATGTATTTCAAATAAATTTCACTCAAACTGTTACTTCCATTGTCTTGTTAAATAATACAACCGATTACATTGAATCCACGATTGCATAATACGTATTGTGTTATTAATACAAAACCATTGGTAGATATGCAATTCATAAACACACCGGGTTGGTCTGGAGGTAAAGTCGTCGCCAAAATCAGCTGTTTAACAGCTGATTTTCGGAGACGAAGGTTCCTGGTTCAAATCCTAGTAAAGGTAGTTACTTGTATATATAGATTTGAATGGTAGACAGTGGTTACCGGTGTACTTTGATGGTTGGGGTTCAATTAACCATACTCTCTCAGGAATGGTCGGCCTGGGTCTGTACAAGACTACATTTCATTTACACATCATACACATCATCCTCATCTGATTGGGTCATGGGGTTGCTTATTGTTCTGAATTGAACAGATTGCAACGTACACAAATTAGGAATAAAAAATAAATTACAATACAAAACAAACATTTGCCGGCCGCATTGGCGCAGTTGGTAAGGTGTTCGCCTCTCATCATGCGGTCCTGGGTTCGAATCCCACTCAGGCGCGGCATATTTTCATACGTTACAAATAATCATTTCATCTTCCATTGTAGAATAGTTACACCCCAACGTCGTCGTCGCTAATAACCACAGCACTTGATGCCACGTTAAATAAATAAATTAAAAAAAAACAAATATTTATAAATTACTCACGATATAAACAAAATAAAAGTAGTCTTTATATGACGTATACAGTAATCGCTTTGTCCGTACGCCTAAAACCTTAAAATAGGTAAACGTAATCTCACCTTGTGTACACGGTAATTGGTGGGAGGTGGGGAAGTCATACGATTCCGAAAACATATGTTTGAATGAATGTTTTGGCGTTCGCATCATGTTGAGTCACACACTAGTGTGGCGACGGCCGTCATGAGCCAAGCTAAAGTCCTGCCTCTGTTAGTTTGCTTGCTTCTGATGCAAACAAATAATGACGTCACTGAGCATCCGCATTATATCAAAATGTCTACACGCTGGTTAAAAAGCAACAATAAAATACTTTCAAAACTATTTTATACCTAAATACAAAATACTTTTAAAAGTATTTTTCTAAATGTAATTGTTAGGCCTACATCATATCATGACTGATGTTTTTAGTAGTACTTTAAGTGCTTATAATTTAAAAAATAGTTAACTTAATAGGAATACGACAGCCATAAAGTGGCAGACTCAAGCGTGCACCCTGTAGTAGGTGGCTTTGGTTTGTTGACTAACAACGGTGGCTCAACTGTAGATGTGCACGTAGTGAGCGCGTCACCGGGTACCGGACCCCGCCAGTACGACCCCCCCCCCCCACCTTTATCACCATACGTGCGCCAAACTGTAATATCTCCGTGTGTCAGTTAAACTTCTTCGTACGTACATACAGTTCTTTGTTATTTTGACGATCCTGAAACGAAGCCACTTCTTCTGAAACCATCAATGAGATCCTCAGCATCGCAATGCAGCTCGCTGATCACGTGTTGGAGACGGATCCCTTCATGGAAAGGCCCCGTCAATTCTAAAGAGGACTCCAGGAGCTGATGATACCACACCAAGAAGCCCAGAAGGAGTTCACAGAAGTGTGCAAGCCACTTAAATTTTTATGCTTACAGTAGCCTACTGTATTTATTAAATATTCATAGATTATGTGTTTAGGTGATCAGTCAGCCTGTAGGCTGGTTTGAACCTCTAGTGGTTTTACTAAGTAAAACGAGGAGTCACGTGGTTTACCATTGCCACAACTCACTCAGTGGAAAGTACGCTTATCAGCATGCCGGGGCCCTCTGAAAAGCACAAATTTTCCACTCTGCAAATGACACCTTCACTTCATTCACCACAGGGTCTAGCTGTATAATGAAATTCATTACTTTCAAAGGAGGAGATAACTCTGACTAGTGTCACAGTACACCACTACCTCTTCTGTTCTTAAATGATTCAGTCATTTAATTGGGTGACCATGTGATAAGAAACAGAACTATTTATTTTAGCCCTGCAATGAACGGATTGAGTGTAAATAATTTAACACTCCATCTGTCTGTTATGGGCAGCCATCGATTATAATAACGGTAAAAATTTTCCTAAAAGTATTAAACACTTAAAACGACTACAGGACTTTTCTTTCAGAACCTGACCCCCATGTTTTCGTTCATACAAGGTATCATTATCCGCGGTAACCCTCCGGAACGTAACGCCCGCGGATAACGAGGGATTACTGTAATTGGCTAACCATGTGATAAGTTTTGTAGCCCAGGATCCGACGCAAATTGTAGACCCCCAGATCGTACACCAGCAGACTTTTTCCTATGGAGTTCTTTAAAAGGTGAAGTTTACAAAAACAACCCTCATACGATCGATGAATTAAAAACTAACATAACAAGTGCGATTTCAAGCATTAGTGAACAGACTTTAAGAAAAGTTACTGCAAATTTCATTAAACGAATTCGTACCTGTATTGAAGTTACAGGAAATTACTTCGAACATTTACTGTAAACATAAAAGGTTTTAAATTTATTGAAATTTGCTATTCATTTGTAAAATAATAATTTAAATTAATTAATAATTTTTAAAGTACGGAAAATAAAAATATATAGCCTACCGTAGATTGTGGCTTTAACATAGGGTTGCGTTCTTAATAAAACACTCTGTAGTTTGTATTGAAAACTGGTAATTTTTTAAACTTCAGTGTGTTAATTATTTGACCCACCGGGTTGGTATAGAGTTAAAGTCGTCGCCAAAATCAGCTGTTTAAACAGCTGATTTTGGCTGTTTAAACAGCTGATTTTCGGAGACGAAGGTTCCTGGTTCAAATCATAGTAAATAAAGGTAGTTACTTTTATATAGATTTGAATACTAGACAGTGGTTACTGGTGTATTTTGATGGTAACCATACTCAGTGAGTGTGTCTGTAGAAGACTACACAGTCTCATTTAGCCTACACGTCATACACTTCATCCTCATCTGATTGGGTTATGGGGTTGCTTATTGTTCTAAATTGAATAGATCGCAACGTACACAAATTAGGAATTAAAAAAAAAAAAAATTATTTAACTTACCCAGATCCCGAAAAGGACTTTGGAGATAAGTGTCACGATATATACAGTATAGATATAAATAATCAGCTCAGATTCGAAACAACGAATCAATTAGTTAACATAACTTGGAACACGAAATTGATAAACGAATGGAGTTATCCCAAAATACTGCATTAAGTTCTACTAATTAAAATCGCATTTGGTGGTAACCTCTCGTTTTGTAACCTCTGTTCATCTTATAAACCTTTAATCCGATTTTCTCGGAAGTGGTACACATTTTCACCCCCTTATATTATCAATGTGTAATTACGGTTTAACAGCAGTGCGTGACATGACAGGAAAAGGACTGCGCTTTGAGCACCTTTTCTACAGGGTTTTTATATAAAGCAGCGTCATTTATTTAATAGAAATTTGAAAAAAAGTATTGTAAAACCTCGTTTATCCGGCTCTCGTCGATACGAATCTACGAATAATCCGGATAAAATTTGTTGATTTTTATTTTTTTAATTTTTTTATGCTTATATGAATATACTCGCGTATAGGAAGGAAAGTATTGTTATTGTTTTCATGTTGATTTTTCAAAATTTAGTTTTCATCTGATCTACACGTTTTCAGAACCCCTGAACCCAAAAAACATATATTTAGCTATTTGTCTGTATATGTGTGTGTGTGTGTGTGTGTGCTCTGACTCACTCTCTCTTCCCCGCTCTCTCTCCTGCTCTCTTCCGTTCTACCGCTTCCTCTCTCCCTTCCTCCCGCATTCTCTTCTCTCTCTATCTCTTTCTTTCTGCTCTCCCCCGCGCTCTCTCTCTCTTCCGTTCTCTCTCTCTCGTGTTACCTACCTCCCTCCCGCTCACTCTCTTTCTCCCTTTCTCTCTCTATCCTGCTCTCTCCCTCCCTTCCGCTCTCTCTCTCCCTTTCTTCCTCCCGCATTCTCTCACCCTCTCTCCCTCTAGTACACTCATGCTCTTGCGCGCGCACACGCTCAGAGACCGATCGCTAAAAACATTTTTTTTTTGGGTTCAGGGGGCTCATAACGTGTATATCCTGCCAAAACTCGATTTTGGATAATCGAATGGAAACAAAATAATTTCTTTACCTTAATATAAATACGAGTATAGGGCAAGAGAAAATAATTTTTTAAACATTTTTAATGATATAGGGGCTACGTAGTAGGCTTATATTATATTTGACGATAGTCGAGTAGCCAGCTGCTAAGTTAATAGGTGTGTTTTAATAAGTAGGCTGGCTATATTTCAAATGTTTGATTAGGCGTAGTCTACACAGTTGTATCGTTTGATATTTGTGCTAATATAATTGGCTACCAACTATGATTGAAGTCTTGTGAGAATGAGTGACGTTGATGTTTGGATTGCAATCTGTGCTCGTACTGTACCCGACAGTTGATTATCCTAAACCCACCCACACCCCTTGAAATATCCTTTCCTAGATTAATAGTTGGTTGGTCCTGTCCTGTTAATCTATTCCCCATATATTTAATATTTGCTAATTCTGTTTATCCCAATGTTGGCCATCTTAATCAATTGATACACAGTTTATTTTCCTCCAACATCCTTGGTCTAAACTTTTTACTTTCTCGTGCCTATATGAATATATAGGAACAAAAGTATTGTTTTCATGTCGATTTTAAGAAATCGAGTTTTTACTGGATCTACACGTTTTCAGGCCCCCTGAACCCACACAAACATGTTAAGCGATTGGTCTGTGTGTGTGAACAGAATATCTCAAGAACGGAACATCATACGAACTTGAAACTTGAAACTTACGTTAGATACCACTAGAGGACCCGACGCGAACATTTTCATTAAAATCGGTCAATCAGAAGTAGTAGTTTATTCGTGTAATTTTTCACTTTTTTGCGATTTTCTCAAAAACTGGTCCTACGATTGTTTTAAAAATCACCTGGTTTACTCAATTTTTTATGCTCTACAAGATAAGATTTAAAAAAAATTTCTATTGTTATTAAGATAAAAATATAATATTGATATTTTATGTAAAATGTACTAATTGAATTTATCTTTTATTTTATGTTTTTTTAAATTCTGTTTAACGCAAACTTGGTAACCTATTTAACTGTAGTAGCCTAATTTAATTTAGTAATTTTATAGTAGTTATAAGTGTTTAAGTGATTTAATTTAAAAAAAAGAAATCGTAGGACCAGTTTTTGAGGAAACGCAAAAAAGTGAAAAATTACACGAATAAACTACTACTTCCGATTGACCGATTTTGATTGAAATGTTCGTGTTGGGTCCGGTAGTGGTATGTAACTTAAGTTTCAAGTCCTGTAACTTAAGTTTCAAGTCCGTACGATGTTCAGTTCTTGAGATATTCTGTTTACACACACACACACACACACACACACACACACACACACACACACACAGACCAATCGCTAAAAACATGTTTGGTGTGGGTTCAGGGGGTCTGAAAACGTGTAGATCCGGTGAAAACTCGATTTCTAAAAATCTACATGAAAACAATACGTTCCTTCCTATATATTCATATAGGCAAGAGAAAGCAAAAAAGTGTTGTTTCATAGGAATAAAGTAATCTGTGTAGGAAAAGAAAGAATATTTTACCATTTCGTTTTGGTTATTTATTTTATTGTGGTCATCGGAGACAAATGTCGGTGGAAAAATTTATTGCACCAGGCGGAGCATCTCATCTGATATTGTAATATGTCCGTCCCTCCCCTCTCCTCTCCACTACTCTACTTAAGGCTAAACTAACACAGAAGCCACAAATACATTGGAATATTTTGTATTGAACATTTCAGACAAACCGAACTTTACAATTTTCCCATATCCATCCCTTATTCTAAATCCTCATAGTACTCGACCAAATTTTAACAAAATATTTTTATTGACAAAATAAAAATAAATGGATGGTAAACTTTATTCGTCTCCTGGGGGATTTTAACTTTTATTTTTTTATTTTATTTTCTCTTTATGTTTTGACCAATTTTAATGATAATTCCATCTTTAAAATATATATTAATACTTTCTCTTGCCTATATGAATTATATAGGAAGGAATGTATTGTTTTCATGTCGATTTTTCGAAATCGAGTTTTCACCGGATCTACACGTTTTCAGACCCCCTGAACCCACACCAAACATGTTTTTAGCGATTGGTCTGTGTGTGTGTGTGTGTGTGTGTGTGTGTGTGTGTGTGTGCGTGTGTGTGTGTGTGTAAACAGAATATCTCAAGAACTGAACATCGTACGGACTTGAAACTTGAAACTTAAGTTACATATCACTACCGGACCCAACACGAACATTTTAATCAAAATCGGTCAACCGAAAGTAGTAGTTTATTCGTTTATTACTAATGTTAGGTTATATTATTGATAATTTCCATTGGCAAGGAAAGTCGTGTGTGTGTTTCATATCAGATTTTTTTATTGTAACGAATGTTACTGCTATAATATTAGTTTGTTAAAATATATAAATTTTTTTTGGCTTGAGGGTGTCATGAACCGTAAATATAGTGACACTTCAGTGTAAGCCTTGTAATTTTTACTTTCTCTTGCCTGTATGAATATATTGGAAGGAAAATATTGTTTTCATATCGATTTTACGAAATCGAGTTTTCACCGGATCTACACGTTTTCACACGAAAACGTGTGAAAAATCTATTTTTTAAAGATTTCGACCTTAGTATGCATTTAACGACAAAAATGTATATAATACAATTTATAGGAAATTAAAAGATCTACAACTCTTATTTAAAGTTTTTTTTGTACAGTGCCTAGTTTAGCGTGAAAGAGCGATTTTTGTATTTTTAAGCCAAACAGGTTGATTTTCATTTTGCGTCTTTCACTCATGATTAAAATTAGGTTATATATATTGAGGTTAGTTGTTTTGTTTATTTCTAATGTTTAATTACTAATGTTAGGTTTATTGTTAATTATTTGCATTGACAAGAGAAAGTCGTGTGTGTGTTTCACACCAATTTTTTTTATTGTAACGAATGTTACTGCTATAATATTAGTTTGTTAAAATATATAAATTTTTTTGGCTTGAGGGTGTCATAAACCGTAAATATAGTGACACATCAATGTAAGCCTTGTAATTTTTAAATAACATTTCACTTTTTGTGAAACATTGGAGGAGCAAGTGTAATTCAGAAGTAATTTCACGTTTTGAAAAATGTGAACACGACGACGTACAGGCTACAAAATCATTTATTACTAGTTTCATTTTCAGTGTTGCCAACGTCGTAAACTGTACAAAACCAAATATACTCGTGTAATATTGTGTGAACAGAGCCAGCCGATCGGATCGGATCGGTTGAATGGGGGTTTCGGGAGTTGACAACGATGGAAAATGTAATCCTAACACAATACTAGGATTATTTACAAATTCCCACGAGGTGTTCACTGCTTATTTGATCATGAACACCTGAATGGAAGTCACTAATACACGACGTGACTTATTACCAGCGACACTTTTTATAAATGACTTTTTCCGACTTATACGCAACTAGGCGCCGAGTTGAACAAAAATCTGACGTTGACGTAGGCCTATGTTAGTTTTCTGTTTCAAAGAAAAAATCCCATTAACTTATTTTAATAAAAAATACACACATACAATTTTACACATTTTTAAAAATGAATACCTTTTCGTGTATTGTATTTTGTTTTAGTTTTACTTTCTCTTGCCTTTATGAATATATAGGAACGAAAAGTATTGTTTTCATGTTGATTTTAAGAAATCGAGTTTTTACCGGATCTACACGTTGTCAGACCCCCTGAACCCCAAAAAACATGTTTTTAGCGGTTAGTCTGTGTGTGTGTGTGTGTGTGTATACAAAATATCTCAAGAATGGAACATCGTACGAACTTGAAACTTGAAATTTAAGTTACATACCACTACCGGACCCGACACGAACATTTTCATCAAAATCTGCCAACCGGAAGTAGTAGTTTATTTGTATAATTTTTCACTTTTTTGCGATTTTCTCAAAAACTGGTCCTACGATTTTTTTTAAAATCGCCTGGTTTACTCAATTTTTTATTCTCTACATGATAAGGTAGGCGCCATGTTTGCTGAAATTCTTTGTAAGGCTGTTTTCACGTAAAAAAGTGTTTTTTCTAAGATTACGGCTTTAATATGTATTATAGCGCAAAAATTTATTTAATAAAAAAAGCATGTTTTTAGCGATTGGTCTGTGTGTGTGTATACAAAATATCTCAAGAACGGAACATCGTACAAACTTGATAGATAGTATACTGTCCTCCCACCGCATTATAGAACCAATCGTCAACTTATACCGCGTTACCAGTGCTGTGTAGATCCATAAAACATGCTTTACTCCATGATTCCTGAGGAACAACATAAATAAAACAAGCTATATTATAATTACTAAAAGACAGATGAGAGGAAGAGAGCCATGAGTGAGAAGATGCGGATGCCATGGAGAACCCACAGGAAGAACCGTAGAAGCTTCACGTCATCCATAAGGGTCAACAACGTCTATAGTAATAATAATAATAATAATATTAATAAAAGAATATTATAGTTAGTTATATCTGATTATTCATTTGATGAACATCATAACATTATGTAAGGCTGTAGTAGATTTTTTTATTTAAGTGAAATGTTAATTTACAAACTGTTATTATCAACAGATAAATTCCATCGATCTAGATGAACATCGATGTAACATCGATGACACGATAAAATGATGTATAAATTAACTGTTGAATGGATGGTGTAGCTGAGAAGCAACATCAATTGTATTAATGATTTAGTCCATTCTGGTAACCTTCCTTAACTTATTAACAAGCTACATAATGGAGGAGGAATATGGGACTACAATCATCTGTTTAACTATTTTCTGTTTACTCTTTGTTCTATTACATGCGACTTGCTTACGAACGGACGAGATGTGACACGAGAACCACACAATATTGGATAGTTTCTTAACTGTTGATAACAACAGTTTGTAAATTAACATTTCACTTAAATAAAAAAATCTACAGCGTTATAATAATGTTGTGTTCATCAAAAAATAATCAGATAACTATAATATTCTTTTATTAATATTATTATTATTATTATTACTATAGACGTTGTAGACCCTTATGGATGACGTGAAGCTTCTACGGTTCTTCCTGTGGGTTCACCATGGCATCCGCATCTTCTCACTCATGGCTCTCTTCCTCTCCTCTGTCTTTTAGTAATTATAATATAGCTTGTTTTATTTATGTTGTTCCTCAGGAATCATGGAGTTAATAAAGTTGTACTACAATTGGTAGGGTGAGTGGGGGAGGGGGGAGCGTTTAGCAGCTTGCTGTCGATAAATAAAAGTTTTATTTTCTTCACTCACTATGGAAGTCCTGCGGCTTACCAGCTGATACCAGTGGCTTTCCGATGAGTGTTAAGCTGCCGAACATCTTGAATTAAGTGGACTGTATTTAGCGTGGTCGGTTTCCTCCTGGAGTGTCTGCGGCGCGTGAATTAATATCAATCTGTGTAGCGGAATATTATTAGTATTATTGCGTTTTCAAAGTATAGCGTTAGCGATCGCGGATAAGACCGGATGGAAAAGCGTTAACAACAAGATAGCGTTCTTTTGCGTTGCGAACTAGCGGACGACTGTGTCCAGTTCAGTATAAAACTGTCTGTCTGTGCAGGTAGAAATCAACTCTCATTGGTTGAGACCGATAAATGATATCTTAGAAAATAAAAAAATAAAATAAATTGATGAATTGAACAAACATAAAATCTATATAATCCCAAACAACAATAATCAATCATTGTTTTTATTTATTCATTGTCCAAAATATGCCTCACGCACACTCACGCACACCCTTTATCCGTGGTGTTGCTCATGGGTCACACAAAGAAAAAACTCAATTTTCCAGAAAAACAATGAAAGAAAATTTTTAAATTATTTTTCCCTTTAATCTAAATGTTTTTTACCATGTAATTTAATTTTTTTATTGAAAAACAAAAAAAATCATGCATTAAAGGGTTAACTTGTGGATGCCCCTTCAAAATTCGTCTTAAAATTAAATAAAGGGGTGTGTGTGCTGTTTACAATAGAGTAAATTGGTTAATTATTTGTGATAGGTAACTGGGATTGGATTCAATCATTGGTTGAGGGGGAAGGGGCAGAGAGAGAGAGAGAGAGAGGCTGTTTGTACTGCAATGCGATAAAGTTGGAATTACTACTGGGAACTTGTATAGTAGTACAATGTACTGAAACAAAGCAAGGCGGCAGTCGACTAGTGAAACTGATTTTCTGATATCAAGTTTGATAGTTCGTGTTGTTAGAGTGAAGTTAAATTAAAAAAGTTGGTTCGTTTTTCGTTCTGTTTTACACTGGTAGGTATTTATAAAATTCACTAATCTATACGTCGTGGTACAAGGATGTATTAAAATGTTATTCTAATTTAAAGCTTAATTGTCAGTTGGTAGAACTGAATATTTCCGGATTTGTTTTTTTTTTTTTACTTTTTAGGGTAAATTTAGGCACGTAAATTAACTTGATATACGAGGTGTGGCTATTAAATAACGAGACTGACGTAAAAAAATTTTATTTTTATTTTATACATAATCAGTTATTGTCACTTTCAATATACACTCCTTCTCTATCCCTACAACGCTCCATGCGAATGTTTTATTGTTGGAAACAGTGCTGGAAGTCAGCTTCTTCAGGACACGTGCCGCTTTCTCTTTTACAGCTTCCACAGACTCAAATCTTGTCCCTTTTAATGCAGATTTCACCTTAGGGAACAGGTAGAAGATAATAACATGTGATGAAACGTGGTTTTTTTACTTATGATTATGATCCGGAAACGAAGTGCCAATCCATGCACTGGAAGAGCCGAACTTCACCTAGACCCAAAAAAGCTCGAATGAACAAGTCAAAATTTAAAGCAATCACGATTGTTTTTTTTTGATATCCATGGGATTGTGTACCTTCAGTGGGATCCTGAGGGTGAAACAATTAATCAATATTATTACCTTGAGGTACTTTCTAAACTACGTCAAAAAGTAAGGAAAATACGTCCCGAAACGTGGAAGGACAAATCATGGGTTCTCCACCAAGACAATGCGCCAGCTCATTCCGTTTTATCTTTCAAGAGGTTCCTAGCCAAATACCTTATTCACCAGATCTTGCACCATGTGACTTCTACCTGTTTCCTAAGGTGAATTTTGTATTAAAAGGGACAAGATTTGAGTCTGTGGAAGCTGTAAAAGAGAAAGCGGCACGTGTCCTGAAGGAGCTGACAGAAGATGACTTCCAGCACTGTTTCCAACAATGGAAAATTCGCATGGAGCGTTGTAGGGATAGAGAAGGAGTGTATATTGAAGGTGACAATAAGTAATTGAAAAGACACTAATCAGAGTTATCTCCTCTGAAAGTAATGAATTTCATTATACAGTTGGACCCTGTGGTGACTGAAGTGAAGGTGTCATTCGCAGAGTGGAAAATATGTGCTTTTCAGAGGACCCAACATGCTGATAAGCTTACTTTTACATTCAGTGAGTTGTGGCAATGGTAAACCACCTCACTTCTCCTAATTGTACTTAGTAAAACCTCTACACGTTCAAACCAGCCTACAGGCTGATCACTTAACAACAAGTGATTATGTATAAAATTAAAATTAAATTTTTTACAACGTCAGTTTTGTTATTTAATAGCCACACTTCGTATTTCTGGAATCTCTTTTCGCACCGCACATATTCTTCTTCTTCTTAGATTATACATTTTTCTCCTTTTTGTGTCCATCCATTTTTCGATTTTGTTTTTCGTGGAAATTCAAAATCAGTGAGCATGCGCATTATATCAAAATGTGTACACGCTGATTAAAAAGTAACAACAAAATACTTTCAAAAGTATTTAAATACTAAAAACTTTTAAAAGTATTTTTATAAATGAAGTTGTTAAGCCTACATCATATAATGACTGATGTTTGAAGTACTTATAATTTAAAATATAGTTACCTTTTTCAATATTTTTACCGAGTTGTATGTACGTTATTGTAAATAACTATTATAAATATTTATTGCAAGCAAATTTATTGTAAATAACTATTATATTTATTTTATTTTTTTTTTTATTATTATTTAACGTCGCATCAACTGCAATGGTCATTAGCGACGACGACGTTGGGGTGGAACTTTATGCGATGTAGAATGAAATGATTTTTGTAACGTATGAAAATATGCCATGCCTGAGTGGGATTCGAACTCAGGACCGCATAATGAAAGGCGAGCACGTTACCAACTGCGCCAATGCGGCCGGCAACTATTATAAATATTTATTATAATATTTATTGTAAGTAACTATTGTATGTAAGTTAGGTATTTTAAAAGGAGATGAAATTTATATTGGTGTTTTTCATGGACAAAAATAGAAGAGTACTAGTCTTTAGGGGCTACAAGTGTACAGTTTGTAGTAATAAAAAAGGAAATACAATATAATGTTATGTAATTTGATACGACGTATGCATTTCATCGGTAGAAAGAAACAAGTAAAGAAAAGTGGGGAAAAAATAGGATTCAGTAAAGTCGGTGGGTGGGAAAAGTCAACTTATTTCCCATCCCTTCTCCACTGCTCTTCAATTTTCTTTTTGACGAAAGATCTTTTACTTTTCGTCTTACTTTTCCATATTGTTATTTTGTTGTTTCATTTGGCCATGTAAAAGGGGTGAAACTCAATTTATTACTTTTAGGATAAAATGGAAAAGTTCTTAGCCTATTCTTTCGGATGTAACAGGTAGGCTGGTAGGCTGGTAGGCCTATCTTCCTCCAATAAAACTAGTCTATTGAAATAACAAAAATATCAGATTATTTATCTCGAAAATGGAGGTAAGTGTTTTGAAAAGAACCGATTAAGCTGTAATACTGTGTGTGTGTGTGCGCGCGCGCACTCACACACACACACACACACACAAATACACAAAGACCAATCGCTATAAAAACATGTTTTTTGGGTTTAGGGGATCTGAAAATGTGTAGATCCGGTGAACACTCGATGTCTAAAAATCGACATGAAAACAATACTTTGTACTTTCTTATGCCTATATGAATATATAGGAAAAAATATATTGTTTTCATGTCGATTTTTCGAAATCGAGTTTTCACCGGATCTATACGTTTTCAGACCCCCTGAATCCAAAAAACATGTTTTTAGCGACTGGTCTGTGTGTGTGTGTGTGTGTGTGCGCGCGCGCGCGCGCGCGCGTGCGTGCGTGTGCGTGTGTATGTATACAAAATATCTCAAGAACGGAACATCGTACGAACTTGAAACTTAAGATACATACCCTTACCGGACCCGACACGAACATTTTCATCAAAATCGGTCAACGGGAAGTAGTAGTTTATTCGTGTAATTTTTCACTTTTTTGTGATTTTCTCAAAAACTGATCCTACGATTTTTTTTAAAATCGCCTGGTTTACTAAATTTTTTATTCTCTACACGATAGGGTAGGCATCATGTGTGCTGAAATTCTTGGTGAGGGTGTTTTCTCGAAAAAACGTTGTTTGTTTACTGTCTCGACTTCCATTTGCCCGATAACCCGTCGAATTTCCTCCTTCAAGTCATTGATGTTTCGGGGTTTATTGACATACACCAATGACTTCAGATGACCCCAAAGAAGAAAGCCACAAGGCGTCAAGTCACACGACCTTGGTGGCCATTGATGGTCGGAATTACGAGAAATGATGCGATCCTGGAACCGTTCACGGAGCAACAACATTGTTTCTCGTGCAGCAACTGAATTTTATACGGGTGATATTGGAGATCGTACCGAAGAATTCTCCGTACAGAAGAACATCTTAAACCCAATTGTTGAGAACGGCAACGTATTGATTTTGCTGGGCTAACAGCCACACTGTCACGAACCAACGCAACGTTCTGCTCAGTTCGGCCAGAACGACGACGTCCAGAACTTTTAAGGTCGACTGTTGAACCCGTCTCAAAAAACTTTTTCATGAGCCTGCGAACTGTTAATTCATTCGGTGCTTCATTACGTCCTAGAGTACCGCGAAGTCGTCTGACAGTAGCCGCATAACTCTCTCCACTCTGGTAAAATGTTTTGACGATTAACACTCGTTGTACAATAGTAAACTTCTCCATGGTTAGACACAGACTGCGAGAGTACTACACTGCGAACAAGAGAAACTACAACTGAATCGTCAATCGGAATGTTCTCCGAAATAGAAATGAGGTCTAACAATGTTGTCAACCGATAAACAAAAATTTACCAGCCGTTTAAAAACCGGCGCTCTTTTTGAATCACCCGTTACTTTGTACCATTTCATGAAAACACTAAAACCTTCGCGAACGATCCTTTTCGATTTTGTCACAGTATTATCTCAGTTATGGTATAAATCGTGCGAATCGCACCGCACCGTGTGCGGAGGGCCTTTAAGTCACTATATATATATATATATTTGGTACGTTGAGGGTGGTACCGCTGACTGCCGTGATAATTGACGTTCTCCGGCCACACCCCACCTTCGCCGCCGCCTCTCGCACTTCCCTTTTTGCTAACACCACCTTACTTTAGGACACCACCATAAGGGAAGTCTCTAGAGCGTGACCGTTGCGTTAGTTTTGGGAACTATCAACCTCTCTTGACATATTGCTGCTCTCTTTCTGTTGCCGGAGCTTCTCTACCTCACCGTAAACCTTTTCCACGGCTTAAAATTCTAGGCTGTTCCCCATTCGATCCCGCTTTTCCCCCAGATCCAACATCCATCCGTTGGAAATTTATTTTTTAAACCGTCTCCGTTAAAAGATCATTTGTCTCTTTTAACAAATGCGATTTTTATAATATGCACGAAACTTACTTTATAACTCACTCAAAGCACGTTTACAAGTCGACTTTAACTTACGAGTATTAAAGTTCTCTTCATGTCTCTATGTAGCCTACTTAGATACGTTAAGTGTATTCATTGAAAATAAAATTATTACAGTAATTGATTAAAAAGAAAAAAAAACAGGTTACGTCTACTATCTATCTACAGTTGAGCCGTTGTTAGTTTGCTCCTCCTCCTCCTCCTCCTTCTGTCAACAAACAGAAGCCACCTACTACAGGGTGCACGCTACACTCCACCACTTTATGGATCTCGTATTCGTATTAAGTTAAATATTTTTTAAATTATAAGTTCTTAAAGTACTAAAAACATCAATCATCATATGATGTAGTAGGCCTAACAATTTCATTTATAAAAATACTTTTAAAAGTATTTTTTACTTTTATACGGATTTGAATACTAGACAGTGGTTACCGATGTACTTTGATGGTTGGGGTTCAATTAACCATACTCAGTGAGTGTGTCTGTAGAAGACTACACAGTCTCATTTACACGTCATACACATCATCCTCATCTCATTGGGTCATGGGGTTGCTTATTGTTCTCAATTCAACAGATTGCAACGTACACAAATTAGGAAAAAAAAAGTATTTTGTGTTTAAATACTACTTTTGAAAGTATTTTGTTGTTACTTTTTAATCAGCGTGTACACATTTTGATATAGTGCGCATGCTCAGTGACGCCATTATTTGTTTACATTAGGAGCAAACTAACAGAGGCTGGACTTTATCTATCCATTGGATAAAAACAGATTGCGTCTACAAAGCAGAGACCACCACTACAACACTATACTATTATTCAAGGCTGTTTAGCTAATTATTAAAATTAAAATGCTAATTTTTAACATTTTTCTTGAGTGGAAATAACTTTGATTAGTACGTCTTTTACACGTGTACCTCTTCTGTTGTTTAATGGTTCAGTAATATATTTGGCTAAAATAAATAAATAATAAAACAAATAAAATAAATAAATAAATAAAAAATAATATAAAAAATAAATAAATAAATAATAAAATAAAAAATAAATAAATAAAGGGCTAAAATAAATAGTTCTGTTTCTTGTCACATGGTCAGCCAATTAAATGACTGAATCATTTAACAACAGAAGAGGCAGAGGTGTAAAAGACACTAATCAAAGTTATCTTCTCTGAGAGTAATGAATTTCATTATACAGTTGGACCCTGAGGTGAATGAAGTGAAGGTGTCATTTACAGAGTGGAAAATACGTGCTTTTCAGAGGGCCCGGCATGCTGATAAGCGTACTTTTCCACTGAGTGAGTTGTGGCAATGGTAAACCACCTCACTCCTCGTTTTACTTCGTAAAACCTCTAGAGGTTCAAACCAGCCTTTCGGCTGTTGACCTAAATAACAGCAATATATTTGGCTAACCATGTGATAAGAAACAGAACTATTTTTTGAACCAGATCGAGTGTAAATAATTTAACACTCTACCTGTGTTATATGGGCAAGTTAATAGGTTAATAGTTGTTTTTCTTATACAGTAGAACTTTGATAGTTCGACACTTTGTGGTTGTCACTTACATTTAATTTTTTTTTTAATTTTAATTTTGTATGATATAGGGTGATTCAAAAAGAGCGCCGGTTTTGATATATCAAATTAAGAGATTTATTTTATTGAAAAACTGAAAATAAATACATCAACAAGTTCATCTTTCCTTCCGATTTTATGTATGAAAAATGATGTCATGCATGTGTCCTCCTCTACTGCGCTGGCACGCATCAACTCTGTCCATGAAATTGGATATTACTGCACGACAAGTTTCGACTTCCATTTGCCCGATAACCCGTCGAATTTCCTCCTTCAAGTCATTGATGTTTCGGGGTTTATTGGCATACACCAATGACTTCAGATGACCCCAAAGAGGAAAGTCACAAGGCGTCAAGTCACACGACCTTGGTAGCCATTGATGGTCGGAATTACAAGAAATGATGCGATCCTGGAACCGTTCACGGAGCAACAACATTGTTTCTCGTGCAGCGTGACAGGTGGCACCATCCTGCTGAAACCACAACTCGTCAATGTCCATTCCATCCAAATGACGCCACAAAAACTCCCTAATCATCGTACGGTATCGGTAACAGCCACACTGTCACGAACCAACGCAACGTTCTGCTCAGTTCGGCCAGAACGACGACGTCCAGAACTTTTAAGGTCGACTGTTGAACCCGTCTCAAAAAACGTTTTCATGAGCCTGCGAACTGTTGATGCATTCGGTGCTTCATTACGTCCTAGAGTACCGCGAAGTCGCCTGACAGTAGCCGCATAACTCTCTCCACTCTGGTAAAATGTTTTGACGATTAACACTCGTTGTGCAATAGTAAACTTCTCCATGGTTAGACACAGACTGCGAGAGTACTACACTGCGAACAAGAGAAACTACAACTGAATCGTCAATCGGAATGTTCTCCGAAATAGAAATGAGGTCTAACAATGTTGCCAACCGATAAACAAAAATTTACCAGCCGTTTAAAAACCGGCGCTCTTTTTGAATCACCCGTTATTTGATTCAATGGGGTTCATGACAAGCCTACTGAAGTAAGCAGTAGCAAAAACAATTTTCTGGTGGTAAGTGATGAATTTATCATTGGTGATAAACTTTCAGTTTATCAGTTTTATTTGACATGTCCTATACTCTCTTTGGAGTCTCCTGGATGCAAGTAAAAAAAAAAAAAAACATGGACAATAGTGGATAGTGTACGGTTGGAAGGTCCACGAGTAATTTAGTACAGTTGGTCACCCGTTTTCTATGTCGTATTATTGTAAATTGTTGTTTAGGTCAACAGCCGAAAGGCTGGTTTGCACCTGTAGAGGTTTAACTAAGTAAAACGAGGAGTCAGGTGGTTTACCATTGCCACAACTCACTGAATGGAAAAGTACGCTTATCAGCATGCCGGGCCCTCTGAAAAGCACATATTTTCCACTCTGCAAATGACACCTTCACTTCATTCACCACACAATCCAACTGTATAATGAAATTCATTACTTTCAGAGTGGAGATAACTGTGATTAGTGTCTTTTACACCTCTACCTCTTCTCTTATTAAATGATTCAGTCATTTAATTGGGTGACCATGTGATAAGAAACACAACTATTTATTTTAGCCCTGCAACTAACAGATTGAGTGCAAATATTAAGAACAGATTAAGTGCAAATAATATTGTAAATTATCACATTTTTTTAAAAATGTATATTTTGTTAGTATTCTCTCTGAGTTGGTGGAGTTCATGTAAAATCAGTGTGTGTTTTGTTGTTATTATTACTTTCTCTTGGCTATATGAATATATAAGAAGGAAAGTATTGTTTTCATGTCGATTTTTCGAAATCGAGTTTAGTTTTCAGTTTTTTTAAGGTTACGGCTTTAATAGCCTATGCATTTTAGCGCAAAAATTTATGTAACAAAAGTTGTAGAGAATTTAAAATTCTACAACTTTAATTCAAACGTTTGTTTGTATAACGCTTAGTTTAGCAGTAATTAGCAATTTTCTGTTTTATCTCACGGAAACGTGTAAAAATCGATTTTTTTTAAGATTTCGGCCTTAGAATTACATTTTACGACAAAAGTGTATATAATTATATTTATAGGAAATTAAAAGATCTACAACTTTTATTTAAAGCATTTTTCTCTACAGAGCCTAGTTTAGCGTGAAAGAGTGATTTTCCGTATTTTTAACCTAAACTGAGGTTGATTTTCATTTTGCGTCTTTCACTCATTATTAAAATAAGGTTATGTTTATTGAGGTTAGTTTTTTGTTTATTTCCAATGTTTTATTAATAATGTTAGGTTATATTGTTAAATATTTGCATTGGCAAGAGAAAGTTGTGTGAGTGTTTCACACCAGATTTTTCTTATTATTATTATTATTATTATTGTTGTTTTTTACTTTCTCTTGCCTATATGAATATATAGGAAGGAAAGTAGGCCTTATTGTTTTCATGTCGATTTTTCGAAATCGAGTTTTCACTTGATCTATACGTTTTCAGACCCCCTGAACCCAAAAAACATTTTTTTAGCGATTTTTCGGTGTGTCTGTGTGTGAGTGTGTGTGTATGTGTGTGTGTGTATACAAAATATCTTAAGAACGGAACATCGTACGAACTTCAAACTTGAAACTTAAGTTACATACCACTACCGGACCCGACACGAAAATTTTCATAAAATCGGTCAACCGGAAGTAGTAGTTTATTCGTGTAATTTTTCACTTTTTCGTGATTTTCTCAATAACTGGTCCTACGATTTTTTTAAAATAGCATCATTTACTCAGTTTTTTATTCTCTACAAGATAGGGTAGGCGCCATGTTTGCTGAAATTTTGCGTGAGGCTGTTTTTACGTAAAAACATTTTCTTTTTAAGATTGCGGCTTTAATATGCATTTTAGCGCAAAACGTTATATAATAAAAGTAAACGTTATATATAATGTAGAAAATGTAAAATTCTACAACTTTTATTTCAAACATTTTTTTGTATAACGCTTAGTTTAGCGGTAATTAGCAATTTTCTGTTTTTTTCTCACGAAAACGTGTGAAAAATAGATTTTTTTTCAAGATTTCGGCCTTAGAATACATTTTACGACAAAATTGTATATAATCAAATTTATAGGAAAAGATCTACAACTTTTATTTAGAACATTTTTCTCTATATAGCCTAGTTTAGCGTGAAAGAGTGATTTTCCGTATTTTTAAGCTAAACTGAGGTTGATTCTCATTTTGCGTCTTTCGTTCATGATTAAAATTAGGTTATGTTTATTGAGGTTAGTTTTTTGTTTATTCCTAATGTTTTATTAATAAAGTTAGGTTATATTGTTAATTATTTGCATCGGCAAGAGAAAGTTGTGTGAGTGTTTCACACCAGATTTTTATTATTATTATTGTTGTTGTTTTTATTATTAGACGAGTATGAAACAGTTAAATTAGGTATGCATTGCTTCTGGTACATGAGGTGCCGTTGTCCGTATAAAATTGTCACGGGAACAAACTTAAATTATTCATAGTTTTGTGTTCACGCACCATGAAATTGTACTACAGTCTCCCATAAAATGTAATCCTTGATCCATCCATCTATTACTTACCTATCCATTTTATTCCATAAATGTATCTGTAAATATCTTTTTTTTTATATCTGTTGAAAATTTCAAAGTATTCATCATCAATGGTTTTTCACGGCTTTTATTTGTATCTGAATGAAAATATTTTTCATCATCGAACAATTTTTACTTTCTCTTGCCACCTGAATGAATACTTAGGAAAGTAGAGGTATTATTTTCACTGCGATTTTTACAAATCGAGTTTTTAGCGGAAAGACACGTTTTCTTGCCCCCTGGAATCAAAAAAACATGTTTTTAGCAGACACGTTTTCTGGCCTCCTGGAATCAAAAAATCAATGTTATTAGCAGACACGTTTTCTGGCCCCCTCGAATCAAAAAAACATGTTTTTAGCGGACACGTTTTCTGGCCTCCTGGAATCAAAAAATCATGTTATTAGCAGACACGTTTTTTGGCCCCCTGGAATCAAAAAAACATGGTTTTAGCGCGTGCGCGCGCGTGTGAGTGTGTGTGAACAAAATACCACAGTATGTCAAAAATGGAATATCGTTAGAAATTGAATGTTGGAATTAAGTTAGGTAGGCCTACCACAGTAGAAAACCCGACATGAATAGTTTTATCGAATCGGTCTACTAGAAATTATAATTACATTGCTATAAAAATTGTAAATTGTTTTATTTGTTTACATTTTTAATTATTTACTTTTTTGCCTTAAAATGCATATTAAGGCATATTAATCTTAAAAAGAAGAGTTTCGAAGAAAAGAAGAAAAAAGCACTTCCGGTCAAAACCGGAACTTAAACCCAAATTTAGGTCCACTATCATTTTCTGCAGACTACGAATCCATAAACCGTTTGTTCCTGCCTCTTTCTTGTACAGTTCAGCCGTCCTTAGTTTGCTCCTCCTTCTGTCAACAAACAGAAGCCACCTACTACAGGGTGTACGCTACACTCCACCACTTTACAACTATCCTATTCCTCCTATTAAGTTAATTATGTTTTAAATTATAACTACTTAAAACAACAGTCATGATATGTGTAGGCCTAACAATTTCATTTATAAAAATTATTTTTAAAAGTACTTTGTATTTAAATACTTTTGAAGGTATTTTATTGTTACTTATTAATAAGCGTGTACACATTTTTTTTTATAATGCGCACGCGCAGTGACGTCATTATTTGTTTACAATAGGAGCAAACTTAGAAAGGCTGGACTTTAGTGTCTGACAGCTTGTTGTGACGGACGGCATAATTAGATTAGTACTTATAGCATCACAGGTAATTTTTTAAATTTTAAAAAGCGATCCAATGGGGGTTGCTACCCCTACCCAAAAATTATGAAATTTCTAAATATTTAGAATACAAAATGTATTTTAACGGCATGTTTTCGACGTTAAACGTTAAATAACAATTTGGTAACGCGAAAACTTTCAGGTTCCACCCCCTTACCGTTGGTAGGGGGTTCTATTTTTTTACCTCCTGAACGGTGCTTCGTAGAGGAAAATTGTATGGAATCTTTTTTGTGCCTCTCCCAAAGTACTTCAAGGCCATGTAACTAAGGTTTTCCTTTAACCTACCTCTTCGCTAAGAAAACTCAAAACACTAGCATTCCGGCTTTTAGGGCTTGCCGTTTTCACGTTTTTTTTTCTGTACACCTTCACAACGGTTTTTCGCAAACGTTACACATACCCCTAGAGTCACGAAGAATTTATTAAATTTTAGGCGGGGTCCTATGGTGATTACTACCCCAACAAAAATTTTAAAATTTTCGGAATACAAATATTTTTTTAACGACGTGTTATTTAGCGAAGAAAATTACATAAAAATTTTGTAACCCGAAAATTTTTAGGTCGCATGAGAAACGAAAAACTCAAAGTAACATACATTCAAACCACAACATTTGAAGTTGAAATTTTGAAACTTTAAACATTTACCTAAAATTGTAAAACCATCAAATTTTAAATTTTGAAACTCTAAACTTCATCTTTAAACTTTCATATCTTGAAATTTCTAAATATTGTGATCCACCCAGCCCCTTTGGCGGCCGAACTTCACCTTGTGGCGAGTTTATTTCTATAAAATCGGACATGTTTCGTAAACATAATGTATTGTATGAAGCAATTAATTATTATAGTGGAGTGTCTGATTGTTTAAATGATTATTAAATTGGTTTTAACTGCAATTGACTGCCGTATCAAATTAGCCACGTTTCAATATCCGCTGTTTTCAATTAAAAATAATCTCCCGACAGGATCTGCTGCATTGTATAAAATAAGTTATATAGTAAAGAGCCATTGTGAATTGTTATTCACAACACTGTTTAATGTAATTATATTACCATTGTGCTTATTAAATATAAATAATGTTTTTTTTTAATATTTCATTAATTTATTAATTATTACCGACTAGCAATTATTACGTCATAATAAATAATAATTTGTAGGAAAACTGGGGTGCTTAACAGTCATTTATATAAGACTATTGTTTAATTGTTTATTTTATTTTTTATAATTAAAACTACCTGACCATAACAGACAGGTGGAGGTTAAATTATTTACACTCAATCTGTTCATTGCAGGGCTAAAATAAATAGTTGTGTTTCTTATCACATGGTCAGCCAATTAAATGACTGAACCATTTAATAAGAGAAGAGGTAGAGGTGTATTGTGACACTAATCACAGTTATCTTCTCTGAAAGTAATGAATTTCATTATACAGTTGGACCATGTGGTGAATGAAATGAAGGTGTCATTTGCAGAGTGGAAAATATGTGCTTTTCAGAGGGCCCGGCATGCTGGTAAGCGTAATTTTCCACTGAGTGAGTTGTGGCAATGGTAAACCACTTCACTTCTCGTTTTACTTAGTAAAACCTCTAGAGGTTCAAACCACCCTTTCGGCTGATGACCTAAACAACAACAAATAAAACTATCGGTACCCGGCGCGCGTTGCTACGCCCAACAACAAAAAACGTTTTTATGGAAAATATGAAATTTATTTTATTTTATTTAAGGCTTGTTAGCGTAGTGGTTAGCGCAAGTGGTTTCTACGCCGGGGTACCGGGTTCGATTCCCGGTCAGGTCTGGCATTTATTATTAAATTACTAATATTGCTATAAAAAAAATAGGGGTTGGTGGTAGCAGGGTGAAAATTTAGGAGTGTATGTATTTTTTAATGCCACATTATAAAAAAATAAAAATTTGTCCAAAAAATTAAAAACATTTTTTGGGGTGGACCACACTTATCACTTAGGCGTATAAAAAAATATTTAAAAACCTATTCTCAGACCTACCAAGTGTAACTATAAAATTTCATCAAAATCGGTTAAGCCGTTTCGGAGGAGTATGGCAACTAACACTGTGACATGAGAATTTTGTATATTAGATTATTATCATTCAATCCTGTCCCGTATGAGCCATGTAAGTGAGTTAGTCATAAATTTAGGTGTAACACAAGGATTTAATTTATCTCCGCTTCCTTTTAATATGTAAATTAATTACGCTTTTTGAGTGTGGCGAACAATTAGTTCTAAGGGCATTGAAGTAGGGAAAGGGAAATATTTAAATAGTATGCTAATATTTGCAGAAGATCAGGTTCTGATATCAGAGTCTGAAGATGGTTTGCAGAAAGGTGTTTTTAATCTGAGCACAATATTTCAAGAGTATAACTTTCATATATCCGCTGATAGAACAAAATCGATGGCTTTCGCATACCAACGAAAATAGTTATCAATGAGGCCCTGAAAGAGAAGGCACAGCATTTTTAATACTTGGGATGTGATTTAATGTACGCTAGAAATGGAGACTTGATCGAGAAACTGAATCGTTTTTGGTATAATATGTGGGACGATAGCGTGTTCACCGGCCAAAAGAGTTCACAGTGATACCCAGTTCAAGTTTCACAGGATTTTGGCTGTTCCACCTTGCTCTGTATACCTGTAAACTCTGGCTGCTGTATACCTTGGACAATTTGAATTGACACAAGCTATTGACTTTATTTACATCAATTTTTTCAGAATTAAATTCTCTACAATTGTTGTTCATGGATTTTATGCATTTGTTAGCCATTTAATGGAATTATAGCGCCTCAAACGTAAAAAACGTGTTTTTTGACATTAAATTTTTGTGTTTTAAGCAAGTTATTTTACAAACTAAGGGACTTACAGTTCTGGGACCTAGTTTAATCAATTTTTCAAGTTAAAATTCATATGAAACGATTAAATGTTTGTCTTAATTACCGTTCTAATTGGTTCAATCCGGTTTCATTTAATTCTCGGAGTGGAAATCTGGGCGAAATCTTTCGCTGGACCTATCTCGGTAACGAAGCATTTCCAGATATATGTTTATATGAACTTTTTGTCTTGTTTTTAGGTCTACAGTCACCTGTTGAAATGTTTTCCTTTCCTCCTGGTCCACCCTTTATATATATAAAATTCGATGTATGTGTGTGTGTGTGTGTGTGTGTGTGTGTGTATGTTCCCCTTTATCTCCTAAATTACTGAACCAATTTTCATGCAAATTTTTTTATGTTGTAACTATGATGCCGGTCCAGGTTTTAGGCTATTGAAACCCTTAAAAAGTTAGCCCTAACGGGTTGCAAATAATGTTTGTCCTAAATTAAGGCTTTTATGAGATTAGATAGAAAATGCTTGCAGCGAAATCTACCGAATATTTTGTGAACTATGTAGAAAAGCATTGAGCCGTGTTCGAGGTTATGTTTTTGTTGATGTACGTGTACTTTGTTGTGATTTTAAGTAAGCATTAATTTAAATAAAACAAATTAAATTCACAATTGTCATTATTTAAATGTTTTTTTTTTTTAATATTGCCGGTTAAATATATGCCAACACCACCGGGTTGGTCTAGAGGTAAAGTCGTCGCCAAAATCAGCTGTTGTAACAGCTGATTTTCGGAGACGAAGGTTCCTGGTTGAAATCCTAGTAAAGGTAGTTACTTTTATACGGATTTGAATGCTAGACAGTGGTTACCGGCGTACTTTGTTGGTTGTGGTTTAATTAACCATACTCTCTCAGGAATGGTCGACCTGAGTCTGTATAAGACTACACAGTCTCATTTACACGTCGTACACATCATCCTCATCCCATTGGCTCATGGGGTTGCTTATAGTTCTAAATTGAACAGATTGCAACTGACACATATTAGGAATTAAAAAATATATAGTATATTTTCCGGGGGCGTAGCAACGCACGCCGGGTACCGCTAGTACATGTATATACAGGGTGATTCACGAAGGTATGCAGAAACTTTAGGAGCTCATTGTACATGTAAAAATAATGAAAAAAGTTTATATAAACATGGGTCCGGAAATGCTTTGTTTCCGAGTTACGGCTAGCGAAAGTTTCGCCCAGATTTTAGCTCACCAGGTGAAATGAGGTCTTCCTGGAATTCTGGTAAGGTAGATTAAGGGGCGAATTCAATCATTTCTTATGGTTTTTGATCTGATAAATTGAATAAAACAGGTCCCAGAACTGTAAGTTCTGGGAAAATGAAAAAATGTGTTTTCTTTCACTCCATTTTTTGCATTTGTCACTGGTTTTCTCAAAAACTATTTAACTTACAGTTCTGGGACCTGTTTTATTCAATTTATCAGCTCAAAAACCATAAGAAGTGATTGAATTCGCCCCTTAATCTACCTTACCAGAATTTCAGGAAGACCTCATTTCACCTGGTGAGCTGAAATCCAGGCAAAATCTTTCGCTAGCCGTAACTTGGTAACGTAGCATTTCCGGACCCATGTTTATATAAACTTTTTTCATTATTTTTACAGGTACAATGGGCTCCCAAAGTTTCTTCATATCTTCGTGAATCATCCTGTATCATAAAGTAGAGGAAAAATCTTCTGGAACTTTGTAGTGCACTGTTGGTCTAATGTTGCTATGTAGCTAATAAAAATGGTAGAGAAGAAAAAGTCGATGTTGAATTTCATAAAGCAGAATTTATTGTTTTACACGATGACATTTATACCCTATCATGCATGAATTTTTTAAAGTAATACGTACCGGGATGTAATTTTCCACGTGTTAAATATTTATTATTTTGTCACTATTATAAATACATAGGTAGTCTACTAGCTTATATTCTTGTGAAATCTCCACTAAAAAACACAATTTTGTTGGAATTTCATTTTCCCTAGTTTAAGTTACGTATTCGAGAAGTTGACGATAATATTTCATTTAAAATTAATCTGTTATTTTTATTATTTTTACTTTATTTTGCTCTATAAGGATATATAGGAAAGGAAGTACAGTAGAACCTCTTTAATCCGGCACGTTTGGGAATCGAAGCTTGCCGGATTAAAGGAAATTCCGGACTATGGAGGTTATTTATAAAAATAACAGGAGCCGTATAAAAAATAACACAATTCGCACAAGAAACTTTTACTGTATGTATTTATTATTTAAAAAATATAAATCAATATTTATAAGTACAGGAGAAATATTAAAATGCATTTTAATGCGGTACAGTACATGATGAATTAAATTTGAATACAGTACAGTACCTTGTACTATTGGTGGTTTTTAGCAACAGCACTGGTAGATGGCTGGAAAAAAGATCTAATATCTACTTGCTTTTTACGACTGGTATTTTTTTTTAATTTAAAAAATCATTTTTTATTTCATGCAAGTTCATATTTTCGGCCATAATGTATTGTTTATTTGACTCATTAAATTTTACAAACGTGACGCTTTGTGGCTGTTGAGTGTCGGGTTGCTCACTTTACAATGTTCATCGTGAAGAAGGCATTTCTATAATTTTTGTCTATTGCCGTTGATGCCGGATTATAGACAATTCCGGACTTTAGAATGCCGGATTAAGGAAATTTTACTGTATTGTTTTCGTGTCGATATTTTGAAATCGAGTTTTTACCGGGTATACACGTTTTCAGACCCCCGGAACCACAAAACATGTTTTTAGCGATTGGTCTGTGTGTGAACAAAATATCTCTTGAACGGAATAGCGTTTGAAGTTGAAACTTGAAACTTGAAACTTAAGTTAGGTACTACTAGAGGACTCGACACAAACATTTTCATTTAAAACCGTCTACCGGAAGTAGCAGTTTATTCAGTAATTTCGTTTTTTTGCGATTTAATTTCAAAGACGGCTTCTACGATTTTTCTTAAAAATTGCCTTATTTACTACATTTTGTATGTTCTACAAGATAAGGTAGGCGCCATGTCTGCTGAAATTCTTGGGGAGGCTGTGCTCTCGCACAAAAAATTGATTTTTTAAGATTGCGGCCTTATAGGGCCTGGCCTATGCATTTTTGGGCAAAAGTGTAAATAATAAAAGTTGTAGACTATTAAAAAACCTACAACTTTCATTTCAAACATTTATTTTTGTATAACGCTTATTTTAGCGGTAATTAGCGGTTTTCTGATTTTTTTCCTTGAAAAATCTGTAAGAAAATGGATTTTTTAAGATTTCGGCCTTAGTATGCGTTTTACGACAAAAAAGGTTGTAATCTAATTTACAGGAAATTACAAGATCTACAACTTTTATTATAACCATTTCTGTCTACAGAGTTTAGTTTAACGTGGAATAGTGATTTTCCGTATTGTTAAACCAAACTGAGGGTGGTTTTCATTTTGCATCATTCACTCATGATTAAAATAAGGTTATGTTTTTGTATATTACTTTCTCTTGCCTATAGGAATATATAGAAAGGAAAGTATTGTTTTCATCTCCATTTTAACAAATCCCCTCTTCACCGGATCTATACGTTTTCAGACCCCCTGAACCCAAAAAAAACATGTTTTTAGCGATAAATCTGTGCGCGCGCGCGCGTGTGTGTGTGTGTAATTACAGAATATCTCAAGAACGGAACATCGTTCGAACTTCAAACTTGAAACTTAAGTTACATACCACTACCGGACCCGACACGAACATTTTCATCAAAATCGGTCAACCGGAAGTAGTAGTTTATTCGTGTAGTTTTTCACTTTTTTGCGATTTTCTCAAAAACTGGTCCTACGATTTTTTTTAAAAATCGCCTGATTTACTCTGTTTTTTTATTTTCTACAAGATAGGGTAGGCGTCATGTTTGCTGAAATTCTTTGTGAGGCTGTTTTCACGTAAAAAAATATATTTTTTTAAGATTAAGGCTTTAATAGTCTATGTATTATAGCGCAAAAATGTATATAATAAAAAATGTAAAGAAATTAAAATTCTACAACATTTATTTCAAACATTTTTTTTGTATAACGCTTAGTTTAGCGGTAATTAGCGATTTTCTGTTTTTTCTCACGAAAACGTGTCAAAAGTGTCGAATTTTTTAAGATTTCTGCCTTAGTATGCATCTTATGACAAAAATTTATATAGCAAATTTATAGAAAATTAAAAGATCTACAACTTTTATTTAGAGCATTTTTCTCCACAGAGAGTAGTTTAGTGTGAAGAGTGATTTTCCGTATTTTAAAGCCAAACTGAGGTTGATTTTCATTTTGCGTCTCTCACTCATGGTTAAAATTAGGTTATGTTTGTTGAGGTTAGTTTTTTTGTTTATTTCTAAAGTTTTATTACTAATGTTAAATTTATTGTTAATTATGTGCACTGGCAAGAAAAAGTTGTGTGAGTGTTTCACACCAGTTTTTGTTTTTACTGTAATCGTTCATTTATTCTCTTTGTACAGTTGTTCTGGATCTTGTAACCTTAGTTTGTCCGTTTACTATCTTTGTACCCATTAGGCCTATCTTGCGGAGGATGTCTATGTAAAATATCTCTGTTTCGCTTAAACCGGCCTTTTTGGTTATTTAAAGACACTAATCCGCGTACAGACACTGGTTTTAACTCAATATTATAATAGCTATGACCTTATTATGGACCTTAAGAGCCTTGTTGTGGAAAGGAATATTTTGAAGGGAAATGTAGGCTAAGGAAAAGTCTCTCATTAAATAAATGATTATTGTTGACACTCGGTTTAGAAAAGGCCGTTGAGTGTTTTAAGTAAACGGCCTGAAATTAATTGAAGCATGTATTATTATAAAATTGTTAGAAAAGTAAGGAAAATTAAGTTGTACAAAGTGAGTCAAAAAGTAGTCTTAAGATATGTATTTTAACAAAGGGTCGGTTACAATTTGCTGAACTTTCTTCCGGTTGTTTATCTTTCGTTACTTAACATTTTACAAGTTAATAAATAAGGTAAAAATTATGTTCGCCCTAAAATACTTACGATGTTTACTTACATAATAGGCTTATTAATTATTTGTATGTTAACCAACCGGGTTGGTCTAGAGGTAAAGTCGTCGCCAAAATCAGCTGTTTAACAGCTGATTTTCGGAGACGAAGGTTCCTGGTTGAAATCCTAGTAAAGGTAGTTACTTTTATATGGATTTGAATGGTAGACAGTGGTTGTGGGTGTAGTTTGATGGTTGGGGTTCAATTAACCATACTGTGTGAGTGTGTCTGTATGAGACTACACAGTCTCATTTACACGTCATACACATCATCCTCATCTCATTGGGTGATGGGGTTGCTTATTGTACTCAATTGAACAGAACAGATTGCAACGTACACAAATTAGGGATTACAAAAAGAAAACTTATTTGTATTTAAAGCTCTGTCTCGCTAATATTTTGCATTTTATACCCGACGTAATCTAATTGATTAGGTGGGGTACAAGGACAGAAAAATGGTACAAAATTTTAAAACTTAAATACCTTATCAAGTAAACGTTAGCAACGGGGCTTTTATGCCCATAAGGGGCAGGTGGAGTGTTAAATTAATTGCATTCGATCTGTTGGTTCAAGGGCTACAAAAAATAGTTGTGTTTCTTATTACATAGTCAGCCAATTGAATGAGTGAATCATTCAAGAAGAGAAGAGGTAGAGGTGTGTTAGGTGACACTAATCACAGTTATCTACTCTGAAAGTAATGAATTTCATTGTACAGTTGGATCCTGTGGTGAATGAAGTGAAGGTGTCATTTACAGAGTGAAAAGTAGATGCTTTTCAGAGGGCCCACCATGCTGATGAGCATTATTTTAACTGAGTGAGGGAGGCTATTGTAAATCACGTGACTCCTCGTTTGTACTTAGTAAAGCCTGTAGAAGTTCAAAGGAGCTCTTCGGCTGATCACCTAAACTACAACGAGTACATTTTTACTATTTTATAACCTTTTATCCAAGTAATATAGTAAATATATAACTGAAACAATAAGGTGTGTTACAATTACACAACTTTGTCTTGCCAATGCAAATAATGAACAATCTTCTTTTTCTTCTTCATCTTACTTACTATCAAGGATTAGTGTGTGTGTGTGTGTGTGTGCGCGCGCGCGCACACACACACACGCACACACACACACAGACCAATCGCTAAGCGCGCGCGCACACACGCACACAGACCAATCGCTAAAAACATGTTATTTGGGTTCAGGGGGTCTGAAAACGTGTATAACAAGTGAAAACTCGATTTCTTAAAATCGACATGAAAACAATACTTTCCTTCCTATATATTCTATACGCAAGAGAAAGTATATAGACCTATGTATAAATTTTAAATATTGTAACGACGTGACGATGTAGCCTAAACCAGGAAAGCGCTTTGCTTTCGGTAGCCTACGTGTTTTCACTTATCATTATCCGTTCTGTTGGTTATTTTAATTTCATTTACAATGGGTAAAATAAAAATTTACTTATACCTAATATCTTGTTTTCTGTTTCAGGTAAGAATCAGTGATTGTTATACTTTAATTGAATTCTTTCATGGTATTATTGTTATTCCGATCGTCTTAACAGGTACTGTCAATAAAATTATCAATTTTAAAATTTTAACCGTACGAATTTTTCAGCCATCTACCTCGTCCGGGACTTAAGAAACAAAAAAATATTTGTGTAAGGGTTGGAACACCATTTTCCAAACCCTTACAGGTACTTTGTTTAATCGTTAATTGTTAATTTTTTTAGGTGCATAATTGGTGAAATGTCCACCGAGTTTCTGCCATGTAGCTAGGCGGGAACTTAGTCAACTTAATACTACTTATGTAAGGGTTGATCATCAATCACCCTTTTCAACTCCTTATCGGTATATTTTACAAATCATTGAGGTATAATTTTTTTAAACTATGCTATAGATAAATGCTTATAACAGACAGATGGAGTGTCAAATTATTTACACTCAATCTGTTAGTTGCAGGGCTAAAATAAATAGTTCTGTTTCTTATCACATGGTCACCCAATTAAATGACTGAATCATTTAAGAAGAGAAGAGGTAGTGGTGTACTGTGACACTAATCACAGTTATCTCCTCTGAAAGTAATGAATTCCATTATACAGTTGGACCTTGGGGTGAATGGAGTGAAGGTGTCGTCATTTGCAGAGTGGAAAATATGTGCTTTTCAGAGGGCCCCCCATGCTGACAAGCGTACTTTTTCATTCAGTGAGGAAGGCAATTATAAACCACCTTACCCCTCGTTTTACTTAGTAAACCTCTACAGGTTCAAACCACCTTTCGGATGATGACCTAAACAAACAACGCTATTGATAAGATCTCCACCGAAATTCATCTATCTCATGTCGAAATTAGTTAACAATAAATTTTTGTTTAAAGGTTGAACACCATTTTCATCCTTCTAGGAGTACATTTTAGAAGTGGTTAAAGGGAATTTTTGTAGTTGAACTACAAGTAACTTTGCTACCGATTTTTAGCGATCTAGTTTTTCTGGAAGTTAGTAAACGGAAAATATCGGTTTAATGGTTGAACAAACACCTTTTTCAACCCCTTAACGGTAAAACGGAGAAATCATTTACGTTTAACTTTTCTATTTACAACGAACGGAAGATTCTTTCCAAATTTCAGCTTTCTAGCTATTGTGCAAGTCAATTGGTGAGGGCTTTCCCATATACTCGTATATCGGGTGTTTACTTTACAGTTTACATATTCTGCCAATTCGAATTATAATGAACTCCCCTTGGTACGAACAAAATGAGACTATTCATAATGACTTACAAGTTCCTTACTTTTGAATCCCGTTCGAACCGAGCTACGAGCAGCAACCACAATGCCACCGAAAACCAGCGGTAAAGCGGCCAAGAAGGCGGGCAAGGCGCAAAAAAACATCGCTAAGGGCGACAAGAAGAAGAAGCGCAAGAGGAAGGAAAGCTACGCCGTGTACATCTACAAGGTGTTGAAGCAAGTCCACCCGGACACGGGAATCTCTTCGAAGGCGATGAGCATCATGAACAGTTTCGTCAACGACATATTCGAGCGCAACGCCGCCGAAGCTTCCCGGCTCGCCCACTACAACAAGCGGTCGACGATCACCAGCAGGGAGATCCAGACCGCCGTACGTCTCCTTCTGCTCGGTGAATTGGCCAAGCACGCCGTAAGCGAGAGCACTAAGGCCGTCACCAAGTAGGCCTACACCAGCTCCAAGTAAGAGCTCGGTGCCGCCGCCGCCGGCGGCTTCGCGTACCGTACTTAATTGTGCTCGGCACTATAAAACAATGCTATCAACGTTTCCACAGAAAATTAGCCGGAGATAAAAACGAACTAATCAGAATGATTTGCTCAATTACTTCAGTAGATATCCAATACTCCTAGAAGACTAAAGAGAGCTTTTTTGTTTAGCTTTAAATTCACAGCATTTCATTGCATTCCATATTAGATTTCGTTCAGCACTTTGAATAATCTGCCCACGTTTTTGAGAAAATAACATTTCTGTTTACGGTAACGAATAGTTATATTAATACAGTTAACCTATAGTCCAGCCTCTGTTAGTTTGCTCCTAATGTAAACAAATAATGACGTCACTGAGGATGCGCATTATATCAAAATGTGTACACGCTGATTAAAAAGTAACAATTAAATACTTTCAAAAGTATTTAAATACAAAATACTTTTAAAAGTATTTTTCTGAATGAAATTGTTAGGCCTACAACATATCACGACTGGTGTTTTTAGTATTGTAAGTAGTTATAATATAAAAAATAGTTAACTTAATAGGAGGAGGAATAGGATAGTTGTAAAGTGGTGGAGTGTAGTAGGTGGCTTTTGTTTGTTGACAGACAGAAGGAGGAGGAGGAGCTCAACTGTAGAAAAGGTTCCGCGATATACTCTGTATATAGTATTAGTTGTGGTAGTGTAGTGAAATTGAAGCAGTAGTCGCGCATGCGCACTGATGCTTTCCCCCTTTACCTCTCGTTGTAAAAAGGTAAACTCGTGTTTTAAGTAACTATACGTTGATGAAAATGTACCTTACATAATTAATTGTTTATTAGGTAAAACAAACAAAATAGTCGGGAGTACTTTTGCGCACTAACTTTAAACAAAACTGCTTGAATAATTTAAAAATGTTAAACGATTAAATTTTAAATAGAAAAGTATCAGAACTAGTTTTAAAATATAAATGTTAACACTACACAACCGGAAAGTTTGTAATTTAACAGCAGCAGCTGCATAAAGTAATGCGCAATTGAAATGCATCCCGTGAGCATATTAGGTAACAACTATTAAGTGCTTAAGTTTCATGCAATTTAAATGATACAAAAGTATTTCACCATTGTATCTAATAACAAACATCCTTTCTCGTTGTATTTATCTTTTGAAATGGGTAGCCTAATACGTCTGAAAACTTTATATTCTTCTCATCTTTATACCTACAGTACAATATTCAAATCTCGCTAACATTAGTGGGGTTTATAGAGGGTTAGTGTGTGATCACATGTCGATGTCTGTTTTCTAGGTTCTCCTCCTCCTCCTCCTCCTCCTACTGCTAACCCTCCTCCTCCTACTGCTAATCCTTCTCCTCTTCCTCCTACTGCTAACCCTCCTCCTCCTCCTCCTGCTAATCCTCCTCCTACTGCTAATCCTAATCCTCCTCCTCCTCCTCCTCCTACTGCTAACCCTCCTCCTCCTCCTACTGCTAACCCTCCTTCTCCTCCTGCTAATCCTCTTCCTCCTCCTCCTCCTCCTCCTACTGCTAATCCTCCTCTTCCTCCTCTCCGTCCTCAATCCTTCTCCTCCTCCTCCTCCTACTGCTAACCCTCCTCCTCCTACTGCTAATTCTTCTCCTCTTCCTCCTACTGCTAATCCTCCTCATACTGCTAATCCTTCTCCTCCTCCTACTGCTAACCCTCCTCCTCCTCCTGCTAATCCTCCTCCTACTGCTAATCCTAATCCTCCTCCTCCACCTCCTCCTCCTCCTCCTACTGCTAACCCTCCTCCTCCTCCTACTGCTAACCCTCCTTCTCCTCCTGTTAATCCTCTTCCTCCTCCTCCTCCTACTGCTAATCCTCCTCTCCGTCCTCAATCCTCCTTCTCCTTTTCCTTCTAATTCTCCAACTGGTCGTGTCTTCCGACTTCTTTATAAATCTTTCTCGCGGTCTACCTACATCTCTTCGTCCAGCAGGTTGGTAGTCTAAGGCCGTTTTCGCCCAAATCATATTCATCACTCATTCATATTAAGTATTCCTCCTTGGTGACTGTTTCTAAAAGAGAGGAGACATTTAATGGGCTCGGATTTCCTCATTTTTAATTTGATACGTCAAACTACATTTCGGCCGCTTGGATCTGACGTTCATCCTTTCTCCCAAGTACCCAGCACTCACTACCGTACAGTAATACTGGAACGGCCAAAGTCTTGTGAAACTTCAATTGGGTATCACTGTGAACTCTTTTAGCCGGTGAACACGCTATCGTCCCACATGTTATACCTAAAACGAAACGATTCAGTTTCTCGATCAAGTCTCCATTTCTAGCGTACATTAAATCACATCCCAAGTATTTAAAATACTGTACCTGCTCTTTCAGGGCCTCATTGATAACTATTTTCGTTCGTATGGGAAAGCCATCGATTTTGTTTTAGCAGCGGATATATCAAAGTTATACTCTTGAAATATTGTGCTCAGATTAAAAACACCTTTCTGCAAACCATCTTCAGACTCTGATATCAGAACCTGGTCTTCTGCAAATAATAGCGTACTATTTAAATATTTCCCTTTCCCTACTTCAATGCTTTTAAAATTAATTGTTTGCTACACTCGAAAAGTGTTATCAATATACATATTAAAAAAAAGCGGATAAATTACACCTTTGCCTTTCACCCAAATTTATTAAAAGGATGTTAGTACTTAGAAGATATATATAGTTTAATTTTAGTATATTGGAAATTCTCCCCATAAAAGATAGGTGGATTGTCAAATTATTTACACTTAATCTGTTCGTTGCTAGGCTAAAATAGTTGTAATTCTTATCACATGGTCATCCAATTAAATGACTGAATCATTTAAGAACAGAAGTGGTACAGGTGTAAAAGACACTAATCAGAATTATCTTCTCTGAGAGTAATGACATTAATTATACAGCCAGACTCCGTGGTGAATTAAGTGAAGGTGTCATTTGCAGGGCCCGGAATGCTGATAAGCATACTTTTCCACTCACTGAGGAAGTTGACGGTGAAACAATTGACTCCTCGTTTTACTTAGTAAAGCCTCTAGAAGTTCAAATCGGCTTTTCTGCTGATCGTCTAAACAACATGAGAATTTATTTCCAAGAGAAAGTTGAGACTTACCGTCTAAGAGTCAGAACACTACTTGATGTAAAGCTACGTTAAGCCGTGTAACAACCGGGCTTAATAACAGTTACAAACTAGGGGAAAGAAACGAGTAGAGTTCAGTTCAATTCAGTTTCAGGAGTAGAGTTCAGAGTAGAGTTCAGGAGTAGGGTGCACGCTAGAGTCTCCGACTTTATGGATGTCGTATTCCAATTAAGTTAACTATTTTTTAAATTATAAGCACTTAAAGTACTAAAAACATCAGTCGTGATATGATGTAGGCCTAACAATTTCATTTATAAAAATACTTTTAAAAGTATTTTGTATTTAAATACTTTTGAAAGTATTTAATTGTTACTTTTTAATCAGCGTGTACACATTTTGATATAATGCCGATGCTCAGTGACGTCATTATTTGTTTACATTAGGAGCAAACTAAGAGAGGCTGGACTATAGAGTTATGTTAGGACTGCAGTTTCGTGTGTTCCTAAACACACAGTCTGTGCCCCGCTACTAACACATTCCGCCAAAAAGTATAACAATAACAAAAGAAAAGCTGAGTGCAACATATTTGCGCACGTGCGTTTGTTCTCTGGTATGCGTATTGCTCTTTTCAATTCTTCGAAATAGATAGAGAGAGGGGAGAGAGAGAGAGAGAGAGTGAGAGTGAGAGTGAGAGCGCGGAGGACGACGAAGAGCGGTTTACGGAAGGGTACATCGAGTTGGGATAAATGTTTTTTTTTCATGGCAGTATACTACAGCTCTGCCCAGAGCAGACAGGTGGACTGTCAAATTATTTACACTCAGCCAGTTCGTTGCAGGGCTAAAATAAATATAGGGTGATTCAAAAAGAGCGTCGGTTTTGATATATCAAATTAAGAGATTTATTCCATTGAAAAACTGAAAATATATACATCAACAAGTTCATCTTACCTTCCGATTTCATGTATGAAAAATGATGTCATGCATGTGTCCTCCTCTACTGCGCTGGCACGGATCAACTCTGTCCATGAAATTGGATATTACTGCACGACAAGTTTCGACTTCCATTTGCCCGATAACCCGTCGAATTTCCTCCTTCAAGTCATTGATGTTTCGGGGTTTATTGGCATACACCAATGACTTCAGATGACCCCAAAGACGAAAGTCACAAGGCGTCAAGTCACACGACCTTGGTGGCCATTGATGGTCGGAATTACGAGAAATGATGCGATCCTGGAACCGTTCACGGAGCAACAACATTGTTTCTCGTGCAGAAACTGAATTTTATACGGGTGATATTGGAGATCGTACCGAAGAATTCTCCGTACAGAAGAACATCGTAAACCCAATTGTTGAGAACGGCGACGTATTGATTTTGCTGGGCTAACAGCCACACTGTCACGAACCAACGCAACGTTCTGCTCAGTTCGGCCAGAACGACGACGTCCAGAACTTTTAAGGTCGACTGTTGAACCCGTCTCAAAAAACTTTTTCATGAGCCTGCGAACTGTTGATTCATTCGGTGCTTCATTACGTCCTAGAGTACCGCGAAGTCGCCTGACAGTAGCCGCATAACTCTCTCCACTCTGGTAAAATGTTTTGACGATTAACACTCGTTTGCAATAGTCAACTTCTCCATGGTTAGACACAGACTGCGAGAGTACTACACTGCGAACAAGAGAAACTACAACTGAATCGTCAATCGGAATGTTCTCCGAAATAGAAATGAGGTCTAACAATGTTGCCAACCGATAAACAAAAATTTACCAGCCGTTTAAAAACCGGCGCTCTTTTTGAATCACCCGTTAGTTGTGTTTCTTAACACATGGTCAGCCAATTAAATGACTGAATCGTTTAAGAAGAGAAGAGGTAGAGGTGTACTGTGACACTAATCACAGTTATCTCCTCTGAAAGTAATGAATTTAATTATATACAGTTGGACCCTGTGATGAATGAAGTGAAGGTGTCATTTGCAGAGTGGAAAATATGTGCTTTTCAGAGGGCCCGGCATGCTGATAAGCGTACTTTTCCACTCGGTGAGTGTTGGCAATGGTAAACCACCTCTCTCCTCGTTTTACTTAGTAAAACCTCTACACGTTCAAACCAGCCTACAGGCTCATCACCTAAACAACAACACATACTACAGGTATGACGTTGCGCATGCCGCCGGCCGCATTGGCGAAGTTGGTAACGTGCTCGCCTCTCATCATGCGGTCTTGGGTTCGAATCCCATTCAGGCACGGCATTTTTTCATACGTTACAAAAAATCATTTCATCATTTACCGTCTGCATTAGCAGTAATTGCAGAATAGTCAGACGTTAAACAAAAAAAAAAAAAAAAAGTTGCGCATGCCGGTTGTTATGTGGGGCTATCTTTCAGGGGCGGTTTCAGGGAAGGGGCCATGGGGGCCATAGCCCCCCCCCAAATACTAGGAAAACTTAGTTTAATATTTTCTAAAAGCTATTATTTCTAACAAAACTGAATCCCAATACTCGTACCTATCAATTAACAATAATTATTTTAGTATAAAAATGGGTCAAACAGAAAGTATCTATTTTTACTTTCTCTTGCGTATATGAATATATAAGAAGGAAAGTATTGTTTTCATGTCGATTTTTAGAAATCGAGTTTTCACCGGATCTATACGTTTTCAGACCCCCTGAACCCAAAAAACATGTTTTTAGCGATTAATCTGTGTGTCTGTATGTGAACAGAATATCTCAAGAACGGAACATCGTACGAACTTGAAACTTGAAACTTAAGTTACGTACCACTACCGAACCCGTCACGAACATTTTCATCAAAATCGGTTAAACGGAAGTAGTAGTTTATTCGTGTAATTTTTCACTTTTTTGCGATTTTCTCAAAAACTGGCCCTACGATTTTTTTAAAAATCGCCTTATTTACTAAACGTTTTATTCTCTACAAGATAAAATAGGCGCCATGTATGCTGAAATTCTGGGTAAGGCTGTTTTCACGTAAAAACATTTTCTTTTTAAGATTGCGGCTTTAATTAGCATTTTAGCGCAAAACGTTATATAATAAAAGTTGTAGATAATTTAAAATTCTACAACTTTTATTTCAAACATTTTTTTTGTAAAACGCTTAGTTTAGCGGTAATTAGCGATTTTCTGTTTTTTGCTCACGAAAACTTGTGAAAAATTGATTTTTTAAGATTTCGGCGTTGGTATGCATTTTACGACAAAAGTGTATTTAATCAAATTTATAGGAAATTAAAAGATCTACAGCTTTTATTGAAAGCGTTTTTCACTACAGAGCCTAGTTTAGCGTGAAAGAGTGATTTTCCGTATTTTGAAGCCAAACAGGTCGATTTTCATTTTCCGTCTTTCACTCATGATTAAAATTAGGTAATGCTTTTAGAGATTAGTTTTTTGTTTATTTCTAATGTTTTATTACTAATGTTAGGGTATATTGTTAATTATTTGCATTGGCAAGAGAAAGTTGTGTGAGTGTTTCACACCAGATTTTTAAATAGTATTAAGATAGCAATCAGTGTCAGTAGTCAAAAGCCACTCGCATCCAGTCAGCGACTTCATTTTTCAAAATTTTCTTGATTTACAAGGATTTTGACGTAGCGAAAATTTCTCAATAAATTAAAATTGTGGTTACAGCAGTAGTCTACAGCATAAAAGAGGACTTTTCAAAGACTCAATTACAAACAGTAAGAGCTACATAAAAACAAGATAGCCCCCCCGAAAATCAGCCCTGGAACCGCCCCTGCTATCTGTAACTTGTAATGAAAACAATTTGGGCTTATCTTGTAATTGTTGATAATCGATATTGCTGTTGTTATCGCCGAAGTGAAAATACACAACAGAAAATCTTATCAGATAGCATTATTTTTGTTAAAGTATTGTTTTCCAAATCGAGTAATTTATTTAAGAGCTTAAAGAGACGGGTGTTAAAAACATAAGATACAAATAAAATGTGGGTCTTGGTGTACGGGGGGTTGGAAGGTTGTTTTTCATGGAGATAGATGGGGGGGGGGTATGGGCCATCAAGTACAAGAGAGCTTGGATGCTGTGGTCTTGGTGCTAATTAAGCCGGTGACAGCCACCCCGCCCCTTCTCCGCACTCCTATCCCAGTATCTTACAAGTTATCCTCTTCGATGCCTCTCCCGACTCCCGACCAGACCGCTATCTCATCAGGGAACTTCGTCAAGGGATGGATAGGACCGGGAGAAACGAAAGGTTTCGGTTTACCACTATCACCACCCGTCCACCCCTTTTAAAATGGTACCGCAAAAAGAGGGGTTTGATGCAACTCGTAATCTGATAGGTGAGTGCCGAAGCCAGATAACCATCCCTTCGCCACTTTCCACTTGGGTTGACGCCAAACGGTTTTTTTTAATTTATTGCTTTGTTTCAATCTTGTCAATTTTCTTTACGGTTTTCATTCATTACTATTTTTATTACTTTAGTTTTCATTATTTATCCTCCCCTCTACACCCCCCCCACAATTATTATCTATTTAAAGCTGTATGTAATACATTTTTGAGTATGTCCTACTTCGTATCTATAGGGTGATTCAAAAAGAGCGCCGGTTTTGATATATCAAATTAAGAGATTTATTTTATTGAAAAACTGAAAATAAATACATCAACAAGTTCATCTTTCCTTCCGATTTTATGTATGAAAATTGATGTCATGCATGTGTCCTTCTCTACTGCGCTGGCACGCATCAACTCTGTCCATGAAACTGGATATTACTGCACGACAAGTTTCGACTTCCATTTACCCGATAACCCGTCGAATTTCCTCCATCAAGTCATTGATGTTTCGGGGTTTATTGGCATACACCAATGACTTCAGATGACCCCAAAGAGGAAAGTCACAAGGCGTCAAGTCACACGACCTTGGTAGCCATTGATGGTCGGAATTACGAGAAATGATGCGATCCTGGAACCGTTCACGGAGCAACAACATTGTTTCTCGTGCAGCGTGACAGGTGGCACCATCCTGCTGAAACCACAACTCGTCAATGTCCATTCCATCCAAATGACGCCACAAAAACTCCCTAATCATCGTACGGTATCGGTCTCCAATTACTGTCACGGCTTGTCCTTCTTGATTTTCAAAAAAGTAAGGGCCGATGACACCGCCCGACCAAAAGCCGCACCAAACTGTCACTCGCTTTGCATACATTTCCCTTTCATTAACCACGCGAGGGTTTTTTAAACCCCACATACGGCAGTTCTGTTTATTAACAAAACCGTTTAAGTGGAAGTGCGCCTCATCACTGAAAATGATTTTGTTTGCGAAGGTGTCATCATCCTGCCGTTTTCTCAATACCCAGTCAACAAACTGTCGTCTCTTCTGGTGGTCTGCCACTTTCAAATGTTTCGTCAATTGAATTTTATACGGGTGATATTGGAGATCGTACCGAAGAATTCTCCGTAGAGAAGAACATCTTAAACCCAATTGTTGAGAACGGCGACGTATTGATTTTGCTGGGCTGACAGCCACACTGTCACGAACCAACGCAACGTTCTGCTCAGTTCGGCCAGAACGACGACGTCCAGAACTTTTAAGGTCGACTGTTGAACCCGTCTCAAAAAACTTTTTCATGAGCCTGCGAACTGTTGATTCATTCGGTGCTTCATTACGTCCTAGAGTACCGCGAAGTCGCCTGACAGTAGCCGCATAACTCTCTCCACTCTGGTAAAATGTTTTGACGATTAACACTCGTTGTGCAATAGTAAACTTCTCCATGGTTAGACACAGACTGCGAGAGTACTACACTGGGAACAAGAGAAACTACAACTGAATCGTCAATCGGAATGTTCTCCAAAATAGAAATGTGGTCAAACAATGTTGCCAACCGATAAACAAAAATTTACCAGCCGTTTAAAAACCGGCGCTCTTTTTGAATCACCCTTTAGTTGTTGTTTAGGTGATCAGCTGAAAGGCTTGCCTGAATATCTAGAGGTATAGTTCAACCGTTGATAGTTAGCTCCTCCTCCTCCTTCTGTCAACAAAGAAAAGCCACCTACTACAGGGTGCACGCTAGAGCCTGCGACTTTACGAATGTCGTATTCCTATCAAGTTAACTATCTTTTAAATTATAAGCACTTAAAGTACTTCAAACATCAGTCATGATATGTTATAGTAGGCCTAACAATTTCATTTATAAAAATATTTTTAAAAGTATTTTGTATTTAAATACTTTTGAAAGTATTTACTTGTTACTTGTTAATCAGCGTGTACACATTTTGATACAATGCGCATGCTCAGTGACGTCATTATTTGTTTACATTAGGAGCAAACTAACAGGCTGGACTATACTCGTACATGTTTGTGTCTTCCTCACTGAGTTGAAAAGCATACTTCCACACTACTCCTCCTGGAGTCTTCAGGGCGCAAAAAAAAAACTGCAAATGACACATTCAACACTGGTCTCTGGCTGTATAATGAAATAGGAGATAAGTGTCTGATTAGTGTCACCTCCTAACACAGCCCCACACACCTCTTCTCTTCATAAATGATTCACTCATTTAATTGGGTGACCATCTGATTACAAACACAATTATTATTAGTATGCTGTTTTGCAGCCGTGCAACTATCTGATCGAGTGCAAACAATTGAAGGGGTCGGCAGAAGACAGTGCTGCTAACCCACATCAACAAAATTTTACGCAACTTCATTTTAAAAGTTTACTGAATTTTACAAAATCATGTTTTTGAATTTTTGTTAAACATAGACTATGTTATTTTCTGTTAATCTAGGCTCTTAACATCGTAAATATAGTATCCGTTTTAAAACGTGCTGAATATTATATTTTTACAGAGTATTTAAGAAAAATCGTACCGAAAATTTTGTGGGTTAGCAGTTTCTTCGGCCGACCCCTTCATCAACACTCCACTTGCCTGTTGTGGGTGTCTTTCACCCAGCCTCATTTTTACTTTCTCTTGCCTATATGAATATATAGGAAGGAAAGTATTGTTTTCATATCCCACTCTTCACCCGAATATACACGTAAACAGACACCCTCAACACAACAAAACATGTTTTTAGTGATTGGTCTGTGTGTCTGTATGTGAACAGAATATCTCAAGAACGAAACATCGTACGAACTTGAAACTTGGAACTTAAGTTACATACCACTGCCGGACCCGACACGAACATTTTTATCAAAATCAATCAACCGGAAATAGTAGTTTATTCGTGTCATTTTTAACTTTTTTGCGATTTTCTCAAAAACTGGCCCTACGAGTTTTTTCTAAATCGCCTGGTTTGTTAAATTTTTTATGCTATACAAGATAGGGTAGAAGTCATGTTAGCTGAAATTCTTGGTGAGGCTGTTTTCACGTAAAAAATTGTTTTTTTTTTTAAGATTGCGACTTAAACATTTTAGAGCAACAAGTTATATAGCAAAAGTTGTAGAAAATTTAAAAACCCTACAACTTTTATTAAAAACATTTTTTTGTAGAACGCTTAGTTTAGCGGTAATTAGCGATTTTCGGTTTTTCTCACGAAAACGCGTGAAAAATAGATTTTTTTTAAGATATCGGCCTTAGTATGCATTTTACGACAAAAGTGTAGTAATCAAATTTATAGGAAATTAAAAGATCTACAAATTATGTTTAGAGCATTTTTCTCTACAGAGCCTAGTTCAGCATGAAAGAGCGATTTTCCGTATTTTTAAGCCAAACTGAGATCGATTTTCATTTTGCGTCTTTCACTGATGATTAAAATAAGGTTATGTTTATTGAGGTTAGTTTTTGGTTTATTTCTAATGTTAGCTAATATTGGTTATTATTTGCATTGGCAAAAGAAAGTTGTGTGTGTTTCATACCTAATTTTTTTTTTATGTCCAGCTGATGTTATTTTTCTACTTGGAGTTCATTATTTTAATGGAGATTTCCCATCTTTTGGCTTTAGTTTAGACACCGCTGCTAAAATGTCGCCTACCCTATCTTGCAGACCATTAAAAATGTAGTAAATAATGCGATTTTAAATAAATCGTAGGAGCCGTTTTTGAGAAAATTGCAAAAAAAGTGAAAAAAGACACGAATAAACTGCTACTTCCGGTGACAAATTTTGATGAAAATGTTCGTGTCGATTCCGGTAGTGTTGTGTAGTTTCAAGTTCGTACGATGTTCCGTTCTTGAGATATTCTGTTGACACACACACACACACACAGAGCAATCACTATAAACATGTTTTTTTGGGTTCAGGGGGTCTGAAAACTTATAGATCCGGTTAAGAGTGGATTTGTTAAAATTGACATGAAAACAATACTTTCCTTCCTACATATTCATAAATAGGCAAAAGAAAGTAAAAAATTGATTAGGCCCTACTCATGTTTTCGCGTGCGAAGCCGCGCGGTCATGCTAGTATTTAATATGGTTGCAGTATCACGTTGGATTTAAAGCGAGTAAATTTTAGGACTGAAGAACGGTTTTGAAGAATAACGTACGTACGCTAAGAGAAAACCAAGAGAAATAATTGTACTCTTGATGCTTTCCACTTTGTTTTATGACCAATTTGTTTATAGTAGCTTTTTATTATGTTAATTAAGTAAAACAATATGACCATGTTTATTTTGTTTAAATGTGTAGGCTTATAAGTTACTTTTTTGTTATTATTTTTTCCTCTTTTAAAAACGTGCCTTTAATGAGACGGCAATTTAACGGCTGTTCAAGTTGAAATCAAAAACTCTTTAACGCTTGGTATTACCGCCGAGATAGGAGCCGCCGCCGGTTCGGTTTGTCTACCCACTGCTATTATGCCAAACCGTAATAAACTTATTCAATTGTTTTCCCAAACAAAGGCTTTAAATTATTATAATAATAAAACGACTTAAAAGTTTTCCAGAGTTTTCTTTTTGTTTTTTGCCGGGCCAAAGTTATTCAATTCTTATCGTAAAGATTAAGTCTTTTAAGTAGGCGGAACTTAATTTTTTATTTTTAATTACTTATCGTGTTCAATTAGCTTATTATAACTTTAATAAAAATGTGAAACGCTCGCATGACTTTCTTTTGCCAATGGAAATAATGAATAACATAACCCCTAACATTAGTTATAAAACAAAAAGGTTCACTAAACCTCTAGAGGCATAGTAAAGACTCTAGAGGTTGAAACCAGCCGTCTTCCGGCTGATCAGTAAATAACATTAAATCAGTTGTATCGAAACGCATTTAAAGTTCAGCCGTTGTTAGTTTGCTCCTAGTGTCACACCTACTACAGGGTGCACGATAGAGTCTGCCACTTTACGGATGTCGCATTCCTATTAAGTTAACTATTTTTTAAATTAAAAGTACTTAAAGTACTAAAAACATCAGTCATGATATGATGTAGGCATTACAATTTCATTTAGAAAAATACTTTTAAAAGTATTTTCTATTTAAATACTTTTGAAAGTATTTTGTTGTTACTTTATAATCAGCGTGTACACATTTTGTTACAATGCGCATGCTCAGTGACGTCATTATTTGTTTACATTAGGAGCAAACTAACAGAGGCTGAACTATAGATGCTATCAAAGAATGGCTCCACATGTGGAATATTAAACTGAACGTTTCCAAATCACAACAGGTAACTTTCACCCTTCGGCCTGTTGATTGCCCAAATTTACGCATCGATGATTCTAGGCTTACAGTTGCAGACAAAGTTAGTTACCTCGGTTTAATACTTGACAGACGTCTCACGTGGAAACCACACGTTGCACACGTCAGAACAATATCAGACTCACGGTTTCGTATGTTGTATGGCGTCTTAGGTCGCAAGTCCTCGCTACCTCTACACATAAAAATCATCCTCTATAAATCACTACTGCCCTTAACAGACAGGTGGAGTGTCAATTTATTTACACTCAATCTGTCCGTTGCAGGGCTAAAATAAATATTTCTGTTTCTTATCACATGGTCACCCAATTAAATGAGTGAATCATTTAAGAAGAGAAGAGGTACAGGTGTACTGTGACAATAGTCAGAGTTATCTCCTCTGAAAGTAATGAATTTCATTATACAGTTGGACCCTGCTGTGGTGAATGAAGTGAAGGTGTTATTTGCAGAGTGGAAAATATGTGCTTTTCAGAAGGCCCGGCATGCTGATAAGCGTACTTTTCTATTCAGTGAGTTGTGGCAATGGTGAACCACCTGACTCCTCGTTTTACTTAGTGAAACCTCTACACGTTCAAACCAGCTTTTCGGCTGATGACCTAAACAACAATAATCATATTATACATTGTGGTGTTTTGTGAATAATTATGTGAAACCATTTTAAATAACCATATAACGAAGAAGCTGTTTTAAATTTTATAATATTATTTCACGGTTATGACAGAATTTATAAAAGTTGAAAATGAAAAAAAAATATGAAGAGGGTAATAAAAAACGGAAGTACCATGAAAAAAAAGATACCATGGGAACTTCCTTTAGCAGGAAAACTATTAAGGCATTTAATTTAAGTGAAGAGTTTAATGGTAGGAGAGCGTAGGGAGGAGGGGTTATTATGGTTGTCTTTTTTTACAATCAGTCGACTCCCAATATAATTGAACTAATGAATGCATTGTAGTACTTTATGTATGATAGGCCTCGTCGTTTCTTTAGTTAACTTTTGTCCTCATTTTATTCGGCTCTAGTAATCCGCCCACAATTCATTGCGCGTTTGTCTTTTCTTACTATTTTTATTATGATTGTTGTTGTTTACAAAGTGCAGTCCCTACCTGTCTTTTCTTTGTCCCATTACCTGCGTCACGCCTCGTGCTTCTCCCCCCTTGTCCCTCGTATCTGTTTCTGTAGTTGTTCGCTAATCAACCTCCACCCGTAATCCTTTTAACAACGACAGAAAGAAGTCTTCTTGTATTTTCCCAAGGTCTGGTTGTTATTTAGGCCTACGCTTGGTACCAAACAACGGCCGAGTTAAAATGAAATATTTGTCGTTCGTTGACTGTTGTTACTAATACAACCGAGTGAGTATTTTTGCCGTTTGCTCTCTTGTTAAACCGTATCTGTCTATCTCTTTTCTATTTTTTACTTTCCCTTGCCTATATGAATATATAGGAAGGAAAGTATTGTTTTCATGTCGATTTTTAGAAATCGAGTTTTCACCGGATCTATACGTTTTCAGACCCCCTGAACCCAAAAAACATGTTTTTAGCGATTGGTCTGTGTGTGTGTGTGTGCGCGCGCGCGCGCGCGTGTGTGTTTGTGTGTGTATGAACAGAATATCTCAAGAACGGAACATCGTACAAACTTGAAACTTAGAACTTAAGTTACATACCACTACCGGACCCGACACGAACATTTTCATCAAAATCGGTCAACCTGAAGTAGTAGTTTATTCGTATAATTTTTCACTTTTTTGCGATTTTCTCAAAAACTGGTCCTACAATTTTTTTAAAAATCGCCTGGTTTATTCAATTTTTTATTCTCTACAAGATAGGGTAGGCGCCATATTTGCTGAAATTCTTGGTGAGGCTGTTTTCACGTAAAGAAATAGTTTTTTTTAAGATTACGGCTCCATTTTAAATTTTAGCCCAAAAACGTATATAATAAAAGTTGTAGAAAATTTTAAAACCTACAACTTTTAGTTCAAACAGTTTTTTGTGTAACGCTTAGTTTAGTAGTAATTAGCGATTTTCTGTTGTTACAAATACAACCGAGTGAGTATTTTTGCCGTTTGCTCTCTTGTTAAATTGTATCTGTCTATCTCTTTTCCATTTTTTTTTTTTTACTCTACGTCTCCCCCCGTAAAGATACAATGCCTTTTTGATTTATTACTGTATCGTGCAATAGATGTAATCCAGTCTGCTGTGCTTACTTCATGCAATGCATATCAAAAAGTTGGCTCTCCGTTCTTTTCTCTTTTCTCTTCTTTGTTAAATACAGTAGGACTACATATTATTCTCTGGTATACTTCTCTGATACTGGAACATAATTTATTCACTAGAATTTTGTTTGGTTTTTTTACATTCACATAAAAATTACTTTTGTTCTAAAATACTCTTGCATGTTGTTGTTTAGGTCATCATCCAAAAGGCTGGTTTGAACCTGTAGAGGTTTTACTAAGTAAAACGAGGAGTGAGGTGGTTTACCATGCCTTCCTCACTGAGTGGAAAAGTACGCTTATCAGTATGCCGAGCCCTCTGAAAAGCACATATTTTCCACTCTGCAAATGACACCTTCACTTCATTCACCACAGGGTCCAACTGTATAATGAAATTCATTACTTTCAGAGGAGATAACTCTGATTAGTGACACAGTACACCTCTAACTCTTCTCTTATTAAATGGTCCAGTCATTTAATTGGGTGACCATGTGATAACAAACAGAACTATTTATTTTAGCCCTGCAACGAACAGATTGGGTGTAAATAATTTGACACTCCACCGGTCTGCTCTAGGCAGACTCTTGCATATCTCTGTAATATTAATGCTAAAACCATCATATAGTTTTACTTTCTCTTGCCTAAATGAATATATAAGAAGGAAATTAGCCTATTGTTTTCATGTCAATTTTTCAAAATTGAGATTTCACACCAGATATACACGTTTTCAAACCCCCTCTTATGAACCCACACAAACAAGATTTTAGCGATTGGTGTGTGTGTGTATGAATGAAATATCTAAAAAACTGAACATCGTACGAAGTTGAAACTTGAAACATAAGTTAGGTACTACTAGAAGACCCGACAAAAACATTTTCATCAAAATCTGTCAACCGGAAGTAGTAGTTTATTCGTGTAATTTTTAACTTTTTTGCGATTTTCCCAAAAACGGCCTCTTACAATTTTTTAAAAATCGCCTCATTTAGTACATTTTTTATGCTCTACAAGTTAGGATAGGCCCCATGTCTGCTGAAATTCTTGGGGAAGCAGGAAAAAAATGTTTTTTTTAAGATTGCCGTTTTAATGTGCATTTTATCGCAAAAGTGTGTATAAAAAAGTTGTAGAGAATTTAAAATTCTAAAACTTTTATTTCAAACAGTTTTTTGTATAACGCTTAGTTTAGCGCTAATTAGCTTTTTTCTATTTATTTTTCATGAAAATTTAAAAAAAAAAATTGATATTTGTTAAGATTTTAGCCTTAGTAGCCTATACATTTTACGACAAAAGTGTACGTAATCAAATTTATAAGAAATTAAAAGATCTACAACTTTTAAGTTAAGCATTTTTCTCTAGAGAGCCTAGTTTAGCGTAGTTTAGCGAGGGCCGTTTAAGCGTCGGTCGTAGTCGTCGTGGCGGTCGAGGAGCTGGGCGACACGGCGTGTCGTCGTCCAGCGGAGACGTCATCTTCTTCCTTCGCAGTAGTGCGTCGATGGCTGCTTCGTCGGATTCGGTGGGCGTAAGGCTCAGTCGAGGGACCGCTGTGGGCATCGCTCGCGTCAGCGGGCTAAAGAATCATCTTCTCTCTTGCGGGGTCGTAGATTAGTTCTTGCTGGAGTCCGGCAGCCGTGTGCCGTGGTGGACGTCTTGTCTTTGTCTGGATCCGAAGCGGCGAGCCGGCGTGGTGAAAGCGGAGCCCGAAGAGTGATGACTCGGCTACCGGGTTTAGGCCTAGCCTTCCCTCAGCGGCAGTTGGGTGCCCTCTGCAGCGTGGCAGTGGTGGCCCCCAGAGCCCCGCAGTGTCGGGTCGGCGTAGGCCGTCCGCCGATAGCGCGGCCGAGGCGGCTCTCTCCGGGCCGGCGAAGGCTGACCGGTGCGGGAATGTAGCGTCCGCCACCGGTAGCGTAGACCAGGAATGGTGCGTCCGGTCTCGGCCTGGCTCGTCTTCTTCTGTCTGGATCGGAAGTGAATCCCTTGGTGTCTTGATCAGAATTAAATTTCTCAGCTCAGTGCAGCGCTCTTTATGTAGTCGCCGAGAGCGCTGTGGTAGAGAGCGGCTACTGGCTTGGCCTTGATGACAAAGACCTCGGTCGGTGCGCCACTAGAGGGCCTACCGCGCCGACAAAGGCCGGAAGATGTATTGAAGGCCGGCAACACGGTAAATAATTAATTAGAAGGGGTGGCAGTGACATGCTCTTCGTAATTTAAAAAAAAAATGGTATGATCCAAAGATTAAATTGAAAAAATCAGTAACTCAAGAAGAAACCCGATACCAGGGGTGTGTAAAGTTTCATTTCCCTACCTTTTACCAACCATATGGTAGATGTACCTAAAAATAGAAAATTTAATATTGGCGGGATACAAGGTACAGTCTCCCCGTAAGCAGAAGAGTAGCTTCTGGCAGGGGTGGTTCCAGGGCTGATTTTCGGGGGGGGGCTATCTTGTTTTTATGTAGCTCTTACTGTTTGTAATTGAGTCAATGAAAAGCCCTCTTTTATGCTGTATTGCTGTAACCACAATTTTAATTCATAGAGAAATTTTCAAGGTGCTGACTGGATGCGAGTGGCTTTTCACTATTGACACTGATTGTTATCTTAATACAGTACTATTTAAAAATAGATACTTTCTGTTTGACTCATTTTTATACTAAAATAATTATTATTGTTAATTGATAGGTACGAGTATTGGGATTCAGTTTTGTTACAAATAATAGCTCATAGAAAATATTAAACTAAGTTTTCCTAGTACTTCGGGGGGGGGGGCATGGCCCCTTCCCTGAAACCGCCCCTGGCTTCTGGTAGCGGTTAAGTTGTAAATATTTTGTACGCAGATGATGCTTCTAAGTTAGTCTCACGTCTCTATAAAAATTTTCTCTATAAAAAAAATATTTTCTCTATAAAATCAGAGTTATCTCCTCTGAAAGTAATGAATTTCACTATACAGTCAGACCGTGTGGTGAATGAAGTGAAGGTGGCATTTGCAGAGTGGAAAATATGTGCTTTTCAGAGGGCCCGGCATGCTGATAAGTGTACTTTTCCACTGAGTGAGTTGTGGCGATGGTAAACCACCTCACTCCTCGTTTTACTTAGTAAAACCTCTACACGTTCAAACCAGCCAACCAGGCTGATCACCTAAGCAACAACAACATGATAAATGTACCTAAAAATAGAAAATTTAAAATTGGCGGGATACAAAGTACAGTCTCCCCTTAAGCAGAAAAGTAGCTTCTGGTAGCGTTTAAGTTGTAAACATTTTGTACGCAGATGATGCTTCCAAGTAAGTCTCACGTGTCATGCGACAAGCCAAGATCTCTCACCTTTCTACCTTTTATAACCATCCTACAGACGCTGGTAATATAACCCCCGTATATTTTCTATTGGTAATTTTCTTTTTATAAATAAAAATATATATAATTTTTTTATATAAATGTGTACTAAAAAAAAGTATTTACGTAATAATTATTACAGAATGGAATTCCCTGGGTACCAATATAAATTTTTATATTAAGGCTTCACATCGATAAGCTTTTATGCGACACTTAAATCATAAAAAATAAAAAATAATAAATATATTACCAAGTAATAACTTTCGTTCTATAAAATTTTTTAATAATATGCTATATATTGTATAATAATTTAATGGCTTATAAAATTGGGTTTTTATCTGGAACTAAGTACTACCTAGTAGGTAAGTTATTAGTAGAAAATTTTTACGATCGTTTTTTATACAGAGGAAAGTTAATTCACCGGATATTATTATTCGCTTGTGAAGTTTTTTTTTTTACTAGACTATATTCACTATATACGTATATTTATATTTCAAGGGCATCGGTTCTTTCTATTTCCGGTTAATAATGTGGTAATTTTAAGAATGAAACTGTTAGTTAATGAAATTAACTTTCATGAACAAAAATGAATTAGAAAACAAGTAAAAAAAAAAAAAAAAAAAAAAAATGAAAACCGGAATCCAATTTCATGCTTATTAAGTCATAGTATATTTTATAGGTGTACGCGTTTACATTAATTCCATAGTATTATAATTGTCAGATTGTTCGTCAACCAATTAGTGTATCCGTCGGGCATCTCCTGTCTTCTCTTCTTTTAAAGGAACTTGTAGGCCTAGTTCTATATCTTTTTTATCGTTTCATTAAAATATTATTATTATTATTGGGTTGTTTTCAATAAATATGTGCGATATTGTTCGTAATCTGACTATATATTCGTCTGTAATACAATTCAAAATTTATTATAAATAAAAAACTCTTCTTCTTCTTCTTCTACCTATTACGGATTAGGCGTAACGCCTGTTCCAGCTTCATGCCATCTCTTTCTGGGTCTCCCCAGGCCTCGTCTTCCTTCCGGTTGATAGTTTACCGCCCTCACCGTAATCCTGTCTGGCGGCATTCTCTCGAAAAAACTCAAAAGTATTAAATTAATAGATCGGGTTTACTGGAGATCACTTGGATTAAACCACTTATCCTTTCCTTTATATTATTAGGTTTATGGTGTTGCCCATAACAGCCCATGACAGGTGGAGGAGTGTCAAATTATTTACACTCACTCTGTTAGTTGCAGGGCTAAAATAAATAGTTCTGTTTCTTATCATCACATGGTCACCCAATTAAATGAGTGAATCATTTAAGAGCAGAAGAGGTAGAGGTGTACTGTGACACTAATCACAGTTATCTCCTCTCAAAGCAATGGATTTCATTATACAGCCAGACCCTGTGGTGAATGAAGTGAAGGTGTCATTTGCAGAGTGGAAAATATGTGCTTTTCAGAGGGCCCGGCATGCTGACAAGTGTGTTTTTCCACTTAGTGAGTTGTGGCAATGGTAAACCACCTCACTCCTCGTTATACTTGGTAAAACCTCTGCAGGTTCAAACCAGCCTTTCGGCTGATGACCTAAATAACAACATCCTTTACATTAGGTTTATGGTGTTGTTACTGAACAAAGCTTTGAGAAAGCTGGTGTACCTCAGCCATGTCTTGAGAGGTCCAAAATATGAAATCCTTCATCTTGTCATCCAGGGAAAGATTATGGGCAAACGATCGGTTGGAAGAAGAAGAACCTCCTGGCTACGGAACCTGCGAGAGTGGTTTAATTTGTCATCCATCGACCTATTTAGAGCTGCAGTTTCCAAGGTCAGGATTGCCATGATGCTAGCACACCTTCCTAATGGAGATGCTACATGAAGAAGAAGGTGTTGTTACTGTCTGTCTATAACTTGATGGCCTCCCGCAGAAAGGAGCAATATGCGGATTGTGTAAAACCATTTCATAAAACATACCTTTTTTTTAAGTACTAACTGAAATTTGTCGGAAATGACGTATTTTTTTTATAAAACAAAGTATTTCGCATGTTTTTTGTTCTAGAAAATTATTTCGAAAAACACATGCTTAATGAGAAAATGTATAATTTAGTAAAAGTTTTGTTTTTAAAGAAAAACCCGTATTTTTTCAAATACATCGTCATTGTTCAACAACTATTTCACGGATTAACGTAAACTTTGGCAGGTTTGTTCTGTAATAATTATGAAAAACGATAATGCAATAAAATTTAACAGAAAATCAATACTTTTTGAGTTACGAGGTATTTTCATAAAATAAATTTTGTAAAATTGCGAAACACGACGTAAAAAAGTCAGCATGCGAGAAACTTTTCTGTCTTCGGTCAGTAAGCTTGATAGTTCGCTGTAGGGGGTTGTTGGTGGTTTCTGCAATACGTTTGTCGCGTGTGCGTCAACCCTTATTTTGTTGGGGGAGCTTGCTCCTATCCAACCTTGGGGATGTCGTTGATGGAAGCCCATCAGTGGTTCTTGACATCCCGGGGCCGGTCCATCACCGGTAACATCCTGGTGCAATCCGAGAGAATTGGTCGTGCCCCGGAGTACACTGTAAGGGAATGAAATAAAGAGAAAACTCCGAAACGGTTCGTCCAATTTAAATAATTCTTTCCCTAAAAATTAATTGAAAATTTTCTCTACAGAGCCTAGTTTAACGTGAAAGAGTTGTTTTCGATATTTTTGAAGCCAAACTGAGGTTAATTTTCATTTTGCATCATTCACTCATGATGATTAAATCGTTATGTTTTTGAGGTTAGTTTTTTTTATTTCTAATATTTTATTACTAATGTTAGGTTTATTATTAATTATTTGCATTGGCAAGAGAAAGTTGTGTGAGTGTTTCACACCAGATTTTTTCTGAATTTTTTTATTATACTGAAAACTTCTTAGTGAATGATACGGTGAATTTTTTTTGAAATTAGTAAATAATTTGTACAAATTTTCTGTTAATATTTGTTTGGAAAACTTTAATATACTCCCGGGTTACTAAATACCTCCATCGTTGCCACACTGGAAATATTTTAGTGTGAAATTTTTGTTTATTAGTTTCTGTTTTAATGACTTTCAGAAGAGCTGTAAACGTAAGCTGAACTTGGGCGAGGACATTGTGCTAAACTTTTATGGCTGTGTCTACTTAAATATGGTATAATTTATGTAATGTTACTGTAAAGTTGTAGTAGTCATTTTATGGTTCATTTCTCTATAATTTTTTCTTGTTTCTCGACAGAAAAGAAATACCGGCCGTATTTTTGTTTCATTAATACCCAACTACAATTCACTCGACTCTATGTTTCTGTTGTGTTGTTTTTATGATTACAAATCAACACCATTTTTTTTGTTTTGTTTATTTAACGCCACATCAACTGGTGTGGTCATTAGCGACGACGACCTTGGGGTGTAACTATTGTACAATGGAGGATGAAATGACTTTTTTGTAACGAATGAAAATATGCCGTGCCTGAGTGGGATTCGAACCCAAGACCGCATGATGAGAAGCGAGCACGTTACCAAGTGCGCCTATGCGGCCGGCATTGTTAAACTTGTTTCACTTTTACATTTCACCATTGTTTACCTTCCCGTTGCCCTACTTGAAATAATAAGGTAATATTTTCTGATACTTATCTCTAAGGTCCGTTTCGGGATCTGGGTAAATTAAATAATTAACACACTGAAGTTTAATATTACAATTGAATAAAGTTATTTCAGAAAGCCCTTAAAAGGGGGTACGGACCGCCTGTCTCACCCATGTTAATGTTTCACCCATTTTCTCACCAACCAATAGAGATAACTTCTCCAAATTTTCAGCACACATTACTCAGTATCTAATACAACTTTAGACACAGGGGTTTGTCCTTATTAGCATTTATAAATTTTTTCTGCCCATAACGGACAGATGTAGTGTCAAATTATTTACATTCAATCTGTTAGTTGCAGGGCTAAAATAAATAGTTCTGTTTCTTGTCACATGGTCAGCCAATTAAATGACTGAATAATTTAATAAGAGAAGAGGTAGAGGTGTACTGTGACACTAATCACATTTATCTCCTCTGAAAGTAATGATTTTCATTATACAGTTGGACCCTGTGGTGAATGAAGTGAAGGTGTCATTTGCAGAGTGGAAAATATGTGCTTTTCAGAAGGCCCGCCATGCTGATAAGCTTACTTTTCTATTCAGTGAGTTGTGGCAATGGTAAACCACCTCACTCCTCGTTGTTACTCAGTAAAACCTCTACAGGTGGTTAAAACCAGCCAACCAGGCTCATCACCTAAACAACCTAAACAACATAAATTAGTACATGCCAGCAGCATAAGCAGGATTATCTGGATCCTCTTGCTACAGCAAGAGGATCCAGATAATCCTGCTAGCTCCTCTTCTATTTTCCTTTTGGCTTGCCTTGCCTTTTTCTTGAAGCTCGCTCATTACACGATCAGAATTTTGAATGCGTTTACTGTCAACGTTTAGCATAGTTGTCGCGCACCGTATACCAACTTCAGTTGATAAAAAAAAAATGACATTGAACTTGCTTTCGAAAAGAAGTTGTAAAAAATTTTCTACTGGTCAGAATTCATTGAATGATAGCTCATTTTAAAGCTAAAATATCAAGTAATCACATGGCCGGAAAAACAAAATTTTGAATTTTTGAAAATTTTTTTGTTCCGTACCCCTTGAGTCAAAATTTTACATTTATTTGTTTAGTGCATCTTCTAACTAACTGAATGTAAACACATCCGTACAAAAATCACATAAATCTGGCTTTCCTTAAGTAATATATCACTAAGAAAAGGTTTATCCTTAAGGATATAAAGTGTTTCCTTATAATTAAAAAATGAAAGTGAATGTTCTTTTGAAGCTTAAGCTCTCTACTTTCTATTAGAAGAAGCCATACAAACATTCTATGCAAAAACCTTTTTAAGGTCCCTTTAAGTCCTTCCTTTTTAAGGTTTTAACTACTGTTTATGACCATGTTGAAGAACGTGAACAGCCCTGAAAATCAATAATTTTTTTCTTAAAGTTAAGAATTTCAGTTTTTAAAATTTCAGAAAGCTATTTTAAGTGATAATGTAAACTAGTGAAATAAATAAATCAATGAATACTATTGTACAGCACAATTTTCTTCTGCTCGAACAACAACGCATTTTACTACAGAAAACAACAAAAGTTTACATTTTACTCCAATTTAGGCTATTTCACAAACACCTTAGTCTAAATTTTCAATATTTTTTAAACAGTGGCTTGTCTTTGAAAAGACAAATCTATATTTTTACTTCCTGTTGCCTGTATGAATATATAGGAAGGAAAGTGTTGTTTTCATTTCGAGTTTTCACCGGACTACACGTTTTCAGAACTTGAAAACTTAAGTTAAATACCACTAGAGAAACTGACACGAACATTTTCATCAAAATCGGTCAACTGTATGTAGTAGTTTAGGCCTATTCAAGTCATTTTTCACTTTTTTGCGATTTTCTTAAAAACGCTCCTACGATTTTTTTAAAAATCGCCTCATTTACTAAATTTTTTATGCTTTACAAGATAGGGTAGGCGCCATGTCTACTAAAATTCTTGAAGAGGCTGTTTACGTAAAAAAATTGTTTTTTAAGATTGCGGCTTTAATATGCATTTTAGCGAAAAAGTGTATATTAGGCTGTTATATACATTTTTTCAAAGTTATAAAAAATTAAAAATCCTACTACTTTTATGTTAATCATTTTTTTTATAACGCTTAGTTTAGCGGTAATTTGTGTTTTTCTGTTTTTTTTCTCACGAAAACGTGTAAAAAAATCTGCTTGTTTACGATTTCAGCCTTAGTATGTATTTTACGACAAAAGTGTAGGCTATATGATCAAATTTATAGGAAATTAAATGGTCTACAAGTTTTTTTTAGAAAATGTTTCCTTACAGAGCCTAGTTTAGCGTGAAAGAGTGATTTTCCGTATTTTTAAACCAAACTGAGGTCAATTTTCATTTTACGTCTTTCACTCATGATTGAAATAAGGTTATGTTTTTTGTTTAGTATTTCTAATGTTTTATTACTTATGTTAGGTTATATTGTTCATTATTTGCGTTGGCTAGAGAAAGTCGTGTAAGTGTTTCACACCAGATTTTTTTTATTAGAAATACACGTTTTCAGGCCCTGGAGCCCGGAAATAATGTTTTCAGCTCTCTCTCTCTCCTCTTTCCCCTTTCCCCTTTCTCCTTTCCACCCTGACATCAGGACTGGTGCCGTTAAGTATTCACAAAATTCCGGCATGGCGCCAGTAAAACTCCCGTATCTCAGAAAATAATAATTTTGATTTTTTTATGACATGATAATATGCAATAGGAGTGAGTTGAGAAATCCCCGAAGGGAATCCGACCGAATTACTTATATAACTCACCGGGTTGGTCTAGAGATAAAGTCGTCGCCAAAATCAGCTGTTTAACAGCTGATAATCGGAGACGAAGGTTCCTGGTTCAAATCCTAGTAAAGGTAGTTACTTTTATACGGATTTGAATGTTAGACAGTGGTTGTGGGTGTAGTTTGATGGTTGGGGTTCAATTAACCATACTCAGTGAGTGTGTCTGTAGAAGACTACACAGTCTCATTTACACGTCATACACATCATCCTCATCTCATTGGGTCATCGGGTTGCTTATTGTTCTCAATTGAACAGATTGCAACGTACACAAATTAGGGATTACAAAAAAAATTACTTATATTTTTAAAAAAATACAAAAAAATCACTCATCGGTTTCGAAAATGCAACAGCACTAGTCTACGAAAGTTAGTTTTGAGGTTAGAAAGCTAATTCGAAAATATATCTGTTGATTTATTTGGTTGATGAACCTTAGTTATTAATATTTCACCAAAATCTTTTGAGTGATCTTTTGTCCTGGATTGTACTACAATATTTATTTAACAGTTATAAATAAAAATTAATTTTAAAAGTACAGTCACGTCATTTAAACAATACTTGTATTGTTTATTTTGTACAAGTTTTAATTACATGCCCAAGTAAAAACAAGCATGTTTTATATTGTAATAAGAATGTTATATATCAGTTAGCTCGCAGATATTTTGTAAATAAGTTACATAATTAAATTCAAAATGAATACATGCTTCGTTCAACCATAGTTCATGTATTTATATGACTTACAAGAAACAGTCTTGTCCGTAAATGCTATTTTTTTTACATTTAAATAAATACTCGTGTTGCAATGCATGATACATGTGGGTGTTTTCTGTTCTTTCTAACATTTTAACCCTTTACTCTGGGTAGGCGATGGATTTTGTTTTTTCTAAGGAACAAAATCCATGTTAAAAACTCCTACGTTAATGCTCAAATAGTCTACGTTAACCTTTGTTCTTACATAATTATTACTTCAGTCATTTAATTTTGTCAATTGGTAATTATTTTCCTGAGACAGTTTTTACTTTCTCTTGCCTATATGAATATAATATAGGAAGGAAAGTATTGTTTTCATGTCAATTTTTCGAAATCGAGTTTTCACCGGATCTATACGTTTTCAGATCCCCTGAACCCACACAAACATGTTTTTAGCGATTGGTCTGTGTGTGTGTGTGTGTGTGTGTGTCTGTGTGTGTGTGAACAGAATATCTGAGGAACGGAGCATCCTACGAACTTAAAACTTAAGTTACATACCACTACCGGACCCGACACGAACATTTTCATCAAAATCGGTCAAACGGAAGTAGTAGTTCATTCGTGTAATTTTTCACTTTTTTGCGATTTTCTCAAAAACTGGTCCTACGATTTTTTTTTAAATCGCCTGGTTTACTAAATTTTTTATTCTCTACAAGATAGGGTAGGCGCCATGTTTGTTGAAATTCTGCGTGAGGCTGTTTTTACGTGAAAACATTTTCTTTTCAAGATTGCGGCTTTAATATGCATTTTAGCGCAAAACGTTATATAAGTTATATAAAAGTTATATATATTATATAACGTTATATAAAAGTTGTAGAGAATGTAAAATTCTACAACTTTTAGTTCAAACATTTTTTTGTATAACGCTTAGTTTAGCGGTAATTAGCAATTTTCTGTTTTTTCTCACGAAAACGTGTGAAAAATCGATTTTTTTTAAGATTTCGGCCTTAGAATGCATTTTATGACATAAAATTTATAGGAAAAAAAGGACATTTATAAGAATTTATAGGACATAAAATTTATAGGAAATTAAGAGATCTACAACTTTTATATAAAGCATTTTTTTGTACAGTGCCTAGTTTAGCGTAAATGATCGATTTTCCGTATTTTAAAACTAAACTGAGGTCGATTTTAAATTTGCGTATTTCACTAATGTTTTTTGAGGTTAGTTTTTTGTTCATTTCTAATGTTTTAATACTAATGTTAGGTTTATTGTTAATCATTTGCATTGGCAAGATAAAGTTGTGTGAGCGTTTCACACCAGATTTTTATATATTTGTACAACTTTCATTATAGGCTTTACATATTTGCCTTAAAGTGCACATTAAGGCTGCACAGTCTTTCCAAGAACTTTTAGCAGACATGGCGCCTATCCTTTCTTGTAGAGTATAAAAATTGTAGTAAATGAGGTAATTAAAAAAAAGAAAATCTGGTGTGAAACACTCACACAACTTTCTCTTACCAATGCAAATAATTAATAATAAACCTAACATTATTAATAAAATATTAGAAATAAACAAAACACTAACCTCAAAAACATAACCTTATTTTAATCATGAGTGAATGACGCAAATTGAAAATCGTACTCAGTTTGGCTTAAATAACGGAAAATCACTCTTTCACGCTAAACTAAGCTCTGTAGAGAAAAATTCTCCTAATATAAGTTGTAGACATTTTAATTTCCTATAAATTTTATTAATTGCACTTTTGTCGTAAAATGCGTACTAAAGCCGAAATCTTAAAAAAATCGATTTTTCACACGTTTTCGTGAGACAAAATCAGAAAATTGCTAATTACTGCTAAACTAAGCGTTATACAAAAAAATGTTTGAAATAAAAGTTGTAGGATTTTAAATTCTCTACCTTTTTTATTATATAAATTTTTGCGCTATAATACATATTAAAGCCGTAATCTTAAAAAAACACCTTTTTTACGTAAAAACACCCTCACCAAGAATTTCAGCAAACATGGCGCCTACCCTATCTTGTAGAGAATAAAAAACTGAGTAAATGATGCGATTTTTAAAAAAATCGTAGGACCAGTTTTTGAGAAAATCACAAAAAGTGAAAAATGATACGAATAAACTACTACTTCCGGTTGACCGATTTTGATGAAAATGTTCGTGTCGGGTCTGGTAGTGGTATGTAACTTATGTTTCAAGTTTCAAGTTCGTAGATATTTTGTACACACACACACTCACACACACAAACACACACACACACACACACACACACACACCAATCGCTAAAAACATGTTTTTTTGGTTCAGGGGGTCTGAAAACGTATAGATCTGGTGAAAACTCGATTTCGAAAAATCGACATGAAAACAATAGGCCTACTTTCCTTCCTATATATTCATATAGGCAAGAGAAAGTAAAAAATCGTTCGAGTTGTTTTTGAGAAAATCGCAAAAAAGTGACAAATTACACTTTTAAACAACACTACTTCCGGTTGACCGATTTTTATGAAAATTTCCATGTCGGGTTCCGTAATGGTATCTTAAGGTTCAAGTTTCGACTTCGTACGGTTTTCCATTCTTGAGATATTTTGTTCACACACAGACAAATCGATAAAAACGTTTTTTTTTTAATTCGGATAGCTTGAAAACGTGTAAATCCTGTGAAAAATCGAGATAAGAACAATACTTTTCTTCTCTTTATATTCACATAGAGCAAGAGAAAGTAAAAATAACTTTATAGAAAAAATAAAACTTCCATAGCATGTCATATACGCCTACAAGATCTAGATTTGATTTTAATACTGATGAACTTACACTCAGGCCAATCGCTAAAAATTTGTTTTTTTTTTTGGGTTCATGGGACTTTAAAACGTGTATATCCGGTGAAAAATCGAGATTAAAACAATACTTTTTCCTCTATCTATTCAAATAAGGCAAGCAAATGTAAAAATAACTTTATATGACATAGAAAACGTATAAAAAAAAATAAAAAACATCCAAGTTTTTTTTACAGATAAACACTCACACTTACCAATCTCTAGAAACTAAAATAGTTTTTTGGGTTTAGGAGTCTTTAAGACGTGTGTAGTCACTTGAGTCACGAGTTTGCCCTGGTTGCAACGAGGGGTAAAAGGATAACAGCGTCAGTGCGCATGCGCGACTGCTTTAATTTCAGTACGACAAACGTAACAACTTGTACTATACCCAGAGCATATCGCGGAACCTTTTTTAGGTTAACGGTACGAATATAACTGTTTGTTACCGTAAACACAAATGTCGTTTTCTCAAAAACGTGGCCGAACTATTCACAGTACTGAACGAAATGTAAAATGCAGTGTAATAAAATGCTGTTAATTTGAAACTAAACAAAAATGCCTTTCAATGCCTCTTTAAATTGCTAATTACCGCTAAAGTAAGGGTTATACAGAAAAATGATTAAAATAAAAGTTGTAGAATTTAAAATTCTCTACAACTGTGTAATTATATAGGTACATTTTTGCGGTAAAATGCATCATAAATCTGCAATCTTAAAAAAACAATTATTTTACGTGAAAACAGCCTCACAAGAATTTCAGCAAACATGGCGCCTACCCTATCTTGTAGACCATAAAAAACTAAATATATAAGGTGATTTTAAAGAAATCGTAGGACCAGTTTTTGAGAAAATCGCAAAAAAGTGAAAAATTACACGTATAAACTACTACTTCCGGTTAACCGATTTTAATGAAAATGCTCGTGTCGGGTCCGGTAGTGGTATGTAACTGAAGTTTCAAGTTTCAAGTTCGCACGTTGTTCCGTTCTTGAGATATTTTGTACATACACACACAAACACACAGACCAATCGCTAAAAACATGTTTGTTTGGGTTCAGGGGGTCTGAAAACGTATAGATCCGGTGAAAACTCGATTTCTTAAAATCGACATGAAAACAATACTTTCTTTCCTATATATTCATATAGGTAGGCAAGAGAAAGCTAAATAACTTAATAGAAAATAGAACTTGTGCAAAGTAATACAAGATCCAGATTTCATTTTAACTCGATAGTTATGAACAACTAGATAGATAAATAATGTGTTAACCGAATAGTGAATTAGAGATATTTCGAATACTTTATCTCATTTATAATATTTGACTAATAAATACATTTTCAAGTGCCACTTGTGCACCGGGAATTTTTTATTTTGTAAATTTTATGATGTGAAAAATATATTGAGCTTAAAATGCGGGCGAGTGTATAAAGTATGAATATATTGTAAGTTGTATGATATTTGAACCCGCAGGTTATAACTTTAAAATGGGTCATACAGCTACCACTAAACTGTTGTTAAACTGTTTAACCAACCAATCATAAATAACTTACATGGATTTGCATTTTATTTATTTATTCGAGTAGTCTACGTTATGTAGTCTACTCTATATTATAGTTGGCTATAAAGGTACATGTAAATAAATCATAACAACCCGTATTTCAATAAACTCATCTAATCTTTTTTTTAATTTTATTATCCGCTGATTAGGTTGGTAGTTAAATTATTAAAATTAATATTTTCTTTTTTTCTTTTAGGAATTTAACTAGTCCATAACAGGTGTTGTTTAGGTGGTCATCAGTCAGCCGATAGGCTGGTTTGAACCTGAAGAGGTTTTACTAAGTAAAACGAGGTGTGAGGTGGTTTACAATTGCCATAACTCACTGAGTGGAAAAGTACGCTTATCAGCATGCCGGGCCCTCTGAAAAGCACATATTTTCCACTCTGCAAATGACACCTTCACTTCATTCACCAAAGGGTCCAACTGTATAATGAGAAATTCATTACTTTCACAGGAGGAGATAACTGTGATTAGTGTCGCAGTACACCTCTACCTCTTCTCTTATTAAATGATTCACTCATTTAATTGGCTGACCATGTGATGATAAGAAACAGGCAGTAAGTGTTAAATTATTTGCACTCGATCTGCTAGTTCCACTGCTTTTTTTGTCATCGGTCTCTCGACTGGTTTGATGCAGTTCTCCAAGCTTTTCTATCTTGCACAAGTCGTTTCATATCTACATACCTGTAACACCCGACATCTTTTGTGATTTGCTTTACATATTCTAATCTTTGCTTCCCTCTACAATTTACTCCCTCAATATTACCCTCCATTATTGATAGATGTTTTTAAGATATTCCCCACTAGCCTATTCCTTCTTCTGGTAAGATGGTTCCATATACTTCTTTTTTCATCCACTCGCCTAAGAACCTCTAAATTACTTATCTTGTCCACCCACCTAATTTTTAACATTTTCCTGTAACACCACATATCAAAAGCTTCTATCCTCTTCTTTTTTACAGCCTCTAACACCCACGTTTCACTCCCGTATAATGCTACACTCCAAGCATAATGTTTTACGAAAAATTTTCCTTATCTGTAAATCAATGTTTGTAGTCAGTAAGCTATTTGTTTTTTTATTTCAAAGGCTTTTCTAGCGTGAGCAATTCTACTTTCGATATCACTTGTTCTTCTATTTAACTCCGTAGATAACCCCTTCGGATGGAACTTTGCCATTTGCATTTAAGAGAAGACAGTTCCCCATCCGTTTAGCATTTGCGATTACAATAAATAAATGACAAGGCCAAACATTCAATAAAGTTGGCCTTTATCTGCCACAGCCGGTATTTTCACATGGACAATTGTACGTTGCTATGTCACGTGTCAGATCATTTGATAGCCTAAAAGTTCAAATATAGCCACACAACAATAAAACAAAAAATGTTGTGAACAATAAAACAAAAACAACAAACAAAAACTGCGCCAATGCCGGCCGCATTGGCGCAGTTGGTAACGTGCTCGCCTCTCATCATGCGGTCCTGGGTTCGAATCCCACTCAGGCATGGCATATTTTCATACGTTACAAAAAATCATTTCATCCTTCATCACATAAAGTTCCAACCCAACGTCGTCGCTAATGACCATTGCAGGTGATGCGACGTTAAAAAAAAAAAAAAAAAAAATGTTTACAGAGAAGTTCTATAAAAACAAATTTACACTTTTGTGCGGGTTTCCCCCCCCCCACAAGTTCACCTAGTAGTTAGTTAATCGAAGTGATATCTTCTATTAAGTTAGTTTATAAGTTGTTGAGATGTCCTCTGTACTGCCTTTGGGAGTCTTCTTGATGAAGTTTACGAAAAATCCTTTTATCTTTTGATAGCAACAAGTTACAGCGGAACAACAAATTTATCCGATGCACAATATAAAATGTAATTATGACGTAACATAAAATTTATTCATCTTTTTATGGACATTGATAATGCAGAATTACATAATTTTAATAAGAATCATCGGGTACCGAATGAATAAATAATTTTAATAATCATTATTAAATAATAAAAACTATTTTCTATTCGTATTAATAATAAAACTGAAAGAAAATATATAAAATAAATTTTATAAAGGTAATTCCTTTGATGTGTACATTTTTCAAATTTAATTAAATTCACTTCTCTGTATTAAGAACTATATTTCTAAATTCAATTACGTAATGTCTTTATAAAAAAAATTTTGTACTTTGATAGATTTTAATTTGAACTGAATTTATATGTATATGTGTTTTTTTTCTTTCATAATTAAAATCGTATGAATCTTGAAAATTTCCCTTGTTTTAATATTATTATAACATAAATAGAAATAAATATTTAATTATGAAGACATACAGACTTTCTATGTGTTTTGGTACAGACTTAGGTACAGACTTTCCAAAGCAGGCAGGTGGAGTGTGTAAATTATTTGCACTCGATCTGCTAGTTGCAGGGCTACAAAAAATAGTTCTCTCGCTTACAACATGGTCACCCAATATAACTACAATATAACTAAACTATATAACCAGTACATTATATTATACAGAGTGATTCAATAAGATGGAAACAATTTTAATAAGCTGTATTTCCTGAACTACATGTTATATTTTAATTCTGTAAATTACATTTTGAAAGAGAAAGTTTTAAAATTTAATTTACATACAATGAAAGTTTATAGATGTTCAATGTGTCCTCCTCCGGCTGCACGTACAACCTCTAGACGGTAACTGAACTCATCCCAAACTCTCTGACGCATGTCTTGGGTCACTGAGTTGACTGCAGCTGTGATACGATTCCTTAGTTCATTCAAACTGGTGGGAAGAGGTGGTATGTAAACTGCAATTTTCACGAACCCCCACAAGAAAAAGTCACAGGGTGTGAGATCTGGAGACCTCGGTGGCCAAAACTGAAGTGGAGAGTCGTCATTCGCCATGCGACCTATCCATCGTTGACGTATGGATTCATTTAGGAAACGCCGAAACATTGCGATGCCAATGGGGTGGAGCTCCGTCCTGCTGGAAAATGTAATTTCCTGAATCTTCATTCATTTGAGGAACGAGCCAGTTTTGTAGCATTCTAAGATAAGTTTCCCCAGTAACCGTATTCTCATCAAAAAAGAAAGGCCCATAAACTTTTATCAGCGACAAGGCGCAAAAAACATTAACTTTCGGGCTTTCCCGCTCATGTTCCACTGTTACATGGGGATTTTGTAGCCCCCAGATCCTAACATTATGCCTGTTGACTTTCCCACTTAGATGAAATGTGGCTTCATCACTAAAAATCACTCGAGGCAGAAACAACTCATCTTCCATGTGTTGGAGCATACGGTCACAAAATTCTACACGCTGTATCTTATCGCCTCGGCGAAGAGCCTGTAGCATTTGCAAACGGTAAGGTTTGTACAATAATCGGCGCCTCAATACACGCCAGACAGTTGTTTGCGGTAGTCCGAGTTCCATACACACTCTACGGGTTGATTTCATAGGGCTACGCTCAAGGCTAGTTCGAACGCGTTCCACATTCTGCTCCGATACACGAGGTCTGCCTGGACTTTTACCTTTACACAGAGAGCCAGTTTCGTCAAATTGTTTTTTCCAATGATAAATGCTCTTCCTCGTTGGAGGTTCGACGTTAAACTTAAGCCGAAATGCACGCTGCACCGCAGTTGCAGACTCGGTTCTACTGTACTCACGCACGCAAAAAATCTTGTGTTCCATAGCAGCCATCTTGCTTACAACTGACACAGTACGCGGCTGCGCAGCTGACGGCAACAATGCGGTGCTGGAGCGCTCTGGTGTCGTTATTTATAACTTTGTTATTTCCTCTTTCAAATGTAATTTACAGAATTAAAATACATATTACATACAGTTTAGGAAATATAGCTGATTGAAATTGTTTCCATCTTATTGAATCACGCTGTACATATAACTGAAGTATTTAAGAAGAGAAGAGGTACAGGTGTAGAAAACATAGGGCTATGTCTGTACCTGTAAATAACCCTATGTCTATACCTGATAACCCTACAGCTTTTACTTTAAGCATTTTTCTCTATAGAGCCTGGTTTAGTGTGAAAGAATGATTTTTTTCAGATCAAACTAAGCCAAACTATTTTAATTTTATAAATGTTATTTTAATTTTTTTTTTCTTAAGCCAAACTGAAGTTGGTTTTCATTTTCCATCATTCACTCATGATTAAAATAAGGTTATGTTTTTTGAGGTTAGTTTTTTGTTTATTTGTAACGTTTTATTACTAATATTAGATTATATTGCTCATTATTGCCATTGGCAAGAGAAAGTCGTGTGAGTGTTTTACACCAGATTTTTTTTTTAATTAAGAATGGTTAGGGCTGCTAGTTTGAAAGTGGAACCTCTCTGTAAGGTTACACTCTGTTGGTATTCGCGTAACCGACAAACTGACGGCAGTGTAGTAATGATTACGCCTACACTAAGGTTTTATGTTTCATTACCTACATTGGCAAGAGAAAGTCGTTTTGTTATTCTTGATGCACTATACGAGGTAATGGCTATTAATTAAGTGACGAGACCAACGTTGTAAAAAAAATTATTAATGTTTTATATATAATCACTTATTGTCACCTTCAATATACACTCCTTCTCTATCCCTATAACGCTCCATGCGAATTTTCCATTGTTGGAAACAGTGCTGAAAGTCATATTCTGTCAGCTCCTTCAGGACACGTGCCGCTTTCTCTTTTACAGCTTCCACAGACTCAAATTTTGTCCCTTTTAATGCAGATTTCACCTTAAGGAACAGGTAGAAGATAATAACGTGTGATGAAACGTGGTTTTTTACTTATGATCCGAAAACGAAGCGCTAATCCATGCACTGGAAGGGCCGACCTTCACCGAGAGCCAAAAAATCTCGAATGAGCAAATCAAAATTTAAAGCAGTGATGATTTATTTTTATATCCATGCGATTATGTACCTTCACTGGGTTCCTGAAGGTCAAACAATTAATCAATATTAGTAGTTTGAGGTACATTCTAAAGTACGTCAAAGAGTAAGGAAAAAACGCCCCGAAATGTGGAAGAACAAATCGTGGGTTCTCCACCAAGACAATGCGCCAGCTTATTCCGCGTTATCTGTCAAGAGGTTCCTAGCCAAGTATAGCATCTCTGTGTTAGAACATCCACCGAATTCACTAGACATTGCACCATGTGACTTCTACTTGTTCCCTAACGTGAAATCTGCATTAAAAGGGGGAATATTTGAGTCTGTGGAAGCTGTAAAAGAGAAAGCGGCACATGTTGTGAAGGAGCTGACAGAAGATGAGTTCCAGCTCTGTTTCCAACAATGGAAAATTCGCATGGAGCGTTGTAGAGAAAGAGTGTATATTGAAGGTGACAATAAGAAGTGATTATGTATAAAATAAAAATACAATTTTTTACAACGTCAGTCTCGTTACTTTGTAGCCATTATCTCGTATTCCCCGTATTATAATGTATAGTTGAGCCGTTGTTAGTTTGCTCCTCCTCCTCCTTCTGTCAACAAACAGAAGCCACCTACTACAGGGTGCACGCTAGAGTCTGCTATTTTACGGATATCGTATTCCTATTAAGTTAACTATTTTTTAAATTATAAGTACTTAAAGTACTTCAAACATCAGTCATGATATAATGTAGGCCTAACAATTTAATTTATAAAAATACTTTTTAAAGTATTTAGTATTTAAATACTTTTTAAAGTATTTTGTTGTTACTTTTTAATCAGCGTGTACACATTTTGATATAATGCGCATGCTCAATGACGTCATTATTTGTTTACATTAGGAGCAAACTAAGAGAGGCTGGACTGTAGGTTTATTAAGAAATTATCGATTGTTATAGGAAACAGAAGGTTATGCACAATTGCAAGCAGGATTGTTTCGTTAAAGAAACCGGGTTCAATTGCACTATACAGTTTGCATGAGTGTGTAAATTGAAGCGAGAGAATTTCATTATATTGTATTATGTACCTTAAATTGTTATTAGGTACGATTAGGCAGAGACTGCTACATAAATGCAATGCTTTTTGCTGATGATCTGTGGTTGGTTCAGGAATCGGAGGATGCACTCCAAAAATCTGTATATATCCTGGGTAAATTGTGTGAAGATTTCAATCTCAGAATTTCCGCCACGAAATCCAAGGTAATGGCATTCAAGGGGAAATATCCGGTCCGATCTAAAATTGTCATAAACGATGCGATCGTGGAGCAGGTGTCCAATTTTAGTTACTTGGGATGTGACGTAGGAGTAGACTTGTATTTAGACATCGAGCAAAAGATCAGTAAGTTCCAAAGGATTTGTGGCACATTGCATAACAGGGCCACACCTGACACAATTATGAAGTTTTACAAGGTAATGGCAACTCCCATAATAATGTATGGATGGGAGTGAAGCGTGGGTGCCCACGAAGAGAAATGTTCAAAGGATCCAAGCAGCGGAGATGAGATTCCTGCGACGAGTTAAGGGATGCTCACGGTTGGATAAAGTGCGGAATGCCGATATAAGAAAGGAGCTCCAAGTCTACTGCCTGAATGAGAAGATTGAGGGGTATCGCGGGCGATGGAGGGGACACCTGGACAGAATACCTCTCCAAGTACACCGTTATGCACCGGTTGGACGGAGAGATGTGGGACGACCTCGCAAGGCATGGATGTGAGCTGGGAGTTTCAAGTTTGTGAGTTCGGAACAGGCCTAAACCTTGAAGGAAGAAGAAGAAGAAGAAGACATTGTTATTGTCTTAAAATAGAAAGCGATATGAACAGATGTTATTGTAATATTAAATACCCTTTAATTAGGGTTAACTTAGTGTTTGTTGTTATATTAAGACATTCTCTATTATCAAACGACGGCTGTTCAGATAAGTAGCAACCAGTTAGTTGATGAGCAGCGTAACTTTATAACTTCTGTTCTTGGCAATATTCATTCTAAACTTAAGTTGTTACACAACCAAATATCGTAGTATTAATTATAATCTATTTGAAATTTTAAGGCAGTTCAAGGTCATTCGTAATCTCCACTAATTTTTTTTTGTAATCCCTAATTTGTGTACGTTGCAATCTGTTCAATTTAGAACAATAAGCAACCTCATCACCCAATGAGATGAGGATGATATATGTATGATGTGTAAATAAGACTGTGTAGTCTTGTACAGACTCAGGTCGACCGTTCCTGAGAGAGTATGGTTAATTGAACCCCAACCATCAAAGTACACCGGTAACCACTGTTTAGCATTTAAATCCGTATAAAAGTAACTATCTTTACTAGGATTTGAACGAGGAAACTTCGTCTCCGAAAATCAGCTGTTAAACAGCTGATTTTGGCGACGACTTTACCTCTAGACCAACCCGGTGGGTTCCACTATTTTATACATCTTTTTTTTGACATACAAGATATTTTTATTTGCAACAGTATAAAATTAACAAGCAAATTTGAAAAAAAGGATGTACAAATATTGACAAAAGGAGATCGCTGCCTATTCACAGTACTCCGACCGTAATCATTAAGTTAGTTTTTATTTTGTTTTGTTTTTCTTTAATTTTGACGTCTCATGATATCCCTACTCCAAAATCGTTTCAGTCTTCGTATAGGGGCAGTTGGTAAATTTGGTGTGTCTCGGTCAACAATGAGCTGGTTTGGATTATTGGGTAATTTCTTTTTAAATCGTGTATATGTGGGTAGGAACACATCGTTGATGTATGGGACGTTTAAGTCCGTGTGTAATAAGTATATCGTTCGTTATGTAAAAGGGAGCACTAGTAATTATCTGTCTTAACAATATGGACTGAAAGCGTTGTATTTTCAAAATGACCGACAATACATCTTACAATATGTTTTAGGTCGGTGTTAATAACATCGTTCATTCGTATTGTAAAGTTGTTAAAAAAAAATCTGGTGTTAAACGCTTACACGACTTTCTCTTGCCAATGAAAATAATGAACAATGTAACCTAACATGATTAAACAACGTAAAAAATCTGGTGTGAAACACTCACACAACTTTCTCTTGCTAATGCAAATAACTAACAATAGCTATAATTTAACATTAGTAATAAAACTTTAGCAATAAACAAAAAAAAATCTGGTGTGAAACACTCACACAACTTTCTCTTGCCAATGCAAATAATTTACAATATAATTTAACATTAGTAATAAAATATTAGAAATAAACAAAAAACTAACCTCAATAAACATAACCTTATTTTAATCATGAGTGAAACACTCAAAATGAAAATCAACCTCAGTCTGGCTTAAAAATACGGAAAATCACTATTTCACGCTAAACTAGGCTCTGTAGAGAAAAATACGTTAAATAAAAGTTGTAGATCTTTAAATTTCCTATAAATTTGGTTATATACACTTTTGTCGTAAAATGCATACTAAGGCCAAAATCTTAAAAAAATCGATTTTTCACACGTTTTCGTGGAAAAAATCAGAAAATCGCTAATTACTGCTAAACTAAGCGTCATACAAAAAAATGTTTGAAACAAAAGTTGTAGGTTTTTAAATTCTCTACAACTTTTATTATATAAGTTTTTGCGCTAAAATTTATATTAAAGCCGTAATCTTAGAAAAACAACGTTTTTACGTGAAAACAGCCTCACCGAGAATTTCAGCAAACATGGCGCCTACCCTATCTTGTAGAGAATAAAAAATTGAGTAAAATAGACGATTTTAAAAAAAATCGTAGGACCAGTTTTTGAGAAAATCGCAAAAAACTGAAAAATTATACGAATAAACTACTACTTCCGGTTGACCGATTTTGATGAAAATGTTCGTGTCGCGTCCGGTAGTGGTATGTAACTTAAGTTTCAAGTTTCCAGTTCGTACGATGTTCCGTTCTTGAGATATTCTGTTCACACACACACACACACACACACACACACACACACACACACACACACACACACACACACACACACACAGACACACACACAGACCAATCGCTAAAAACATGTTTTTTGGGTTCAGGGGGTCTGAAAACGTATAGATCCGGTGAAAACTCGATTTCGAAAAGTCGACATGAAAACAATACTTTCCTTCCTATATATTCATATAGGCAAGAGAAAGTAAAAAACTAACCTCTAAAAATATAACCTTATTTTAATAATGACTGGAAGACGCAAAATGAAAATCAACCTCAGTTTGGCTTAAAAATATAGAAAATCACTCTTCCACGCTAAAAATAGGCTCTGTAGAGAAAAATGCTTTAAATAAAAGTTGTAGATCTTTTAATTTTTTTATAAATTTTATTATAAACACTTTTGCTAAAAAATGAATATTAAGGCCGAAATCTTAAAAAAAAACGATTTTTCACACGTTTTCATGAGAAAAAAAAACAGAAAATCGCTAATTACTGCTAAACTAAGCGTTATACAAAAAAAATGTTTGAAATAAAAGTTGTAGAATTTTAAATTCTCTACAATTTTTATTGTATAAATTGTTGCGCTAAAATGCATATTAAAGCCGTAATCTTAAAAAAACAACGTTTTTACGAGAAACCACCCTCACCCAGAATTTCAGCAAACATGGCACCTACCCTATCTTGTAGAGAATAAAAAATTGAGTAAATGAGGGGATTTTAAAAAAAATCGTAGGACTAGTTTTTGAGAAAATCACATAAAAGTGAAAAATTATACGAATAAACTACTACTTCCGGTTGACCGATTTTGATGAAAATGTTCGTGTCGGGTCCGGTAGTGGTATGTAACTTAAGTTTCAAGTTCGTACGATGTTCCATTCTTGAGATATTCTGTTCACACAGACACACACACAGACCAATCGCTAAAAACATGTTTTTTGGGTTCAGGGGGTCTGAAAACGTATAGATCCGGTGAAGAGTGGATTAGTTAAAATCGAGATGAAAACAATACTTTCCTTCCTATATATTCATATAGGCAAGAGAAAGTAAAAACGGAGTAATGGGCCGCCACCGTGACGTAGTGGATCGAGCGCTGTAGCCTTCTAAGTGGAGGACCCGGCTTCAATTCCCGGCTAGGGCCTTGAAATTATTACGTGTCAAAACCCATCATTACAGTTTTTTAATGCACTTTAGTAGCTAATGGTCAAGGTGTTGATGGAACTTTAAATAAAGAAAAAACTAACCTTAAAAAACATAACCAAATATACCTATTTTTTTTAAATTTAATTTAATTTCGTTTCCTTGTTAATTTCTATTTATATTTGTATTTTGCCTTTATTTTGTAGACTATTATAATATTTTGAATAAAGATTATTCAAAATAATAATCTTCGGATATGAAGGTTCCTGGTTCAAATCCTAGTAAAGGTAGTTACTTTTATACGGATTTGAATGGTAGACAGTGGTTGTGGGTGTAGTTTGATGGTTGGGGTTCAATTAACCATACTCTGTGAGTGTGTCTGTAGAAGACTACACCACCTCATTTACACGTCATACACATCATCCTCATCTCATTGGGTGGCTTATTGTTCTCAATTGAGGACAGATTGAAACGTACACATATTAAGAATAAAAAAAAAGATTATTATTAGTCTATTGTTATTATAACTATAATATTGTTGATTCGCCAATTGTTTTTGTATGGATTATATTTCTTTGTACATAACATGCAATAAATACATCTACTGTTGTGTCTACTGCAGTAATTGCTGCACCCCTCTCCTCATCCCTTATCCCGCCCTCTTTTCAACCCTTTCTCTTGAATCACCCACGCAAAAATCCACTACTATTATTCATATTAAATAACTTTGTTATTTTTATTTTTTAGTTTTATTTTCCATTTTGTTTATTGTGTGTTTAAAAATTATGAACGTTTTTCTTCTTTACCTGACTGTGTAGTTTGTTTAGTTGTAAACACAACTGAATAAGATTATAATTTGTTTTTCTATTCGACTCCTTTTTAACTGCCTTTTCTTTTTATAAATCATACCGTCATTGTTACTCTTTTTTATTCTGCAACTTTTTAGCGTTATTGAATTTTATCAATAGAATTCCTGCCATTCGTTTGTCATGACAAGTTCCTAATGTTCGATGTGAAATTGTAACATTCGTTTTTTTACTTTCTCTTGCCTTATATGAATATTGGGATGGAAAGTATTGTTTTCACGTTGATTTTTCCGAATCGAGCTTTTTCCGTATATAGTCTACACGTTTTCAGGCAACTTTTCTTTTTTTTTGTCATCAGTCTCTGGACCGGTTTGATGGAGTTCTCCAAGCTGTTCCATCTTGCGCAAGTCGCTTCACATCTACATACCTGCAACACCCTACATCTTTTGTAATTTGCTTTATATATTCTAATCTTTGCCTCCCTCTACAATTTACCCCCTCAATACCACCCTCCATTATTGATAGCCCAATACCTGGATGTCTTAGGATATGCCCCACTAGCCTATCCCTTCTTTTGGTAAGATGCTTCCATATATATACTTCTTTCATCCACTCGCCTAACAACCTCTAAATTAGTTATTTTGTCCACCCACCTAATCTTTAACATTTTCCTATAACACCACATTTCAAAAGCTTCCATCCTCTTCCTTTCTACAGCCCCTATCACCCACGTTTCACTTCCGTATAATGCTACACGGCAACCTACACTTTCAGGCAACCTGAATCCAAAAAACATATTTTTAGCGATGGTGTGTGTGTGTGTGCGCGCGCGCGCGCGTGAGTGTGTGTGTGTGTTTGAACAAAATATCTCAAGAACGGAATAACATACGAAGTTGAAACTTGAAACTTAAGTTAGGTAACTTAAGAGGACCCGACACGATTATTTTCACCAAAATCGGTCAACCGAAAGTAGTAGTTTATTCGTGCCATTTTTCAATTTTTTGCGATTTTCTCAAAAACGGCTCGTACGATTTTTTTTAAAAATCGCCTCATTTACGACATTTTTTATGGACTACATGGTAGGATAAGCGGCTATGTCTGCTGAAATTCTTGGGGAGGCTGTGCTCTGGTAGGAAAAGGGTTTTTTTATTTGCGGCCTTTAAACACACGAACACACTGACCAATCTCTATAAATATGTTTTTTTTTTGTTCAGGGGCCCTGAAAACTTGTATTCCGGTGTAAACTTGATTTCGAAAATCGTCTTGAAAACAAAAGTTTTCTTCCTAAAATAGGTATTCATGTAGTTTGTTTAGGTGAACAGCCGAAAGACTGGTTTGAACCTCTAGTGGCTTTAGCTAAGTAAGTTTTAACTAAGTAAAACGAGGAGTGAGGTGGTTTACCAGCCTTCCTCACTGAGTGGAAAAGTATGCTTATTAGCATGCCGGGCTCTCTGAAAAGCACATATTTTCCACTCTGCAAATGACACCTTCACTTCATTCACCTCACCACAGGGTCCAACTGTATAATGAAATTAATTACTTTCAGATAAGATAACTGTGATTAGTGTCACCTAACACACCTCTACCTCTTCTCTTATTAAATGATTCAGCCATTTAATTGGGTGACCATGTGATAAGAAACACAACTATTTATTTTAGCCCTGCAAATAACAGATTGAGTGTAAATTAATTTGACACTCCACCGGTCTGTTTATGTTTAGCGGTAATTATTTTTGGGTTTGATTCGCTGGGTTGATCAGTACAGTATTCAGATGAGTGGAAGTCCCCTAGCCGTGGGAGTGAGAGAATGCATAACGCTCTCACTCGCACAACCCATACGCGCCGTTCCAATAACATTGTCGTATAATTTTACTCATTGTTTTGAGCAAGCGTTTATGCATGCAGTAAACTAACAACCAAGATAACGACTGTAGTATATTTTCATATTTGGATTATAACGGTAAAGACGTTTGAGCGCATGCGTAGTTATGCCAAATATCTCCCTCTCACTCGCTCGGCTATGGGACATTAGTTTGTATGATACTAATACTTAAAAATTTTCACACCGTAGACCCCACCTATTGTAAAAATGTTGTACAGTTGAGCCACCGTTGTTAGTTTGCTCCTCCTTCTGTCTGTCAACAAACCAAAGCCACCTACTACAGGGTGCACGCTACACTCCACCACTTTACGGATCTCCTATTCCTATTAAGTTAACTATTTTTTAAGTTATAACTACTTAAAGTACTAAAAACATCAGTCATGATATGATCTAGGCCTAACAATTTCATTTATAAAAATACTTTTAAAAGTATTTTCTATTTAAATACTTTTGAAAGTATTTTGTTGTTACTTTTTAATCAGCGTGTACACATTTTGATATAATGCGCATGCTCAGTGACGTCATTATTTGTTTACATTAGGAGCAAACTAAGAGAGGCTGGACTGTACTTTGTTTCACTGTTGGCTGTGGACAAAATTGATGAGACTTAAATGAACTACAGAAATCCGCTAACTGATATAAATCAGTTCAGTTTAATCGTAAAGGAATGTACAATTTTAAAACTACGTGCTCCTACGTGACTACCTTGACACATGAATAATTAATTGCAAACATCAAATTTGTTTCGGTTGTATAAAACATGAAAAAAATTACTAACCGTTATTTAGCGGTCGGTCGGTGAAAATTGTTTTTCTTGTCTTGTGTAATCAATCGTGACGTAATAATTTATTTGTATCTCCTTTGTTCCTATTCGCTTGGTCGTTTTTTCTTTCTTTGATTTACTAATACAATTTTTATTGCTTTTTATTTTTCATCGTGAATTTTACATCACTGATAACCACCCAATTTGATTGTTGTATTTTTAAAGTAGATTAGGCATGAGTTTGTCCACGGATAGCTGTCAGCTGGTCACCATACAAAGACGGTTGACCAACCGATGTTACTTTACTGATTGGCTGACCCGAAGCCCAACTAATACAATTTTTTTTTAAATTGGTGCGAAACAATCACACGACTTTTCCTTGCCAAAATATGTAATGAAAAGTATTATAAATATAGGCTTGTCATCTGGCGGCGCTTTGAGGCTTCGAATGAATCACCTTAGGCTACATATAGGCTACTACATCCACCCATCCCTCGCATATTGTTATACACTGTTCATAAAACTAATGTACAAATATATACAAGTAGGCCTATATAATATACGAGTAGGCTATATACCGGGTGTCCATTAAGTCTGGAAACGGCTGAATTACAGAAACGTGAGCGTGACTAGGTGACCAGAGTGACTTTAATTGCTTCTTGCACCAAAAAAACTATTCCTGGTGATATTTGAAATTTTTGTCCGCCATCTTGGATCCGCCATATTGGATTTAACTTTCTTAATTTAAATATGATGATGGTCATATAATACATGATTTCGATCTAAAATTTCAAAATAAATTCAATGGCGAAAATCGGAAATCGATATCTTTTTTCGTTTTTGAGATATTACCATTGAACTATCCAGATCGGGGCAGAACGGCCATTCCTCCCTCCTCCGTCTTTGAGCCTACATAGACAGTTTAGGTAGCAAGTGAACAACTAAACATAAAATTATTGAAAATAATAAGTTTTTTAATATCTCCACTCGTTCATAAATAGGAAATTATTGTCATTAAAAAATACGGAAAAACAATTTAACGGCTGATTTATTGCATTATAAAATTACAGTATTTAATTTGTTACCAGTTAGCCTAATACTTATTGTTATTTTTGTAAATGTCAGTGTTTATAAGGAACTAATTGTGAAAATGAGTTACATAATTGAAAATAAAATTACCAAATGTTTCTTGACTCAGAGTAGTGCTTAAAAGTGGCCTCCTCCTACTTATTGTCTATGTAGGCTCAAAGACGGAGGAGGGAGGAATGGCCGTTCTGCCCCGATCTGGATAGTTCAATGGTAATATCTCAAAAACGAAAAAAGATATCGATTTCCGATTTTCGCCATTGAATTTATTTTGAAATTTTAGATCGAAATCATGTATTATATGACCATCATCATATTTAAATTAAGAAAGTTAAATCCAATATGGCGGATCCAAGATGGCGGACAAAAATTTCAAATATCACCAGGAATAGTTTTTTTGGTGCAACAAGCAATTAAAGTCACTCTGGTCACCTAGTCACGCTCACTTTTCTGTAATTCAGCCGTTTCCAGACTTAATGGACACCCGCTATATACGTATGATAATGAACAGCCAAAACAAAACAAAACAAAATAAAATATAAAACTCACCTCAGAGTATTATATTCTTTCGAGATCTTTCGTCTCCCTCGGACACATCATCAGAAATTTAAAAACACACTAATCACACAAAACATAAAACATTAAAACAATTATGGTCGCAGACCACATCAATTGTTCAAAAAATAGATGTCCTACTTCAATAACCATTCCGCGCGCGGTTATTCGGCCGAAACCGCCCGGGGAATGGTTATCGATGTAGGACATCTATGGTTTCTGTATTTTACTTGCAGATATCCTTGTTTTATCTTTTTCCCGTGGCCAAATCTTGACAAATGTATTCTACCTACAGCTTATGTATTTCATTTCCATATCGTACATAGTACGTCAAATTATTTACACTCAATCTGTTAGTTGCAGGGCTAAAATAAATAGTTGTGTTTCTTATCACATGGTCACCCAATTAAATGACTGAACTATTTAAGAACAGAAGAGGTAGAGGTGTAAAAGACACTAATCAGAGTTATCTCCTCTGAGAGTAATGCATTTCATTATACAGTTGGATTGTGTGGTGAATGAAGTGAAGGTGTCATTTGCAGAGTGGAAAATATATGATTTTCAGAGGGCCCGGCATGCTGATAAGCGTACTTTTCCACTCAGTGAGGAAGGCAATGGTAAACCACCTCACTCCTCGTTTTACTTAGTAAAACCTCTTGAGGTTCAAACCAGCCAACCAGGCTGATCACCTAAACACAGATTATTATTAATAACAAGAGTGAAAACAAAGCGTAGTGATCGTGCGTGAGTGGCACGTTACAGTAGCGATTATATATTTTTGTGAGTGTAACGTCGTTGCATGGCGAGTGGCGAAGAAAGGAGTAGTAGAAAGGAGCAGAAGCTGGTTGTGTCCAAGGTACGAACCACCTCCCTTTGTTTTACTTAGTAAAACCTTCAGAGGTTGAAACCAGCCTTTCGGCTGATGACGTAAACAACAAATATTGCCCAAATTTTAATTAATCATTTTTATTTCGTTTGTTTTCATTAATCAGTATGTTTTAGTTATTAGTCTTGAAATTAGTTCAGTAAGTAAATCTGGTTTGTTTTTGGGATTTCTTGTCCTTTTTATCCGCCCACCAGTTTTTCATTCTTTGTGAGAATTCAGCTTTTCTCTGTTCCACTTAGTTCCGGTTCTTGGAGCTTTTGTCTCTGGTTTAACCACCCATTTTTTAACTTTTGTTCTAAAATTGTCTCTTATGAGAATTTCTTCTTTAGTAATTTTGGCCAATTCTAAATCTTTTTTAACACTTTGTATCCATTCCCCCCCATTATCAAGTGATGATACATATTTTACTATTCTCTTTGTGAGTCGAGTGTCAGGAAGCCTCATAATGTGGCCATAAAATTGATCCTCATGTCTGTCTATATGTTGAAATATTCTTCAATTTTCGACGTTCTCTGTAATCTGTACCCGTTTTCGGTCCATCTAGGTCCAAGAATTTTCTTAATTATTTTTCTTTCTTCCTTCTTTAAGCCTTCCATGTCTTGTTTTCCTGTTAAGTGTCAAGCTCTCACTGGCATATAAAATTGTTGGTTTGATTACTGTACTGTAATGGTGATTGTGATGGTAATTGTATTATTATTTTTATTATTTTTGCGGTTAATAAAATATGATAATGAATTATTCATGATTAAACTGATAACGATTTCCATTTGTGTGATAATTTTAAAACATGGATTGAAAATATTTGGTAGGTTGAGGAGGGATGAAATGTTAATTACATTAATCGGTTGTAGACTACCCCTCCAATGAACAAACAAACCACAACCACTTAATTTGTTACAAATGAAGTATCGGGGAGGGGGTGGGTCAAATCGATCGTTTTTACCTTTTGTTTTGTGTTATAGCTAATCGTTTGTTATCGGCGGCGGTGCGGTGGTTGACACAATTAATTTAATTCATCTATTTATAGTAGAAAAGCATTTCACCTGTCGTCGTTTCTGATAATTATGGCAAACAACAAAACTAACTAAATAACACTTTTGGTTTGGCTTTTAAAACTTTTAATGCATTTCGACGTAGCGTGATAGAAGTGAGTGAGTGAACGAGAGAGAGAGTGAGAGAGGGGTGGTGAGGGGGGAGTCGGACGGTGGAAGTTAACCGAAATGGATTGGTGTAGTGCGGGGGGGTTTAAGGGGGGGGGGTAAAGTGGTGATACTGATTTTGTGGTTTTTACTCGAACCCAAACCGAAAACTAAACAATCTCATCGGATCTTGTTTATTCTGTATGTACGTATGTTTATTTGTTATTTGATTGTTTATTTATCTGATTAAAATGAAACCCATCCCTCCCTCCCTCCCTTCCTACCTCCTCCTCCCCCGTCATTCCATTTCATTTGTTTCGTTTCCGTTCCTAATTTTAATTTACCGTAATGTTTATAAGTACTGGTGTGTTATAATAGGCTACCACTTATACAGTACCATTCGAGTACGTGCCATAACTATATTTCAGCTTGTAAATAAACAACCCACGCTTCATATTTTGTTATTTCTAAAACACTGGGTGTCTCAAACGTTAGTTTTTTTTTTAATTCCTAATATGTGTACTTTGTAATCTGTTTAATTGTGAACAATAAGCAACCCTATGACCCAATGAGATGAGGATGATGTGTATGACGTGTAAATGAGGTGGTGTAGTCTTCTACAGACACACTCACTGAGTATGGTTACCATCAAACTACACCCACAACCACTGTCCACTATTCAAATCCGTATAAAAGTAACTACCTTTACTAGGACTTGAACCAGGAACCTTCGTCTCCGAAAATCAGCTGTTAAACAACTGATTTCTAATTCCTAATATATGTGTCAGTTGCAATCTGTTCAATTGAGAACAATAAGCAACCCCATCACCCAATCAGATGAGGATGATGTGTATGACGTGTAAATGAGGTGTACTCTTGTACAGATCCAGGCCGACCATTCCTGAGAGAGTGTGGTTAATTGAACCCGAAGCATCAAAGTACATCCACTACCACTGTCTAAATCAATCATTTTATCTTTAAAATATTTTCTCAACTTTTGGTTTAAAATTACAGTAAAGCTTCGAAATTCCGAATTAACTGAAATCATAGTTCGTATTAGGCTTCGGTTACACTAAATACGAATTCGTATAAAAATTTCGTTTTAAGAACTACCCGAATTCATACGAATCATGTGAAGAAGCCTGTATTTTATGTGTGTGTGTGTGGTCATACTGCTTACAACGAGAACGTACGAACTGAACGATTTCGCACGACCAAACTACTTTGTTTTCTCTTGCCATATTTGAATATATGGGAAGGAAAATACTGTTTTCATGTCCATTTTAACAAATACACTCTTCACCGGATCTACACGTAAACAGACCCCCTAAACCCACACACAACATGTTTTTAGCGATTGGTCTGTCCTGCGTGCGTGTGTGTGTGTGTGCGCGCGCGTGCGCGTGCGTGTATGAACAGAATATTTTAAGAACGGAACATCGTACGGACTTGAAACTTGAAACTTAAGTTACTTACCACTACCGGACCCGACATGAACATTTTCATCAAAATCGGTCAACCGGAAGTAGTAGTTTATTCGTGTAATTTTTCACTTTTTTGCGATTTTCTCAAAAACTGGTGCTACGATTTTTTTTAAAATCGCCTGGTTTACTAAATTTTTTATGCTCTACAAGATAGGGTAGGCGCCATGTTTGCTGAAATTCTTCTTGGTGAGGTTTCTGTTTCTGTTTTCTCGTAAATAAATTGTTTTTTTCACATTGCGACTTGAATATGCATTTTAGCGCAAAAAATTATACAACAAAAGTTGTAGACAATTTAAAAGCCTACAACTTTTTTTCATACATTTTTTTGTGTAACGATTAGTTTAGCGGTAAACTAATTAGCGATATTCTGTTTTTTTTTTCACGAAAACGTATGAAAAATCAATTTCATTAAGATTTCGGCCTTAGTATGCATTTTACGACAAAAGTGTATATAATCAAATTTATACCAAATTTAAAGATATAGGTACAACTTTGATTTTGATTTTTCTCTACAGAGCCTAGTTTAGCGTGAAAGAGTGATTTTCCGTATTTTTAAGCCAAACTGAAGTTGATTTTCACTGTGCGTCTTTCACTCATGATTAAAATTAGGTTATGTTTATTGAGGTTAGTTTCTTGTTTATTTCTAATGTTTTATTACTAATGTTAGGTTACATTGGTCATTATTTGCATTGGCAAGAGAAAGTTGTGTGAGTGTTTCACACCTGATTTTTTAGTTTATAATAAGTAGACTATTAAAATTTTAAACGATAATTTGCTAATTGAAGGGGGGGGGGGTCGGGAGAGACGGTGCTAACCTACATCTACATAATTTTACCCAACGTCATTTTAAAAGTTTACTGAAGTGTACAAATCATGTTTTTGAATTTTTGTTAAAAATTTGTTATTTTCTTTTAATCTAGGTTCTTAAGATCGTTAATTCGCCAGAATCAGCTGTTCAACAGCTGATTTTCGGAGACGAAGGTTCCTGGTTGAAATCCTAGTAAAGGTAGTTACTTTTATACGGATTTGAATACTAGACAGTGGTTGTGGGTGTACTTTGATGGTTGGGGTTTAATTAACCATACTCTCTCAGGAATGGTCGACCTGGGTCTGTATAAGACTACACAGTCTCATTTACACGTCATACACATCATTCTCATCTGATTGGGTCATCGGGTTGCTTATTGTTCTACAGATTGCAACGTACACAAATTAGGAATAAAAAAATAGATCGTAAATATAGTATCCCGTTAAAAACGTGCTGAATATTTTATTTTTACAGAATATTAATTAAGAAAAATCTTGGTGGAAATTTTGTGGGTTAGCACTTTCTTCCGCCGACCCCTTCAATTATTTAATTTTCCCGGATCCCGAAACGGACCTTAGAGATGAATTTCACAATATTATAATCATCGTTACAAATATATAAGTAAAATTGTTTGGAAGTATTGTCGTAGTTAGTTTTAAGTTAAAAACTTTTTGAAAGTGTTGTAATATTTTAGGGACACCCTGTTGTGTACATGTGAAGATGTTAGTTTCTGGTACACCGGCTCATATTCAATCTCTCTGTTAGATATAAACACCCCGTTGCCAGTGCCACCCTCTTCCCTTGCTACCCTTGCACGATGAAAACAAAATAAATGTTATTTTGTAACAGGTTCTGACATTCCATTAGAGTGGTTATACGATATGTTTTGTAGGTATGGCTTTTTACTTTTCTAGCTTGACTCCAGCGAACATCCACTCATTCCCCTCCTTACAGACTATTGCAGCGGTGTACAATTTCAACTTTTGTTATGTTAGACGTGAATGTTTGGAGTGTTGCTCTTAACTACTACTACTTTATAAGTTGTAACTCTACTTGTATATTTTTTTCAAGTTACAGAGATACACACACCGGTTGATCCCATGATACTCACTAAAGACAAACCTCACCATTATACTTATACATACATACTGTACGCGCGCCAGCTCATGATCTCTGTCGCCTGGGGAAGTGTGGCGGGGCAGGTGGAGTAGTAGAGTGAGAGTAAAACATTTGTCTTATCGTGCAGTACAAAAACATTTATCCATCATGTAAAAATTTATTAACACTACGTATTCATTTATTATAAGCGTACGTATTGTGGCTCTTCACGAGGATGTCACAATATACAGTTGTATTATCGTGCTTGTGCGTCGAGAATGTGTAACTAAAGTGATTTTAATTTTGAAATTGAAAGTGCCAAAAGTTTCGTTTGATTTGGATTAACTAAATTTCAACATCTATTTATAATATTTTTATGTTTTGTTTTAATGCAATATGTCTTCTCGGAAAAATCAAGTGTTAATTCATTCAGAAAGGTGACAAATTATTGCATCAGTTATAGAAAACTGTGACAAAGAATTGCGTAAAGAAGCATACCTGCATCCCGTTAAAAAGTAAAAGAGTAACCGCTATATTATAGAATTAATCGAAATAATAAAAAGAAAAGATTACTTTATAATGACGGGAACATCATGGTAAATGTTTTTTAAATGAATAGTATAATCTTTCATTGCATGCCGTAATAGAAATTCCTCACACGGATCCACGAGCTGTTGGTTACTTGTTCGGAATAAAAACCACCACCACCACCCTTATATCCTGTTGTTGTTGTTTAGGTGGTCATCAGTCAGCCTGGTTGGCTGGTTTGAACCACCTGTAGAGGTTTTACTAAGTAAAACGAGGAGTAAGGTGGTTTACCAATGCCACAACTCACTCAGTGGAAAAGTACACTTATCAGCATGCCGGGCCCTCTGAAAAGCACATATTTTCCACTCTGCAAATGACACCTTCACTTCATTCACCACACAATCCAACTGTATAATGAAATTCATTACTTTCATAGGAGGAGATAACTGTGATTAGTGTCACCTAACACACCTCTATTTCTTCTCTTATTAAATGATTCACTCATTTAATTGGCTGACCATGTGATGATAAGAAACACAACTATTTATTTCAGCCTTGCAACTAACAACAGATTGAGTGTAAATAATTTGACACTCCTCCACCTGCAGTCTGTTATGGGCAGCTTATATCCTACTCTACATAAAACCTATTTATATGTACTGGGTGTTTTACTGTTATTACCATTTACTTTATGTTTGGAGTATAGCGTTATACGGGAGTGAAACGTGGGTGATAGGGGCGGTAGAAAAGAAGAGGATAGAAGCTTTTGAAATGTGGTGCTATAGGAAAATGTTAAAGATTAGGTGGGTGGACAAAATAAGTAATTTAGAGGTTGTTAGGCGAGTGGAAGAAAAAAGAAGTATATGGAAGCATCTTACCAGAAGAAGGGATAAGCTAGCGAGGCATATCTTAAGACATCTATCAATAATGGAGGGTAATATTGAGGGAGTAAATTGTAGAGGGAGGCAAAAATTAGAATATATAAAGCAAATTACAAAAGATGTAGGGTGTTACAGGTATGTAGATATGAAACGACTTGCATAAGATAGACAGCTTAGAGAACTGGATCAAACCAGTCGAGAGACTGATGACAAAAAACAACTTTTTACAGCTGATTCTACCATCAAAAAATAGGGAAAAAGTTTCCCGGTCAGATGTGGTATCACTTATTTGTATCTAACACCCTTCATCGTATGCATTAACCCCGTTGACATTAACAATCTAGCGACATGAAACGAAACAAAAATGTCCGGAACGCGTCGTTCCGGATGCTGGAACGACGCTGTTCATTTTATTATTAATACATGCAAACAAACGAAATGATGTTTGATTAAATAATGTGCGCGCGCGCACAGAGAGAAAGACAGAGGGGGGAGTGAGAGAGTTTGAGAGTGAGGAAGGAAGTGAGGGGTGAGGTAGGGTGAGAAGGAGTGAAGAGAGGGGGATGAGTGAGTAGGAGGGAGGAAGAAAGACGGAGAGAGGAGAGAGAGAGACCTTGTTAATCCGGATCTGATTTGTAAAGTTTTCTTTTTATTTAATGTTTAAATAGATAATCTTTTTTTTTTAACTATGATAGCAAGAACTTGACTATAAGTGCGCCAAGCAGTCGCTTTTTATTTTGATGAAATGGTTGTGCAGTTTCTGCACAGATAGTACTAGAAATTATGGTAATGAATGGTTTTTGTCCAGTTTAAGAAAGCTTTACCAGTACGTCACTCCAGCTGAACCATTAACGAGAAAGCGTTTGCGTGTGGCCGTGCTTCATTCGAACGCCTCACGTGTTTGAAACCAAAGATAATGTACTAATTATTCATTAAGAAATGATCTTGTAAGTTTACATTTTATAATTTATTTTTAACAATTCTGTCTAATTTTGTGTCACCGGAGGGTGACATTAAATGGCGAGTTAAAACCTTTAATTGTTGGTGGCCCTGAAAAGGGCCGTTTAAGCGTATGTCGTAGTAGTCGTGGCGGTCGAGGAGCTGGCCGACACGGCGTGTGGTCTTCCAGCGGAGACGTCATCTTCTTCCCTCGCAGTAGTGCGTCCGTCGATGGCTGCTTCGTCGGATCCGGTGGGCGTAAGGCTCGGTCGAGGGACCGCTGTGGGCGATGACGGCCTACGGTGACGGGTCGGCGAGCGGAAGCATCATCTTCTCTCTTGCGGGGTCGTCGATTAGTCTTCGGTGGAGTCCTGTGGCCGTGTGCTGTGGTGGACGTCTCGTCGATGCTGTAGACTGGTGGAAGTGAATCTCTCTTGTGTTTAGATCGGAATTGAATCCCTCGGCTCAGTAGAGCCGAGACCTCTTCACTTTTTCATAGTCGCCGAGAGCGCTGTGGTAGCAGGCGGTTACTTGCTCGGCCTTGGCAACAAAGCCCTCTGTCGGAACGAAAGGTTTGTTGGTTCGCCGCCAAAGGGCCTACCGCGCCGACAAGGACCGGGAGAAGTATTGAAGGCCGGCAACACTTAGAATGGGTGGCGGTGACATTTGTTATAAAACAGTTTTTTTATCGTAATAAACGGTGTTCTGTATATTTAATGATTTGTTTGCTTATTATCTGGATTATCGATTTTCCGGATTGCTTTTGGTTCCAGTTAGTCCGGACAAACGAGGTTGTACTGTTTACTAAAAGCAACGCATTACTTATTCTACGTGTAACATTTTATTTATTATAAAAACTGTCAAGTGAACTTTTTTATTAACACTTCTCATACGTTAACAAAGAAAAATTCACCCACTAAGTACCATTTTCAATTTGTCTAATGGGTGATGAAAAAACACTAGGAAATAAGAAAACTGACGAAGAAAAATATTTCTGTGAAATTATTTTATAACAGTATTAAAAAGTGATGTTATTTTCGAATATTTTTTTCTCCATTTTCTGCTGAACTAAAAATCGGAAATAAAACCGTTACTTACAAAACCACAACACTTTTATTATTACTTTCTCTTGCCTATATGAATATATAGGAAGGAAAGTATTGTTTAAATTTCGATTTTAAGAAATCGAGTTTTCACCGAACTACACGTCCTCCTGAAACACCCCTGAACACAAAAAACATGTTTTTAGCGATTGGTCCGTGTGTGTGTGTGTGCGCGCGTGCGTGTGAACAGAATATCTCAAGAACGAAACATCGTACGAAGTTGAAACTCGTAACTTAAGTTACATACCACTACCGGACCCGACACGAACATTTTCATCAAAATCGGTCAACCGGAAGTAAGACTTTAATCGTGTAATTTTTCACTTTTTTGTGATTTTCTCAAAAACTGGTCCTACAATTTGTTGTAAAATCGCCGGGTTTACTCAATTTTTTATTCTCTACAAGATAGGGTAGGCGCCACGTTTGCTGAAATTCTTGGTGAGGCTGTTTACACGTAAAAAAATGGTGTTTTTAAGATTACGGCTTTAATATGCATTTTAGCGCAAAAATGTAACCTATATAATAAAAGTTGTAGATAATTAAAAATCCTACAACTTTTATGTAAACATTTTTTGTATAACGCTTAGTTTAGCGGTAATTAGCGATTTTCTGTTGTTTTTCTCGCGAAAACGTGTGAAAATCGATTTTTTTTAAAATGTCGGTCTTAGTATGCAATCCACATTTATAGGAAATAAAACGACGCAAAATGAAAATCAACTTCAGTTTGGCTTAAAAATACGGAAAATCACTATTTCACGCTAAACTAGGCTCTGTAGAAAAATTGCTCAAATAGAAGTTGTAGATCTTATATTAATAATAATAATACAGGGGGTCCTCAACTTACGAACATAATGCGTACCGGCCGAGTGTTCGCAAGTCGAATTGTTCGTAAGTCGGAATACACGTCAGTAGATTTCGTAGCGGACACTAGCGTAGCGACCTAATTGCTTTTCATAACGTACAAAAACTAGCATACTTAGTGAAATTGTAATCAGCAACTAAATAAAGATAAAATCTGTTAAACTATTTTATTCGTTTTTAATAAGTACTATTTATAGTAACTTAATACATGCTGTATGTTGTATATACTTTTAGCAACTGAATACACTGTTAACACATAAATACAATGAATACTTTTTACAGAAAGAAAAGACCATTAAAAATTAAAAATGGCAAAAACATGAAATAAAAAGTAAACATTTTCATAAAAATTTAAAACATATTGAAGATGGTTTTACAATATTTACAGCTTTAGCTTTGTTTGAAAAAAGTTTTGAATGGATGTTTGAACTGTTACAAGTTTCTTTTCTTCCAAAAGAATTTTGAAACACATGACAGCTCTAAACTCATTGACCGCTCTAAACATTGTTTGGAAACTTGTTGTAATTAGCCTATATTCCAAATAATATCAAGTGATAAAAAAAATAGTTTCTGGCGTTCGTATCTCCGGATGTTCGTAAGTTGAATGTTCGTAAGTCGAGGACCCACTGTAATAATAATAATTATTATTATTATATAATAATATAATTTCCTATAAATTTTATTATATGCCTATACATTTTTGTCGTACCATTGTACATTGTAGTAGGGTTTTTAATTAGTACAAGTTTCATAATAAAGCTGAAATCTTAAAAAAATCGATTTTTCTCACGTTTTCTTGAGTAAAAAACAGAAAATCGCTAATTACCGCTAAACTAAGCGTTATACAAAAAAAGTTTGAAATAAAAGTTTTAGAATTTTAAATTCTTTACAACTAGATACATATTATTTGCACTAAAATGCATATTAAAGCCGTAATCTTAAAAAAACAATTTTTTACGTGAAAACAGCCTCACCAAGATTTTCAGCAGGCATGACGCCTACCTTATCTTGTAGTGCATAAAAAATTTAGTAAACCAGGCGATTTTAAAAAAAGTCGTATGACCAGTTTTTGAGAAAATCGCAAAAGATTGAAAAATGATACGAATAAACTATACTTCCGGTTGACCGATTTTGATGGAAATGTTCATTTCGGGTCCGGTAGTGGTGTCTAACTTAAGTTACAAATTTCACGTTCTTACGAGGTCCGTTCTTGAGATATTCTGTTGACACACACACACACACACACACACACACAGACCAATCGGTAAAAACATGTAGTGTGTGTGGGTTGAGGGGGTCTGTTTAGGTGTATATTCGGGTGAAGAGTGTATTTGTTGTGATCGACATGAAAACAATATTTTCCTTCCTATTTATTCATATAGGCAAGAGAAAGTAAAAATGTATAGTGTTTCATTTTTAAGTAGGGTATTTTATCTACGATATAGTAAGTAAGCAGATAGTGTTTAAACTGGCGATGCTTAACAAACGGTTTAAAAGTTTTAAAGTGATTGTAGAAAGTTAAGTCGTATGGTGCTTGATAAAGCAAATAAAAGAGGAAGACAGAGAATATCGGATAGGAAGGGATGTGATCTGGATTCGTGTTGTTACCCCTTAAAAGAGGGTTACGTATTTTCGACCCCCTCTCGTACCGTCGTTTTACAAAAGCCATCGCACCCAAACAGCTCTTCTTCCAGTTATTGCTGTTACTGGTAGGCTGCTCTATTATTGAACCAGATGTTTCCAAACTGCCGTAATCTCTTATTTCTTGTTTTCTCATCTTCTCTATTATTATTATTATTATTATTATTATTATTATTATTATTATTATTATTATTATTATTAGTGGAGGGGGTGATGATAATAGTTTTGTTAGGTTATCGTTGCTAGTATCACTGACTGAAATGTATTACGAGTCAACCAAACTACGATAAGTTAAAAGTTTCAATGAAATCGCTGCTACATTTTACATCGCCTACGTTTTGGTTTTAGTGTTACAAACAAACGATAACAAGTGATTCACTAATCTATAATTCTATACTTGTATACTATCTATACTTCTGTACTATCTATACTTGTATACTATCTATACTTCTGTACTATCTATACTTCTGTACTATCTATACTTGTATACTATCTATACTTCTGTACTATCTATACTTGTATACTATTTATACTTTTGTATACTATCTATACTTCTGTACTATCTATACTTTTGTATACTATCTATACTTCTGTACTATCTATACTTTTGTATACTATCTATACTTTTGTATACTATCTATACTTCTGTACTATCTATACTTGTATACTATCTATACTTCTGTACTATCTATACTTGTATACTATCTATACTCGTATACTATCTATACATTTGTATACTATCTATACTTCTGTACTATCTATACTTTTGTATACGAATCTATACTTTTGTATACTATCTATACTTCTGTACTATCTATACTTGTATACTATCTATACTTCTGTACTATCTGTACTTTTGTACACTATCTATACTTCTGTACTATCTATACTTTTGTATACTATCTATACTTTTGTATACTATTTATACTTGTATACTATCTATACTTCTGTACTATCTATACTTTTGTATACTATCTATACTTCTGTACTATCTATACTTTTGTATACTATCTATACGTCTGTACTATCTATACTTTTGTACACTATCTATACTTCTGTACTATCTATACTTGTATACTATCTATACTTCTGTACTATCTATACTTTTGTATACTATCTATACTTCTGTACTATCTATACTTTTGTATACTATCTATACTTTTGTATACTATCTATACTTTTGTACTATCTATACTTGTATACTATCTATACTTTTGTACTATCTGTACTTTTGTACATTATCTATACTTCTGTACTATCTATACTTTTGTATACTATCTATACTTTTGTATACTATCTATACTTCTGTATACTATCTATACTTTTGTATACTATCTATACTTCTGTACTATCTATACTTTTGTATACTATCTATACTTTTGTATACTATCTATACTTTTGTATACTATCTATACTTTTGTATACTATCTATACTTCTGTACTATCTATACTTTTGTATACTATCTATACTTCTGTACTATCTATACTTTTGTATACTATCTATACTTCTGTACTATCTATACTTTTGTACACTATCTATACTTCTGTACTATCTATACTTGTATACTATCTATACTTCTGTAATATCTATACTTGTATACTATCTATACTTTTGTATACTATCTATACTTCTGTACTATCGATACTTTTGTATACTATCTATACTTCTGTACTATCTATACTTTTTACTTTTGTATACTATCTATACTTTTGTATACTATCTATACTTTTGTATACTATCTATACTTCTGTACTATCTATACTTTTGTATACTATCTATACTTTTGTATACTATCTATACTTCTGTACTATCTATACTTTTGTATACTATCTATACTTCTGTACTATCTATACTTGTATACTTTCTATACTTCTGTACTATCCATACTTTTGTATACTATCTATACTTCTGTACTATCTATACTTGTATACTATATATACTTTTGTATACTATCTATACTTCTGTACTATCTATACTTGTATACTATCTATACTTCTGTACTATCTATACTTGTATACTATCTATACTTTTGTATACTATCTATACTTCTGTACTATCTATACTTGTATACTATCTATACTTTTGTATACTATCTATACTTCTGTACTAATTATACTTGTATACTATCTATACTTTTGTATACTATTTATACTTCTGTACTATCTATACTTGTATACTATCTATACTTTTGTATACTATCTATACCTCTGTACTATCTATACTTCTGTACTATCTATACTTGTATACTATCTATACTTTTGTATACTATCTATACTTCTGTACTATCTATACTTTTGTATACTATCTATACCTCTGTACTATCAATACTTTTGTATACTATCTATACTTGTATACTTCTATAATGAAGAAGAAACGTCTGTTTGTTTGTTTGTTTGTGTGTTTGTATGAGGTGGTAATCTCAGTTGAGTAGTTTCTGAAATTACCACCTCATACAAACAAACAAACAAACAAACAAACAGACGTTTCTTCTTCATTATAGAAGTATACAAGTATAGATAGTATTTATAGATGATATAAATTGTTGTTGTTGTTTAGGTCATCAGTCAGCCTGTAGGCTGGTTTGAACCTGTAGAGGTTTTTCTAAGTAAAACGAGGAGTCAGGTGGTCTGCAATTGACACAACTCACTGAGTGGAAAAGTATGCTTATCACCATGCCAAGGCCTCTGAAAAGCACATATTTTCCACTCTGCAAATGACACCTTCACTTCATTCACCACACAATCCAACTGTATAATGAAATTCATTACTTTCAGAGGAGGAGATAACTGTGATTAGTGTCACAGTACACCTCTACCTCTTCTCTTATTAAATGATTCAGTCATTTAATTGGGTGACCATGTGAAAAGAAACAGAAATATTTATTTTAGCCCTGCAACTAACAGTTTGAGTGTAAATAATTTGACACTCCACCTGTCTGTTATGGGCTAAAATTATTATTATTAAATAAAAATAATAAATTATTATTGATTAACATTGCACAATTGATTATACATTTTACAAGTGTTGTTTTGCATTTGGTAAATTCTTGTTAGGTTGATGTTACTAACATACATTAAATTTCTTTACACATCTTTGTTAATTTCTTTAATAGTTAATCATGTAGAAAAAATATTTAAGTGATTTTATTGAAATTGCAAATTTATTTAACAAAGTTTAACTGGAGTACAAAAGAAGTAGTAAGCTAAGTAATTTATTGAATTTCTGTGGTTGTAGTTGTTACCAACAATATACTCGTATACTAATACATTAGTTAATGTTATTTATAGAAAACGATTCTTGTATTTTTCAAATCCAAAATTAACATAACATTGTTGATTATTTGACTTGTTAACTGTTCTATTACGCTCATTAATTAGTATAAATTAGTTATTCTGTAAGTTTGTTCTCTTTGTTTTGTTTATCGTGGATTTAGGCTACAATACGAACAAATATCTTATAGCTACTCGTGCATAGCTCTTGAATTTTAACATTAGTACATGTATATTTGTTGCTTTGAATAGTTTTTCTGGTCTTTTCTGGAAAAGATTTGTTCTAATTTTATACTTCTTCCGATATTAGCCTATATATCTAGCCAAATTTCCAATACCAAAATTTAAACTGATTTTCATAGTCAAAAATACTCGTTTTTAGAAGAACACGTGTATGTGTGGTTTGTTTCATATTTTTTTATCCGAGGCGGAGAGAAAAACTCTTACTCACTCCCTGACGATGGGGGAAGTAGTGTTGGATTAAATTGAGGCGTCCTCGGCCAGCCCCAAGGAGGCCGCAACCGAAATCAGTAAAAAATATAATTTGACAAAACAAAAGAAACAAACAAAAAATAATTTGTGCTTCTGCAACAAAAGCAGTTACAATAAAAATTACCAAAATCTGAAAATAAAAAATCTTGTGTGAAACACTCACACAACTTTCTCTTGCCAATGCAAATAATAAACAATAATCCTAACATTAGAAATAAACAAAAAACTAACCTCAATAAACATAACCTAATTTTAATCATGAGTGAAAGACGCAAAATGAAAATCGACCTCAGTTTGGCTTAAAAATACGGAAAATCACTCTTTCACGCTAAACTAGGCTCTCTAGAGAAAAATGGCTCAAAATAAAAGTTGTAGATCTTTTAATTTCCTATAAATTTGATTATATACACTTTCGTCGTAAAATGCATAATAAGGCTGAAATCTTTAAAAAATAAAAGTTGTAGGATTTTAAATTCTCTACATTTTGTTATAGGCCTATATAAATTTTGCGCTAAAATGCATATTAAAGCTGTAATCGTAAAAAGAACAATTTTTTTTACGTGAAAACAGCCTCACCGTGAATTTCAGCAAACATGGCGCCTACCCTATCTTGTAGAGCATAAAAAATTCAGTAAACCAGTTGATTTTTAAAAAAATCGTAGGACCAGTTTATGAGAAAATCGCAAAAAAGTGAAAAATTACACGAATAAACTACTACTCCGGTTGACCGATTTTGATGAAAATGTTCGTGTCAGGTCCGGTAGTGGTATGTAACCCAAGTTTCGAGTAGGCCTACGTACGATGTTCCGTTCTTGAGATATTCTGTTCACACACACACACGCGCGCGCGCGCGCACACACACAAAGACCAATCGCTAAAAACATTTTTGTGTGGGTTCAGGGGGTCTTTTTACGTATAGATCCGGTGAAAACTCGATTTCTTAAAATCGACATGAAAACAATACTTTCCTTCCTATACTCATATAGGCAAGAGAGAGTAAAAATGTAATAATTCCAGATATCATGATAACATATAAATTGAAAATGGAGGTTGTTAGGTAGTTGTTAAAAACATGCACATAAAAGTTTTCAATCTAGATTTGGATGATTGTAGTAGCTAAGAACATGTAGTTAATTACGGGGTTGTATTTAATTTATTTCAACACCCTTTCGCTTGGTTCCACCCATATGTAGAGAAGGGTCCGGTCCAGTCACTTTCTCATCCCTTCAGTTGAGAGACCGGACTCGGTGCTTCTAGTTAATAATGGTACATGGTTTTAGATGTCGGCGTCTATGTAGAAGGTAGAAGGCAGGAGGAACGAACTGGCGGCCACAGGATGTGCATTAGACCAACAACACAATAGCTACACCCTTTCTAACGTGCTACGCCACTGCTTTCTATTCCACCCTTTAAGCAAACCCTATTATTTTGATCATATCTATGCTTTTACTATTATTATCTTACTACATACAGTATATGACCACCTCGTATTCTCTTCTATTCTCAATCCTATGTATTGTATAATTAATTAATTGTTAATTGAATCATTCTGTATCGCCTTCCGCATCATTGTCATTATCATTATCAATACTGCTCAAGAAATCCCCACATACCTACAATACAATACAATGTGTCACATCCTCACTAATATGGCGACCGGCCGATCTGAAAATCACAAGGCCATTTTTATAAATCGCTAGAGGGCCAAAAATGATGAACACCTTTCGAGGGGTTAATGTCAAACAACACTATCTACAAAAACCTATTTTTTAATATTTTTCTGGAGAACGAAAAAACTACTTATCTGATTGTCTTCCTCATTTATTTATCTCAGTTATTTATACTCATGTAGTCAACTATAAATTTAGTGTAATTTAATTTATTTCTTAATGGTAAATGTGCCCATAAGGGCAGATGGAGTGTTAAATTAATTGCACTCGATCTGTTGGTTCCAGTGCTACAAAAAGTAGATCTGTTTCTTATCATATAGTCAGCCAATATTATAACTGAACTATTTAAGAACAAAAGAGGTAGAGGTGTAAAACACACTACTCAGAGTTATCGCACCTGAGAGTAATGAATTTCATTATACAGCCAGACCCTGTGATGAATGAAGTAAAGGTGTCAGTTGCAGGGTGGAAAGTGGGTGCTTTTCGGAGGGCCCGCATGCTGATAAGCATACTCTTTCAACTTGGTGAGGAAGGCAATTGTAAACCACCTCACTCCTCGTTTTTACTTAATAAAACCTCTCTTTGGTTGAAACCAGCCTTCCGGCTGTTGACCTAAACAACAACAACAACAACAATGGTGAATGGTAAATGAATGGCGATGGCTCTTGTAGATAGTGTTGCTTGACATTAACAACCCCTCGCTTTGTTGTTGAATGTTGTTGTTATTTTAAATGTTTTTATTGGTTTAGCATTTGTATTTGTACATTGTGCTCTTTAAAATTAAAATAAAAAATCGGGTGTGAAACACTCGCACGACTTTCTCTTACCAATGTAGATAATGAACAATATAGTAACTTATATTTTTAATCATTAAAAACAACTGGTATAGTGGACCCGTGCGAATAAATTCGCACATTGTTCTTGGGTTTCAAACCCCATATCATTAAGTTAACAACAAATTTAACCACACAAGCCGGCCGCATTGGCGTAGTTGGTAACGTGCTCGCCTCCCATCATGCGGTCTTGGGTTCGAATCCCATTCAGGCACGGAATATTTTCATACGTTATAAAATAACATTTCATTCTTCACCGTCTGCATTAGCAGTCATTGCAGAAGAGTCGGACGTTAAACAAAAAACAAAAAAAACTACACACGTAAGAAAAACGGTGAGTAACGACTAAAGCACAGTAGTACGATAGTTTCGTCTTAAAAATGACGTTATCAAAGTGTGTTGTGCGATGAGAAGAGAGATGCGTATGGAGGGGTAAATGTGGCGGAATCGCTTGCTTTAGCCTACATTTCGTCTTAAACGAAAGACTTTTTGGGTAAATCAGGAATAAGTACTCGTTAAACCGTGTAAAAATTATAAAAATCCGTTGGTTAGAACTCTGTATTTAGGAGGTAATAGAATTCCCATTTAATTAAAATGTATTGGAAGCAATTCGTATTTTAAATATTTAGTTGCAAAATGAAAAAAATAACCTACAGTTCAGCCGTTGTAATTTTGCTCCTACTGTCAACAAACAAAAGCCACCTACTACAGAGTGTACGCTAGAGTCTGCGACTTTACAGATGTCTTATTCCTATTAAGTTAACTATGTTTTAAATTATAAGTACTTAAATTACTTGAAACATCAGTCATGATATGATGTAGGCCTAACAATTTCATATAGAAAAATAGTTTTAAAAGTATTTTGTACTTTAAATACATTTGAAAGTATTTTGTTGTTACGTTTTAATGAGCGTGTACACATTTTGATATAATGCCGATGCTCATTGACGTCATTATTTGTTTACATTAGGAGCAAACTAAGAGAGGCTGGACTGTAGATGAAATGAGCATGTGAGGCGATTATTTAGTAGTAAAACGTTTGCTGTTGAGATGTAGACACCACGTGAGTCTCCTGTCCAACCAAAATCCCAGATAGGCCTATTACAGTTGGTTGTCAGTTGGTAGCAGTACTAAGTAATTCTTTGGTGAAACCACTGTGGACTTACCGAATACAGTACAATATTTGCTTGAACAGGATCCAGGTGTTCCAATCTAGATACTAAGCCTTGTCACTAGAGCACCCGCTGGTACGTCACAAACGACACCCCTCACTTGAAACCTTCACATTGTCTACTTAAAATATAGCTTAATGAAAGATTCTTCACTAAACTACAAATAAATCAAAACGATCCCGCTCGACATATAAATAGCTCAACAGAAAAACGTTGCAACTGACAAAATTTACACCAGATTTTTGAATTTACTAAACGTAGACTATGTTGTGTAATCTAGTTTATAATGATGAATAAAAATGGTTGGTTTGGGCTGCAGCCTAACTTGTAAAGAATGAACAGGGTGCGTGTCTGACTTAGAACAAGGTGCGATAACAGTATCGATAATTCTTTTAAAACTAACCTTTATCCAGATATGGATAAATCGATTTTTATTTTACTACAAACCGTAATTTTAGCCGCCAACTTTACTTCCTTTAATGTTTCAACGACATGGAATGTTTCACTCATTTCAAACTGAATTATAAACTAATCGAATGAATAAACTAATCGGTTATGCAATTAACTTTCTCCTGAATGTTCAATCAATTTTTTCTACTCTTTTCCTTTTGACCGTTATAATGGCTATATTAAAATGTTTTTGAAGATTTATTTTTTTAACAGTATAGTATTTCTTTTGCAATCAGTTAATTAATTCAAATTATTTACACTCAATCTGTTCGTTGCAGGGCTAAAATAAATAGTTGTGTTTCTTATGACATGGTCAGCCAATTGAATGAGTGAATCATTTAAAAAGAGAAGAGGTAGAGGTGTGTTAGGTGACACTAATCACAGTTATCTCCTCCTCTGAAAGTAATGGATTTCATTATACAGCCAGACTTTGTGGTAAATGAAGTGACGGTCGCATTTGCAGAGTAGAAAATATGTGCTTTTCAGAGGGCCCGGCATGCTGATAAGCGTACTTTTCTACTCGGTGAGGAACGCAGTGGTAAACCACCTCCCTCTTCGTTTTACTTAGTAAAACCTCTACAGGTTCAAACCACCCTTTTGGCTGATGACCTAAATAAAAAACAATAGGCTGTTGCGATATCTTTACAAGAAGAAAAAAGAGCCGGTGTTTTTTTTGCTGCCCTTGTGAAAAATAGTAACACTTTTGTTTTGAGTCGAGGTTAAGTAAAAATGTAGTTTATAATGTAACGTGTGTAACTTTAAGGAATTTCTTGTTACATAAATACGTAAATAAACGCTGTAAAATATTTAAGAGTTAAGTTTTTATAAAGTATTAGTTTTTAATCTTTTCTGTGGTTTGTTAATAAAATTGAATAGTTAAAATAACAGCAAGTTAATGAAACATATTTAGTTTATCTTCGTTATTTAATCTTTACCGTGTAACAGAACAGCAGAAGATTATCTTTCACCGGTAATATGAGAAAATTTCATTAACATAAAATTATGTTAGTATTGCATAAATATGTAAAATAGTAAACATAAGAAAGCAATAAAAATATAAGTAGTAGATGTAGAACTTTGTACCGATTACACAAGGAATTTAATTTTACTTTTCACGCAACGTTTTCTTAAAAATACTATTTTGTAATGTTAACAGATTTACATGAATAGCCTGTGTATTGTACGGTATTTAGTATTATTAGTAAACCGCGTGTTTTCATGTTGTTACTTCTTTCGTAGCTTCTACTAGAATCGCATTCTACCGGGTGAGCATAAAGTCTTACCCTGATTATAAAATTTTATTACAGAATAATCGTTTGACGTAATAATTTAAATCTGGCGCTGTTACATAGTTTATTGTTAGTAGATTTTGTGACCAATAGATGGCGCTAGTGCTCCTTAACAATGACATGGTCTGTTAGTTCACGTTAGTTGCTGGCGAAATGGCATCGAACCAGGAGAAAGCACAATGTGTGCTTTGGTTTCACGAAACGAAATCGCCCATCAGTGTTCAGCGTAATTTTCGGGCTTTTTATGGATGCAGCCCTCCTGATGTTAAATCAATAAAGCGATGGTATGAAAGGTTTAAAGAAACAGGCAGCGTTGAAGATCTTCCTAGAAGTGGCAGGCCTAGTGTGAGTGAAGCAACTGTTGATCTTGTTCGGGAATCGTTTCAACGGAGTCCGTCTAAATCAACTCGTCAAGCATTACGTGAACTTCAAATACCGCAAGCAAGTGTGGTGAAAATTCTTCATAAAAGGCTTAGGTTGCATGCTTATAAAGTGCAAATCGTGCAGGCCTTGCAACCGAATGATTTGCTGAGACGTGCAGAATTCGCAACTGAGATTCTCAACAGGATTGACGGCGCTAACGATTACTTAAATCGCATATGCTTTACCGATGAATCCACCTTTCATGTCAGTGGAATGGTAAATAGGCATAATGTCCGTATATGGGGATCAGAGAATCCACATGCTACTGTACAGTTACAGCGAGACAGCAAAAATGTGAATGTTTGGTGCGGCCTCATGCATAATAAGGTTTTCGGGCCGTTTTTCTTCACGGAAAACACCATTAACGCTAACATTTACTTAGATGTTTTGTAACAGTTCATTGCACCACAGTTAGAAGAATATCAACCATGGATAATTTTCCAGCAAGATGGGGCACCGCCCCACTGGGCTTTGATAGTGCGTAATTTCCTGGATGAAACATTTCCGGATCGGTGGATTGGAAGGGATGGTCCAACACCCTGGCTACCCCGTTCTCCAGACATTACTCCCCTTGACTTTTTTTTCTGGGGCTATATCAAGGATAGAGTCTTCGCCACACCAGTTGCTGACGTTGACGAACTGAAGGCTAGGATACAAGCTGCTGTGGGTACTGTGACAGAACACATGTTACAAAACACCTGGCGGGTACTGGAATACCGCTTCGACATTCTCCGAGCTACCAAGGGGGCACACGTTGAAGTTTACTAATGTAAGTAATCTTAAAAAAAACTATTAACACTTACCTATGTAACAGCATCAAATTTAAATTATTATGTCAAACAGTTATTTTGCAATAAATTTTTATAATCAGGGCAAGACTTTATGCTCACCCGGTACTTAAAATATGAATGAACAAAGAATTATTTAATAGCCGGTTGGAATTTTAACATATTTATTATTTCTCTTTAAAAACTTATTTCTCGTTTTTCTCTTAAATAACTTTTTTTTTACTTTTCAAAGTAATAATTGTATAAGTAATATATTTGTGTAGAGTTTACAGAATTTATTAAAAATTCCTTTCATTTTTTTAAACTTTCTCTTGCCCTATATCAGCGGTTCCCAACCCGGGGTACGCGTACCCCGGGTATTTATATAACTAATTCATAGTTAACTTAATAGGAATACGACATCCATAAATTCTCGGACTCTAGCGTGCACCCTGTAGTAGGTGGCTTTGGTTTGTTGACAGACACTAGGAGGAGGAGGAGCAAACTAACGACGGCTGAACTGTGAATAGTTCAACCACGTTTTTGAGAAACCGACATTTCTGTTTACGATATCATCTCCGACCGCGTTGGCGATGTTGGTAACGTGCTCGCCTCTCATCACGCGGTCTTGGGTTCGAATCCCACTCGGGCATGGCATTTTTTCATACGTTACAAAAATTCATTTCATCCTTCACCGTCTGCATTAGCAGCAATTTGCAAAACAGTCGGACGTTAAACAAAAAAAAAAAAAAGATAACAAATAGTCCAAACCGAACAAATAGTAAACTAACAAATAACAAACAAATAGTAATTATAATAACAATAATAATAATAATAATAACTAACAAACAGTAAACCTTTTGTAGGTTAACCTAGAAAAAGTTCCGCGATGTATTGTGTATGCTCTGGGGTTTAGTATAAGTTGTTATGTTAGTCGTATTGAAAATAAAGCAGTCGCGCATGCGCACTGATGCTTTCCCCCCTTTACCCCTTTAACCCACCCTCGTTGCAAACAAGGGCAAGCTCGTAACTCAAGTGGCTATACATATATAGGTGTAGTGTGTAGGCCTATCTATAGACTATATCTAAGTTTAGTTTGTTAATTTTCACTTTCTCTTGCCTAATTTATATGAATATATAGGCTAGGAAGGAAAGTATTTTTTTCATGTCCATCACAACAAATACACTCTTCACCGGATCTAATTACACGTTTTCAGACCCCCTGAACCCACACAAACATGTTTTTAGCGATTGGTCTGTGTGTGTGTGTGTGTGCGCGCGTGTGTGAACAGAATATCTCAAGAACCGAACGTTGTACGAACTTGAAACTTAAGTTACATACCACTACCGGACCCAACACGAACATTTTCATCAAAATCGGTCAACCGGAAGTAGTAGTTTATTCGTATAATTTTTCACTTTTTTGCTATTTTTTCAAAAACTGGTCCTACGTTTTTTGTAAAAATCGCCTGGTTTACTAATTTTTTTATTCTCTACAAGATAGGGTAGGCGTCATGTGTGCTGAAATTCTTGGTGAGGGTGTTTTCTCGTAAAAACGTTGTTTTTTTAAGATTACGGCTTTTTAATATGCATTTTAGTGCAAAATTTTATATACTAAAAATTGTAGAGAATTTAAAAACCTAGAAAATTTATTTCAAACATTTTTTTGTATAACGCTTAGTTTAGCGGTAATTAGCGAATTTCTTTTTTTTCTGACGAAAACGTGTGAAAAATCGATTTTTTAAGATTTCGGCCTTAGTATTCATTTTATGATAAAAGTGTTTATAATCAAATTTATAGAAAATTAAAAGATCTACAACTTTTATTTAAAGTATTTTTCTCTACAGAGCCTATTTTAGCGCGAAAGAGTGATTTTTTGTATTTTTAAGCCAAACTGAGGTTGATTTTCATTTTGCGTCATCCAGTCATTATTAAAATATGGTTATATGTTTAGAGGTTAGTTTTTTGTTTATTTTTAATGTTTTATTACTAATGTTAGGATTATTGTTACTTATTAGCATTGGCAAGAGAAAGTTGTGAGAGTGTTTCACACCAGATTTTTTCTTAACTTTTATCTATAATTTTTGTTATTTGTTTGTTTCAGGTAAGAATGATAAATTTATTGTTTCTCGTATGTGGATTAATCGTTAATATCCGTAAGTTGCTTTTGTTATTATTATAACTACACATAATGTCAGTTATTTCCAAATTATTATTATTAGAAAGATATTAATTTAATTTTTTATATTAATTATAAATTAAGATATTCATTTAATCAAGGAAGATATTAATTATGAATTATTAGGAAGAACGGAAGGAACATCGTACGAACGTGAAACTTAAGTTACATACCACTACCGGACCCGACTCAAAAAAATTCATCAAAATCGGTCAACCGGATGTAGTAGTCTATTCGTTAACTTTTTTGCGATTTTCTCAAAAACGGCTCCTACGATTTTGTTTAAGAAATTGCCTCATTTACTAATTTTTTTTGCTTTACAAGGTAGGGTAGGCGTCATACCTGCTGAAATTCTTGAAAAGGCTGTTTTATAAGATTCCGGCTTTAATATGCATTTAAGCGCAAATATATATATATATATATATATATATTAAAAGTTGTAAAGAATTTAAAATCCTACAACTTTTATTTCAAACATTTCTTGTATGTCGCTTATTAGTTTACAGTAATTACCGATTTTCTGTTTTTATTCATGAAAATCTGTAGAAAATTGATTTTTTAAGATTTCAGCCTTGGTATACATTTTATGACAAAAGTGTATATAACAATAATGCTAAATTTATAAGAAATTAAAAGATCTACGTTTATTTAGAGCATTATTTTCTACAGAGCCTAGTTTAGCGTGAAAAGTGATCTTCGGTATTTTAAGACAAACTGAGGGTGAAGTTTATTTTGAGGTTAGTTTTTCGTTTATTTCTTATGTTTCTTATTACTATTGTTAAATTTTATTGTTTAAATAATTTGCATTGGCAAGAAAAAGTTGTATGAGTGTTTTACAGCAGATTTTTCAATATCATTTTAACGTTGGATGAAATTGAAATTTGACGACGGGGCATGTGTTTCAGTGACATATCGGATAATATAAGCTCTATAAATAGCACCTTGAAATAAATTAGCCAGTTAGACGTAAATAAAGGCGTGTATAAGTACAAAAATATAATACAGTCCAGCCTCTCTTAGTTTGCTCCTAATGTAAACAAATAATGACGTCACTGAGCATGCGCATTATATCAAAATGTGTACACGCTGATTAAAAAGTAACAACAAAATACTTTCAAAAGTATTTAAATACAAAATACTTTTGAAAGTATTTTTATAAATGAAATTGTTAGGCCTACATCATATCATGACTGATGTTTTTAAGTACATGTTGTTGTTTAGGTGAACAGCCGAAAGGCTGGTTTGAACCTCTACAGGTTTTACTAAGTAAAAACGAGGAGTGAGGTGGTTTACCATTGCCACAACTCACTGAGTTGAAAGAGCATGTTTATCAGCATGCCAGGCCCTCCGAAAAGCACTCACTTTCCACCCTGCAAATGACACCTTCACTTCATTCACCACAGGGTCTGGCTGCATAGTGAAATTCATTACTCTCAGAGGAGATAACTCTGATTAGTGTCACAGTACACCTCTACCTCTTCTCTTCTTAAATAGTTCAGTCATATAAGTGGCTGACTATGTGATAAGAAACAGAACTATTTTTTTTTAGCCCTGGACAAAACGGATAGAGTGCAATTAAAATAACACTCCACCTGCCCGTTTTTTAGTACTTATAATTTAGAAAATAGTTAACTTAATAGGAATACAACATCTGTAAAGTTGTGGACTCTAGCGTGCACCCTGTAGTAGGTGGCTTTTGTTTGTTGACACTTGGAGCAAACTAAGAACGGCTCAACTATAGAATGTGTGGTGGATGCAGAATGACTGGGTAAGGATAGAGGATAGAGGATAGAGGGCGGTGGCAGTGAGAGGACGCCGTGACCGTCACGGGCGACCGCCTCTCAGCATGACTACTTAAGACGCGCCCTCCGGCGGAACAGATTCACCGGAACAGAGTACTCTTGTACCTAGACACCAGTCCTTCCTTACGTCTTGAGAACCTTAATACCAAATTATAAACGATATAAATTCCTTTTCTATATTTTATTGCTTCTTTAATAGTCTGGTAGGAAGTTTGGAGCAGTGCACTCATAAACAGCTGTTTCCTTTGTTGTAACCAAATACGTTATTAATACCGGGTGATTTTTTAGTCCTGTTACCCAATTGTTAATGTCTGGTAATTTTTTTCTAAGAAAGGGATATTTTGTTTTGTGACACAAAGTTGGTAGCCCTACTCAACCGGTATAGATACGACAGTTTGAGTTGATTCTCCTTGAGTTGCCTAAAATTTTGTGCTGTTTCCAGTTGTGTTACGAACAGAATGTCTTTTACCCTAGAACAACGGGTTTTCATTCTTGAACAATATTTTGCTACAAAATCGTATGCGAGTGTAAAAGAATGATTTCAAATTAAATTTTTTGGTGTTCCTCCACTCTATTCTAGTCGATTTCTAGGCTAACTAACTGATTTTTAGAAACAGGTATTGTTTGCAGCAGAAAACGTAGTGGTCGACCAACTCTCTTGACAGATGACGTTAAGACAATGTGAAAACAAGATTGCTCAATTCTCCATGGAAAAGTTTACAAAACCTTTCCTCGCATGTTGATTTGTCATGTTCGAGTGCTCAAAATGCTGCTAGCTAAAAACTTGAAATTGTATCCGTATCACATACGATTAGTTCTAGAGCTTCAGCCTCCAGATTTAAACAAGAGATTGTTTTAGGATAAAAGACATTCTGTTCGTAGCACGACCGGAAATGGGACAAAATTTTACACAGCTCAAGGAGAATCAACTCACACTGCCATATCCATACTGGTTGAGTAGGGCTACCAACTTAGTGTCACAAAACAAAATTTATTTTTTTTAGAAAAATATTACCAGACATTAACAATTGGGTAACAGGTATAAAAAATCACTCTGTATTATTGGGTTGTTATATAACGCACTACCCCTAACAGACTGCAGGTGGAGTGTCAATTTCTTTACATTCAATCTGTTCGCTGCAGGGCTAAAATAAATAGTTCTGTTTCTTATCACATGGCCCGGCATGCTGATAAGCGTACTTTTCCACTCATTGAGTTGTGGCAATGGTAAACCACCTCACTCCTCGTTTTACTTAGTTAAACCTCTACAGGTTCAAACCAGCCAACCAGGTTGATGACCTAAACAACAACATATAACCCACCGGGTTGGTCTAGAGGTAAAGTCGTCGCCAAAATCAGCTGTTTAACAGCTGATTTTCGGAAACGAAGGTTCCTGGTTCAAATCCTAGTAAAGGTAGTTACTTTTATACGGATTTGAATACTAGACAGTGGTTACCGGTGTACTTTGATGGTTGGGGTTCAATTAACCTTACTCTCTCAGTCTGTAGAAGACTACACAGTCTCATTTACACGTCATACACATCATCCTCATCTGATTGGGTCATCTCATTGCTTATTGTTCTCAATTGAACAGATTGCAACGTACACACATTAGGAATTAAAATATATATATATATATATATATATATATATATATATATATATATATATATTTTAATATATATATACCCGTACTTGCCGGTAAAACCGGACAAGTAAAATCTGTATTGTAAAAGCGACCAAGGGGACCCCTGTCTATATTTGGCGTATATTGTGTATTTTGTAAAACATTTTATGGGAACACATTTATGTAGCCCTACCGCACCAATATATATCAAGTTAATTAAAATATAGAGTCATTAAAAAATGTAAAATGTACAGTTAAAACCGGCCACTTTGCAAAGGAGGCCAGAATAGGCGGTAACGAGACAACTCATTTGATTGGCTGCAAGCGACTGGCCGGCTAACATCGCATACTTCACAAGCGGCCGGCACACCGCTAAGATTTCAGGCGTTCAGTGTATATATTGTTACAATGTTGTCACTTAAGACTAGTAACTCCGCTGTTGCCAAATATCTGTTCAATATTAGAGAAGAGACAAAGTAACTAAGATCGCTTACTCTTCTGTCACTGGAAGACAGAACGACACGGCAATTATTGTCACCGTACTTCTCTCCCTCTCGCAGTATCTCCCCTTGTTATGTTTCTCAGCAACTAGACTAAACAAAACAAGGTACTTCCTTTACATTTCTGATCGCGGTAACATAATTACATTACAGTGTTATTTTTATTGCACGCCGCGATCTACCTAGCTATTTTATTTGTATTATGCGTTGTTAATTTTTTCAGTTGTAAATTGTTTCTTGTACTTTCTCTTTTTTATACAAAATGTTCTTTATATTAGGCCCTACTAATTTAGGATACCTTGTGTTAATCTGTTTTAGGCTAAATTTTTATTTTAGTTATATATGCAGCCTATTTTTTTTATTTATCAAAACTGCAGTTGTTATCATGAAATAACAACTGAAATCATGATTATTTTTATTTTATGATAACATCTAAAAAATATACAAGTGTATACAGAGTTATTACTAAATCACTGGTAACTATTAAAAGTAACGGTGAAAGCAAAATCACTGTCACCGTGATCACGGTGACTGGTTGAAACGGTGAACGCTCTTCACTACTCAATATGCGCCCAAGTCTGGACTCGCAAGGGTAAGGTCCAGGCATAGCGATCGGCACACGGCAGGTACGGACAGATGATCTAAGCGCACTATTGCTAATAAATATAAATATATAAACTCAATTCATTACGTTGTTTACGGCTATGGTATAATTTTAATAGCTGCGCTTTGCAACAAAATTCAACTGTAACATGAAGAGTCATTTTTAGGCTTGGCTAAATGTTTTGCTAGAGGTGTTTTTGCAAAGGAAGATTATAATTCGATGACTAAACCGACAATGTTCGAGTACAAATAATGTTTGATTTTAATTATTACTTCTAAATACTACGCATATAATGGATAAACATTATAAGCTCAACGTTTGAGATCATGTATGGAGATAATTTATGTAAATATTTTCAGGCGGTAGAAAACTAAAATAAACTAAATAGTAGTCATAGAAACAGTTGTTGCAATATGTTTTTCCAAGATTGATAGACTTTTCATTTAAAATAACGTATTCTTCGACTGGGAATAATTCTGTCACTTGTCTTAATTGGTATTGCCATAAATATATTTGCAATATTTTAAAACAGGTGTTGTATACTTGTTACAAGCTTACAAGATTTGTATAGCCCTACTTCTGTAAAAAGTTTACTAATTGTACATTGTACTTATTCACAAAAATCAAAATCTACCAACAATTTGAGGAAAGATTACTAGATTAGATTAGATTAATATGTTTATTATTTTAATACTCTAAATAAATAATAACAGTTATGATGGAATTTACAGCTGGCTATCATCAAATAACTGTTCCATATAGGCTAAATAGGCCTTCTTCTATTTTAAGAGCACGTCCATTTTAACAACAATGGATGTTCATTTCAATCATTAATAAATACCTATTTTATTCTTTCCCTATTTTTGTAAACATATAAAGTAGCCCTACGCATTGTGAATTTTAATTATTGTTGGAAATATATTAGTTTAAATAATTCTTCAAATCCAAGTGGGTTTCATATTTCTTTCTGTCTGATTTATACGGGCAGGCCCAGTGAGGTGTAATCCATTTATCTTTAGACGTTCATTTTGAACGTGTTCGTTCTAATTATTAGTTATCACTTTTAAAACCTGCTAAAAACCTACAAAATCTGAATTACTAAAATTTGGTGGCGTTTAGTCTTTGGATCTTAACTAATTTCTCAAATTTAAGAGACTGATGCTTCTCGAGTTTTCCTGGAAAGTACCGAGGTAACGGAAAAAACTATAAAAACTTCCAAAATTATGTTTCCTGTATTGTATTTTTATTTGATGCATTGACACCGACTGTTCTTATTAACATTAAAAACTGCTTGAAAAGTAAATTTAAATAGTGCCTTATTGTTATTCGTCTATGACCAGTTATTGTGTAGAAATTTGAAACTCGTAACCTTCATAAGGTTTTCTTATACAAAGCCAATTTTCTCCTTTTTCATGTTATTAAAATTCAGCTAATCCTGACCTAAAGAAAATGTTTATAGCATTCCGGGCAGCGATTTTCTTCCCTTAACAAACACAGCTTTGAGTGTTATAATAGGCTAATCCAAACGATGCCCGACTTCTGGCCAATAACAAAATCAATGTATTACATCCTCTCCCTCTGAACCTAAACATTACCCGTGGAAAAAACCATTTCCAAGCTAATATTTTAAACTTCGCCATTCATAAAAACTTTACAGCCCCTATTCTACAACATGTTTTAATGAACTTGATTCTGACCATCTTTCGGTTATCATTAGTTTTCTTTTCCGACCCAACTTATTCTCCAATCTACCTAGACTTATCAACGGGAGAGTTGATTGGTACATCTTCAGTGCTAAACTAGATAATTGCCTCAACACTCCAAACAATTTATACTCTGTCGAAGGTATTGATTGCTGTCAAACACTTTAACGATTGTTTACAAGGTTCAACCAAACAAGCAATTGTCCTCCGATGAGAATCCTACAGCTCACCAAACAGACAAAAATGGAATCAGACGTTAGTGGAAAAGATATAGAAGTCCCGCCAACTTAAAGAGACGACTGAATGAGTTAACTCGCATAGTAGAACATAACTTAAGCTCGTATGATTTCGTTTTTGAAAGTGATACAGACAAGTGTAACGTGTTCATTTTAAGGGACTAGCCTCCGGATTTCTGTTTATAGTCCGTGGAATATGCCGAAAAATATTTCAAATCCGGACACCAGCACCAGACTTTAGGGGTCGATGAAACACATATCATAAAGGGGAGTATAAATCAGCCGGGAGACAAGCTCAGAAATCCATGTCATGAGCAATGACGTCATCAATATGACGGACAGAAACTTCATTAAACCACTGTAACTCTATAATTACTCATACGATTTTTACAAATAAGGGCTCATTTGAAAGATCTTTACACTACCCACAAAAAATGTAATTACATGCAGTATCATGAAACCCACGGTTTTTAAGTAATTTCGAAAATAAAATAAAAATTGAATGTAAAAATTTTAACCCACCGGGTTGGTCTACAGGTAAAGTCGTCGCCAAAATCATCTGTTTAACAGCTTATTTTCGGAGACGAAGTTTCTTGGTTCAAATCCTAGTAAAGGTAGTAACACTTTTATACGGATTTGAATACTATACAGTGGTTACCGGTGTACTTTGATGGTTGGGGTATAATTAACCACACTCTCTCAGGAATGGTCGGCCTGGGTCTGTACAAGACTACACCTCATTTACACGTCATACACATCATCCTCATCTCATTGGGTCATGGGGTTGCTTATTGTTCTAAATTGAACAGATTGCAACACATGAATCCGAATTGGCTTTTTACGCTTAGTTCGATGCTCAAACTCGTTTTCAAAAATTTTGTCTCGTTCTTGAGTTATGTGTATTTTTTGAAAATTATTTATGAGTATATTTTAATATGGGGCACTTAAAAAAACACATCTGTCCGTTTACATTTGAACACGTAAAACGTAATAATACACAAATATACAATGATCGGATATGGCCACTGATAATCTTCTTGCACTATAACAGACGACATATGTGTTTGTGCCCCATGTAAATACTCATAATTAATTTTCAAAAATACACAACTCAAGAACGAGTCAAAAATTTTGAAACGGATTCCAGCATCGAACTAGGCGTAAAAAAACTATTCAAATTCATGTATCACATAGTCACCTTTACTATTACTATTTAATATATCTTACCTTTAAGAAGCTACAAATTGATTTACAAATTTTATCAGAAAATGGGAAATGAAACAAAATGTGCCATACATTATAAATTTATTGGAGACAAAAACTGTTTACAAGTTGATTTTTCTTTTTAACCTGAAGTAATAATATAAGTTTTTATTTTGTAGCTCTCATTTAAAACCGCTAGATACCGCCAGATCATCGGCCATTGGGGAAATCACACGCTTAGACAATGAAAACGACTCTTCTTTAGGTCTTCCTCAAGGCCTTATGGAAGACTCCTCATCAGACAGGACAAAGGACCCATCTTCGGGTATTGGGGAAATCGCATGCTTAGACATTCAAAATGACCCTTCTTCAGGTCCATTTCCAGGCCTTATTGAAGACCCGCCATCAGATAGTACAAGTGTTCCAGGTTCAGTTCTCATTGATGATTTTTCCTCGAATTCTTTTCTTGTTGTGGTTCCTCCTGACTCAAATAGTCCAAATGTTAATGCTTGCGGCACTGATTCTCCTATTGACAGTATTTGTGATCCCGATGTTGTATTTCTGACACCTGGCAGCATAATTTCTGCTAGTACTGAGGATATTGTTACCCCATCGTCAAATTGTAATACTGAGAGTGATTTAAAAAGTACACGTAGATGTTTGTTTAGCAAAGATGTTAATAATCAAATTGATAAGCCTTTGAAGAAAAGAAAAAGGCGGGAAGACAAGCGGAACTATTGTGTATTCTGTGAAAAGCTTGTTCTTAAATTTCGTAGACATGTTATGAATAATCACAAAAGTGAACCTATCATTGCAGAATATATTGCATTGTTTGAAAAATGTCCTAATCAATCTAAAGATAAAAGAAGTAAAATGTTGGAATCACTAAGATTTAAGGGCAACCATATATACAATCAATCTTTATTACAGCAGTCACCTGCTGTAAATGTCAGTCAGATTATACCGGTGAAGAGGCCACCATCAGGCAAGACTGTTACTTCTTCTGACTTTGTCACTTCCACATTATGTCAAGGCCTGTTTCTGCGGAAACATTGAATTCTGAATTTCTGAATTCAGAATTCTCATTTCATTGAATTTCTGTGGAAACATGATGAATTAACTACACTCGATCAAATCACAATGGTCAGAAGAAAATCAACTTTCTTGAAGGAATATGATCTGCCTTACTGTCCCCAAACAAAAGAAATTACTTCATCAATGATGGAAAATATATTTAAAACTTTAAATAAAGACACTATTGGTATTAAAGCCATGAATGATAGTTTATTAATTCAGGTAGTAACTGACTATTATTCTAGTCATCAGGCTTTCAAAGATAGGAACCAAGTTGCAAGAAAACTTAGAGATGGTGCAAAATTAGTTCACCAAGTTAACTGTATAGATAATGATGTCAAACAACTTATGGACATATTTAATCCCAACAAAATTGAGGTTGTTATTAAAGCTTGCAAAAAGATGTGCAACTTGGATGTTGAGAATTTGAATGAGGAGAACTCTATTCAAAATGTTATCGTTGGAATGAATGGGAGGCTATCATGGCTTTTAGAAGAAGGAGGAAAATGCTTCATTGATAACATAATTTGTGATAACAGCTTACTGGATGAAGAAAAAGAAAGAAGGAAACGTAATGTTCTAAATTTCCAAGAGTGTTTAAGGAGAAGATGGAAATACTGTATTTCAACAAATACAGAGCTAGCACGAAGAAGACTGAAAATCTTTAAAGCCACTGTCATGCCTTTAGATGACGACATAATAAATTTGCAAGTATGCTGAGGCAAATGGAAGTAAAATATCAATCAAAATTAAAGCAGGAGGTTACAATTGAAAGTTATGAAATGTTATGTAAAGTAACTATTTGTCATATTCTGACCTTAAACAGAAGACGCCCTTTTGAAGCTACACATTCTGATATTAATTTTTATTTGCAAAAGAAAGATGAAAGTGATTATTACTCACCAGAAGTTTTGCAGTCATTTGCTGATGAAGAAAAAGTGTCAATGAACGAATTAAAATCATACCTAGTTCCGGCTAAAGGTAATGAACAGGTTGCTACCATCTTGTTAACAAATTCAATGGAAATTAGCATTGATATAATAATATCTTGCAGAGAGCACCTACAAATTTCAAGTAGCAAATATCTTTTTGCTAGACCTGGTTTAAAAACACCATTTGATGGATCAGCTGTGATGAGGGAAATGAAGCTTCTATGTCCCAATCTCAAAAAACCACAGCATTTAACTGCTACTGGATTGCGCCACCATGTCGCCACAGTTGGACATGTCAAGGGTCCAATTTTTTCAAGCAAATTATGTAAGTTCATGTGTCACACTCAATCTGTACATGATAAGAACTATGTTGCGCCATTTTCCATTGTCCATCGAGGAGTAATTGGAAACTATTTAGCAGGCCTTCAAGGTACGTCATTAACAAATTACCAATATCAAATGGTCATGAAAGATATCACTAATGTACAGTCATCGCCTAAGCAAAGAAGATTAGAATACCCAACTCCTAGTATGAACGCTACTACTGAGGAAGAGGAATTCGATGATCCTTCATTTAATCCAGAAGAGGAAGTCGATGATTCTTCATTTAATCCAGAAGAGGAACACTCTACTGAAGAGGAAGACTGTTACAGTTCTGAAGCAAGAAAAGGAAGGATAAAAGTTGTAAAGAAAAAAAAGAATACTAGCAGTGTTAATAAAAGAAAGAAATGGTCAGAAGGTGATAAACAGACGGTTGTTAAGTATTTTGCTGAGTTCATAGTAAATGGTAAAAATCCTGGACTTAAGTGTAAAGAATTCTTAGCGAAGAATAACCTATTACCTGGCCGGACTCCAGCTCAAGTTAACACGTTCATTGACAATGTAAATAAAAAGAAATTGAAACTATCCCATTCTATTTTAAGTATTTTAAAAACTTGATTTCTCAACACTGCTCAAGAAATTACAGTGTCTCATTGGCCAAATAACTATCAAGGAAAATGAACTCGCCAATGTTTGGAATTTTAATTTTTTTAATATTTAGGTTAGAAATTATTTTCTTATTGTTGTTTCCAATGCTACATGTATTTTATTTACCATTTACACTGAGAGTATAATGAAGCACATTTATCACCAGGGTTGGGTTTTATATTTTGAGCGGGAAATATTTTGTCAACTTATGCCTAGTATATGAATTTGTTGCGACTGAACGAAGTATAAATAATTTGCTTTTTAAAATATTCCGCTACTTAAAAACAGACTAACTGTTTGCAAAAGAATTAAATGCTTTTACACCACCATAAATTAGAATTTTATAATTTTAAAGACCATAATCAGCTAATTTAATAGTAGTCATTATTAATAAATACTATATTTAACTGATATTGTCCTATTTCTTAGGAAAAAACAGGATAATCATTGAAATAACTACCTTAACCAAGAACATTTTCATATATTAAAATATTTTTGTAATGTAACATTGTAGTAATACAAAACTAAACATAACATAATGAAAAGCACAGTTTTAAATAAGTGACCTAACAGTCAATGTATAAAGCCAATTAGGAATACTGCAAATAAAATCAATTAAATCATTTCCATTGAAGACCGCTACCATCATTCATTTGGCCTTCAGTTACGCCGTTCTGATCCTCATGAAAAGTAACTTTTTCCCGTAACCAAGTGACAAAAGGTCAGGGTGACTATGGCATGCCATAGACATAGATCTTACTCAAGACTGTGAGTAGCCCCGGATTGTAATTTTTAATTGGCTCAGTATTAAACGTGAAAAATACTATCACAATCCTAGCCTGTCATATTTAGTAGGATGCTGATTCATTCAGTAGGATAGAAGAACCTGCATTGCAAATACTATGAGCATTGTGCATTATAAGTTGTCCTCAATCCGCGGCCTCCAAATTCTGCATTGGCAAGTTGCTGTAGGCACTTATTTCGTCACAATACACAATCAGTACTAGATAGTGGAAACACAGTAAGGTAATAATTAGTAATACTGGCCTCAGACAAAAGCTTTTCATATTCAAATACATTAATAAAAATAACCTCAACATTTTAATATACTAATAAAGATAAAATATCGGAATGTAACTTAACCTAATCTAACAGCCACAGAGCAGTATAAGGCAGTTTTGAAAATCAGCATTTAAAATAAAAATGACACACTTAAATAAAAATAAAAATGGCACTTAGGTCAGGCTGTTCTAATTCAAAACCAACTTTAGGAAAATACACAAACACACCCAGCGAGATATCATTTGGATTCTCAGCCTTCACTTACAACGACTGTATACCACAACCAACGCAGACGTACATACAGTTTGCGAGGGCGAGCTTGTTATGTTATTGTTTGCAAATAACTACATGTAACAAAACATCTGACTTAAGCGTATATTTCTATGACCTAGAATACATTAATTAATATTTTTGTACTATTATGACCTTCTTCATTCTATAATTATCAATCTTATTACTCGTTTGAATTACAAGACAATGTATGTTAATGAAATAAAATTTATATTATATTTAAAATTAGTTTGAAATTATTTACAGCGAAATTAAACATTACAATTGTTGTGTAAGTTACAAGATTCCAGGTTTTTTTGATTACCTGGGAAACTAACCTAAACGACAAATTAGGCCTGTGTAAAGTAGTTAAAGAGTATAAAAAGTTACTTTTCATGAGGATCAGAACGGCGTAACTGAAGGCCAAATGAATGACGGTAGCGGTCTTCAATGGAAATGACTCACGATTACTCTGACAATCTGACAATGTACTTAAAGGCGTTGAGGTTGGTATTTAAAACACAAAATGATTAAAACAACCAAAAGTGTATTACTTATTTTCTATAAGTAAATACAGTAGAACCTTTAAAGAAGACTCTCAAAGGGGTTTAGAAAACAGTATTGTTTTCAAATGTTGTATTATCACGGTAGTTTTGGCCAATAGTAGTGTTATTAAGGTTAGTTACTGGAAACTATAGAAACCTTTAAACAATTTGTAGTTCTAAAGTGTAATTTACTGTGTTCTTCTACTAAAACTACGCATGTACCAAATTGGATAGATAAGTTATTTTTTTCAGACATTATGCTGTTTAGGCAATGATAAGACAACGCATATTTGCAACAGTCACAGATATCATTTTTACCGAGGATTAGAAGGAGGAGGCGGGGTTTTCAAGTTTGGACTTAAATCTGAACGGTTGTTGTTCCTCCCAAAACATTGTTTCCGTTGAGTCACTTACCAAGGATGCTGTTAACTCGAAGCTTGGGTTCGTGTTGCTGAGGTTGATTCCAAAAAAAATTGTGTTGTGTTAAAGAGACTCAGAGTTATGATGTGAACAGGGATAAAAAGGTGTTATCGAAGTCTTTTAGATAAAAAAAAGCTGTGTTATGGAAGAACATTGAACACTGAGAGTTATGGTAATTTCAAGAGGATTTAAGAAATGCACCAGACGGTTATCAAGGTTGTCGTGTAACCGAGGTTCTACTTTATTATTTACTAAAATAATTAGGCCTATATCAAACACTGGCATAGAACCTGCCCCTGAATTCCTATTTACTCGCCTTCATTTTTCTGCTCAAATGCAAGAGCCAAATCCAGAAGCCTCTTGCCTCGACAAGGGAAATGAGTTTTTTTTGTGACATAATTTAATCTAAGAAAAGCAGACAATTAAACTTAAAACAAAATCAGAACAGATACAATAGTATAGCCTATCACATTTTTAAATGAGCATATTACATCACTTCCTTTCGCACTACATATCCATTATGTGCCCCCAACGCTTAAACTTTTTTAAATTGACTCTAAACTATATAAAACTAACTTTAATTTCTTATTGACTGAACTGATAATATAGTAAAATGTAAACGTGTAAATGTATTCCATTCCGTATTCTTTCGATCTTCTCTTATCTGACTCGGACATGCAGATAGGGCTACCATAACCTAAACTAATGTAGCCTAAACTAACGTAATGTAACCCAGCTTCAACTAAGTTTACTCCAGTAAACTACTATTTTACTATATTTGTCTTTTTTCTTATTATTAAATATAAACAGTTTCAATCACTGTACTATATAAGCCTGTTTGGGAAAAATTGTATTAGTGGCACATAACAGACTTTTACCCCATTGAGTATGCAGGTTTGCTGCGATGGGGGTTCATAATTGTAAATTTTACTGTAAAAGTTTAAGGATGAAAGTCAGTGTTTATTGCTTCCCTTAAAACATCTATAAGCTAGAGGGGTACCTATGTATGCAATACAACCAATAATATACATATGAAAATAAATTAATTTTGAAAATTAAAGTGTGCTAGATTAGGAAAAATACATTGTTAGTATGACCTATACAGCTAGCCTAGCTGTTTAATTAAAGGAAATTGGTGATATATAAAGAGCATTTAAAATAATCTTACTTGTCACCTTATGCAGCATGATGTGGCTTTACACCAGGTTAAGTTCCGTACATACATTAAAAATATTCTTTCTGACCAAATTTTAAGTTTCATATTCTTGGTTTATTTTCATGCACACTTGTCTACTTGAAAAAGTTTTCTACTAAGGAACTTCTTTTAAGTTATATAAGTTAAATGACCAACATCCCACCCTACAATATCTCATTTCTTTATTGAATATTATATAAAGGAAAAGTTTACTCCAAATTAAACCACCACTTTGCCACTTAGGAATAAGATTTAAAACCTCAAATTTCCAAATGAAAAAGTTTTTGTTGAAGAACTATTAATGGCAATTTATTTAGTGAATTTGAACATAAAAAAATAATCTCGTAACAACTGTTTATATTAACATTTCTGTGGTAAGTTACCATGATTAAGAAAAACATTCCTGAAATTGTTTTCCTAATAACAAGCTGCACAATAAAAAATATTCATACCGGTACCTACCATTATTACAGCCAACATGCGTTATATCTGGTAAATTTACAATACAAATATAACTTAAACCTCTAACCATATATAGCCACTTATCTTGTTCCCCAAACAAAATATATCTTAAGCCTATGCAAGACAAAATATTTTCAAGAACAACTAGTGACACATGCGGCATTCGGCACAGTTGACCAGATGTTCTTTTGTTTACATTTTCGCTCCTATCAAAGCAAACTATTCCTTTAATTTAGCCTATATTTTATATTGTTCAAATTTTAGAGAAGCGGTCCATTTGGTAAATGTGCATAATAGAGTAGGCCTACTGTTGTTAATATCCAGTAGAACTATACTTAACTTTATGTTTTTTAACTGAGAAATTTTTGAGAGTCACTGGTTTTTGTCGGAAACATTACTTTAAAAGGGAAAACAAACATTAAATATTTACAAAATACTTTGTGTGGGCGATTTCAAACTTCAATGGCAACTCGAAGTCTTGCAATAAAGAGATAAAGGTTTCAAGCAAAACTTGCACAAGTACTGTCGCAATTTTCGTTTACATACAAACACCTGATAGTAGTTATTATAGGCTAAAGCCACTTAACAAGTTTCATGAGTAGTCGGGGCCTATCTGTTTATAAAAGAGCAAGGAATCTTAAAAGTTGGTTCTCCTTGAATAACATTGGGTAATGAACAAAAGCCTACCAACTGCGTTTATAATTTTTAATATCTCATTAACCTATTGGCTTGAAGAGATATAATTACTTACTTGATATACTTTAAGATATCCTTCTAGATAATTCCAAAGCCAAATTATTTGTTTTCAAACTGAATTCAAAGGAATAAACTCACAGTAACCAACAGACTAATCAATCACTCAAAAGCAAATAATTGTTTGATTAAAGTTGAAGATATAAGTATAACACAGAACCTAAAAAAAATGACGTGGAGTATATGTACATAATTATAAAACAAGGTAAAATAATTAGTATTTAGCTATTACTTTCCAGATGGTTCCAGGCGAGATACATGGCCTGCGTTTTTAAGGTTAGGGTAACAGAGAAAGTAATAGAGAATATAATGTAGATAGCAGCACAGTCAGGCAGTATACTGTATAAAATATCAGCGGTTAGCCGGCCTGGCCGGTTTAACTTATAGCTGGCCGGATTAACTTCGACTGGCCGGTACATCGAGCAAGATTCACGCACTCTGTCCGGGGTACCCCGCGTACATGTACATATATATATATATATATATATATATATATTATTGGGTCTTTTCCGTTTTCTGTATGCCCCACTATCAAATCCGAATTCCCTGAAGGGTTACAAAGTGTTCATTTTTCCCACTCACTGCCTTACTGAGACACACTCACGCACGCGTACACATGTCCTTCCCAGTCCTAGTATATATAAATTACAAATAGCATAAAATTTTTACAAATTGTTTTCTACGTTATTTGCGTATTACTAATTTTTGGAGCACCTGAAGAAGTCATAAAAATGTCGGTACATGTTTGGATATACAAGGTAATTAACTTCTAAAAATGTCAGCTTAGTAGGTTTATTGGTTTCTGAGAAAAATGTACCTAGTGTTAAAAATCTAAATTTACGGGAAAACGCAAGAAATAAGAAGGCACAAATCAAAAACAAAATGTACACAAACAAGTAAATTTCCCATCAAAAGTTGTTGAGAAAGTTGAACCAACAGTTGAGAATACAAAAAACAGTGATGCAGATATTTTAAAAAGTAAAATTCTCTGCACTAAAACGAGCAGTAGAAAATTATGAAAAATATTCGTTCTCGGTAACATGATAATTTTCCTGTGTAAACTTGACAAAAACTTCATTTTTTCATAAAAAAAAAGTTTTTGTGACGTAATTTAATGCTTTTTCTAGTAGATCTAGGCCTAAACTATTGAAAAACATAAAAAACCAAAAATCGAAATTTTGAGTTAAAACCATCGTGCCATCTCCCCTTAAAAGGATCAAAAGAATTTATTTTGTTTTTTATAAATAACATTATTTGCAATTAGTTTTTTAAAAATAAACTAAATGCAAATCTTTTGAATTTACAAATGACAAGTTGAGGAGGCCAAGTGATTACCCTGAGTACCTCTCATTATATCAATTATTCATAATGTTGAAAAAGAAAATTACTATTTACAAAGATATTTACATTTTACAATATAGAATATTTTTCACTAAAATTTTATATACATTTAAACTCTTTGTCCAAAACATGGTAACGTTTCAGGCGCCTAACTTCTTCTCCATTATTTAGAAGATTTATGGCTAAAAAAGAACCTATGAAATAATTTTATGTACTACTTAGCGATGGTCATAAAGTTAAGAAGTACATAAAACTATTTAACAAAAACTACTCGACTGATTGGAATGAAATTTCCAAACTGCGGTTTCTTTCGATTGAATGGTAGCTACTAAAAGGGAAAGAGTCATCGTTGAAAAACAAAAAATGTGTTTTTGGCATTTTTTTGTGGCCAAATCTCTATCCGATTGTTCTGAATGAAATTGAAAATAGTGTAATGACTTTGTTGCTACGCAATTTGGAATAATTTTTAAAAACAAGTGTTACCATGGTAACTTCCGTGATTTTCTTCTCAAAATTTTTTTCCCCTCTTTAATTCTTTTCTGCCCATTACAGACAGGTGGAGTGTCAAATTATTAACACTCAATCTGTTCGTTGCAGGGCTAAAATAAATAGTTGTGTTTCTTATCACATGGTCACCCAATTAAATGACTGAATCATTTAAGAAGAGAAGAGGTACAGGTGTACTGTGACACTAATCACAGTTATCTCCTCCTCTGAAAGTAATGAATTTCATTATACAGCCAGACCCTGTGGTGAATGAAGTGAAGGTGTCATTTACAGAGTGGAAAATATGTGCTTTTCAGAGGGCCTGGCATGCTGATAAGCATACTTTTCCACTCAGTGAGTTGTGGCAATGGTAAACCACCTGACTCCTCGTTTTACTTAGTAAAACCTCTAGAGGTTCAAACCAGCCTTTCGGCTGTTGACCTAAACAACAACACTTTAATTCTTTATTTACAACTGTAAAATTGTACAACAAGCAAATGTGATGATTATGATAATAATGTAAATGAGAGGAGTAGGGCCCCCATTGGTGCCTCCCCAAAAATGAAATTTGTGTAACAAATAGGCAGGTCTCTACTCCAGCGTCTTTTAAGGCGTCTAGGGGGATTATCAGGTAAATGGACGGAGGAAAGTGAACGCACCAGTGGGTTCTCGTGTTCGTGTGACTTGTCGTGTGAGCGTTTGTATAGGTATTCAATGGAATTTTGTACAAGTGGTGTTTTCAAATCTGTATGTAAGGTTTTGTTGCTAACGTAAAGAGGTGCATTTGCTATAAGGCGTAATGTTTTTGACTGGAATGCTTGAATTCGTTGCAAGTTAGAGGGTTTGGTTGAACCGTAAATTTGGGACCCGTAGGTCCACATAGTTTTCAAAAGTGAACGATATATGCGTAATTTTTGTGCCATTGGTAATTTTGATCGTTTGTGAAGTAGGGAATATAGAAGTTTAATCGGGAATTCAGTAATAAACGTTTCCGTTTGATATGTGTGCTCCAAGTTAGTCGTTTATCGAAAGTCAGACCGAGATACTTGACCGTATCTGTTTTTGTGAGAGGTTCGTAGTCTCAAAAATGGTCTCAAAAATTTAATGCATTAAAACTAAATACACATTTAGTGGATGGATCATTATGATCAAATTTCTGGTGGTTAGAAATTCAAGAAAGTTTAAGAAATAAATATTGTAGTTTACATTAAAGAACAGCTAAATGATGTTTAAAAAAGATCTGTTGTGAAACACTCACATAAATTTCTCTTGCCAATGCAAATAATGAACAATATAACCTAACATTAGTAATAAAACATTAGAAATTAGAACATTAGAAACAAAAAACTAAACTGCGAAACATAACCTAATTTTAATCATGAGTTAATGATGAAAAATAAAAACCAACCTTAGTTTGGCTTAATAATACGGAAAATCCTCTTTCACACTAAACTAGGCTCAGTAGAGAAAATGCTCTAAATAAAAGTTGTAGATGTTTTAATTTCGTATAAATTTTATGGTATGCATTTTTGTCGTAAAATGGAAACTACGGCCGAAATCTTTAAAAAATTCATTTTTTTACAGATTTTCATAAAATAAAACATAATTACGCCGGCCGCATTGGCGCAGTTGGTAACGTGCTCGCCTCTAATCATGCGGTCCTGGGTTCGAATCCCACTCAGGCACGGCATATTTTCATACGTTACAAAAAATCATTTCATCCTCTATTGTATATAGTTACACCCCAACGTCGTCGCTAATCACCTTCCAGTTGATACGATGTTTAATAATTAAAAAAAAAAAAACATAATTACTAATTACCGCTAAATTAAGCGTTATACAAAGAAATGTTTGGGATAGTTGTAGGTTTTTAAAATTTCTGCAACGTTGATTATACACTTTGCCCTAAAATCCATTTAGCCGGCCGCATTGGGGAAGTTGGTGACGGTCCTCGCCTCTCATCATGGGGTCTTGGGTTCGAATTCCATTCAGGCACGGGATATTTTCATACGTTACAAAAAATCATTTCATTCTTCACCGTCTCCGTTAGCAGTAATTGCACAACAGTCGGACGTTAAACCAAAAAAAAAAAAAAATTACTGAAAACACAGCCTCTCCAAGAATTTCAGCAGACATGACGCCTACACTATTGTGTAGAGTATAAAAAATGCAGTAAATGAGGTGATTTTTTAAAAAACCTAGGGAGCCGTTTTTGAGAAATTCGCATAAAATGAAAAATTACACGAATAAACTGATACTTCTGGTTGACCGATTTTAATGAAAATGTTCGTGTTGAGTCCTCTAGTAGTACCTAACTTAAGTTTCAAGTTTAAATTTCGTACGATGTTCCGTTCTTGAGATATTTTGTTTACACACAGACCGATCGCTAAAAACATGAGTTCAGGGGTCTGAAAACGGGAATGTCCGGTGAAAAATCGACATGAAAACAATACTTTCCTTCCTACATATTTATATAACAAGAGAAATTAAAACAGTTAAATAATGGTTAAAAAAAATTATTCAAGAACATTTATGTTTTGGGTTTTAAATTACACTTATAAAATCAATTTTAATTTAATGAAGTTCATGTTCTTATAGAAAGAACATAATTATCGCGCGCGCACAAACCCATCGCTAAAACCATGATTTTGGGTACAGGGGGCCTGAAAACGTGTAAATACTTGTGAAAACAATACTTTCCTTCCCAAATATCCTTTTTTATTCATATTGGACAAGAGAAAAAAGTTTTCTTAGAATATTGTTGTAACGATTTTTATTAAATTTTACTCGTTACTTCAAAAAGACTCGAACACAAACGTGTGCGCTCACGTACGATATTCTAAAAAACATTGTAAATACTTTTGTCTTTAGGGCTCCACGAAACGTGAAGATCGCTTAAAACGCGGGTATGGAAAATGTTCACCGTTGCAGTACTTTTCAACTCTGTGCACTATTGACTGAGCGCAGGAAAGTGAAAAATCAGAACAGGATATGACCGAAATTAGAAAAAAACAAGACTACTACTAAAACTATAGTAAAATGCCAAAAATTAATAAAATGAGATTCTTTTACAAAAATAACGCTTTCGTAAAATGTAAAGTTAGGTACATTTTTTTCATAAATTAAACTCATATTTAGTTATAAATTAGTCTATAAATTTCAGATAAGAAAGATTTCTTAGTAAACTAAATAAACCTTTTTCAGACAATTCTTACTCAAATCTCAACCAGCACGGTTCACCGATTTCAACTTCATAATTTGACACTCCATCTGCCCATAACAGACAGATGGAGTGTCAAATTATTTACTCTCAATCTGTTTGTTGCAGGGCTAAAATAAATATTTCTGTTTCTTATCACATGGTCAGCCAATTAAATGAGTGAATCATTTAACAACAAAAGAGGTAGAGGTGTACTGTGACACTAATCACAGTTATCTCCTCTGAAAGTAATGAATTTCATTATACAGTTGAACCCTGTGGTGAATGAAGTGAAGGTGTCATTTGCAGAGTGTAAAATTTGTGCTTTTCAGAGGGCCCGGCATGCTGATAAGCGTACTTTCCCACTGAGTGAGTTGTGGTAATGGTAAACCACCTCATTCCTCGTTTTACTTAGTAAAACCTCTACGGGTTCAAACCAGCCTTTCGGCTGATGACCTAAAGAACAATTTGTACAGTGTATTGTAGAGGCGATGCCTGAATAAATTTTTTTAAAAAAGACAATCGTTGTTTGTTTGATTGAACTGGCCGAAAGGGTGTTTTGAACCTCTCTAGAGGATTTACTGTTGAGTAAAACAAGGAGTAAGTCAGGTGGTTTATTACTTGCCCTTACTCACCGATTGGAACAGTTTGCTTATCAGCACGCCAGGTCCTCCGCAAAGCATCTACTTTTCACCCTCCAAATGACACCTTCATTTCATTCAACACAGGGTGTCTGTCTGGCTGTATAATGAAATTGATTACTCTGTTACAATTCTACCTCTTCTCTCCTTAAAAAGGCTTACCTTTGGCCCTTTTTAATGGCAACACCCATTAGTGATTTCTGTAAATAGACCTACTAAATATTAACAAGCTAGCTTATATTAATTTACGATCTATAATTTTTTAACACACCCTAACTATATCTGTTTTATTATTTTATTTATTTAGTAAAATATAGCTACATTAAAATTACAATTAGTCATGACTATACTAAGCTATGTACAATATTTTAAACTAAATATACTTATACGCAAAAACTCTTCTTCACAAAGAGTTCTTCTGTCCGCGCATAGGAGGAGTAGATATGAACAGAACAAAAACATTAATTCACTTAAATACTTCTTACAACTACTATAACAATTAACAAACAAGTTAAATTACTACTGGTAGGTAGCTATATTATAATTTTTATTTTATAACTATATCTACTTTACAATAATATATTTTAACTAACACAACTAAAATATTTTAACTTTATACGAAATTAATTTAAATAATGAGCGTAAAGAGACAGTTAAACTGTCGCAAAGAGAAAATTAAAAACTAATAAAACAGTTATTTTAAGACGTGGAAAAGTTTCTCAAGTTGTTGCTCACAGATCGATATTATATGATATTTTAGTTTATGTTTTAATAGATGTGGTGACATAATACTGTGTATATGGGGTGGAAGTACGTTAACGAATCGCCTCTCAACATAGAGATATGACTTCTGAAAAAATGTACTATTTGGTTTTCTAGTTTTAATTTTTCCAGCGTTCCTATTACCTCTAGACTACACGTAAACATAAAACTGGCCGATGACCTAAAACACAATAACTGATTTAATAAAATGTGAAATATCTAGGAGGATTACATAAATTAAATAACGTGAAAATTTTCTAGTGAAACAAAACAAAACGTCCCGTAAATTTCATTTGCCTAATTTATAACAAAAGTCAAATTAACGTTGTTTAAATTGTTTAAAAAAACAAAGCGTGTAAATTAATTTAAATAGTTAAAGTATCAAAAAACAAAAATATCCGAAGCATTTAAATGAGAGAGGACATTGACATATGATTCCGTTTAAGAGGTGGCGGCGGTACCTAAAAAATAATAAAAAGTAAAAAAAAGAGTAAATAATAGAGTGAAAAGTAAGGTACATAAATTTTCCGTTTGGATAAACGGTAACAAGATGTAGTATTAGAATTTAGTAGAATAGTATTTCTCTTATTTTTATTTTTATATAAAATAGAATTCACTCACTCGTTCATTACTGGCGCAATCTGCGTAAAAAGTTTTTCCCGTTTTTCCTTTTTCATACCTACTCTTCATTTCCTTTCATTTCAGACAATGAAATCTGTCAACCGGAAAATATATTGCCATTCTAGTAGTAGTTATGCCTACCTAACCTACGTACGACCATCAACACCCTTAACCAACCCCCACCCCTTAAACCACCCCTATAAAAGTCACTCTACACTTACATGCTGCTGCTCCCTTCCTACTAGTTACTTTTAGCACTGCTAAATTATTTCAAAATAACACGTCCGTTTATTTTACTAAAATATTTTATACCTATACATATATGACATCTGTTAAGTCCTGCAGCAGATATTTTCACCTTTTTTTTTTTTACAAAAATATTTTTAAGTATTTCATTTTTATATTTTATTTCGTTAAACGAATTACGGAAGTAAAAGAAATTATATTAATAAATTTATTTCCAGTTAGATTATATTTTTACAAGATTTTAATTTTAATTAATTTTTGTAAAAAATTAATTTGTAGGCTATTCCTTTTTGAAGGTTTTTTCTAATTATATTTTTATTTTTTCTTGCCCTGTAATGAATACTACCTAGGAAAATAAAGTATTGTTTTCGCGTTGATTTTTCGAAATAGAGTTTTCATTGGATATAAATACACTTTTTCAGGGCCGCGGAACTCGAAAAACACGTTTTTAGCAATTGGTGTGTGTGTGCGCGCGCGCGCGAGTGTGTGAACATAGTGTTTTAATTAAGGTTAGATAGTCTACCATTAAAGAACCCGACATGAACATTTTAATAAAAATTGGTCAACCGGTTGTTGTTTAGGTGATCAGCCTGTAGGCTGGTTTGAACTTGTACAGATTTTACTAAGTAAAACGAGGAGTGAGGTGGTTTACCATTGCCACAACTCACTCAGTGGAAAAGTACACTTATCAGCATGCCGGGCCCTCTGAAAAGCACATATTTTCCATTCTGCAATTGACACCTTCACTTCATTCACCACAGGGTCCAACTGTATAATGAAATTCATTACTTTGAGAGGGGATAACTGTGATTAGTGTCACAGTACACCTCTACCTCTTCTCTTCTTAAATGATTCACTCATTTAATTGGCTGATCAAGTGATAAGAATCAGAACTATTTATTTTAGCCCTACAACGAACAGATTGAGTGTCAACCGGAAGTAGTTTATTCTTGCGATTTTTCACTTTTTTCGATGTTTTTAAACATGGCTCCTACAATTTTTTTTATAAATCGCCTCATTTACTATAATATTTTTTATACTCTACTAGATAGAGTAAGAGTCAGGTCCGCTGAAATTCTATGAGAGGCTGTACTCGCGTAGAAAAAATCATGATATAATACCGTAATTAGTTGTAGATTTATTTACAATATTTTTAATTATAAGAAATTACATTAAAAATAATTTTCAAAACGTGTTGTAGTAATCTATATTTATTTATTTACGTGTCTGGTTTTTTTGAGAGACGAAATCTATAGACACATTTTATTATTAGATTTTGAAATTGAGGTTTTTCAGTAAGCTTGTCAAAAAATATTTCGCATCTGCAACACGGTGTAAGGGCTATGCGAACACACACACACACACACATACACACACGTACAACTTGAGTAAATGGAAGGACGAACGAACGAAGGGACTTTATTGAAACCAGAATAATATGGAAATTGAGAAGAGTTGCTTTCTCTGAATAAAATATTCTTATGGCTTGTATGGGACCACAACACAACAAACCCCAATTCCACCCTCCATCCTTACCCCAAAACTAGGTGCGGGCGTATACAGTAGTAGCCTAGGCTATATATAGGCTACCACCATCAGACCAACGCTTTACTCTAAAATGAAACTCGAAAAACTTAAGTTTAAGTTTCAAGTTGTCTGTATTACATTATCATTTTTCAACAACATGTGTTTTCTATTGCACTTATGTAGGCCTATAGGAGTACACACACGTGTGTGCGTGTGTGTGTGTGTGTGTGTGTGTGTGTGTGTATAGTAGGCTGTGAACGTATGTAATACACATACGTATAAAAATTGTGACACTTCTCTCTAAAGTACGTTTCGGGATCTGGGTAAAATTAATAATTTACACACTAAAGTTTAATTTAACAGCTGATTTTCGGAGACGAAGGTTCCTGGTTCAAAGCCTAGTGAAGGTAGTTACTTTTATACGGATTTGAATACTAGACAGTGGTTGTGGGTGTACTTTGATGGTTGGGGTTCAATTAACCATACTCTCTCAGGAATGGTCGGCCTGGGTCTGTACAAGACTACACTTCATACACATCAGCCAATTAAATGAGTGAATCATTTAAGAAGAGAAGAGGTAGAGGTGTACTGTGACACTAATCACAGTTATCTCCTATGAAAGTAATGAATTTCATTATACAGTTGGATTGTGTGCTGAATGAAGTGAAGGTGTCATTTGCAGGGTGGGCCCGGCATGCTGATAAGCGTACTTTTCCACTCAGTGAGTGTTGGCAAATGTAAACCACGTGACTCCTCGTTTTACTTAGTAAAATCTGTACAGGTTCAAACTAGCTTTTCAGCTGATTTCCTAAACAACATGCTGTACAAGTAGTCTATTAATTACTAACTAAAAATTACAATTAATAAAGTGTCGTAAATCTACAGGTAAATTACAATTAAATTAATACATAATTATAGACTAATAAATAAATTTACTCGCACTTTTAATTAAACTAAATACTACTTATAAATAATAAATACTAAACGTTTCACAATAATTCGCAGTAACGTTGACCTTATCTAACTCGCTCTTACGCACTACGCAATTCGTTCACTGAATCATAAACAAATTGACACTTGACTCATTTCAAATAAATCGATGTGCTCCTTATATAGATGACGATATGGAAGTCACTAGAAGGGTACAGATTTTCGATACATAAAAATAAAAATACAAATTTTTACAAAACGTCAACTTATGGGGGTTTTAACTTATTGTGGGTGGGTGTGTGTGTGTTCTGGAGGGGGGTACGTGCGAGTGTGAACAGAATATCTCAAAAACGGAGCATCGTACGAACTTGTAACTTAAAACTTAAGTTAGATACCACCACCGGGCTTAACATGAACATTTTCATCAAAATGGGTCAACCAGAAGTAGTAGTTTATTCATGTAATTTTTCACTTTTTGCGATTTCTTCAAAAACGGGTCCTACGATTTTTTTAAAAATCGCCTGGTTTACAAAATAGGGTAGGCGCCATGTTTGCTGAAATTCTTGGTGAGGCTGTTTTCACGTAAAACAATTGTTTTTTTTCATGATTGCGGCTTTAATATATACATTTTAGCGCAAAAATTTATACAATAAAAAATGTAGAGAATTTAAAATTGTACAACTTTTATTTCAAACATTTTCTTGTATAACGTTTAGTTTAGCGGTAATTAGCGATTTTCTGTTTTTTCTTACGAAAACGTGTGAAAAATCGATTTTTTTAAGATTTCGGCCTTAGTATGCATTGTACGAAAAAGTGTATAATCAAATTTATAGGAAATTAAAAGATCTACAACTTTTATTTCCAGCATTTTTCTCTACAGAGCCTAGTTTTGCGTGAATGAGTGATTTTCCGTTTTTCAACGTCAAACTGAGGTTGATTTTCATTTTGCGTTTTTTACTTATGATTAATATTAGGTTAGGTTCTTTGAGGTTAGTTTTTTTTATTTCTAATGTTTTATTACTTAGGTTATATTGTTAATTTATTTGCATTGGCAAGAAAAAGTCGTGTGAGTGTTTCTCATTGTGTTTAGGTCATCAGCCGAAAAGCTGGTTTGAACCTCTAGAGGCTTTACTAAGTAAAACGAGGAGTGAGGTGGTTTACAATTGCATTCCTCACTAAGTGGAAAAGTACGCTTATCAGCATGCCGGGCCCTCTTAAAAGCACATACGTATTTTCCACTCTGCAAATGACACCTTCACTTTATTCACCACACAATCCAACTGTATTATGAAATTCATTACTTTCAGAGTAGATAACTGTGATTAGTGTCACCTAACACACCTCTACCTCTTCTCTTCTCTTATTAAATGATACAGTCATTCAATTGGCCGACTATGTGATAAGAAACAGAACTATTTATTTTAGCCCTGTAGCTGACAGATTGGGTGTAAATAATTTGACACTCCACCTGTCTGTTATGGGCAGTGTTTCTCATTAAATTTTCTAAATTGGCAAGAGAAAGTCGTGTTAGTGTTTCAGACCAGATTTTTATATAATTGCTAGGTTTGTTGCACCCTTTTCCATATTTAGTACTAACTACATTAACGAGAGAATACACTCACGTCAGCGTCCTGTCTGAAATTTAACATATTGTGACGTCATAATATTATTGACGTATTGAAGATACAGTACCAGGATAATGCTGGTTGGGGGGTTGGGGGGGGGGGGTGGCTTAACTTAACCTATTATTAATAGTGGGGTGGATTAATCTGCAGTGCACCTACTCTCGCTTACTAGCCTACATCTAGTAGGCTAGGCCTACAATCAAAATAATATGACAGCCACTTAACCAATTAAATTCTCACATATAATCTACTACGTCATAATACTAGTTCAATTAAATCATGGAAATCCATTTAAGACTGTTTCAATTAGTATTCGGTTTGTTATTTCGGTTTTCTGCCCGTAACAGACAGGTGGAGTGTTAAATTTATCACATTCAATCTGTTTGTTACGTCCAGCCATACGTCTTGTAATGTTTACAATATTTTATTTTTTAAACATTTACGGTCCAGCTGATCTAAATTTCAAAATCTAATAATGTGTGTAACTAGGCAACAACAAAAAAACATTAATAATTTATACAAGATTAACTAAGTACGAACTCAAACTACATTCAAGATCATTATATATTATAAAAGTTGAACAATTTACTACACTTCATGAAAACCAATCACCATATTAATTAAAAAAACTAAACATATTCTATTATTCTATTATCATAAACATCATAAATAAACTTCATGTGCATCAATAAAAATTCTCATCAATTTATCAAATATTCGTTCAATTATTAAATATTCATCAGTACGTCAATTTAAATATATCGCCACACTGTTCGTTGCAGGCCTAAAATAAATAGTTCTGTTTCTTTTCACATTTTCAGCCAATTAAATGACTGAATCATTTAATAAGAGAAGAGGTAGAGGTGTACTGTGACACTAATCACAGTTACCTCCTCTGAAAGTAATGAATTTCATTATACAGCCAGACCCTGTGGTGAATGAATTGAAAGTGTATTTGCAGATTGGAAAATATGTGCTTTTCAGAGGGCCCGGCATGCTGATAAGCGAACTTTTGCACTGAGTGAGTTGTGGCAATGGTAAACCACCTCACTCCTCGTTTTACTTAGTAAAACCTCTACAGGTGCAAACCTGCCTTTCGGCTGATGACCTAGACAGCAACATTTCGGTTTATTTATTATCGGTTATTTAAAATTAATTTAAAAAATTAAAAGATCTACAACTTTTATTTCTAGCATTTTTTTCTCTACAGAGCCTAGTTTAGCGTGAAAGAGTAATTTTCTGTATTTTTAAGCCAAACTGAGGTTGATTTTCATTTTGCGTCTTTCATTCATGATTAAAATAAGGTTATGTTTATTGAGGTTAGTTTTTTGTTTATTTCTAATGTTTTATTACTATTGTTAGGTTGTATTGTTCATTATTTGCATCGGCAAGAGAAAGTTGTGTGAGTGTTTCACACCAAATTTTTAGGCTTTATATAGAATAAAGTGAAGGTGTCATTTGCAGGGTGGTAAGTAGATGCAATGGTAAACCACCTCACTCCTCGTTTTCGTTAGTAAACCCTATCGAGGTTCAAACCATCTTTTCGGCTGATGACCTAAAAAAACAACAAGATGTTATGACGTACAGTTGAGCCACCGTTGTTAGTTAGCTCCTCCTTCTGTCAACAAACAAAAGCCACCTAATACAGGGTGCACGCTAGAGTCCACCACTTTACGGATGTCGTATTCCTATTAAGTTAACTATTTTTTAAAATTATAACTACTTAAAGTACTAAAAACATCAGTCATGATATGATGTAGGCCTAAAAATTTCATTTAGAAAAATACTTTTAAAAGTATTTTGTTGTTACTTTTTAATCAGCGTGTACACATTTTGATATAATGCGCATGTTCAGTGACGTCATTATTTGTTTACATTTGGAGCAAACTAAGAGAGGCTGGACTATAGTTAAAATGGGAAATTTACGAGAGTATAGTGGGAATTTTAATCAAGGGTAATTTTGAGATGTTTGCAATCATTCTATTTAAATGTTAGTGTACAGTATTCAGATAAACTGCAGTCCCCTAGCCGTGGGAGTGAGAGAGTGCATAACGCTCTCACTCGCACAACCCATATGCGCCGTTCCAATAACATTGTCTTTAATATTACTAATTGTTGTGAGCAAGCGTTTATGCACCCAGTAAACTAACAAGCAAAATAACGTCTGTAGTATGTTTTTAGATTTGGATTATAACGGTAAAGACCTTTGAGCGCATGCGTAGTTATGCCACATATCTCCCTCTCACTCGCTCCGCTATGGGACATTAGTTCGTCTGATAACTATACCTTATTCGTATACTCCTAACAGGTACAGTCACTTGGGTCACGAGTTTGCCCTTGTTTGCAACGAAGGGTAAAGGGGGAACAGCATCAGTGCGCATGCGCGACTGCTTTTATTTCAGTACGACAAACGTAACAACTTATACTATACCCAGAGCTTATACAGTTGTGATATCGCGGAACCTTTTGTAGCTTAACTATACGAATATAACTATTTGTTATCGTAAACGGAAATGTCGGTTTCTCGAAAACGTGGTCGAACTATTCACAGTGCTGAACGCAATGTAATAAAATGTTGTGAAGTTGAAGCTAAACAAAAATGCCTATCCATGCCTCTTAAGAAAAGCCGTGAGCGAGCGGCTTGCTACTGTGATCTTTCTTTTTCCACAATTCAAAAAAAAGAAGGAAATTAAGGACGCGAAGAAGCTATTCTTTGATAGTTTTGTTGACATTTGGTAATAAAAAGAAAACGGTTAGGTAGATACTAGAGACTAGACTGATTATGAAACCGCCGATGACAGCAATAGTAAAGAAAAGAAGGCGATTCATTCGCAATTACAGTAAAACAAACATTTCTAGTCATGTAGTAATTAAGTTATCGGCAATATTACAGGTCATATTTATTTCTTATAAGGTTTATGTACAGTCCAGCCTCTCTTAGTTTGCTCCTAATGTAAACAAATAATGACGTCACTGAGCATCCGCATTATATAAAAATATGTACACGCTGATTAAAAAGTAACAACAAACTACTTTCAAAAGTATTTAAATACTAAATACTTTTAAAAGTATTTTTCTAAATGAAATTGTTAGACCTAGATCATATCATGACTGATGTTTTTATTACTTTAAGTAGTTATAATTTAAAAAAATAGTTAACTTAATAGGAATACGAGATCCGTAAAGTCACAGACTCTAGCGTGCACCCTGTAGTACGTGGCTTCTGTTTGTTGTCAGCAGGAGCAAACTAACAACGGCTCAACTGTAGAAACTGCATGGTAGTGAAATGTACAAGTAGTGTCTCACTGTTGAGGTTTGCAGCACTGCAAATATTTCACTTCCCTTCCTCACAGCTCATACATATACAAAAGGCAATCTGGTGACTTAAGTACCTATAGGAATTTTGCAATTAAAATTATAGATGTGAAAGTTAATAACGATGTAGTTAAAAGTGGATGTGTCCTCTAACAGCGATAACGGTGAATAAGTTATTGTAAATATTGCAAGTAGTATTTGTGTAGAGAGATATAGTCTATGGATGGATGGGCGGTAAGTGTACCATGAAAATAAATAACAGATGAATTTACTCGTAGTTGACACTAGAGAGCCGTTCATTCACAACTAGGCTACCTCCATCACTCACCCAACTCTACCTCTTATTGTTAATGACCAAACTATTGGGTGGTCGTATCTATAAAAATGTACAATTCCTTTACAAATTTCCGGTTTATCACTACAATTTAGGTAAAGTCGTCGCCAAAATCAGCTGTTTAACAGCTGATTTTCGGAGACGAAGGTTCCTGGTTCAAATCCTAGTAAAGGTAGTTGTTACTTTTATACGGATTTGAATACTAGACAGTGGTTGTGGGTGTACTTTGATGGTTGGGTTTCAATTAACCATACTCTCTCAGGAGTGGTCGACCTGTGTGTGTAGAAGACTACACAGTCTCATTTACACGTCATACACATAATCCTCATCTCATTGGGTCATGGGGTTGCTTATTGTTCTCAATTCAACAGATTGCAACGTACACATTTAGGAATAAAAAAATTTAAAAAAAATTACAATTTAAAAACCGTCTTAATTTATTTACTCAAAAATTATCTTTCCTTACCGTCTCTCTACATGAAATTTTAACTGTTCATCTAATATATAAAATTCTCGTGTCACAGTGTTAGTTGCCATACTCCTCCAAAACGGCTCAACCGATTTTGATGAAATTTTATATGTACACTTGTTAGGTCTGAGAATAGGTTTTTATCTATTTTTTATAACCCTTAGTGATAAGGGTGGTCCACTCCAAAAAAAATAAAATTTTTATGTTTTTTATTTTTTTATAATGTGGCATTAAAAAATACATACACTCTTAAATGTTCACCCTTCTACCACCAACCCCTATTTTTTTATGGCAATATTAGTTGTGCATCGATCATATTAGTGACGTTTACAATTATTTTATGCCCCCCTGGCATTCGTTTTTTGTTTTGTTTCACGTCTGACTGTTGTGCAATTTCTTCTAATACAGCCGGTGGATAATGATGGTAATGAAAATGAGTGATAAAAATATACTAGACATGACCGGGAATCGAACCCGGTACCCCGGCGTAGAAACCACTACGCTAACGGGCCTTAGATAAAATAAAATAAATTTCATATTTTCCATAAAAACATGTTTTCTATTCTTGGGCGTAGCAACGCGCGCCGGGTACCGCTAGTATATATATATATATATATATATTATTATTATAATTATTATTTGCGTCTCCTTAAGGAGAGCGCTAAAAACACAAAAATTTAGGTCTTAGTGGTGTCTCTGTTCCTCCTTTTGGCTTCCCAAAAACCTTTCATCCTCTCACTGTGGCCCTTTTTCTCTTCGTCTGTCCATTTTCGCCCATTTCTTTTAGCTTGTGACCTGAACTGAATTTCCTGGTTTCTGATTTTTTCTCCACAAATTTTGCGGTCGTGAATGTCCTCCATTGTTATGCACAATTCTTGCAGGTCTTCCATAGTTTCTTTGTACCAAGAGGTGCCCAACTTTGAAGTGGAAATTATGTTTAATATTCTTTTGTTCAGTCTGGTGTCACTCATTATGGCTATATGTGTAAAAAAACCTCACTCTGCGTTTTCTGATGAATGTCGTGATGGTTTCAGTATGCCTGTATAGTTCTTCTGTGGGTTTTTTTTGCCAGAAGTTTTCTCTGAAAACTGCACCGTGTATTTTCCTCAGAATTTTCCTTTACTAAAAGAAATTTGTTGTGAAAGAATTTGGTGGTAAGTAAAAAGGGCAGTGAGGGGTGGTTGGTTTACCACCCTCTTTTTTACTGAGTGGAAAAGTATTGTTATCCGCATGCCAGGTCATCTGAAAAGCATCTTCTATAACTGCAGTACTTTCTTAGACTAGTACGTTCCACCCTGCAAGTGGCACCTTCACTTAATTCACCACAGGTTCTAGCTGTATAATGATATTCATTACTTTGAGAGGAGATAACTGTGATTAGTGTCACCTAACACACCTCTATCTCTTCTCTTACTAAATAGTTCAGTCATATAATTGGGTGACGACCATGTCATTCAGAACTGTTTTTTTAAGTCGACTTTAAACCAATGTAACTTTTCCTTCTTATGTATTTATATAGGGAAAAAATTTATAAACATTTTTATGTTTTGAGATTTTTTGCTCATTTTACGACAAAAGCGTATGTAATGAAAGCTATAGAATATTATTTTGAAAACCTACAAATTTTGTATGAAGAATTTTTTACTACAGAGCAGATTAGTGATTTCCCGTATTTTTTAATATTGTAACACAGGTTGATTTTCATTTTACATCATGCACTTATGACACTTATGATGCACTCATGAGGTTATGTTTTTAATTGTTTTTAATTCATATACTAGGTATCGATGTACGAGCAACAACTTGAGAAACGTTTCCAGTTCTTAAAATAACTGTTTTTATTAGGTTTTACTTTTCTCTTTGCGACAGTTTAACTGTTTCTTTATGCTCATTTATTGAATTAATTTCCCACAAAGTATTTACATTGTGTTAGTTAAAATATGCACTATTATTGTAAAGTAGCCTAGTTATAGCTGTTATAATATGTACTTATTTTTTTCTCTATTACAAAATATAGAAACATAATCTTAAATTTCTTTTTTAAATTTCTATCGTTATTAAAATAAAAATATGTATAATATTGATATTTTATGTAAAATGTAGCTAATAATAATTGAATTTATCATTAATTTTATGTTTATTTTTTTAAAATTCTGTTTAACGCAATTTTTGTAACTTATTTAATTGTAGTAAATTAATTTAGTAATTTTATAGTACGTAGTTGTAAGAACTATTTAAGTGAATTAATGTTTTTGTTCTGTATACTCCTCCTATGTGCGGACAGAACTCTTTGTGAAGAAGAGTTTTTGCGTATAAAAGTAGTAGGTATATTTAGTTTAAAATATTGTTTATAGCTTAGTAATAGTAATGAATTGTAATTTTTAATGTAGCTATATTGTACTAAATAAAATAAACAATTGTATGTTATTTACTTACTGATTAAATATAGGTTAAGTGTTTCATTATCTGTATTGGAAAGAGAAAGTCGTGTGAATGTTTCACACCATTTTTTTATAATTATGTTTTCGTATTATAGCTAAATGATGATTTGATAAATGATTATTAATTTTACGTGACTTCATGTAGGCCTAGATGTAGCCAGCGTGTGACAAAATGCAAAGATAATTAAACTAGTATTTAAAGGGCTAATAAAAATGCAGGGGATTATTTTTTTATCTTTTGCAGTTCTTAAATAGCTGTTCTCGTTAGTAAAATAGGCTTAAATTAGGAAGTGGTTTTTAAAATAATTTTAATTTATGGAAATTATTCCAAGAAAAGTAGGAATATTATTATTTTTTGTCGGAAAATCTGAAGCGCTTTTCTTTCTGAACCGTTTATAAAATGATACGGTTACAGAGTTAGTTTCAGGGCAGGATTTGGGTGGGGGGGGGGGGAGATCGTCGCGGCCTACTTCGTTTTACTTTATTGTCTCCGTTCTTGAATAGTAATTTCTTTTCCTTTCGTTTTTACTTTTTAAAACGTAAAACTGAATATCTGTATTTTATATACATTTTATATCTTATTATAAATTTTACGTTAGTTTCTTTTTTTTCAATTTTATCACAAAAAACTGTATTTGGATTAGATTTTATGTATTTATTATTAGGGTTCCATAAAAAAATTTTATGAACGAAAATAGTTAAAGGAAAACGTCTTAATCATTTATGAGAGTTATAGCTTTTTTACTTTCTCTTGCCTGTATGAATATATAGAAAGGAAAGTATTGTTTTTTTGTCGATTTTAAGAAATCGAGTTTTCACCGGATCTACACGTTTTCAGACCCCCTGAACCCAAACAAACATGTTTTTAACGATTGGTCTGTGGGGGTGGTCTGTTGACGAGGGGTAAAGGGGGAAAGCATCAGTGCGCATGCGTGACTGCTTTAGTATCAGTTCGTCACCACAACAACGTAAACTATACTTAGAGAACACACAGTAGGCTATATCGCGGAACCTTTTGTAGGTTAATTGTAAGACTGTAAGATTTATACAAAAATATGTTTGAAATAATAGTTGTAGGATTTTAAATTCTTTACAACTCTTATTATATAAATATTTTCGCTAAATTGCATATTAAAGCCGTAATCTTAAAAAAACTTTGTTTTTACGTAAAAACAGCCTCACCAAGAATTTCAGCAAACATGGCGCCTACCCTATCTTGTAGAGCATAAAAAATTTAGTAAATGAGGCGATTTTTAAAAAAAATCGTAGGATCAGTTCTTGAGAAAATCTCTAAAAAGTGAAAAATTACAGGAATAAATTACTACTTCCGGTTGACCGATTTTGATGAAAATGTTCGTGTCGGGTCCGGTAGTGGTGTCTAACTTAAGTTTCAAGTTTCAAGTTCGTACGAGGTTCCGTTCTCGAGATATTCTGTTCACACACACACACACGCACACACACACACACACAGAGAGAGAGAGAGACCTATCGCTAAAAATATGTTTTTTGGGTTCATTGGGTCTGAAAGCGTGTAGATCCGGTGAAAACTCAATTTCGAAAAATCGACATGATAACAATACTTTCCCTCCTATATTTATTCATATAGGCAAGAGAAAGTAAAAAGTTTTATCAAGTATTCGACTGATACAAGCGAGTGAGTAGAACGAATATTTGTGTTGTCATATAAAAAAAAATTTAAGATATTTTTTTGTTAAATGTGTAAGATATAATTTAATATCTTAATGTCTTTTTAAAAATTTATTTACTGTTTACTTAATTTTATTAAAATTCATTTTATGATGGAGAAAAATTAATGCAATTTAAGAAATAAACATAGAGTTGGCGTTAGTGTTCATTAAATTAGTCAGCAGCAATGAAATGTTTTACCTTTAATATTCTGTTAACATATTTCAGCATTTATGTTTTCACAAGAAGCTTTTACTTTGATTAAATTTCCTTTTATTTGACTTCTTGGTTCTGTTATGTTTTGTTTTTTTATATCAAGTATTGTGTTTCAGTATAACGTATTGTGGTTGTAATTATGTATGCAGTATTTTTATTTTAATTAGTTTTATTTTTTACTTCCTCTTGCTTATGTCAATATATAGGAAGAAAAGTATTGTTTTCATGTCGATTTTTCACCGGATCTACACGTTTTCAGACCTCCTCAACCCAAAAAACATGTTTTTATTGATTGGTCTGTGTGTGTGTGTGTGTGTGTGTGTGTGTGTGTGTGTGCGCGCGCGTGTGTGTGCGTGTGCGCGCGCGTGTGTGCGTGTGTGTGTGTGTGTGTGTGCGTGTGTGTGTGTGCGTGCGTGTGTGTATGTGTGTGTGTGTGTTTGTGTGTGTGTGTGTGTGTGTGTGTGTGTGTGTGTGTGTGTGTGTGTGTGTGTGTGTGTGTGTGTGTGTGTGTGAGTGTGTGTGTGTGCGTGCGGGCGTGCGTGCGTGTGTGCGTGTGTGTGTGTGGAACGGAACATCGTACGAACTTGAAACTTAAAATACATACCACTACCGGACCCGACACGAACATTTTTATCGAAATCGGTCGACCGGAAGTAGTTTATTCGTGTAATTTTTCACTTTTTTGCGAATTTTCCAAAAACTGTCCTACGATTTTTTTAAAAATCGCCCGGTTTACTAAATTTTTTATGCTCTACAAGATAGGGTAGGCGCCATGTTTGCTGAAATTCTTGGTGAGGCTTTTTTCACGTAAAAAAATCATATCTACATAATAAAATAGAATAAAATTATGATGCGATGTTGTCACCAGCTGATCCTTAGCACCACGTCGCTATTTGCTAAATCATATCACTTTATTTATGACAAATCTTTATTTGAATCACATCAGCTGGTTTAAAAGCACCAGATTATCTAACCTCATAAAAGCCTTAATGTAGGACACAAACATTACTTTCAGCCCTTTAGGGCTAACTTTTTAAGGGTTTCAATAGCCTAAAACCTGCACCGGCATCATAGTTACAACTTAAAAAAAAACTGCTTGAAAATTGGTTCACTAATTGAGGAGATAAAGGGGAACATACACACACTCACACACACACATACATCGAATTTTATATATAATATAGATACATCAATCTATGTACCAAAAAGCTACAATGAAGCAATTATTTAATTTCTGCAAAAAATATGATCAAACAAATTTAATTTCAGTTTGTTTAAGGCCAAAAAGAGTTTTTTAATAACTGGTTCTTGGCAGCTTCTCAATACAGCCTATACAGTAATCACCACAAAAACTTTCAGTTCTTTTTCTATCTCTTACCCAGCTTTAGAAAAGTTCACCTATGGTTCAGCCGTTGTTAGTTTGCTCCTCCTTCTGTCAACAAACCAAAGGCAGCTACTACAAGGTGCACGCTAGGGTCCACCACTTTATAAATGTCCTATTCCTATTAAGTTAACTACAGTCCAGCCTCTCTTAGTTTGCTCCTAATGTAAACAAACAATGACGTCACCGAGCATGCGCATTATATCAAAATGTGTACACGCTCATTAAAAAGTAACAACAAAATACTTTCAAAAGTATTCAAATAGAAAATACTTTTGAAAGTATTTTTATAAATTAAATTGTTAGGCCTACATCATACCACGACTGATGGTTTTAGTACTTTAAGTACAAAATAGTTAACTTAATAGGAATACGAGATCCGTAAAGGGGTGGAGTGTAGCGTGCACCCTGTAGTAGGTGGCTTTTGTTCGTTGACACTAGGAGCAAACTAAGAACGGCTGAACTGTAGGTATGTTTGAAATTCTAAGTACTTAAAACATCAGTCATGATATGATGTAGGCCTGTCAATTTCATTTATAAAAATACTTTTGAAAGTATTTTGTATTTAATAACTTTTAAAAGTATTTTGTTGGTGTTTTTTATTCAGTGTGTACTCATTTTGATATAATGCGCATGCTCAGTGACGTCATTATTTGTTTACATTAAGAGCAAAGTAAGAAAGGTTGGACTTAAATGTTGACATTTTAACATGGGCGGTACAGGAACGTTCAACTTCCCGAAAGCATAAAATGTTTAGTTAATCGTATTTAGTATTTTAGTAAATTTGTGACTCATGTAACAAAACGACTGGATGAAAATGATAAATTGAAATTATGATTTTATGATGTGAGTTACAACAAATGAGACTCACATTCGCACGTATTGTGAGATTTGTGAAATAAATATGCAACTTTTATTTAGTTCGTTTGAAACATAAATAAACGATATTCAGTTTCAGATGTGAACGATGAACATTTTCTTCTATTATTCTAGTTTAAAATGTAGCTAGTGTTACCAGAGAACAACAACAGTAAACAACAATGTATAATGTTATCATTAGTTTACATTCAAATTATTTATTTGCATAATGCATGCATGATATGATACGATACGATAGTTGCTGCTGCTTTTGTGTCTGTTAGTTAAGAACGAATGAAAATATATGCACGCTTCAATCAGTTTTCGCTTGGCTCACAAGTGGAGAATTTTACTTTTGCGGAGGAGGGTGGGTTGTTAGTAATGGAAAATAATACACCATCATCCCTTTACGGTCTTTACATTTAACAACAGTAACCCTTATACAGGATGTTCCGTGATGCATTACAATTTTTTTTTGTTGTAATCCCTAATTTGTGTACGTTGCAATCTGTTCAATTCAGAACAATAAGCAACCCCGTGACCCAATGAGATGAGGATGATGTGTATGACGTGTAAATGAGACTTTGTAGTCTTGTACGGACTCAGGCCGACCATTCCTGAGAGAGTATGGTTAACTGAACCCCAACCATCAAAGTAAACCAGTAACCACTGTCTAGCATTCAAATCCGTATAAAAGTAACTACCTTTACTAGGATTTGAACCAGGAACCTTTACCTCTAGACCAACCCGGTGGGTTATACGAATATTTAACAAACTATTTCAGAACATTTTATGTAATTAAAAAATCTGGTGTGAAATGCTCAACACAACTTTCTCTTGCCGATGCAAATAATTACCAATGTAATCTAATATTATTAGTAATAAAACATTAGAAATGAACAAAAACCTAACCTTATTTTAATCATGAGTGAATAATGAAAAATTAAAACCAAATTTGGCTTAATAATAAGGAAAATCACTTTTTCTCGCTAACCAGCCTCTTTAGAGAAAAATACTTATAATAAAAGTTGTAGATCTTTTAATTTTTTATAAATTTTATTATATACACTTTTGTGTGAAATGCATACTAAGGCCGAAATCTTAAAAAATCCCTTTTTTTACAGATTTCAGAGATAAAACCAGAAAATCACTAATTACTGCTAAACTAAGCGTTATACAAAGAAATGTTCAGCATTTTATTTGCAACTTTCTAAATTACACACTTTTTCTAATAGGCCTACACACTTTTGCGCTAAAATGCAGTCTTATTAAGGCAGCAATCTGGAAAAATATATTTTTTTTACGAGAGAACAGCCTCTGCAAGAATTTCAGGAGACATGGCACCTGCCTTATCTTGTAAAAATGCAGTAAATATAGCGATTTTTTAAAAAATCGTTGGAGCCATTTATGAGAAAAATGTTTAAGAATATTAATTATACGAATATTTAACAAACTATTTCAGAACATATACGAGGGTAGGCTGATAAGTAATGCACACATGCTTGTAGAAGACAACTAAATAAACTTCAGTAGCGCGCCTGGTGGCATGTGGAAGTACTATTTCTCCTCTACAAGCCTGCGCAGTTTGAAGGCGTTGCTTTCATTCAGTTTGTTTTGAGTAGTGGAAGTATGGCGTCGTGTTCTGGTGCTATGTCAACGAGAATTAAACAACGCGCTGTTATCGAATTTTTAACTGCTGAGAAAGTGAATCCTAGTGAGATTTATCGTCGTTTAAAGGCTGTTTATTGTGACGATACTGTTGATAGGTCTACTGTGAATCGTTGGGTAATAAAATTTCGTGATTGCCAACCTGGAAAAGCCTTAATTGTTGACAAAACACGCAGTGGACGACCAATCACTGCCTCAGACGATAATCGTCGCAAACTCATCGATGATTTGATTCAAAATGACCGGCGAATCACTCAACAGCGTATCGCAAACCAAATTGGAATATCTAAGGAACGTGTTGGCTTCATTATTGAACAATTGGGATACCGTAAAATCTGTGCACGATGGGTACCACGCCGTCTGACAGACGAGAATAAACAGCGTCGATTGGAATGCTGTGAACAACTTTTGAAGCGCTACCGTGACGAAGGAGACGACTTTCTTTTGAATATTGTGACGGGGGACGAGTCATGGGTTCATCATTACGATCCCGAAGAAAAAAGGCAGAGCGCTGAATATCGTCATCCACATTCTCCTGTTGTGAAAAAGTTCAAAACACAACCGTCCGCAAAAAAAAATTCTTTTGACTGTGTTTTGGGATGCTCGCCGAGTTTATGTGACTGATTATCTGGAACGAGGGGCAACGGTAAATTCTGCTCAGTATATACAGACTCTGAAACACCTCCGACGTCGAGTTTGTCGTGTTAGAGGCAACCTGGCGCCAATAATTTTGCAACACGACAATGCTCGTCCACACACTTCGCGTGCAACTGGAGAGGCTCTGAGAAACCTGAAGTTTCAACCAATTTTACACCCTCCGTATTCTCCCGACCTTGCGCCTTGCGATTTTTATTTTTTTCCTCTACTGAAGAGAGACCTTAAGGGTAATTATTACAGCTCGGACAATGAGGTGAAGGCAGCTATTGCGTCCTGGGTTCGAGGAAAGTCGGAAGAATTTTTCAGTGACGGAATGAAAAAACTTGTTAAACGTTGGGAGAAATGTGTAATGCTTAACGGTGACTATATTGAAAAATAAATAGATAATTTGGTAGGTTAAGATTTGTACTTTAATTTGTTATTTACCCCATCTTGCTATTTCTTTTTGTTCGTCTTCTACAAGCATGTGTGCATTACTTATCAGCCTACCCTCGTAATATATACTGAACTGCATCAACCCAGTCGAGAGACTGATGACAAAAAAGTAAGGCAACTCATCTTGGACCACCCTGTTTTTTTTAAATGTAGAATAAAATAAGGGATGAAAATGTATAAATAAGCGCAGTCGTTTGAATCCGGTAGTTGTTACTGGAATTTAGTTGTGGGTGGGTGGACAACATAAGTAATTTAGAGGTTCTTAGACGAGGGGATGAAAGAAGAATTACATCAAAATTTTTTCCAGAAGAAGGGATGGCTAGTGGGGTGGATTTTAAGACATCTAGATACTGATCTATCATTAATGGAAGGTAATGTGAGGGATTTTAGGGAGAGGAAAAATTTAGAATGTATTTATAAAGCAGCAAATTACAAATATTGTAGGTTGTTATAGGTATGTATAGTCCAGCCTCTCTTAGTTTGCTCCTAATGTAAACAAATAATGACGTCACTCAGCATGCGCATTATATCAAAATGTGTACACGTTGATTAAAAAGTAACAACAAAATACTTTCAAAAGTATTTAAATACAAAATACTTTTAAAAGTATTTTTATAAATGAAATTGTTAGGCCTACATCATATCACGACTGAAGTTTTTGGTACTTTAAGTACTTAAAATTTAAAAAAAATAGTTAACTTGATAGGAATAGGATAGTTGTAAAGTGGTGGAGTGTAGCGTGCACCCTGTAGTAGGTGGCTTTTGTTTGTTGACACTAGGAGGAGCAAACTAACAACGGCTCAACTGTAGATATGAAACGACTTGCGCAAGATAGAATAACTAGGAGAACTGCATCAAACCAGTCGAGAGACTGATGACCAGAAAATTAAAGCAACTCATCTTGGACCACCCTGTACGAATATTTTTTTTTTAACAAAAAAAGTAGAATAAAATAAGGGATGAAAATGGATATTTATCCATTTAAGCGCAGTCGTTTGAATGTGGTAGTTGTTATTATTGTAGGCTAAAGGGGTGTATTTTAAGACTTCTAGATATTGGTCTATCATTAATGTAGGGGTAATATGAGGGATTTTAGGGGAAGGAAAAATTTAGAATATATAAAGTAAATTACAAATAGCCTATTGTAGGGTATTACAGGTATGTAGATATGAAACGACTTGCGCAACATAGAACAGCTTGGCAAACCGTATCAACCCAGTCGAGAGACTGATGACAAAAAATATTAAGGCAACTCATCTTGGACCACCCGGTAAGAATGTTTTTTTTTAAAATGTAGAATAAAATAAGGGATGAAAATGTATAAATAAGCGCAGTCGTTTGAATCCGGTAGTTGTTATTATTGTATTTGCTGCAACTGCATTTTCTATATAGATAGTGGGGTGTTGTTTGCATGGATGCACTTTCTTGGATTGCAATCGCACAGTATTCATTTTATTCAGTTGTTAACTTAACATCAGTAACATCAGTATTAAACGAGTGGATTCGTTTTGTGGGTGCTCTTTGCAGCGCCACATAACAGAAACCAACTTACATTTTGTTCACTCATCTATTCAACATTATATTATAATGTATCTCATCTGATTATATTATTATTTAGCTACCTAGAATGACTCCATTGTCATGCAATTCCCCCGTATATAAACACTGTAATAAATTTCAAATTATGTTTTAACTAAAATATCTAACCATTTGTGAAATTATAAATTTACTTACCGTTGAACTTGTTTTAAAGTTGTTGTTATTCATGTTTGTTCAATTCCCCGTGTCATTGCAGGGTGGAAAGGGGGTGTTTTTCAGAGGGCCTGGTTTGCTGATAAGCATACTTTTACACTCGGTGAGCAAGGCAAAGGCAAACCACATGACTCCTTTTTACATTCTCTTGCCTATATGAATATATAGGAAGGAAAGTATTGTTTTCATGTCCATTTTAAAACAAATACACTCTTCACCCGAATATACACCTAAACAGACCTCCTCAACCCACACAACTGCTTTTTACCGACTGGTCTGTTCGTGTGTGTGTGTGAACAGAATATCTCAAGAACGGAACATCGTACGAACTTGAAACTTAAGTTACAAACCACTACCGGATCCTACACGAACATTTTCATCCAAATCGGTCAACCGGAAGTAGTAGTTTATTCGTGTAATTTTTCAGTTTTTTGCGAATTCCTCAAAACCTGGTCCTACGATTTTTTTAAAAATCGCCTGGTTTACTAAATTTTGTATTCTCTACAAGATAGGGTAGGCGCAATATTTGCTGAAATTCTTGGTGAGGCTGTTTTCACGTAAAAACATTTTTTTTTTAAGATTGCGGCTTTAATATGCATTTTAACGCAAAAATGTAGAGAATTTAAAATCCTACAACTTTTATTTCGAACATTTTTTGGTATAACGCTTAATTTAGCGGTAATCAGCGATTTTTTTTCACACGAAAACGTGTGAAAAATCGATTTTTTGAAGATTTCGGCCTTAGTATGAATTTTACGACAAAAGTGTATATAATCAAATTTATACCAAATTTAAAGATCTACAACTTTGATTTTGATTTTTCTCTACAGAGCCTAGTTTAGCGTGAAAGAGTGATTTTCCGTATTTTTAAGCGAAACTGAGGTTGATTTTCATTTTGCGTCTTTCACTCATGATTAAAATAAGGTTATGTTTTTTGAGGTTAGTTTTTTGTTTATTTCTAATGCTTAATTACTAACGTTAGCTTATATTGTTAATTATTTCCATTGCCAAGAGAAAGTCGTGTGAGTGTTTCAGTCATATTTTTATATAATGCGCATGCTCAGTGACGTCATGATTTGTTGACAGTAGGAGCAAACTAAGAAAGGCTGGACGTAGTATATTGTTTGGGGCATAAGACGAATGCTGCTGGGAGACTAGTTTCGTATACACTGATGGTTAGTCATGAAATGAACTTTGAGGGGAACAATCTACTACTGCGCATGCCCAGTTTCAATATTATTACAATCCTAACACACATACTGACACACTGGTAGTTCATTGGAATAGCCTACACACTCCTTATTTTATTACGCGACCACTGGTAACTGCACGAAATATTGTTTCGATTTGGCTATTCTGTTTTTACGTTTTAGGCTACATTGTGTATACAAATAAAAGTATTTTAATTCGTTAAAACTCATTCCGTTTCTTTTCATTATTCTGTTGTAGTGTTGTCTATAAATTAGTTATGTGTCCGTGTATTATAAGTTTATCATGTGGACCGTTCGAAAGCAGGCTAAAACAATTCCAAGTGCGAAAAAGAATGTTATTAAGTGTTGTAAAGAAGAAGCATGCCCAAAACGGGCAGGTGGAGTGTTGTTTTAATTGCACTCTATCTGTTTGGTCCAAGGCTAAAAAGAATAGTTGTGTTTCTTATCATATAGTCAGCCACTTATATGACTGAATCATTTAATAAGAGAAGAGGTAGAGGTGTACTGTGACACTAATCACAGTTATCTCCTCTGAAAGTAATGAATTTCATTATACAGTTGGACCCTGTGATGAATGAAGTGAAAGTGTCATTTGCAGGGTGGAAAGTGAGTGCTTTTCGGAGGGCCTGGCATGCTGATAAGTATACTTTTCTTTTCAGTGAGGAAGGCAACGGTAAACCACCTTACTCCTTGTTTTTACTTAGTAAAACCTCTAGAGGTTCAAACCAGCCTTTCGGCTGATAACCTAAACAACAACAACAAAGAAGAAGCAAAAAATAAACTACATACTAACACTACACAGTTGGATGTTTTTAGAAATGTACGCTAGCAGCAGCGCACTGTCCACACTGAGTTCATCTCGTCAATACACATCAGGACGAATCTTAAAATTATTTTCGATAACGTAACAGAAATTCCCGGTACATACGGTTTCATGAGTCAACAAGCTGTTTATCGTGAAAGAGAGATTTTCCGTATTTTTAAGCTAAACTGAGGTTGATTTTCATTTTGCGTCTTTCACTCATGATTAAAATAAGGTTATGTTTTTTGAGGTTAGTTTTTTGTTTATTTCTAATGTTTTATTACTAATGTTAGGTTTATTGTTAATTATTTGCACTGGCAAGAGAAGGTCAAAATCAACTGAATCCGTAATTTAGCTCGTGTCACAAAATGTAACAGATAGAAGAACCAGACAGTTTGATTTGCTGATACGAACGAACGAACGTTCTCTTCTTCTTTCCTACAACCATTCATTCCGAAACGTAGTACTATAATAAGAGTTAAAGCGAACAATACATTTATACGGTGTTTCCTAACAGCAGCATGTTTCTTATCTCTGACAAAACTCAAGTTACACGACGAGGGGTTTACCAACGAATCCCGCATCTCTGTTTTAATCTTCGCACTAGAACATATTTTACATTTTCTATCCATCGTTTGCAGATTATACCGCTAAACAATTGACTATTTTTTATTTTATTTAAAAAAATCTGGTGTGAAACACTCGCACAACCTTCTCTTGCCGGTGCAAATAATTAACAATAAACCTAACATTAATAATACAACATTAGAAATAAACAAAAAACTAACCACAATCAATATAACCTTATTTTAATCATGAGTGAAATACGCTAAATGAAAATCGACCTCAGTTTGGCTTAAAAATACGGAATATCTCTCTTTCACGATAAAGTAGGTTCTGTAAAGAAAAATTCTTTCAATAAAAGTTGTAGATCTTTTAATTTCCTACAAATTTGATTATAATACACTTATAACGCTTACACTATAATGCTTACTAAGGCTCAAATCTTAAAAAAAACTTCGATTTGTCACACGTTTTCGTGAGAAGAAACAGAAAATCTGGTCTAGGGGTAAGGTTGTCGCCGCTAGTCAGCTGTTCAACAGCTGTTTTTCGGAGAAGAAGGTTCCTGGTTCAAATCCTAGTAAAGGTAGTTACTTTTATACAGATTTGAATAGTGGACAGTGGTTGTGGGTGTAGTTTGATGGTAACCATACTAAGTGAGTGTGTCTGTAGAAGACTACACCACCTCATTTACACATCATACACATCATCCTCATCTGATTGGGTGATGGGGTTGCTTATTGTTCTCAATTGAACAGATTGCACCGTACAAACATTAGGAATAAACAAAGAAACCACAATAACTTTACAAGAAATAAATTCATTGGAAAGTTTTAAACAATGGTAACAGTTTAGAGGCATGCTTTGACTACAACCAGTAACTTACCTGTTTAAAAAAGTTTTTTTAAGATTACGGCTTTAATATGCATTTTAGCGGAAAAGTTTAAATAAAAGTTGTAGACAATTTAAAATCCTACTACTTTTATTTCAAACATTTTTTTGTATAACGCTTAGTTTAGCGGTAATTAGCGATTTTCTGTTGTTTTTCCTCACGAAAACGTGTGAAAAATCGTTTTTTTAAAGATTTCTGCCTTAGTATACATTTTACGATAAAAGTGAATAAAATCAAATTTATAGAAAATTAAAAGATTTACAACTTTTATTTAGAGCATTTTTCTCTACAGAGCCTAGTTTAGCGTGAACGAGTGATTTTCCGTATTTTTAAGCCAAAGTAAGGTCGATTTTCATTTTGCGTCTTTCACTTATGATTTAAATTATGTTATATTGTTAATTATTTGCATTGGCAAGAGAAAGTTGTGTAAGTGTTTCACCCTAGATTTTTTGTAGCTGTGGAAATAATGTAACACTCCACTTGCCTGTTATGTGCCATTAATAAAATAGTTTTTACTTTCTCTTGCCTATATGAATATTTAGAAAGGAAAGTATTATTTTCATGTCGATTTTGAGTTTTCACCGGATCTACACTTTTTCAGACCCCCTGAACCCAAAAAACATGTTATTAGCGATTGACATGTTATTAGCGTACAGGATATCTCAAGAACGGAACATCGTACGAACTTGAAATTTGAAACTTAAGTTACATACCGCTACCGGACCTGACACGAACATTTTCATCAAAATCGGTCAACTGGAAGTAGTAGTTTATTCGATTCATTTTTCACTTTTTTCAATTTTCTAAAAAACGCCTAATTTACTACATTTTTTATGCTCTACAAGAAGATAGGGTAGGCGCCATGTTTTCTGGAATTCTTGGTGAGGCTGTTTTCACGTAAAAAATTGTTTTTATAATATGACGGGTTTAATTTTGATATGGATTTTAGCCAAAAATTTATGTAATAAAAGATGTAGAGAAAGTAAAATCTTACAACTTTTATTCCTAACATGTTTTTGTATAACGCTTAGTTTAGCGGTAATTAGCGATTTTCTGTTTTTTTTTTCTCACGAAAACGTGTGAAAATCGATTTTTTTAAGATTTCTGCGTTAGTATTACATTTTACGACAAAAGTGTATAAATTCAAATTTAAAGGAAATTTAAAAAAATCTACAAATGTGTTTTAAAGAATATTTCTCTGCAGAGCCTAGTTTAGCGTAAAAGTATTTTCCGTATTTTTAAGCCAAACTGAGGTTGATTTTCAGGTTGCGTCTATCACTCATGATTAAAATAAGGTTATGTTTTTTGAGGTTAGTTTTTTGTTTATTACTAATGTTAGATTATTTTTTTAAATTTTATTATTTATTTTATTTATTTAGGATAATATATATAGCTACATTAAGATTACAATTTATTAGTCATGACTATACTAAGCTATGTACAATATTATAAGCTAAATATAGTTACACGCAAAAACTGTTCTTCACAAAGAGTTATGTCCGCGCATAGGAGGAGTATACAGAACAAAACAATTAATTCACTTAAATACTTATAACTTTTTTTGTCATCAGTGTCTCAACTGGTTTGTTGCAGTTCTCCAAGCTTTTCTATCTTGCGCTAGTCGTTTCATATCTACATACCTGTAACACCCTACATCTTTTGTAATTTGCTTTATATATTCTAATCTTTGCCTCCCCCTATAATTTACTCTCTCAATATTACCCTCCATTATTGATAGATGTCTTAAGATATGCCCCACTAGCGTATCCCTTCTTCTGGTAAGATGCTTCCATATACTTCTTTTTGCATCCACTCGCCTAACAACCTCTAAATTAGTTATTTTGTCCACCCACCTAATCTTTAACATTTTCCTATAACACCACATTTCAAAAGCTTCTTTTATCGTCTTCTTTTCTACAGCCCATATCACCCACTTTTCACTTCCGTATAATGCTACACTCCAAACATAATGTTTTAAGAAACTATTCCTAATCTGTAAATCAATGTTTGTAGTCGGTACTTATAACTACTATAAAATTACTTCAGTTAAATGCTAAGTTAAATGACTACAGATTATATTGGTCATTATGTGCTCTGGCAACAGAAAGTTGTGTGAGTGTTTCACACCAGATTTTTGAAATAGTTTTAATAAAATCTGATACGGTAGTAAGATTGTGGTGGCCTATTTGGAGTAAAATTGGGTAAAGTGAATTTTGAAGGGGGTCAGTTGTTAGTTAATGTGAGAGTAATTTGGGTGAAAGGTTAATTCGTATCGAATCTGTTGATGGCGGCACCTCAACCCCCCCCCCCACAATCGACGGACGGACGGACATTTCCCGCCCGCTGGATTCAAAGTAAAGGGCAGAAGGGCGTTCGTTAGAGAGTGCGGTTATACGAATATTTACAATGCAAAATATGAGGTTATCTAAGGAAGGGGGCATAACACAAAACGTAACAACCTACTCCGTTCCTTACAGCGTTGCCCTTTCAAACTTGAAACCCCCTCCTTCCGTCCCTCTCACCGCAGCTGTTAATATAACCAAAATGTGGAGAAAATAAATTGGATCCTACATCATCCATACTGTGTTCTCTCCATCTCATCTCGTCTAGTTACCGTTCCACTTCAGCTGCTTTAATTTCAATAAATTTTCTTCCTACACATTTCCATCTTTGTGTCTGCTACTGATTTAAAAACGACATCGATATGAACCGGTAGTAACTATTTTATAAATTTCACTCGAGGAGAATATCTCTTAAAGGGTCCTTTCAAATTATTCGTGTACATCACAGATTAGGCCTACTGCTTTTTAACCTAGAAGGGCTGAGTTAAAATCACTGCGGTGTTGCATCACCGTTTCTTTCGCTGTATAACAATAATAAGAAAATCTGGTGTGGAACACACACGACTTTCTCTTGCCGATGCAAATAATGAACAATACAACCTAACGTTAGTAATAAAACATTAGGTTGTAATATTTATTATTACATAAGCATGCTGCCCACAACAGACAGATGGAGAGTTAAATTATTTACACTCAATCTGTTAGTTGCAGGGCTAAAATAAATAGTTGTGTTTCTTATCACATGGTCAGCCAATTAAATGACTGAATCATTTAAGAAGAGAAGAGGTAGAGGTGTACTGTGACACTAATCACAGTTATCTCCTCTGAAAGTAATGAATTTCATTATACAGCCAGACCCTGTGGTGAGTGAAGTGAAGGTATCATTTGCAGGGTGGAAAGTGAGTGCTTTTCGGAGGGCCTGGCATGCTGATAAGCATACTCTTTCAACTCTGTGAGGAAGGCATTGGTAAACCACATTACTCCTCGTTTTTACTTAGTAAAATCTCTTGAGGTTCAAACCAGCCTTTCGGCTGTTGACCTAAACAACAATATCTCTTAAAGGGTCCTCTCTAATGCAGGGGCGGTTCCAGGGCTGATTTTCGGGGGAGGGGGCTATCTTGTTTTTATGTAGCTCTTACTGTTTGTAATTGAGTCATTGAAAAGTCCTCTTTTATGCTGTATTGCTGTAACCACAATTTTAATTCATTGAGAAATTTTCGCTGTGTCAAAGTCCTTGTAAATCAAGAAAATCTTGAAATATGAAGGCGCTGACTGGATGCGAGTGGCTTTTCACTACTGACACTGATTTTTATCTTAATACTATTTAAAAATAGGTACTTTCTGTTTGACTCATTTTTATACTAAAATAATTATTGTCAATTGATAGGTACGAGTATTGGGATTCAGTTTTGTTAGAAATAATAGCTTATAGAAAATATTAAAAGAAGTTTTCCTAGTATTTCGGTGGGGGGGAGGGGGCATGGCCCCATGGCCCCTTCCCTGAAACCGCTCATGTTCTAATGATTCATGTACATCACAGATTACTGCTTTTTAACCTAGAAGGGCTGAGTTAAAATCACTGCAGTGTTGCATCACCGTTTCTTTCGCTGTATAACAATAATAAGAAAATCTGGTGTGGAACACACACGACTTTCTCTTGCCAATGCAAATAATGAACAATACAACCTAACGTTAGTAATAAAACATTAGGTTGTAATATTTCTTATTACATAAGCAAGAGAAAGTCGTGTGGGTGTTTCACACCAGATTTACATAACAATACTTTCCTTCTCTATGTTTTCATAAAAGTTCAGAGAACGTAAACGTTGAAGAGTTCTAATATCTAGTAATTAGAACTAGACAATTTGTAAAAGAGAAAAATAGTTAATTTAATTTTTTTGGCTAGTGGTGGAAGTTATGAGTATCTTTTCGGGTTCGTATATTGATTTTTCACGATTCCGTACTTCATTTGTGATTGCATTACATTAAACATAGGTTATAATATTTATTATTCCAAGGGCAAGAGAATGTCGTGTGAGTGTTTCACACCAGATTTACATAAAAACAATACTTTCCTTCCCTATGTTTTCATAAAAGTTCAGAGAACGTAAAAGTTACTAGATATTTAGTTATTCGAAGTAGACATTTTGTAAAAGAGAAAAATAGTTAATTTAATTTTTTTGGCTAGTGGTGGAAGTTATGAGTATCTTTTCGGGTTCGTATATTGATTTTTCACGATACCGTACTTCATCTGTGATTGCATTACATTAAACATAGGTTATAATATTTATTATTCCATGGGCAAGAGAAAGTCGTGTGAGTGTTTCACACCATATTATATAAAAACTATACTATTTATATTTATATAAAAACTATACTTTATTTTCTATGTTTTTTTTAAAAAACAAGGGAAAGTAAAATTTAAAGAGGTCTAGTATCTAGTAATTCGAACTAGACATTTTTTAAAAGAGAAAAATAGTTAATTTAATTTTTTTGGCTAGTGGTAAAAGTTATGAGTATCTTTTCGGGTTCGATTTTTCACGATACCATACTTCATCTGTGATTGCATTACATTAAACATAGGTTATAATATTTATTATTCCATTGGCAAGAGAAAGTCGTGTGAGTGTTTCACACCAGATTTATATAAAAATAATCATTTCCTTCCCTCTGTATTTGTAAAAGTGAAGATAAAGAAAAAAATTAAACTATAACTTATATCTAGTAATTTGAAGCAGACATTTTTAAAAGAGAATAATATTTTAATATAATATTTTTGGCTAGGGGAAGTTATGAGTATCTATTCGGGTAATTATATTGATTGATTTTATAACGATACCGTACTTTATCTGTATAAGTATTACATTAAAAATATTTGTCTTGAGAAATAACTAAATTTATTAAGAAAAGAAGAATTGAATTATTTTAGGGCTACAATTAAATGAATTAATATAAAAGCTTGTTATAAAAAAGACGATTTTACAGTGTAGTAAAAGATGGGTTTTCGTTGTACAAAAATGACATTCAGTAACGTGTTCGTTGGTGTGCGTACGAAAGTGCCCTCCCTTTTCTTGATATTTGTGATAGACAGTGCATTTGATCAGTGCAACTTACTAGTGACGGACGGGCGTACATTTAAACCAATCAGCGTCCACTGACCGGACCGGACCATCTATCATATTTATAATATAGTATTTCTTTTGCTCAGACAGTTTGTAACATTATGCGTGGATCGGTTAATTTTCCTTGTACAAGTTGATAGAACTTTCGGTTTTTTATACCTCTACAGTTTTGTTTTATATAAGTTTTTCGGGTGTGTATATTGAACTGAAATTACGGTACATATATCTTTCTTAAATGAATATTACGTACTACTTGAAAAAAAGGTTAGTTTTAATTATTATTTATTTAAAACATAACTTTTTATTTATTTATTTCAAATGTGAAATAAAGGACAAGCAATGTGCTTGTCCTCATCCGAATAAACCCTATTCGATTTCTTTCTAGTATTATGCTGAAATATCATATTACATAGTTTTAATTAGCTCGTATTTTTCAGATTTTGTAATCACATCCTCCCTTAAAATTTTCAACTCCTTCGTGTCCTGTTGGATTTCCTTTATTCATTTCAGTTTTGTTGTTGTTTGCCAGTAAAAGTTGATTAGTTGCTTGGCAAGTCGTATTTTTTGCTCTACGTAGGTGCCCCAACTATGAAATAATTGTTTTCTGAAAAAATTTGTTACCGGTTTTTAACATTTTTAGCGTTTCAGTTTTACAGGCTAAATTTTTCATAAAAATCAGTTGTGAAGTTTATTTGTTGCTATTTGCAGGGTGTCTGTTACCCATTTTATATTCGGCGCAGCTTGTAATGATGACGTCACATTACATTTTAACAGTTTATAGTTTAGCCGGTTAGGAATTTCTTTAATACCACTGTATACAAATATTTAAATATAAATATTTTTATCGGTAGGTAAAATTTGTTAAAATAGAACATTTTAGTGCTCATTTAACGTGTTAATGAATTCAAATAGAACGGAAAAATTGAAGTTTATACGAGGAAAGTAAAATTATGTCAATGCACGATAGAAAAAGGCGTATGACTAATTGTAGCCTACTGCAGTTAGCGGGTAATTAACTAAGTTCATATTCGGTTCAGCACATATTAACAAAAAAATTATTACAATCGCTGACACGTCCTCATTCTACCCGTAGCTAATATAAATGTATCACAATGTATGATGACGGTGATAACAATGGGACAAAAAATCTTGCTAATATTTCTTTACGTTTATATATATATGTACACACACACGCACACATTTTACTTTCTCTTGCCCTATGTATATATATTTTAAATTCCTAATGTGTGTGTAAGTTGCAATCTATTCAATTGAGAACAATAAGCAACCCCATCACCCAATGAGATGAGGATAATGTGTATGACGTGTAAATGAGGTGTAGTCTTGTACAGACCCAGGTCGACCATTCCTGAGAGAGTATAGTTAATTGAACCCCAACCATCAAAGTACGCCCACAACCACTGTCTAGTATTTGAATCCGTATAAAAGTAACTACCTTTACTAGGATTTGAACCAGGAACCTTTGTCTCCGAAAATCAGCTGTTAAACAGCTGATTTTGGCGACGACTTTACCTCTAGACCAACCCGGTGGGTTTTTGCCGTATATGAATGAGAAAGTAAGTGTTGTTTACATGTCGATTTTTCCTAATCTAGTTTTCACCAGATATACACATTTTCAGACCCCCTGTTACGTCCAGCCGTACCTTTAATGTTTACAATTTTATTTTTATAAATATTTACGGGTCCAGCTGATCTAAATTCTAAAATCCAACAATGTGTGTTACTAGGCAACGAACAAAAACATTTAAAAAAATCATTATTCATTAATTACTAAGTACGAACTCAATATATACGATTAACATCAAGTTCATGAAAACCAATTATAAATATTCAATTGTATCATTTCATCTACAATATATTCATTATCTGTATTATATTATTTGAACATATCATCATATAAATAACGCCGCTGCAAGTTTTGGTTTCTCTTAAAAGTGAAGAAACAAATTTATTTATTGTAAAACCAATGACAACATGAGACGAATATGATAAACATAAAATAAATCTCTTAGAAAACCAACAAATCAAATGTTTTTTATTTCTCTTCAATCAAACGCAATGCCACACCCCCGAAACCCAAAAAAACATGTTGTAGGGATTTGTGTGTGTGTGCGCGCGTGAAGGAAATGTCAGAAGAACGGAATATAGTACAAAGTTAAAACTTGGAACTTGTTAGCTACTACTAAAAAGGACCCGACACGAACATTTTCATCTAAATCGGTAAACCGGAAGTAGTAGTTTATGCGTGTAATTTTTCACTTTTTTGCGATTTTCTCAAAAATTCCTCTTACGATTTTTTTTTAAATCGCCTCATTTACTACATTAATTATGCTCTACAAGATTGGGTAAGCGCCATGTCTGATGAAAATTTCGAGGAGGCTGTGCTTTCGTAGAAAAAATGGTTTTTTTTTTAAGATAATATGCGACCTTAAATTGCATTTGATGACAAAAATGTAATTCTCAAAGTTACAGAAAATAAAATTTCTACTACTTTTCTTTCAAGCATTTTCTTCTACCGAGGTTAATTTATTCAATTAGTGATATCCCGTATTTTTAAATCGAACGGCGGTTAATTTTTTGCGTCATTCACTCATGATTTAAATTAGGTTGTTTTTCATTTTGCATTGTTTACTCACGATTAAACATGTAGGTTATTATGTTTTATTATTTACATTGGCAAAAGAAATTCGTGTGAAGCGTTTGACCCCTGATTTTTTAAGTCTTATGAGCATCTTGGTTATTAGCTATTATTTTTTTAAAAGCTACCCTGTAATCGAAGTCGAGACTTTCAGCTTTGTAGTTTAGTGTGCGGACCACTACGCCATCGTGGCGGTTTTAATTTACTTAAATAATGTGTAATTTATGAAGTTGTTTTTTGTATATGGTTATAGAAGTGACATTAAATTTTTCTTTTTTCTTTCAGGTAAGTTTTGGCACGTAGGCTACTACTATCCATTCTGTGATTAGATCGTAAGTGTTTTACATTTTCATTTACATTTAGTTACTAAGTAGGCGTAAGGTATTATGTGATTGATAACATATGCTGTCCGATTTCAGGTCTCTACTGGTTTACAATTCCTTGATATTTACTGGTTTTTTTTGTGTTATTAATGTTTTAACCGGCCCCTAACAGACAGGTGGAATGTCAAGTTATTTACATTCAATCTGTTTGTTTCAGGGCTAAAATAAATAGTTGTGTTTCTTATCACATGGTCAGCCAATTAATAAATGAGTGAATCATTTAATAAGAGAAGAGGTAGAGGTGTGTTAGGTGACAGTAATCACAGTTATCTTCTCCTGCGAGAGTAATGAATTTCATTATACAGTTGGATTGTGTGGTGAATGAAGTGAAGGTGTCATTTGCAGAGTGGAACATATGTGCTTTTCAGAGGGCCCGGCATGCTGATAAGCGTACTTTTCCACTGAGTGAGTTGTGGCAATTGTAAACCACCTCACTCCTCGTTATACTTAGTAAAACCTCTAGAAGTTCAAACCAGCCTTTCGGCTGTTGACCTAAACAACAACAAGGTTTTAACAGTTAAGGGAACACGATCCTAAAAAAAAATTTATTTTTTTTGTTTTTTGATTTGTACTGGATATTTTCTGAGTAAGCTGATATACATCAAGTGACCTTCCTATAAGATTTTATATTTTTTTATTAATTTTTTTACTTAACACCGTTACGATTTTGTATACTGTTTTTTAGGGAACTGACAAAAATGTTATTTGGAAACTTTTGATCCTGTTTGTTTAGAAATTTGTTTCATTTTTTAATAGAAAGGTAACTTTTTGCACATATGTTGGCAGTCCTGTTGGTAGTTTTGCTTTCTTATTTATTTTACAGCTGATTTTTTTTCTTACGAGTATTTTTAATTCCTAATATATGTACGTTGCAATCTGTTCAATTGAGAACAATAAGCAACCCCATCACCCAATGAGATGAGGATGATGTGTATGAAGTGTAAATGAGACTGTGTAGTCTTGTAGAGACCCAGGTCGACCATTTCTGAGAAAGTATGGTTAATTGAACCCCAACCATCAAAGTACACCGGTAACCACAGTCTAGCATTCAAATCCGTATAAAAGTAACTACCTTTACTAGGATTTCAACCAGGAACCTTCGTCTCCGAAAATCAGCTGTTAAACAGCTGATTCTGGCGACGACTATACCTCTAGACAACCCGGCGGGTTTTCTTACGAGTGAGGTTATTGTTTGTTTGTTTCTTTTTGTTTTCCGAAAATTCTGTATTTTCATACAAAAGGGACATTTTCTCAAAAACGGTTAGAGATATTGATTTGTTATTTTCAGGGTACATTCATTGCATAGGAACAAACATTTTGACTTGCCAGTTAAAAAAAAAACAATAACTAGCTTTAACAGATTTTATATAGTTACATAGTTACAAATAGTTTAATTTTTGGAAATTGTTGATATTACTAAAGAAATTTTTTTTCTGATCAATTAAAAGTTACTTTGACAAATTCTCATGTTAAAATGTGTATCAAGAAAGGTCCAATAAATTTGGGTAAAAAAATTCTCCCAAATATCTTTACCATAGGCTGAAAAAAAGGGGACCGCGTCCCCTTAAGCTAAGCTCCTTTAAGGATCTGGTTGAAAATTAATAAATAAGAAAGAGACTGCCATTAAACTTCGTACAAGGTAGTCTATACAGTACTAACTTACTACAAAGGCGCGGTTTTTTTTGCCACCCGTCTCATTGTTAACTTTGACCCTTTTCCCACTCTTTAGGGTTAAAATGTTACGAGTATGTAGACTACTATTAAAAATTATAAAAAATTAAATTTGAACATTTTACGTTTCATATTTTTAATTAAAGAAAAATAAATTTTTTTTAATTTTTGATACCTAATTAAATTTATAATTAAGAATTAAATGTTTTTTTTTAAATCGTTTCTTACCAGGCTTTTACGACCCAAGAGAATCAATATAAAAAAGGTCAAGCCAAAAGGTCAACTGGACTCCGTAAGTCCAAACTGGTTTAAATAACGATAAATATTATTTACATTATTTAACGTTAAACCGTAAATGGATTTCCCTTAAAGTTCATAATTGAAATGACTTTTGGTTAACCTAGTGAGTGAGATTGAATAGAAAAGATTTGTGACGTTAAGCTATGTTGAACGTGAAAATGGAAATATTTAATTTGTTGTACATAAGTTAAAGTTGCCTGAAGCGATGACGAGTAATTGAAATGTATGATGATGGGATGGGATGAAGTTATAAAACAATAATACTTTCAACTGAAATGGAAAGACAATTCACTAAATCCAATCGTCTCCTTAATACGTAACAACACTCTTTCTTCATACACTGCATTCTCTTGTCATTGTGTTTATACCGGGTGTCCGAAAAGTAGTACTCCGTTATTTAGTCAATGTTTACTTTTTACCACACACGTGATTTTATTCGTAATTGTTTTTACTTTCTCTTGCCTATATGAATGTATAGGAAGGAAAGTATTGTTTTCATGTCGATTTTAACAAATCGAGTTTTCACCACATCTACACGTAAACAGACCCCCTGAACCCACACAACAACATGTTTTTAGCGATTGGTTTGTGTCTGTGTGTGTGTCCATCACAACAAATACACTATTCACCCGAATATACACACGTAAACAGACCCCCTCAACCCACACAACAACATGTTTTTAGCGATTGGTTTGTGTCTGTGTGTGTGTCCATCACAACAAATACACTATTCACCCGAATATACACACGTAAACAGACCCCCTCAACCCACACAACAACATGTTTTTAGCGATTGGTTTGTGTCTGTGTGTGTGTCCATCACAACAAATACACTATTCACCCGAATATACACACGTAAACAGACCCCCTCAACCCACACAACAACATGTTTTTAGCGATTGGTTTGTGTCTGTGTGTGTGTCCATCACAACAAATACACTATTCACCCGAATATACACACGTAAACAGACCCCCTCAACCCACACAACAACATGTTTTTAGCGATTGGTTTGTGTCTGTGTGTGTGCGCGCGCGTGTGTGAACAGAATAAACATGTTTTTAGCGATTGGTCTGTGTGTGTGTGTGTGTGTGTGAACAGAATATCTCGAGAACGGAACATCGTACGAACTTGAAACTTCAAACTTAAGTTACATACCACTACCGAACCTGACACGAACATTTTCATCAAAATCGGTCAACCGGAAGTAGTAGTTTATTCGTTTCATTTTTCACTTTTTTGCGATTTTCTCAAAAACTGGTCCTACGATTTTTTTAAAAATCGCCTGGTTTACTCAATTTTTTATTCTCTACAAGATAGGGTAGGCGCTATGTTTGCTGAAATTCTCGGTGAGGCTGTTTTCAAGTAAAAACATAGTTTTTCTTATGATTACCGCTTTAATATGCAATTTAGCGCAAAAATGTATATAATAAAACTTGTAGAGAATTTAAAATTGTACAACTTTTATTTCAAACATTTTTTTGTATAACGCTTAGTTTAGCAGTAATTAGCAATTTTCTGATTTTTTTCTCACGAAAACGTGTGAAAAATCGATTTTTTTAAGATTTCGGCCTTAGAATGCATTTTACGAAAAAAGTGTATATAATAAATTTTATAGAAAATAAAAAGATCTACAACTTTTATTTAAAGCATTTTTTTATACGGAGCCTAGTTTAGCGTGAAAGAGTGATTTTCCGTATTTTAAAGCCAAACTTAGTTTGATTTTCATTTTGCGTCTTTCACTCATGATTAAAATAAGGTTATGTTTTTTGAGGTTAGTTTTTTGTTTATTTGTAATGTTTTATTACTAATGTTAGGTTTATTGTTAAGTATTTGCACTGGCAAGAGAAAGTTGTGTGAGTGTTTCACACCAGATTTTTCAGTTTTATAAGGCTACAAGTTGTTTTAATAAAAGTATTCTTACCACTGAACATTACGTGATTCCCATTTCAATAAACATTCTTCGGTAAGTATACTTACCAGGGCTTAACATAAAAAAAGAAGTATCTTACTGTTGTTCTGGGGCACTTCTTCTTCCAGTGCCTATCCGTTACCGAATGTTGGCAATCATTCTGGCAATGCTGATTTTGTTGACAGCCGCTTTAAACAATTCAGGGGTGGATACTGAAAACCATGTCCTTAAATTTTTCAGCCAGGATATTCGCCTTCGCCCAACGCCTCTCCTGCCATGCACTTTCCCCTGCACTATGCATTTCAACAGCTTGTATTTAGTGTCATTTCTCATGATGTGTCCTAGGTATTCCAATTTTCTTCTTTTGACTGTGTACATTATTTCAGTCTTTTTATTTAGTTTTTGAAGAACTCTCTCATTGGATATTTTATCTGTCCATGATATTCTCAGGATTCTTCTGTAGGTCCACATCTCAAATGACTCCAGTTTCTTTGCTGTTGCTTCACTAAGAGTCCAAGATTCTACTCCATATAGCAAGATGGAAAATACATAGCATCGAAGTAGTCTAATTTTCAATTCAAGGTTCAAGTTGTGTGTCTTGAACAGTTTTGACATTTGGTTGAACGCTGATGTGGCTTTTTCAATCGTGGCGTTTATTTCGTGAGAATGAATGGTCCCACCGCTCATTTAACACTCTGCCCAACTAAACGCATGTTGGTACTTGTTCTACAACTTTGCCATCAATCGTGAAATGTAGATTGTCAATTTTCTGCTTGCTTACTATCATGACTTTCGTTTTATTACTGTTGACTTCCACACCATATTTTCCACTAACTTTAGCCACTTTGTTCATCAACAGTTGAAGTCCCTGCTGTGAGGTGTCTGCAAAAATGACAGTATCATCGGCATATCTAAAGTTGTTGATTCGTTCTCCATTCAATAGTATACCAACATCCAAGCATTCTAATGCTTCCTAATGCTTCTGGGGCACTAGAAGTAAAAATATTATTCAAGTCTCTATAAAACAAAATTTAACATTTTACAACATGTAGCCCTATAAAGGGTTAAGAGGACGTTCTTTCATTCAGTTTCATTTCATAGGTCTGTCTGTCACTTTATACTATGAATTATTAAAACAATTACACTTTATATTTACTTAACACAAACCCAACATAAACACAAACTTTCTCTTCAAACTGCCCCGGTCAACAAAATACCAAATCAAGTATAGTTGAGCCGTTGTTAGTTTGCTCCTAGTGGTGTCAACAAACAAAAGCCACCTACTACAGGGTGCACGCTAGAGTCTCCCACTTTACGGATCTCGTATTCCTATTAAGTTAACCATTTTTTTAAATTATAAGCACTTAAAGTACTTAAAACATCAGTCATGATATGACAACGTAGGCCTAACAATTTCATTTAGAAAAATACTTTTAAAAGTATTTTATATTTAAATACCTTTGAAAGTATTTTGTTGTAACTTTTTAATCAGCGTGTACACATTTTGATATAGGCCTAATGCGCATGCTCAGTGACGTCATTATTTGTTTACATTAGGAGCAAACTAACAGAGGCTGGACTTTATGCATTCGCTTATATTAATTACTTTTTGTTTGATAATTTTTAAAACTTTCAAATAAAATATAAATTTATGTTTTAAATATGTATTTTAAACTTATTTGATGATCTGCGTAGATATTTCTTTAATTAAAAATTTTAATAAATGTTTTTTGTTACTTTTAAACACTTTTGATTCATTTAAACATAAAAACTTCCATCACTAAAAATTAATAAGTTATTATTAATTTAATAATTTAGAAATAAGATTTTAATTATAAATAGCCAGTTTAATAATTTACAAAATGTAAGAATTTAATTATAAATGTTTACATAATTATCAATAGCAACCTAACCCACCGGGTTGGTCTAGAGGTAAAGTCGTCGCCAAATTCAGCTGTTTAACAGCTGATTTTCGGAGACGAAGGTTCCTGGTTCAAATCCTAGTGAAGGTTGTTACTTTTATACGGATTTGAATGCTAGACAGTGGTTACCGGTGTAGTTTGATGGTTGGGGTTCAATTAACCATACTCTGTGAGTGTGTCTGTAGAAGACTACACAGTCTAATTTACACGTCATACACATCGTCCTCATCTGATTGGGTCATGGGGGGTTGCTTATTGTTCTCAATTCAACAGAACAGATTGCACCGTACACAAATTAGGAATAAAGAATAGCAATCAGGTTACAAACACACGGTAGATAATTATCACCTTGTAAATTTTTTTTTTTTTTATTTATTTAACGTGGCATCAAGTGCTGTGGTCATTAGCGACGACGTTGGGGTGGAACTATTCTACAACGAAGGATGAAATGATCTTTTGTAACGTATGTAAATATGCCGTGCCTGAGTGGGATTCGAACCCAGGACCGCATGATTAGAGGCGAGCACGTTACCAACTGCGCCAATGCGGCCGGCATTGGCTAAATTTGTTATAATACAAACCGCTGTGTTAAGTAATTTAGTAAATTTCTTTGAAAACCATATATTTATTTTGTAAATACCCGTTAGTCTACCTATTTTAGAAACACTAAACAAGTATATCACTAGTTTATTTGTATACATGAGTAATTAAATTATATTATTTGACGGCGGGATGTTCCTGATTTATATGAGATCTCCTTGAAGTGTTTGTTGTTGGTTTATTGCTCATTAAGATATTTCACGGGAATGACGTTATTGCCAGCCGTTTCATATGATAGGCTACATACATACTATAGAAGAGCATATTGTATTAGTGATAAGAGTCGGTAGGTAGGTACTGTTCCACAATAATGGCTATATTAGCTGATTTAAATCTATATCTGTTGCAAGAGTACTCCGGTTGCGTTCTCTCTTCTATTGCTTCTACTACTTTGAAGGGACTCAAATGGAATGGAATGAGAGAGTGAGAGAGTGCCTGCAGCAGCTGTTATATAGTTATAAGTCTCATGAATATTCCCTCTCCTTTAGCTAGCGGTGAAGGTACTTCCCAATCTACGCGACACCCTAAGCGGAGGTAGGTGCCAATTCTACAACACAACAACCTCTATCCAGTTCCGTCTAGGTAACTTTACCGCTGAAAATCTCATTCCCCGTTTTCCAATGAAAATTCCTTACGTACTCCTTTCTCTCAATAACCGTTTCGTTAGGGTTCTGATTTTACTGCCTAGTTGTAAGAATGACGTCTGCTGCTGCTTGTATACTTGGAGTGTATACATAAGCGACTAATATTACGTTTTCTCGTGTCCGCTTTAATATAGATATTTTAAATTCGTTTTTAATCTCATCGGTTTTTGAATTAAGTCATTAATTTTGAATATTCATTTAGGGTTTTGACAAAATGTGCGGACCGATAAGGGGTTCTTTGCACTGATGAGGTGGTACCTACTGTTCCTCATAGTACAGGTATCGTACTTTTGATGAAACAGTTTCAAAAACAGGTAATTAGCGATTTTCTTCTTTTTTTTCTCACGAAAACGTGCGAAAAATCGATTTTTTTTAAAGATTTCGGCTTTTTTGGGATTTTTTTTGAAGATTTGTGTATGTAATCAAATTTATAGGAAATCAAAAGATCTACAACTTTTATTTAGAGCCATTTTTCTCTATAGAGCCTATTTTAGCGTGAGAGAGTGCTTATCCGTATTTTTAAGCCAAACAGGTCGATTTTTATTTTGCGTCTTTCACTCATGATTAAAATAAGGTTATATTTTTTGAGATTAGTTTTTCTGTAATGTTTTATTACTTATTTTAGGTTATATTGGTCATTATTTGCATTGACAAGAGAAAGTTGTGTGAGTGTTTCACACCAGATTTTTTTTTTTTATCAAAATCGGTAAAAAATTTGGAATTTTTTTTTAGATTGCGGCTTAGTATGAAACTTAAAATGATTGGCTAATAGTGAGTGTTTCATTTTACGACAAAAGTGTATATAATAAAAGTTATAGGAAATTTAAAAATCTGGTGTGAAACACTCACACAACTTTCTCTTGCCAATGTAAATAATTTACAATATAATTTAACATTAGTAATAAAATATTAGAAATAAACAAAAAACTAACCTCAATAAACATAACCTTATTTTAATCATGAGTGAACACTCAAAATGAAAATCAACCTCAGTCTGGCTTAAAAATACGGAAAATCACTATTTCACGCTAAACTAGGCTCTGTAGAGAAAAATACGTTAAATAAAAGTTGTAGATCTTTAAATTTCCTAAAAATTTGGTTATATACACTTTTGTCGTAAAATGCATACTAAGGCCAAAATCTTAAAAAAATCGATTTTTCACACGTTTTCGTGAGAAAAAATCAGAAAATCGCTAATTACTGCTAAACTAAGCGTCATACAAAAAAATGTTTGAAACAGAAGTTGTAGGTTTTTAAATTCTCTACAACTTTTATTATATAAGTTTTTGCGCTAAATTTATATTAAAGCCGTAATCTTAAAAAAACAACGTTTTTACGTGAAAACAGCCTCACCGAGAATTTCAGCAAACATGGCGCCTACCCTATCTTGTAGAGAATAAAAAATTGAGTAAAATAGGCGATTTTTAAAAAAATCGTAGGACCAGTTTTTGAGAAAATCGCAAAAAACTGAAAAATTATACGAATAAACTACTACTTCCGGTTGACCGATTTTGATGAAAATGTTCGTGTCGCGTCCGGTAGTGGTATGTAACTTAAGTTTCAAGTTTCAAGTTCGTACGATGTTCCGTTCTTGAGATATTCTGTTCACACACACACACACACACACAGACACACACACAGACCAATCGCTAAAAACATGTTTTTTGGGTTTAGGGGGTCTGAAAACGTATAGATCCGGTGAAAACTCGATTTCGAAAAATCGACATGAAAACGATACTTTCCTTCCTATATATTCATATAGGCAAGAGAAAGTAAAAAACCTACAATTTTTATTTTAAGCATTTATTTCTACAGAGCCTACTTTAGCATCAACTAGTGATTTTCCGTATTTTTAATCGAACTGAAGTTAATTTTCATTTTTCATCATTCACTCATGATTAAACTTAGGTAATGTGTTTAATATTATTTCATTGTTCATTAACGATTAAACATAGGTTGTTATTGTTCATTATTTACATTGATAAGAAAAAAATCTTGTGTTTCACACAATATTTACATAAAAACAATACTTCCTTCCCTATGTATTTATAAAATTCAAGAGAAAGTAAAAATTAAACACGTTTTAATGTCTCTAGTATTAGAACTACACATTTTTTAAAAGAGAAAAATAGTTAATATAATATTTTTGGCTAGTGGTGGAAGTTATGACTATGTATTCGGGTACGTATTTTGATTTTTCACGATACTGTACTTCATGTGTGTATGCATTAAACATAGGTTATAATATTTATTATTCCATGGGCAAGAGAAAGTCGTGTGAGTGTTTCACACCAGATTTACATCAAAACAATACTTTCCTTCCCTATGTTTTCGTAAAAGTTAAAGAATTCTAATATCTAGTAATTAGAACTAGACAATTTGTAAAAGAGAAAAATAGTTAATATAATTTTTTGGCTAGTGGTGGAAGTTATGAGTATCTAGTCGGGTACGTATTTTGATTTTTCACGATACTGTACTTCATGTGTGTATGCGTTAAACATAGGTTATAATATTTATTATTTACATGGGCAAGAGAAAGTCGTGTGGGTGTTTCACACCAGATTTACATAAAAACAATACTTTCCTTTCTTATGTTTTCATAAAAGTTAATATAATTTTTTGTCTAGTGGAAGTTTGACTGTCTATTCGGGTACGTATATTGATTTTTCGCGATACCGCACTTCATCTGTGTGTATAGTACATTTCATTAAACATAGGTTATAATATTTATTATTTACATGGGCAAGAGAAAGTTGTGTGGGTGTTTCACACCAGATTTACATAAAAACAATACTTTCTTAAATTTTATAAATATACTATAGTATATTTATGAAGTCAAGGTAAAGAAAAAAATTTAACAATATCTAATATCTAGGTAATTTGAATTAGATTTTTTTTAAAAGAGAAAAATAGTTAATATAATTTTTTGGCTTGTGGAAGTTGTAAGTATCAATTTTGGTATGTTTATTAATTTTTCACAATACCATACTTTATATTTTATTTTCGCGATACCTTACTTTATCTGTGTATAGTACATTACATTAAACATAATATGTTATACATTATTTACATGGGCAAGAGAAAGTTGTGTGGGTGTTTCACACCAGATTTACATAAAAACAATACTTTCTTAAATTATTATATAAATATACTATAGTATATTTCCTATATATTTATAAAATCAAGATAAAGAAAAAATATTAAACAATATCTAGTAATTTGAATTAGATTTTTTTTAAAAGAGAAAAATAGTTAATATAATTTTTTTGGCTTGTGGAAGTTAACAGTATCAATTTAAGTATGTATATTAATTTTTCACAATACCATACTTTATATTTTATAAATATTACATTGAAAAAAGTCATGAGAATAACAAAATTTACTAAGAATAAAAGAAATTATTTTAGGGCTACAATATTATTAAAAGTTAATATTATAAAAATGATTGGTTTTAAATCGGAGTAAAAAGATAGATTTTCTTTGTACAAATGACATTCAGTAACATGTTTGTTCATGTGCGTATGAAAGTCCCCTCTTTTTTAGATTTTGAGACAAACTAACTAGTGACGGACGGGTGTACATTTAAACCAATCAGCGTCCACTCCACTGACCGGACCGGACCATCTATCATATCGTATTTCTTTTGTCAGATGGCTCTGTTATATTATGCGTGGATAGGTTAGTTTTAATTGTACACGTTTACAGTACGTTCGGGTTTTTATACCTCTACCTTTCTGTTTTACTTAAGTTTTTCGGGTGTGTATAATTGAACTGGAATTATGGTATTTCTTTCTTATATGAATATTATGTACTACTTGAAAAAAGGTTAGTTTTAATTATGATTTATTATTTTATTAAAAACATAACTTTTTATTTATTTATTACACTTGTTGAAATTCTATTATATAAAAATATTTTTTTTTTTTAAATAAAACGTATTTTTCAAATAGGTACATTGTCTTTCTTAAACTATATTAAATAATTCTTTCACTAAAAAATAATTTGAAATTTTCTCTGTATTTCATTTCCTAAATGTGTATAATAAAATCTATAAAGACGGAAAAATTTCTCGTATTTTTTGACATTTTTTGTTGTGTTCGCGGTTTTACAAAAAACTTTTATGAAAATATCTCGTAACTTAAAAAGTAATGATTTTCTTTTAAATTTTATTGCATGATCGTTTTTGTCTATTAGAGAACAAACGTGCCAAATATTATGTTAATCCGTGCATTAGTTGTTGAACAATGACTATAATAAACGACAATAAACTTTACATGTATTTTAAATACGCATTTTACTTTCTCTTGCCTATATGGATATATAGGAAGGAAAGTATTGTTTTCATGTCGATTTTAAGAAATCCACTCTTCACCGGATATACGTTTTCAGACCCCCTGAACCCAAAAATATATGTTTTTAGCCATTGGTCTGTGTGCGTGTGTGTGTGTGTGTGTGTGAACAGAATATCTCAAGAACAAAACATCGTACGAACTTGAAACGTGAAACTTGTTACATACCACTACCGGACCCGACACGAACATTTTCATCAAAATCGGTCAACCGGAAGTAGTAGTTTCTTCGTGTAATTTTTCACTTGTTTGCGATTTTCTCAAAAACTGGTCTTACGATTTTTTTTTAAATCGCCTCACTTACTCATTTTTTTATGCTCTACAAGGTAGGGTAGGCGCCATGTTTGCTGAAATTCTGAGTGAGGGTGTTTTTACGTAAAAAAAGTTTTTCTTAAGATTACGGCTTTAATATGCATTTTAGCGCAAAAAATTATATAATAAAACTTGTAGAGACATTAAAATCCTACAACTTTTATTCCAAACATTCTTTTGTATAATGCTTAGTTTAGCGGTAATTAGCAATTTTTTGTTTTTTTCTCACGAAAACGTGTAAAAAATCTATTTCTTTAAGATTTCGGTCTTAGTATGCATTTTACGACAAAAGTGTATATAATAAAATCTATAGGAAATTAAATTATTTACAACTTTTATTTAAAGCATTTTTTTGTACAGTGCCTAGTTTAGCGTGAAAGAGTGATTTTCTGTATTTTTAAGCCAAACTGAGGTTGATTTTCATTTTGCGTCTTTCACTCATGATTAAAATAAGGTTATGTTTTTTGAGGTTAGTTTTTTGTTTATTTCTAATGTTTTATTACTAATATTAGGTCATATTGTTAATTATTTGCGTTGGCAAGAGAAAGTTGTGTGAGTGTTTCACACCAGATTTTTTTGTCATCAGTCTCAACTGGTTTGATGCAGTTCCCCAAGCTGTTCTATCATGCGCAAGTCGTTTCATATCTACGTACCTGTAACGCCCTACATCTTTTGTAATTTGCTTTATATTTTCTAATCTTTGCCTCCCTCTACAATTTACTCCCTCAATATTACCCTCCATTATTGATAGATGGCTTAGGATATGCCCCCACTAGCCTATCCCTTCTTCTGGTAAGATGCTTCCGTATAGGCTACTTCTTTTTTCATCTACTCGCCTAAGAACTTCTAAATTACTTATTTTGTCCACCCACCTAATCTTTAACATTTTTATATAACACCACATTTCAAAAGCTTCTATCCCCTATTTTCTACAGCCCCTATCACCCACGTTTCACTCCCTTATAATGCTACACTAGAAACATAATGTTTTAAGAAATTTTTCCTAATCTGTAAATCAATGTTTGTAGTCGGTAAGGTGTTTTTCATTATAAAGTCTTTTCTAGCTTGAGCAATTGTGCTTTTGATCACTACTTGTGCTTCTACCATCGTTTGTTATTTTACTCATTAGATAGCGGAATTCCCCAACTTCCTGTATGTTTTCATTGCCTACTTTTACTTTTCCCATCTCTTCTAAACCACTCGTGCTGCTGCACAACACTTTCGTTTTGTTATTATTAATTTTTACTTTCTCTTGCCTAGGCCTATATGAATATATAGGAAGGAAAGTATTGTTTTCATGTCGATTTTTAGAAATCGAGTTTTCACCGGATCCATACGTTTTCAGACCCCCTGAACCCACACAAACATGTTTTTAGCGATTGGTCTGTGTGTGTGTTTGCGTGCGTGCGTGCGTGCGTGCGTGCGTGTGTGAACAGAATATCTTAAGAACGGAACATCGTACGAACTTGAAACTTAGAACTTAAGTTACATACCACTACCGGACCAGACACGAACATTTTCGTCAATATCGGTCAACCGGAAGTAGTAGTTTATTCGTGTAATTTTTCACTTTTTTGCGATTTTCTCAAAAACTGGTCCTACGATTTTTTATAAAATCGCCTGGTTTATTCACTTTTTTATTCTCTACAAGATAGGGTAGGCGCTATGTTTGCTGAAATTCTTGGTGGGGCTGTTTTCACGTAAAAAAGTGTTTTTTTAAGATTACGCCTTTAATATGTATTATAGCGCAAAAATTTATATAATAATGGTTGTAGAGAATTTAAAAACCTACAACATTTAATTCAAACATTTTTTTGTATAACGCTTAGTTTAGCGGTAATTTGCGATTTTCGGTTTTTTTCTCACGAAAACGTGTGAAAAGTCGATTTTTTTAAGATTTCGGCCTTAGTATGCATTTTATGACAAAAATGTATATAATCAAATTTATATAAAATTAGACGATCTACAACTTTTATTTAGAGCATTTTTCTCTACAGGTCCTAGTTTAGCGTGAAAGAGTGATTTTCCGTATTTTAAAGCCAAACTGAGGTTGATTTTCATTTTGAGTGTTTTACTCATGATTAAAATAAGGTTATGTTTTTTGAGGTTAGTTTTTTGTTTATATCAAATGTTTTATTAATAATGTTAGGTTTATTGTTAATTATTTGCATTGGCAAGAGAAAATTGTGTGAGTGTTTCACACCAGATTTTTTTTTAAATATTGCCGGTTTAATATTTGCCAGCGGCGTAGCAACGTACGCCGGGTACCGCTAGTGTTACAATATGTAAACAATGTTTTATTTCTGTTTTAAATTTAAACACTTTTGCCTGCGTTAAGTGACTAATTATTTAATTAAATTAATTAACCTACTTATAAAAATATATTATTCTACAAAATATTATATAGACTATATATATAGCCTAATATGTAGAATAATTAATCTAAAAAATTAATAAATCTTTTGAAATAATTAGTACCGGAAAGAGTAGAAAAGAAGAATTTATTTTGTAGATAAGAGAAGCAAATGGACGATTACTACATTGTAAAGTTTAATAATAATCTATCATTATATTTTCATTTACTTTTTTTACAATCTTTTATCGTTTTATTTGATCGTGTAAAAATTTTTTTGGCTACCTGCCATTTTCATCATGACCATTTTCCCGTATAAAAATAGAAAAAAGTATCGAAAGAATAATATTTGATTACAAGCACAGAATGTCGTAACCTTAATTTAATTCATTTATTAATTAAAGGTTAAAGTTTAATATTAATGGAGTCCGTAAGTAATTAACAAGAAGGTTTCCAGTCGGTAATTTATATATTTTTGGTACATATGTATTCTGCTTTAAAAGGTTTTTTAATTTCTTTTGCTTGGGTGACCAAATGTAGTTTTGTTATAAAATCCAGTCACTTCTCATAATTATTTGAATTGTAACTGCAAACAAACACTCGTAGACTACTATAGCCTATAATTAACTGTAATAGAACATTTTTACTTTCTCTTGCTTCTATGAATATATAGAAAGGAAAGTATTGTTTTCATGTCGATTTTTTAACAAATCAAATTTTTACCGTGTCTACACGTTTTCAGAACCCCTGAACCCAACAAAATATGTTTGTAGCGATTGGTCTGTGTGTGTGTGTTTGCGTGCGTGTGTGAACATAATATCTCAAGAACGGAACATCGTACGAACTTGAAATTTGAAACTTAAGTTACATACCACTTCCGGACCCGATACGAACATTTTCATCAAAATCGGTCAACCGGAAGTAGTATTTTATTCGTGTAATTTTTCACTTTTTTGCCATTTTCTCAAAAACTGGTCCTACAATTTTTTTTAAAATCGCCTGGTTTACTAAACTTTTTATGCTCTACTAGATAGGGTAGGTGCCATGTTTGCTGAAATTCTTTGTGAGGCTGTGTTTACGTAAAAAAAAATAGTTTTTTTAAGATTACGGCTTTAATATGCATTGTAACGCAAAAATAAGTAAATAAAAGTTATAGAGAATTTCAATTTCTACAACTTTTATTGCAAACATTTTTTTGTATAACGCTTAGTTTAGCTGTAATTAGCGATTTTCTGTTTGTTCTCCCGAAAACTTGTGAAAATTCTATTTTTTTAAGATTTTAGCCTTAGCAATTAACACATTTTACGACAAAAGTGTTTATAATAAAATTTGTAGGAAATTAAAAGATCTACAACTTTTATTCAGAGCATTTTTCTCTACAGAGCCTAGTTTTGCGTGAAGAGTGATTTTCCGTATTCTTAACCCAAACTGAGGTCTATTTTAATTTTGCGTCTTTCTCTCATGATTAAAATTAGGTTATGTTTATTGAGGTTAGTTTTTTGTTCTAATTTTTTATTACTGATGTTAGGTTATATTGGGCATTATTTGCATTGGCAAGAGAAAGTTGTGTGAGTGTTTCACACCAGATTTTTTTTATATCGCCACGTTTATTACATTTTTTATGCTCCAGAAGACAGAGGAAGCGCCGCCATATCTGCTGAAATTCTTGGGACGCTCTCCCCTCGTAGAAATAAAAAGGTTTTTTTCTTGTAAAAACAGCGCTGTGCCCGCCTCTCATAATGCGGTCTTGGGTTTGAATCCCACTCAGGCACGGAATATTTTCATACGTTACAAAAAATCATTTCATCTTTCACAGTTGCAACCCAATGTCGTCGCTAATTACCGCTGAAGTTGTAGCGATGTTAAATAAACAAAGGGAAAAAGTTTTTTTTAAAGTTTAAAGCTTTAATATACATTCTAGGAAAAAAGTTTATATAGGCCTAATCAAAGTTGCAGGAAATTAAAAAACCTACAACTTTTATTTTAAGAATTTTTCACTGCAGGCAATTACTGATTATCTATATTTTAAAGTCAAACAGAGGGTAATTTTAATTTTGCGTCATTCATTTATGATTTATGTTTAACATTTACATTGTTTACTCATGATTAAACAGAGGTTAGGCTTACATTGTTCATTATTTACATTGGCCAGAGAAAGTAGTATGTGTGTGATGAATTACCCTGGTTATAATGTGAGTTGTTTTTAATAATTTTTACTTTTTACTTTCTCTTGCCAGCTATATGAATATATAGGAAGGAAAATATTATTTACATGTCGATTTTAAGAAATCGTGTTTTCACCGGGTCTACACGTAAACAGACCCCCTCAACACAAAAAACATGTTTTTAGCGATTGGTGTGTGTGTGTGTGTGTGTGTGTGTGTGTGTGTGTGTGTGTGTGTGTGTCTGTGTGTGAACAGAATATCTCAAGAACGGAACATCGTACAAACTTGAAACTTGAAACTTAAGATACATACGACTACCGGACCCGACACGAACATTTTCATCAAAATCGGTCGACCGGAAGTAGTAATTTATTCGTGTAATTTTTCACTTTTTTGCGATTTTTCTCAAAAACTGGTGCTACGATTTTTTTAAAAATCGCTTTATTTACAAAAATTTTTATGCCTTACAAGATAGAGTAGGCACCATGTTTGCTGAAATTCTTGGTGAGGCTGTTTTTAGGTAAAAAAATATTGGTTTTTAAGATTGCGGCTTTTATATGCATTTTAGCGCAAAAATGTATCAAGAAAAGTTACCTTTAGATAATTTAAAATCCTATAACTCTTATTTCAAACATGTTTTTGTATAACGCTTAGTTTAGGGATAATTAGCGATTTTCTGGTTTTTCCTCACGAAAACGTGTGAAAAATCGATTTTTTTAAGATTTCAGCCTTAGTATGCATTTTACGACAAAAGTGCATATAATAAAATTTACAGGAAATTAAAAGATCTGCAACTTTTATTTACAGCATTTTTCTCTATAAAGCCTAGTTTAGCGTGAAAGAGTGATTCTTCGTATATAAGTCAAACTGAGGTCGATTTTCATTTTGCATCTGTCACTCGTGATTAAAATTAGGTAATGTGTATTGAGGTTATTTCTAATTTTTTATTACTAATGTTAGAGGTTTATTGTTAATTATTTGCATTGGCAAGAGAAAGTTGTGTGAGTGTTTCACACCAGATTTTGTTTTGTTAAGGGATAAATTGTAGAGCAGAAACGAAAATAATAATTAACTAATTTAAGGTGTAATGCCGCAAATGTTAATTGAATTTCGTTTTTTTCTCTCTGTTTGTAAGTAAAAAGTAGACAGTTGGTTGACATTCCTTTAGGCGCCATTCTTTCTTTTCCTTTTGTTGCCCTCAACCTCCCTTCGGCTAAGCTTGTTCGTCAGTCAACACTCAATTAGATTTCATTTCTTGATTGCATTCTACTACTTCCTCGGTCTCTCTCTCCTCTCTCCTCTCTCCTCTCTCATCTATCCGCCATTATGGCTTGTCTCTTTCCTACTCGCTTTTCTTTTTCTAAAGGCCTTGCTATAGTTTTTTGTTTTATTTGTTTTCTTTTGTATTGTTCTATTCTTTACATGGAAGTAATATTACAAATTACCCGATACAATGTGACGACCTTGTACCGTCATTAGCTGTGTGTTGTTGTTTAGGTCATCAGCCAAAAGGCTGGTTTGAACCTGTAGAGGTTTTACCAAGTAAAACGAGGAGTGAGGTGGTTTACAATTGCCACAACTCACTCAGTGGAAAAGTACGCTTGTTAGCATGCCGGGCCCTCTGAAAAGCACAAATTTTCCACTCTGCAAATGACACCTTCACTTCATTCACAACAGGGTCAAACTGTATAATGAAATTCATTACTTTGAGAGGAGATAACTGTGATTAGTGTCACAGTACACCTCTACCTCTTCTGTTCTTAAATGATTCAGTCATTTAATTGGGTGACCATGTGATGATAAGAAACAGAACTATTTATTTTAGCCCTGCAACGAACAGAGTGAGTGTAAATAATTTGACACTCCACCTGTCCGTTATGGGCAGATTAGCTGTGTATTATCTTATTATCCCTGATACATCCTGCGTACTATTTTGCTAGACGAATACATTTCCGCCAAACGGCATTAATTTTCTAGTTTATTTTCCACCAGTAATGTATTGGTTGAGTCCCAACTCCGTGTAGTTGTTGTGGAATGCAGCGTGTGCGTTGTTATATTAATCTCTGGTAAACTGTTTTAAATTTCTCGTTTATGTTCAAGCAGTAATGTAGCCTAAGCCTACTAGTAACGGGGCTATAAGTTGACGATTGCGCCTATAATGGGGTGGGTGTAAGGGAGGAGGAGAGTATAGGCTACTATCTAACACATCTATCAACTACCACCCCACAAACACACTTAACAATCACCCCCCTAACACTAAATAACTAACCAGTAATATTATTATTTAAACAAATTGAATTGTTTAAAATTTAACTGCAATTTAACATAACGTTACTGAAAATAATGAAATATGAAAACCTTAAAAATACAATAAAATTTTGAAATTACCGTAAAACTAGTATTACTCACTGTAATAAGCTCGCATCGACGGAACTCACCGACTAACTGGTCTATCAGTACAAATGTGAGAGTGGAGTAATTCAGTTTACTGGTGATTACCAAAAAGGATACTGAATATAGGTTAGGTCTAGCATTATGGCTTATTTATAATGAATGTTCATTATTTAGGATAATTATTACAAAATCAATAAATAATAGAATGGGATGTTTATAAAACGACATAGTTGTAAACAAAATAAATCAATGTGCGAGTAAAACTACAACATGATGTCATGGCTAGAGCTGTTGCTATGATGTATTTAGAAAAGCACATATAGTAGCACTTCCAACCCCCGCATAGTCCAGTCTTATTCTCGCTGACGATCGTCTACTTATATTGCGTTACCAGTATTTTAATCTTCTCTTCTTTGAGTGGCTATCCGCTACGGATGTGGGCGACCATCATGGCTATTTTGACTTAGTGTCTCCGCTGCCAACCGGAACAATTGCATGGAGCTGCTCCTACCAAACCAGGTTCGCATCGCAAGTTCTCTCCCAAGCCAGGCCAGCATATTCTTCTCCTACGGGGCTTCCTCTTGCTATCTATCTTTCTGCTATGTATTTTAATCACTTTATATTAATATTTAGTTTTATATTGGCGGGACAGCTTGTAGGCCTTCCCAGTAAAACCAGTAAGTATAATTTCATTAATGTGAGGAGCCCCACAGCTCTATTTATCTCTTTACGTGTTCATTCCCTGCTAAAAACTAACTAACTTTGTTAGTTTGTTTTTCACGCAGGTTGAGTGTAAAATTATTTGCACTCAATCTGCTAGTTCCACGGCTACAAAATGTTCTCCCTCTTGTCACATGGTCATCCAATTACATAATTAAAGCAATTTAACAACAGAAGAGGTGTAGATGTAAAAGACACTAGTCACAGTTATCTCTTCTCAGAATAATCGATTTCATTATAGGCTACTGTCAGATTCTGTGGTGAATGAAGTGAAGGTGCCATTTGCAAGGTGGAAAGTAGATGTATTTCAAAGGGCCTGGTATGCTGGTAAGCATTTTTTCAGTCAATGGTGTTTGGGACTAACTTATATAAATTTTATTTTTCGTTCAATTCATCAATTTATTTTTGTGTTCTATTCTGAGCTATCATTTATCGGTCTCAACCAATGAGGGTTGATTTCTCTACATGCACATACAAACAGTTTTATACTGAACTGGACACAGTCGTCTGCTAACTCGCTACGCAAAAGAACGCTCTCTGTGCAGTCTTACGCTTTTCCGCTTTCGCCCTAGTATTAGGAATTATCCGCGACCACTAATTTGTTTTCTTTTTATTATTTAAGTTTATTTCTCTATTAAATTCACGCATCGCTACGTATTTACGCGGTGGAGACACTCGAGGAAACCGACCACGCTAAATACAGTCCACTTATTCTTGATCTTCGGCAGCTCAACACTCATCGGAAAGCCACTGGTACCAGCTGGTAAGTCACACCACTTCCAACGTGAGTGGAATAAAACTTTTATTTATCGGCAGTAAGCTGCTGCTATACGCTCCCCCCTCCCCCCACTCACCCTACCAAATGAGGAAGACAGTAGTAAACCCCACCCCCACCCCCTCACCTATCTCTAAAATTTCAGCCTTTTGGCTGATCGCCTTAACAACAACAATATTTATTGTGCTTTTCATCACGTTTTTCGTAACGTAGTGGTATCACGTTAGTATACAACACAGAGGTCCCGGGTTCGATTCCAGGCTAGGGTTTGTGAATTTTCAAAAGTTAAAACCAACCGTTCAATAACCCACCGTAGTCGCGAATGACCGAAATGTAAATTCTACTTTAAATAAACTAAAAAAAAAAAAAAACAGGAAAACAAATGAAGAAAATTAAAAGAACGGCAAATTTTAAATTATATTTATTATGTATTTAATGTAATAAACAAATACATAAGAAATTAATTAAAAAGTTTTAATAAAATTATTATCTTAACAAACTGTAGTCTATAAGAAAAAGCACGATATGTCGACTATCCATAAAGAAGTTTAATTTAATTTATTTTAAAAATTAATTATAAATAATTTGTATTTGCACATTACGTTAAAGTAAATATAAAGTTGAATTAGTACAAGTTTGATTTGCTAAGTACTTTCATCATCACTGAAAATATATCCAACTAATAAATTATTATTTAAAATAAATAAATGAATAAAATTGAAGAACTTTCAAGTAGGTTGTGACTAAATTAAGTTAGCGATGCATTACTCTAATTATAAGTAGTCTACATCTGTTCTCTCTCTCTCTCTCTCTCTCGGCCTCACCTTCTCCCTCTGCCTCCTTTCTATCAAACTCTTTTTATTTTCTCTTCCCTATATTATGAATATGTAGGCAATGAAAGTATTGTTTTCATTTCGATTTTCCGAAATCAAGTTTTCATCGGATATACACGTTTTCAGGTCTCCTGAACCCAAAAACATGTTTTTGCGTTTGGTGCGCGCGCACGTGCTTCAAAATCGGTCAATTATAAGTAATAGTTTATTTGTGTGATTTTTCACTTGTTTAAAAAAATGGTTCGTACGAGTTTTTTAAAAATTGTTTCATTTATAGTGTAGACAAAATTAGAACTGGCACAACTGTTGCTGTACATGTAGGGCCTACACACAGTTCCACATAAAGTATATCCTAAGGTCTACAAAATTTTAATGTACACAAATGCCTACAACCTTATTTCAAATATACAAACATACAAATAATTATTTCATTTTGAAATATGTATTTAATTTGTCCCGGTGAAAATTTTAATTATAAATTGCAAGAAGTAAACTACAAAAAAACTCACTAAACTATACTCTACAGACGTACGTAACTAATTAAACAAATTGGTCCGCCGAATATATCACTGTAATGAACAGAAAATCATACACAATTGAAAACAAAATATTAGTCACATCGTTATGTCGGACAGATTATTATTATTATTATTATTATTATAATGGCGAGGGGCGAAGAGTACTTACTGAACACGCCTCGTATTATTTACTGATTCTTAATAATTATCTTAAATAATGAACATTCATTCTAAATAAGCCATAATACTAGGCCTAACCTATATTTTAGTATCCTTTTTGGTAATCACCAGTAAACTGAATTACTCCACTCTCACATTTGTACTGATAAGACTAGTTTTACTCCATCAGTTCCGTCGATGCGAGCGCTTATTATCAAGAGTAATACTAACTGTGAGTTTTACGGTAATTTCAAAATGTTATCCTATTGGTTTAGGGTTTTCATATTTCATTATATTCAGTAAAGTTGTATTTTAAATTGCAATTGAATTTTAAATAATAACATTACTGGTTAGTTATTTAGTGTTACTGGGGGGGGGGGGGGTGAGGGGTGGTAGTTGATAGATTGTGTTAGTGTTATGTAAGTAGGATAGATAGACTTATACTCTCCTCCTCCTCCTCCCACCCACCGCATTATAGAACCAATCGTCAACTTAAACCGCGTTACCAGTACATTACTGCTTGAAAATAAACGAGAAATTTAAAACAGTTTACCGGAAATTAATTGGTTGGAATTTTTAATATTGTCACCTATCATTTGGTTCGTTCGGTCGGTCCGTCCGTCCGTTTGTCACAAACTAGGAGAGTAAGCAACAAACGGTTTTCCCATTCGTCGTAATCTACTAAATGATAGGCGCAATGGTCAACTTATAGCGCGTTCACCAGTAAGCTAACTTTCTTGAATAAAAAGTCCTTTTTTAAAAGTACATTTTCCCTTTTAATTTATACTAAGTGGTAGCACTGACGCATGAGCAGATTAAAAAATTCCCTCTGTTCTTTATTCCGTTTAAGTAATACTATCATGCTGTTTCGAACGGACTGTACTGTCATCAACAACATGAGATCAATACAAGAAAAACGTGAAAAGTTTTTATTAAACTAGAATGTTTGTTATTACAATAATTCAGTGTGTCACGTTCGGCTGGGTTATGTTTTTAGAGAAAGGAAGTTGAGCTAATGTGGATGATAGCGAAGGGGAAGCTGTGGAAAAGGATGGAAAGGGGGAACCATGCGGTGGTTCGAATTCTATTGGATTCTAGACATGTTACTGCTGTTAGTGCGTCAGAGTCGGTCGGTCTGCTCACATGCCGTCAATCCTGAAGTAATTCTATTAAAAATAGCAATCAAGACTCCTGAGAATTCTTTCTTCTTCTAGCCTACTGGGTTACTAGCCGACATCATTACACATTTTCTCAACACATTTCTCCTTGCGCCATTTTTACTTTCTCTTGCCTATATGAATATAGGGTATAGGAAGGGTGGTATTGTTGTCATGTCGATCACAACAAATACACTCAACACCCACCATATACACGGAAACAGACCCCCTCACACCCACACAATAACATGTTTTTAGCGATCGGTCTGTGAGTCAGTGTGTGTGTGTGTGTGTGTGTGTGTGTGTGTGTGTGTGTGTGTGTGTGTGTGAACAGAATATCTCAAGAACGGAACATCGTACGAACTTGAAACGTGAAACTTAAGTTACATACCACTACCAGAACCGACACGAACATTTTCATCAAAATCGGTCAGTCGGATGTAGTAGTTTAGTTGTGTAATTTTTTTACTTTTTTGCGATTTTCTCAAAAATTAGTCTTACGATTTTTTTAAATATCGCCTGGTTTACTAAATGTGTTATGCTCTACAAGATAGGGTGGTACCATGTTTGCTGAAGTTTGTGGTGAGGCTGTTTTCACGTAACAAAAATTGTTTTTTTCGAGATTGCGGCTTTAATATGCATTTTAGTGCAAAAATTTATATAAGAAAAGTTTCAGAGAATTTAAAATCCTACAACTTTTATTTCAAATATTTTTTTATATAACGCTTCGTTTTGAAGTAATTAACGATTTTCTGTTTTTTTTCTCACGAAAACGTGTAAAAAGTCGATTTTTTTAAGTTTTCGGCCTTAGTATTTTACGACAAAAGTGTATATAAACAAATTTATAGGAAATTAAAAGATCTACAATTAGAGCATTTTTCTCTACAGAGCCTTGTTTAGCGTGAAGAGTGTTTTCAGTATTTTAAAGCCAAACTGAGGTTGATTTTCATTTTGCGTCTTTCACTCGTGAAGAAAATAAGGTTATGTTTTTTGAGGTTAGTTTTTTGTTTATTTCTAATTTTTTATTTCTAATGTCAGGTTATATTGGTCATTATTTGCATTGGGAAGAGAAAGTTGTGTGAGTGTATTACACCAGATTTTTATACTACAGTGTGAGAAAATATTGCGATAAAACAGAAGTTTTCACATGAGGATTACAACGTATCTTCCTTTCATGACCTCCTGAAGCCAAAAAAAAAGTTGTTTAGGTGATCAGCCTGGTTGGCTGGTTTGAACCTGAAGAGGTTTTACTAAGTAAAACGAGGAGTCAGGTGGTTTACAATTGCCTTCCTCAATGAGTGGAAAAGTACGCTTTTCAGCATGCCGGACCCTCTGAAAAGCACATATTTTTCATTCTGCATATGACACATTTACTTTATTCGCCACAGAACCTGGCTGTATAATGAAATTCATTACTTTCAAAGGAGATAACTCTGATTAGTGTCTTGGTACACCTCTACCTCTTCTCTTATTAAATGATTCAGTCATTTAATTGGGTGACCATGTGATAAGAAACACAACTATTTATTTTAGTCCTGCAACGAACAGATTGAGTGAAAATAATTTAAAACTCCACCTTGTAATAAAATTTAATAGCGCCTAAATGTAGGCTAATTAAATTTAAATTAAAGAAAGACGCAAACGCAATAAATTGATGATAAATTGAAATTTTAATGACAATATTGAATGGTACAAAAGTTACTACTGGTATTTTAATTTTTTTAATATCTTGATGACACTATATTTACCATTCTAAAGATTTACTAAATTATTTTTGTGACAAAATGTTAAATTGAATTGATCTTTTATCTATTGAGCTCAGAATATATAAATATAAATAATTATTTATAGTTACGATTTAATATTTCTTGTATTCTCTGGTGTTCCATTGACCCGGATCGTACGGGGTACGGGTGGCGGGGGGGGCTTGACCATTGTTGCAAATGGTTGTATAGTAGGCCTATCTACTTGATTCTCTTATAATTTTATCTGCTTCTCTTAAAATCATTCAGTTGTTTAATTCAATTGTATCTTGATGTTCTGATAATTTCCTTTTTATTTTATTTGTTAATCTATTAAATTATTTATACAAAATTATACCTTCTTTTGTTTTATGATTCCACCTCCAATAAATTTTTAATCTTAGGCTTCTGGAATAATTATTTATGTTTCTAATATTTATTTCTTAAAGTTTAGTTTAATATATTTAATTTTTGATTTAAAATATTAAAATAATAATTGAAAATTATTTATTCTGATGATTATTTAATTATCTATTTAAAATTCTTCAACAATTGATTTCTAAGCTTGACCTTCGATCAACGATACCATATATCATAGACTGCTATTCTACAACCTGTCTGTTATTGGCAGATATTTCTATATAATAGACTTAATAACTATTTTTAATACTGCATCAAAATTGGACATTGTGTGGGTCAATTGATGATTAGCTTAAAAGTCAGTTCGCTTTGCCGTACCAAATTTTGTAATGTGATTCTCGGATGATAATCTTCATTGTGATTCCAGTTGTACCGCTCATTATCTTCAATTTGTATCATCTTTCTTCTTTAAAAGAATCACCCTGCGAACAAAATCATAAAATCAATTTAGTGTTTTTTTTTTATTATTAATTTGTGGGAGAGGTCATCTAGGTTACAGATCATTTATTTTTATTTATTAAGTCGGTTGAAAATTATAATTTATTTTCCAATCATTTTTTAAATTTGTCGGTATTAAAAAATCACGTAATATCTTTTTGTGTTCAATTTATCCTACTGGATTTATAATCTATTTGAAATCAACGTGCGGGTGAAGGTCATGCCACTTCCTCACCTCGCCTACCCCACCAGTCGTCTGAATGATGCAGCGCGGAGTATGTGTGTGCACTTGTGCCTACGCCTTCATCAGGTTTACATTATTACACTTCGTGAAGTACCGTACGCTTAAAACATCTGACGAGACCAACACATAAATGTGTTATTTAAATAAACTTAAACTTAAACTCATTCGAGAAGTTTAATTACAAACAAAAGGAAAACTGCAATGGAAAACATCTAAATCCAGTTTTTCTTTTGTTTGTAATTAAAAATCTTCTCAAATGAGTTTAATTTTCATAGACGTTATTTATATCATTTTTTAGAATAAAATTCTCTACAATTTTCATTAAAATGTTTCGTGTTTTTATTCGCAATTTAACAGAGTTATTTTACGCTAAACTTAAAAAGTATATTTTCTAAGCCTTTTCTTTAATGTAGCTTATTTACGTAGTTTTCTTAAAAACTAAAAGCGATACAGTTCTGGGACTCATTTTTTTAAGTTTCCTAGGTTAAATAAAAACCTTAAGAAACCACTAAACATTTTCCTAAATTTACCTTTTCAAAATTTCAGTATTGCTTTATTTCACTCTTTGCCCAGGAATCAAGGCAAAATCTTTCGCCAGGCATAACTCGCCAACGAAGCATTTCCGGACGTATATTTAGACAAACATTTTGTTACATGTAATAACAATAGTATATACGTGGTGTAATTTGTATTATATTATTGTTATAATTGTTATTAATATTGTTTTATGGTTATTATAGATATTATATGTACGCACTACTACAACGTAATATGGAATAATAGAAAAGTCACTGAAATAGAAACACGGTCATTATACTATGCGTCAGCAATGACTCTGTGATATTTTATGACTTTATGAAGCTTACATGTATTGTTTTAAGTAAACAAACATGTTACAGCACCTTTGTCACCACACACAGGCCTATTTATTTGATTTTTTATACTCTTTCGACCAGTTCAGATTAAAGTTTTGTATCATACAGATGTGCAGTTTCTTTGGCGGGCTTGTGTAGTTTAGGTTAATTCAATTGTTTAAGCGTGAAAGTTGAGATGGCTGCAAACAGTCCTAATCTTCGCAGAGAATCCAAACAAATAATTTATAGGGTATATAATTATTTAAAAGAACTTGTGTGAAATTAATTCTTTGCGAACGGCGCTCAAGATTACATAAAAGGTAATTGACAGTTTATTTCTCAGTCGTATACAAATTTGTAACAATCCAGTTTCTGTATGCATGCTTTAAAACATAAAAGATAAATAATCATCTTTTTCGTTTAGGCAAAAAGGTTGGCGATGTTTTTATTAAGGTGCAGTTTGTATAAAGAAATATTAGGACAGAACTGTTCCAACGATCCGAAAGTTAAGCACAAAAATTAGGAAAATAAATTTTAAATAAAAATAAATAAATTTATATTGCGTAGAATAAAAAGGTTTCACATATCATAGTAGGCCTAATGTCTTATGTGTATCAGAGTAACCATTAAATTTCTTGTCGTTAATAGACAAAACTTTAGTCTGTAAAGAGAAAAGAAGTAGTTCAATTCAGTAATGTAGAAGTAGTGTAAGGGGTATGAGAAGAAATCTTGCGGAAGGGAAGGGGAAGAAGCGCGTGACCTTCACCCGCACGAAGAAATCAAATGGACTCTAACAGTAAATTGTTTCATTTTTTACGCTTTGAATTTTTGGTTTAATCTAATCGGTTGTTTAGTTGATTACTACAACTTGAGCTGTGTGATGATTAATTTATCATACACTTTTTCGGTTGATTTACTTACTGGTCTTCTCCTCCTTGTCCTTTTTCACTTTGTCCTTCTCCTCCTCCTCCTTCTCTTTTTCTTCTCTGTCCTTTTCCTCTTTGTCCTCCTCCTCCTCCTCCTTCTCCTTTTCCTCCTGGTCCTTTGCTACTTTGTCCTTCTCCTCCTCCTCCTCCTCCTCTTCTGTGTCCATTTCCTCTTTGTTGTTCTCCTTCTCCTCCTGGTCCTTTTCCACTTTTTCTCCTCCTTCATCCTCCTTCTTCTCCTCCTGGTCCTTTTCCACTTTCCTCCTCCTCGTCCTTCTCCTTTTCTTTTCTGTCTTTTTCCTCTTTGTCCTCCTTCTCCTCTTTCTCCTTTTCCTCCTGGTCCTTTGCTACTTTGTCCTTCTCCTCCTCCACTTCTGTGTCCATTTCTTCTTTGTTGTTCTCCTCCTTCTCCTTCTCCTCTTTGTCCTTTTCCACTTTTCCTCCTTCTCCTCCTCCTTCTTCTCTTTTCTGTCCTTTTCCTCTTTGTTTTCTCCTTCTCCTCCTTGTCCTTTGCTATACCAATTTATCAGTTTATGTTTCTCATTCTACCTGAAATAATAATTTAATTTGTTTTCAACCATTTTAAAGATTACGAATTCATTAAAATGTTTTAAATAGTTTTGAAACGTTTTTTTACAGTTCTTTTAATATGAACGAAAAAGAGAGTAATAATTTTATAATGTGGCGCGCTTATTTTGAGTTATGAGTGTAATAATTAACGAAAGATAATTAGGGAAGTGTCAGAACAGTCAGTGCCAATTTGATCTCGTACGTCTTCCTTTTAAAATTTTAATAGCCATGAATATAAATATAGAATTCATAATATTTTGTCCGCGATACAATCGTTCCGTGTTTAATATATGGAGTACACTTAGAGGGTAGGTTTTTATTTGTGTAAGGGATGGTGAAAGGGGTAGTTGAAGGGCGTAAATAATTACATATTATACCACACACCGTTTAATAATAACTCAGCAGCAGGCCTTATGGTAAATAAAACACTTTTTTCATTAATTCAAGCTTAGACGGAGAATTTATTTTCATATAATTTTTTACACACCCCCTTCCTTATACGTCACTATTTTATTATATAGTATTCATCATGAACCCTTTTTTGCTTCTCTTAATAATTTCCAGATTATTTTTCAATATTGCTTAACAAATTGAAAAGTAATTTCGTCTCTTTTGTTGAGAGAAACAGTGTAGCGTACGCTTTCCTCGCTCAAATATCAAAACAAAAATTGTCTTTTCAATTTTTACTTTCTCATGCCTATATGAATATATAGGAAGGAAAGTATTGTTTTCATGTCGATTTTAAGAAATCGAGTTTTCACCGGATCTATACGTTTTCAGACCCCCTGAACCCACACAAACATGTTTTCAGCGATTGGTCTGTGTGTGTGTGTGTGTGTGTGTGCGCGCGCGCGCGTGTGTACGTGTGTGTGCGTGTGTGTGCGCGCGCGCGCGCGCGCGCGTGTGTGTGTGTGTGTGTGTGAACAGAATATCTCAAGAACGGAACATCGTACGAACTTGAAACTTGAAACTTTAGTTACATCCCACTACCGGACCCGGCACGAACATTTTCATCAAAACCGGTCAACTGGAAGTAGTAGTTTATTCGTGTCATTTTTCACTTTTTTGCGATTGTCTCAAAAACTGGTCCTACGATTTTTTTAAAAATCGCCTGGTTAACTCAATTTTTTATTCTGTACAAGATAGGGTAGGCGTCATGTTTGCTGAAATTCTTGGTGAGGCTGTTTTTACGTAAAAACATAGTTTTTTTAAGATTACGGCTTTAATATGCATTTTAGCGCAAAACTTTATATAATAAAAATTGTAGAGAATTTAAATTCCTACAACTTTCATTTTAAACATTTTTTTGTATAACGCTTAGTTTAGCGGTAATTTGCGATTTTTTGTTTTTTCTCACGAAAATGTGTGAAAAATTGATTTTTTTAAGATTTCAGTCTTAGTATGCATTTTATAATAAAAGTGTATATAATTAAATTTATAGAAAATTAAACGATCTACAACTTTTATTGAGAGCATTTTTCTCCACGGAGCCTAGTTTAGTGAGAAAGAGCAATTTTCCGTATTTTTAAGTCAAACTGAGGTCGATTTTCATTTTGGGTCTTTCACTTATGATTAAAATTAGGTTATGTTTATTGAGGTTACTTTTGTTGTTTATTTCTAATGTCTTATTACTAATGTTAGGATTATTGTTTATTATTTGCATAGGCAAGAGAAAGTTGTGTGAGTGTTTCACACCAGAATTTTCATCTGCTTGAACTTTAGTACTGCACATAACAGACAGTTGGAGTGTCAAATTAATTTACTCTCAATCAGTTATGTTAGTTGCAGGGCAACGAATAAAATAGTTGTGTTTCTTATCATCTTATTGGTCAGCCAATTAATAAATGAATACTGAATCATTTCAAGAACAGAAGAGGTACAGTTGAGCCTTTCTCTTAGTTTGCTCCTAATGTAAACAAACAATGACGTCACTGAGCATCCGCATTATATCAAAATTTGTTGTACACGCTGATTAAAAAGTAACAACAAAATACTTTCAATAGTATTTAAATACATCAATACTTTTAAAAGTATTTTTCTGAATGAAATTGTTAGGCCTACATCATATCATGACTGATGTTTTAAGTACTTTAAGTACTTATAATTTAAAAAATCTGGTGTGAAACACTCACACGAATTTCTCTTGTCAATGCAAATAATTAACAATAAACCTAACTATAGTAATAAAACATTAGAAATAAACAAAAAACTAACCTCAATAAACATAATCTTATTTTAATCATAAGTGATAGACGCTAAATGAAAATCGACCTGTTTGGCTTAAAAATACGGAAAATCACTCTTTCACGCTAAAATAGGCTCTGTAGAGAAAAATGCTTTTAATAAAAGTTGTAGATCGTTTAATTTTCTATAAATTTAATATTATACTTTTTTGTCGTAAAATGCATACTAAGGCCGAAATGTTAAAAAAATCGATTTTTCTCACGTTTTCGTGAGAAAAAAACAGAAAATCGCAAATTACCGCTAAACTAAGCGTTATACAAAAAAATGTTCGAATTAAAAGTTGTAGATTTTTACATTTTCTACAACTTTTATTATATTAAGTTTTGCGCTAAAATTCATATTAAAGCCGCAATCTTAAAAAGGAATTTTTTTTACGTGAAAACAGCCTCAACCAGAATTTCAGCAAACATGGCGCTTACCCTATCTTGTAAAGAATAAAAAGTTTAGTAAATGAGGTGATTTAAAAAAAAATCGTAGTTTTTGAGAAAATCGCAAAAAAGTGAAAAATTACGTGAATAAACTACTACTTCCGTTTGACCGATTTTGATGAAAATGTTCGTGTCAGGTTCGGTAGTGGTATGTAACTTAAGTTTCAAGTTCGTACGATGTTCCGTTCTTGAGATATTTTGTATACACACACACACACACACACACATAAACACACACACAGACCAATCACTAAAAACATGTTTTTTGGGTTCAGGGGGTCTGAGAACGTGTAGATCCGGTGAAAACTCGATTTCGAAAAATCGACATGAAAACAATACTTTCCTTCCTATATATTCATATAGGCAAGAGAAAGTAAAAATAGTTAACTTAATAGGAATACGACATCTGTAAAGTCGCGGACTCTAGCGTGCACCCTGTAGTAGGTGGCGTTTGTTTGTTGCCTGTAGGAGCAAACTAAGAACGGCTCAACTGTAGAGGTGTAAAAGACACTAATCAGTTATCTCCTCTGAAAGTGATGAATTTTATTATACAGTTGGGCCCTGTGGTGAATGAAGTGAAGGTGTCATTTGCAGAGTGGAAAATATGTGCTTTTCAGAGGGCCTGGCGTGCTGATAAGCGTACTTTTCCACTCAATGAGGAAGGCAATTGTAAAACCGCCTCACTCCTTGTGTTACTTAGTAAAACCTCTACAGGTTGAAACCACCCTACAGGCTGATGACCCAAACAACCACGAACTTCAGTAAAAAAATTTGAATCAAAAGTTTTAAATTGCATCTAGTTTTTACTTTCTCTTGCCCTATATGAAATATAGGGATGGAAAGTTTTGTTCGTATTTCGATTTTTCGAAATCGAGTTTTGATTGGAAATACACGTTTAAGGTTCCATGAACCCCCAAAAATTGTTTTTTACTGATTTTTGAGAGAGAGTGTGTGAAAAATATCTTAAAAAATATAGTACTGTACGAATCTTAAGCTTGGAACTTAAGTTAGATGCCGCAAGGTGACTCGACACGAACATTTTCATCAAAATCGGTCAATTTGGATGGACGTATATTTCAGCTGGAGTGACACTTTAGTAAAGCTGTTTTTAAACTGTACAAAAAGCATTTCATTACGAAAATTTAATGTACAATCTATGCAGCAACTGTACATTTTAATCAAAATACAAAATCTGGTGTGAAACACTCACACACTCTTTCACCTGCCAATATAAAATAATGAACAAAATAAATGGATTCGGTTTTATGTTACTCACCTGGTATAATAAAAATTTAAAATTTATATACCTACACCTTTTATTTTATTTAGCCGGCCCGTTGGCACAGTGGTTAGCGCAACTGGGTTCTACTCCGGGGTCCTGGGTTCGAATCCTGGTCAGCTGGCATTCGCTCATCACTCTTTTTCACATATCATCATTCTCCACCGTCTCCATTGGCAGAAATTGCAAAACAAAAACATGTTTTGTTTCAAATATTTTATTTAAACCGCTCAATTTGTCATTAATTAGTGATTTTTCGTATTTTCTCATTGAAATCGGTTAAATGGTAAATCGGTTAACATTTTAAAAATTGCAGCCTCAGTATGGATTTTATGACAAAAGTACTAAAATTAAAATTATAGAAAATGAAAAAATTACAACTTTTATTTCAAGGATTTCTTTCTAAGTTGTGTAGAAAAAAATCCTTGAAATAAGTTTACATTACCATCAATTAGTGATTTTCCATATTTTTGTCATTGAATTCGGTAAAAAATGGTAAATCGGGAAACATTTTTGAAATTGCGGCCTCAGTATGGATTTTACGACAAAAGTACAAAAATTAAAATTATAGAAAATTAAAAGACTTACAATTTTTATTTCAAGGATTTCTTTCTAAGTTCTGTAGAAAAAAAATCCTTGAAATAAGTTTAAATTAGCGTCAATTAGTGATTTTCCGTATTTGCAAGTTGAACAGAGGTTGTTTTTCATTTAGCGTCATCCTTTCATTTCAATCCATTTTAATCCATGATTAAATTTAGGTTATGTTTTTAATATTGCATTGAAAAGAGAAAGTCGTGTAAGTGTTTGAACCAGATTATTCCTTGTAAGTTTTGTCGTCGTAACTTCTTTTATGCACGAATTAAACAGTTCTACTGTAGACTATAACGAAGAGAATGTTAGTTAAGGTAGGAAATTTAAATTTAGAGGATCACAAGTTAAGTTGAAGCTAAATTTAGTATAATCCAAGTTATGTAACTTGCTTAGACCTCCCGATAGTTTACAACAAGTTTGAAACTTAATTTATGTGTGACCCTTTTCCTACATAATTCCTTCCCTTTATCTTAACCTACTACAATAACATCCCAATTTATTTATACGTATATTCACCCTCCTAACTTACTTCCTTTTAACTAATTACTTGTTCATTTTTACACACCAATTTTTGAAGTATTTGACCTTCGGATTTCAATTGAAGGGGCTAACCCACACAATTTCCAGCATGATTTTTCCTAAATAGGTATTCTGTAAAAATAAAATATAGTCTACAGCACGTTTTTAACGGGATACTATATATACGATATTAATAACTTAGATTAAAAGAAAATAACAATTGTTTCACAAAAGTTTAAAAACATGATTTGTAGATTTCTGTAAACTTTTAAAATGAAATTGCATAAAATTATGTTGATGAGGGTTAGCACTGTGTTCTCCCGACCCCTTCAATTACGTACAAGCAAAAAGAAGGAATTTCGGCGGTAAAGTGCACTTAAGTTCCCACAAATCTTCAAGCGTTATTACTAAATTTTACTCATTTTATAAACCGATTTGATGCTACTATAGTACGTGGCCTTCCGCGTTATGTTTGGTGAAATTTGTATTTGTTGATGTGGTACCACTGTCCCCTAACACTTTTGGCGTGTAAATATTCACATATTTTACAGGTTATGTGAACTAATTTAGGTTACCTATGTGAACATTAGATTTTAGTTAAATGTTTACATATTTTACAGGTTATGTGAAATGATTTTAGAAAATGTTTACATATTTTACGGTTATGTGAACATTATATTTTAGAAAATGTTTATATATTTTACAGGATATGTGAGCATTAGATTTTAGAAAATGTTTACATATTTTATAGGTTATGTGTAGGCTACATTAGGTTACCTGCATTCACCGGTTAACCATCATTGAAATTATGTAGATCCTTAAACAGGTGCCAGTACACAAGCAATTGAGAGATCGTGGTTCGACGCAATAGTAAACATTCTTTTTTTTTGTTGCAATCCCTAATGTGTGTACGTTGCAATATGTTCAATTGAGAACAATAAGCAACCCGATGACCCAATGAGATAAGGATGATGTGTATGACGTATAAATGAGACTGTGTAGTCTTTTACAGACTCAGGTCGACCATTCCTGAGAGAGTATGGTTAATTGAACCCCAACCATCAAACTACACCAACAACCACTGTCTAGTATTCAAATCCGTATAAAAGTAACTACCTTTACTAGGATTTCAACCAGGAACCTTAGTCTCTGACAGATCAGCTGTTAAACAGCTGACTTACGGCGATGACTCTTCCTCTAGACCAACCCGGTGGGTTAAACATTCTTAAACACAAAAGAGGCGTTCCGAAAGAATTATTTCAGTTGTACCTCGACCATATACTATCATAGAAAATTATAAGAAAAGTAAAACCTGATTTGTTTGTTGGTTTTCTCAATGACGATATTCACAGTGTGTGCAAACTGACTGAAAATAACTGGGTGAATCTTATTGTATAATTAAATTTGCATCATTGTTTTTTTTTCTTGAAATTTCACATTCAAATGACGTGCCACATGACCACCAACCCGTTTAAAGATATATAAAGTTAAAAATCCAATATGGCGGGAAAAAAGTTCAAAGCTACAAAAAGTTGGATTTTTAAATTTACACAGATGCGCATAAGCTTCTTCCGCCAAGTACGTCTCAGTTACGCGATGTAAAGCCGTTTCCATACTTAAGGGGAGATTGCACGCACAATGGTTTTAACTCAAAATTTCGATTTGTGGTTTTTTTTATGTTTTCAATAGTTTAGGCCTGGATCTACAAGAAAAACATTAAATTACGTAAAAAAAGTATTTTTTTATGAAAAAAAATTGAGTTTTTATCAGTTTTATACAGAAAAATTATCATGTTACGAAGAACGAATGTTTTTTTTTTTTAATTTTATACTGATCGTTTTAGTGTAAAGAGAATTTTAGTTTTTAAACTATTTCCATCACGGGTTTTAATACTCAAAGCTGTTGGTTCAGTTTTCTAAACAACTATTGATGGGAAATTTACTTGTTTTTGATTTGTACCTTCTTCTTTCTTACTTTTACCCGTAAATTAAAATGTTTAACACTAAGGTACATTTTACTCAAAAACCAATAAACCTACCAGGCTGAAGTTTTTACCAGTTAATTATCTTGTATGGAAATTTTTATGACTTTCTCAGAAGCTCCAAAAATTAGTAATACGCAAAACACGTTGAAAACAATTTGTAAAAATTTTATGTTATTCATAATTTAAAAAAAAATAATGGTCTAAAGATTAAATTGAAAAAGTGTCAGTAGCTCGAGTAGAAAGCCGACACCTATACTGTGAAAAGTTTTATTTCCCTGTCTTTTACCAAATAAATAGTTGTGTTTCTTATCGCATGGTCAGTCACTTATATGACTGAATCATTTAATAAGAGAAGAGGTAGAGGTGTGTTAGGTGACACTAATCACAGTTATCTCCTCCTCTGAAAGTAATGAATTTCATTATACAGTTGGACCCTGTGGTGAATAAAGTGAAGGTGTCATTTGCAGAGTGGAAAATACGTGCTGTTCAAAGGGCCCGGTATGCTGATACGCGTACTTTTCCATTCAGTGATTTGTGGCAATATTAAACCACCTCACTCCTTTTTTTACTTAGTAAAACCTCTAGAGGTTCAAACCAGCCTTTCGGCTGTTGACCACCTAAACAACAACAACAACATCTTTTACCAATCCTAAGAAAAATGTACCTAAAAATAGGAAATGTAAAATTGGCGGGATATAAGGTACAGTCTCCTTAAAAAACCTCTGTGTATATTATTTTGCTTGATAACCGACGGTTTTTGTTATTCAACACAGCCGGATGAACGAGGTAGTCTGCTAGAATATGAAGTAATTATACAGGAGTAAAGAATGTTGTATGAAATTAGTGTTGTTGAGCAATAAAACACTAATATGGCTTTGGCCGTACACTAATACGATACGTAACAGCTGCAGTAATGATAAATTACTCAATATAAGTTTGTGTAGACTAATGCATTTTTAAGTGGCGCTCATGTCATCATTAATCGAGATTCCAACAGAGACCCAAGTATACCTTTTTTATTTATTTTTCATCTGTTTATTATTTTCTTGTCTGAAATTGTGTAAGGGATATGCCGCTAACTGTTTCATTAAAATTGATATCATATCCTCCTCCTCTCTAATGATGATTGCAACGTCATTTGTAGTTTTGATTTTATGGTTTTCTCTTTTAACGTTTATCTCTTTCTGTTAAATTTTGGTTTTTTAATCATTAAACCTTTTCTGTATTCATCATTGAGATTTTTAAGGTTTTTTTTTCGTATTGAAGCGTTCGCTTTTTAAATCAATAAATACAGTAGACCCTCAAATTACGATTTTAATTCGTTCCGGAAGAACGATCGTAAAGCGAAAATGTCGTATAGTGAGATATCGTATTCCTATTCCTACCCAATCAATGATTAGACCATAAATACAATTAGCCTCTACATACAGATAACCCCCCTCCCCCCTCCCCTATACATTCTTCAAATATCGCTAATTTCAGTACAAATGATTTGATAATAGGTATAATTATTAAAAAAATCTGGTGTGAAACACTCACACAACTTTCTCTTGCCTATGCAAATAATTAACAATATAACCTAACATTAGTAATAAAACATTAGAAATAAACAAAAAAACTAACCTCAATAAACATAACCTAATTTTAATCATGAGCAATTAACGCAAAATGAAAATCGACCTCAGTTTGCCTTAAAAAATATGGAAAATCACTCTTTCACGCTAAACTAGGCTCTGTAGAGAAAAATGCTTTTAATAAAAATTGTACATTTTTTAATTTTCTATAAATTTCATTATATAAACTTTTGTCGTAAAATGGATACTAAGGCCGAAATATTAAAAAAATCGATTTTCACACGTTCTCGTGAGAAAAAACAAAAAATCGCTAATTACCGCTAAACTAAGCGTTACACAAAAAAAAATGTTAGAAATAAAACTTACAGTATTTTAAATTTTTTACAACTTTTATTATATACATTTTTGCGCTAAAATACATATTTAAGCCGCAATTTAAAAAAAAAAAACAAATATTTTACGTGAAAACAGTCTAAAAGAATTTTAGCAAACATGGCGCCTACCCTATCTTGTAAAGCATAAAAAATTCAGTAAATGAGGCGATTTTAAAAAAAATCGTAGGACCAGTTTTTGAGAATCTCAAAAAAGTGAAAAATGACACGAATAAACTACTATGTCAGGTTGACCGATTTTGATGAAAATGTTCGTGTCGGGTCCGGTAGTGGTATGTAACTTAAGTTTCAAGTTCGTACGATGTTCCGTTCTTGAGATATTCTGTTCACACACATACACACACACAGAGAGAGACCAATCGCTAAAAACGTGTTTGTTTGGGTTTAGGGGGTCTGTTTACGTATAGATCCGGTGAAAACTCGATTTCTTAAAATCGACATGAAAACAATACTTTCCTTCCTATATCTTATATTCATATAGGCAAGAGAAAGTAAAAATGCCTTTTTGAATTGTATTTGATCTATCAGACACTTTTAGTAACCACACTAGCGAACCAATTCAATTATCCTAGCCTAGGCCCTTCATCGTGTTTTTTTTTTATTTTCTTGCTTTTCTTTAATGGTAATTTTGCTTTTTATGCGTGATTTAGTACCCATTTTCACTATAACTACAGTAACGTAAACAGGAAACACAATACCAAAACTACGAAGAATGCGTATTTATAATGACGCGACAGACACTACACTAGGGCACAGATGCTAAACCGATAACCAAGGCGATACGTATGCTTAACGCTACTAAATAGTAAATAAGGGTGGTGTGACAAAATTGAAAAACAGAAACAATTTTGAGCTGATGATGGGAGGGTGCGGGTATCTTGACAAGAGGGAGGGACTTCTTGCTGTAGGGGTTGACAATTGACGGGTCAGGTGCACGTACGACTTTGGGAATCTGATGACTTATTTGATGACACATCATAAAGTGAAATCTGTCCATAACAGACAGGTAGAGTATCAAATTATTTACACTCAATCTGTTAGTTGCAGGGCTAAAATAAATAGTTGTGTTTCTTATCACATGGTCACCCAATTAAATGACTGAATCACTTAAGAAGAGAAGAGGTAGAGGTGTACTGTGACACTAATCACAGTTATCTCCTCTGAAAGTAATGGATTTCATTATACAGTTGGATTGTGTGGTGAATGAAGTGAAGGTGTCATTTGCAGAGTGGAAAATATGTGCTTTTCAGAGGGCCCGGTATGCTGATAAGCGTACTTTTCCAGTGAGTGAGTTGTGTCAATGGTAAACCACCTGACTCCTCGTTTTACTTAGTAAAACCTCTACAGGTTCAAACCAGCCTACAGGCTGATCACCTAAACAACAACAAAGTGAAATATCGTAATGTGAGTGCATCGTAAAGAGAGGGTCTGTTGTAATCATTAACTTTATCCAGACTAAATGAAGTTAAAAGTTAATTGAAAGGAATAAATTGCTTTGTTGTTTGTTGTTTACGGGGGCTGGTTTGAACATGTAGAGCACCGGTTCTCGTCTCACTCAAACTGTGGTACGCCAGTATTTGCATTCGATTGATTTCATTTTGTATCTCTCTGATCATTTATTTACGAGAAAACGAGAATGCAAAATTAATCTGTGTGTGTAACATTTACACAACCCACCGGGTTGGTCTAGAGGTATAGTCGTCGCCAAAATCAGCTGTTTAACAGCTGATTTTCCGAAACGAAGGTTCCTGGTTCAAATCCTAGTAAAAGTAGTTTACTTTTATTCGGATTTGAATACTAGACAGTGGTTGTGGGTGTACTTTGATGGTAACCATACTCAGTGAATGTGTCTGTAGAAGACTACACCACCTCATTTACACGTCATACACATCATCCTCATCTGATTGGGTCATCGGGTTGCTTATTGTTCTCAATTGAACAGATTGCTGCAAAGTACACAAATTAGAAATAAAAAAAAAACAATTTACACGTCACACGCCTTGTACTAATTATTGTTGCATTGATTCTTTCTAGAGAAAATGAAAAATGAAATAAAAGAGGTAATTTAGTGAACGCTGTGTGGATGGGAGCGATCCATTGCCGTGCAGTAACATCCTCTTATAATGCTTCATTTATTTAAATCTAATTGAGTTTTAAATATAATTTTCTGTACGTTTTTTTTCGTAAAGTACGTTTATTTCTATTTGATTTTACCATAATTAACTAAGTTTTGTGTGCAGTTTTATGCCGGTTTTAAAAAATGATTTGTATAAATAAAAATCTGGTGTGAAACATTCACAAAACTTTCTCTTGCCATTGCAAATAATTAATGATATAACCTAACATTTGTAAAAGGCTAAACTCTAAGGCTAAACTCTTAAAATAATCGATTTTTTACACGATTTCGTGAGAAAATACAGAAAATCGCTAATTACCGCTGAAATAAGTGTTATGCAAAAGAATGTTTAAAATAAAAACTGTAAAATTTTAAATTTTTCTATAAGATTTACTAGATACATTTTTACGTTAAAATGCATATTAAAGTCGTAATCTTTAAAAAAAAAAATTTTTTTACGAGGAAATAGCCTCACCAAGAATTTTAGCAAACATGGCGCCTACCCTATCTTGTACAGAGCATACAAAATTTAGTAAGTAAGGCGATTTTTAAAAAAATCGTAAGACCAGTTTTTGAGAAAGTCGCAAAAAAGTGAAAAATTATAGGGATAAACTACTACTTCCGGTTGACTAATTTTGATGAAAATGTTCGTGTCGGGTCCGGTACTGACCCGACACGAACTGTGTGTCTGTGTCGAGCTGTGTGTTCGCTGTGCCATGTAACTTAAGTTTTAAGTGTCAAGTTCGTACGATGTTCCGTTCTTGATAATCTGTCACACGCGCGCGCACGCACACACACACACACACACACACACAGACCAAACGCTAAAAACATGTTTTTTGGGTTCAGGGGATCTGAAAGCGTGTAGATCCGGTGGAAACTGGATTTGGAAAAATCGAGTTAAATGAAAACAATACTTTCCTTCCTATGTATTCATATAGGCAAGAGAAAGTTAAAAGAGGCCACCGACTAAAGTTAAAAGAGGTGTGTATTAAATGCAGATTATTCCTCCCACCGCATTATAGAAGCAATCGTCAACTTATACCGCGTTACCAGTAACTGTGACTAGAGTGTACCTCAACTGTTGTTGAGTCATATAATTGGGTGACCATCTGATAAGATGTAGCAGATCCAGTGCAAACAATTGAACACTCCACTCGCCTGTTCTGGGCAATTGCATTTTCTCGTATTAAATTACATTATAATTTCTGGTATTAAATTATCATGTTGAGAAAATAATTAATATCAGGCCTAGTTGTTGTACAAGTAGATTTTCAGGTAAATTATTGAAAACGGATATTATTACAATATATGTAGTTGTTATTTTATACAAGGTAAGAGCAATACATTATGCATAACAAACCAGTGTAAACGTGTGTAGTTAATTACCAAATGTCAATTAATTATTAATACGAAAACATGTATAGTATAGTAGAGGTGGTTACACCAGCCAAAAGGCTGTCAAAAATTGAATGTGTTACTTTAATTTTTTCGATTTCACTGTGCCATGTCATTTGAATCACATTTTTGTCCGCGACGATATGATAGATTATTTTACCACTCGTATCTGTTTGAAATCATTATACGATCTCTGAAAGGATGTTTAATTTTATATTAAAAATAATTGGTGGCAATTTGTGTAATTGTGTTCTATAATTTTTATTTTCTCTTGCCAGCTATATGAATATAGCCTATAGGAAGGAAAGAATTGTTTTCATGTCGATTTTAACAAATACTCTCTTCACCCGAATATACACCTAAACAGACCCCCTCACACCCGCACAACAACATGTTTTTTTAGCGATTGGTCTGTGTGTGTGTGTGTGTGTGTGTGTGTATACAAAATATCTCAAGAACGGAACATCGTACGAACTTAAAACTTGAGACTTAAGTTACATACCACTACCGGACCCGACACGAACATTTTCATCGAATTCGGTCAACCGGAAGTAGTAGTTTATTCGTATAATTTTTCACTTTTTTGCGATTTCCTCAAAATCTGGTCCTACGATTTTTTTTAAAAATCGCCTGGTTTACTCAAGTTTTTTATTCTCTACAAGATAGGGTAGGCGCCATGTTTGCTGAAATTCTTGGTAAGAGTGTTTTTAAGTAAAAAAAGTGTTGTTTTAAGATTACGGCTTTAATATGTATTATAACGCAAAAATTTATATAATAAAAAATGTACAGAATTTAAAATTCTACAACTTTTATTTCAAACATTTTTTTGTATAACGCTTAGTTTAGCGGTAATTAGCGATTTTCTGTTTTTTTCTCACGAAAACGTGTGAAAAGTCGATTTTTTTAAGATTTCGGCCTTAGTATGCATTTTATGACAAAAGTGTATATAATCAAATTTATAGAAAATTAAAAGATCTACAACTTTTATTTGTAGCATTTTTCTCTACAGAGCCTAGTTTAGCGTGTAAGAGTGACTTTCCGTATTTTAAAGCCAAACTGAGGTTGATTTTCATTTTGAGTGTTTCACTCATGATTAAAATAAGGTTATGTTTTTGAGGTTAGGTTTTTGTTTATTTCTAATGTTGTATTACTAATGTTAGATTGTATTGGTCATTATTTGCATTGGCAAGAGAACGTTGTGTGAGTGTTTCACACCAGATTTTTTTTTGTCCGTCCGTCACACTCGTATATCAGAAACTACAGGAGATGGCAACAAACGGTTTTCGGATTCATAATCTACAGATTAGAAAAAAATTTCTTAAAACATTATGTTTGGAGTGTAGCATTATACGGGAGTGAAACGTGGGTGATAGGGGCTGTAGAAATGAAGAGGATAGAAGCTTTTGAAATGCGGTGTTATAGGAAAATGTTAAAGATTAGGTGGGTGGACAAAATAAGTAATTTAGAGGTTGTTAGGCGAGTGGATGAAAAAAGAAGTATATGGAAACGTCTTACCAGAAGAAGGGATAGGCTAGTGGGGCATATCTTAAGACATCCACGTATGTAGATATGAAACGACTTGTGCAAGATAGAACAGCTTGGAGAACTGCATCAAACCAGTCCCGAGGCTGATGACAAAAAAAATCTACACAAAAAGTTAGTGGGCTTTAATTGGGTATAAAGGTACTTTTTTGGGGAGGGGGATTTAACGTCCGACTGTTCTGCAATTGCTACTAATGGAGACGGTGAACGATGAAATGATTTTTTTGTAACTTATGAAAATATGCCGTGCCTGAATGGGATTCGAAATCCACACCGTATGATAAGAGGCGAGCACGTTACCAACTACGCCAATGCGGCTGGCAATATGAAGGTCCGGTTTCGACCGGAAGTCAAGAAATTAAAATAGGAATTAGGAAACAAAAATAGTGTCATTCGATTCCTCGAGGAGCACGGATTCCTATCTTACTTAATGTTACCAGTTGCCTCGTTTTCTCAGCAACTATACGAAATAGTGTTTTGACTTTTGTTTTATATTAAACATTCACACTCTTTTACTCTTGCACGATATGAATGTATAGAAAAGGAAAGTATTGTTTTCATGTCGATTTTTCCAATCGAGTTTTCACCGGATACACACGTTTTCAAATTCCCTGAACCGAAAACACGTGTTTAGCGATTTGTGAAAAAAATGTATGAAGAATGGAATATTGTCATAATCTGTATTGGCAAGAGAAAGTCGTTTAAGTATTTCAAACCAGAGTTTTTGGTATATGGACGCTTGTTTTATTAGAAACCATATAAATGTTTTTTGCCCATAACAGACAGGTGGAGTGTCAAATTATTTACACTCAATCTGTTAGTTGCAGGGCTAAAATAAATAGTTCTGTTTCTTATCACATGGTCAGCCAATTAAATGAGTGAATCATTTAATAAGAGAAGAGAAGAGGTAGAGGTGTACTGTGACACTAATCACAGTTATCTTCTCTGAAAGTAATGAATTTCATTATACTGTTGGATTGTGTGGTGAATGAAGTGAAGGTGTCATTTGCAGAGTGGAAAAAATGTGCTTTTCAGAGGGCCCGGCATACTGATAAGCATACTTTTCCACTCAGTGAGTTGTGGCAATTGTAAACCACCTCACTCCTCGATTTACTTAGTTAAACCTGTACAGGTTCAAACCAGCCTACAGGCTGATCACCTAAACAACAACACATAAATGTTTATGCGAAAATCCGTGCTAACGACAATAGAACAAAATTTAATAAAATAATAATTCAATGGAATAACATTTTACAGTATAAAGTAAAATAAATAAAAAGTAATTCTTTATTCTTCCTGTGTATTGTTATTTTTATTTTTTGTATAGCGGTGACATGCTCGTATTTATCTCGGGTAAAAGCATTAATCATCTGGTAATAAATGGATGGAAGGTAAAAAGTAAGGGAGCCGGACTCACTTAATGGGCGTGTTGTTGTTTTAATGGGCGTTTCATATTTTCATTTTATTAAACAGACTATGATAATATTTTGGCGTTTATCGAAAAGTAGGCCTTTAATGAATGCATAATGTTGTACAACTTTACTGCGTATTAACTTCTCGTAAAACAACTCTTCTAGTATATTGTTTGTTCCCTTGCCTTTTTTACTTTCTTTTGCCTATATGTATATGTAGGAAGGAAAGTATTCTTTTCATGTCGATTTTTCGAAACCGAGTTTTCACCGGATCTATACGTTTTCAGACCCCCTGAACCCACACAAACATGTTTTTAGCGATTGGTCTGTGTGTGTGTGTATACAAAATATCTCAAGAACGGAACATCGTACGAACTTGAAACTTGAAACTTAAGTTACATACCACTACCGAACCCGACACGAACATTTTCATCAAAATCGGTCAACCGGAAGTAGTAGTTTATTTGTGTAATTTTTCACTTTTTTGCAATTTTCTCAAAAACTGGTCCTACGATTTTTTTAAAAATCGCCTGGTTTACTTATTTTCTTATGCTCTACAATATGTCATGTTTGCTGAAATTCTGGGTGAGGCTGTTTTTACGTAAAAACATAGTTTTTTTAAGATTACGGCTTTAATATGCAATTTAGAGCAAAAATGTATAAAAGTTGTAGTAAATTTAAAAACCTACAACTTTTATTTCGAACATTTTTTGTTTTGTATAACGCTTAGTTTAGCGGTAATTTGCGATTTTCTGTTTTTTTCTCACGAAAATGTGTGAAAAATTGATTTTTTTTAGATTTCGGCCTTAGTATGCATTTTACGACAAACGTGTTCATAATTAAATTTAAAGAAAATTAAAAGATCTACAACTTTTATTTTGAGCATTTTTATCTACAGAGCCTAGTTTAGAGAGAAAGAGTGATTTTCCGTATTTCTAAGCCAAACTGAGGTTGATTTTCATATTAGGCCTACGTATTTTATTCATGATTAAAATTAGGTTTATTTATTGAGGTTAGTTTTTTGTTTATTTCTAATGGTTTATTAATAATGTTAGGTTATATTGTTAAATATTTGCATTGGCAAGAGAAAGTTGTGTGAGTGTTTCACACCAGATTTTTTCACTTTTCCTCTTACATACATCTGTTACTAGTCACGGAACGTATTGTAATCAATTCAAAATCTGGTGTAAAACATTCACACGACTTTCTCTTGTCAATGCAAATAATTAACATTATAACATATTGCTGGAGTCTCAGCTCCTCCGTGTAGTTGTTGTGGAATGGAATGCAGCGTGTGCGTTGTTATAGTAGTGGCAGAATGAATGAGTGTTAGTAGTAGAGAAGAGACAAAAGAACTGTCACGGTTACTTATAAGTCACAGTGACACCACAGTTATTCAGATAGGCACACGCCTACTGTTCCCCAGTCACTGTTACATACTATAGATCGCTTACTCATTCTCTGTTCACTGGACGACAGGATGATACACCGTATTTCTCACCCTCTCTCAGTCTCTTCCCCTTGTTATGTTTCTCAGCAACTAGAGTCTAGAGGTAAAGTCGTCACCGCGAGTCAGCTGTTAAACGAAGTGACGAAGGTTCCTGGTTCAACTCCTAGTAAAGGTAGTTACTTTTATACGGATTTGAACACTAGACAGTTGTTACCGGTGTACTTTGATGGTTGGGTTTCAATTAACCATACTCTCTCAGGAATGGTCGGCCGGAGTCTGTATAAGACTACACAGTCTCATTTACACGTCATACATATCATCCTCATCTCATTGGGTCATCTCATTGCTTATTGTTCTCAATTCAACAGATTGCAACTTAGTACACATATTAGGAATTAAAATTAAAATATATATAATTTTTGATTTAGATTATTTGGATAATAATAATTGTAAATTATTTCTTATGATAATTATTTATTTAAAATCCTTCAACAATTGATTTCTAAGCTTGACATTCGATGAACGATATTGTGAATCATAGACTGCTATTCGACAGGGTGTTTATGAGAAAATCTTTTCTTTTTTTTAGCTTTTATTTGTTATCGGGAACTGTACATTGTTGACAACTACCCAATTTGATCACTGCTGCTTTTTGCTGTTTTTTTTTTTTACGTAGATTAGACATGAGTTTCAACAGGGACCCTCAGTAGAGTTTGTTCATAGATGGCTGTCAACTGGTCACCATACAAAGTCGATTGCCCAACCGGTGTTACTTAACAAATAATAGCGACTTCCTACCAGCTGACTGACTGGGCTGGCCCGAAGGCCAAGAAAAGCTAAATCATTAATTATAGTTGATGAATTTCAAGATAGAAACGTTTATCTTTTTAAATGGGTGTTCAGGTTAGCAACTTGTAAAAGTGCCCGAATGGTTTTGTAAAGTAAGAAAAGGAATTTGGCTCGAAATTGTGTTTCAGCAGGAGGACCAGTACGCATTTAGAGGGGTCCGTCCGCGTACAAGACCAACCAACACAAACAACACAGCAGAATGAGACCACTTGACCAACCAAATTAAAGTAGCCCTATCACAAACATAAAACGTCCACTTACTTGTTATCGAACACAATAGCCTGAAGTCCAGCAGCGGGAACATGTGCGTGAGCCCAAGATGGCGACCGACGAATAATTACTATTAATACGTTAGCAGACAGTTTAGCAAATACACAAACACACAGATAAATAATTATATTAACCGACATAAGCACAGTTTAAAGCCTCGTTTCGAGCATCACGCTAGTTGCTAGGCCGAAATATTAAGCCTCAAACGAAGGACGCGTCTGTCCGTGATGAATTCAGTTGCATAAGTGGTCGAGGGAGAAACGGATGCAGGTTAGCAGTAGGCCAACAAAAAGAAGAAGAAAGAAGGAAGAGGAAGAAAAAACACAGAGGATTACAAAATAGTGCAAACCCGGTACAGAATGCCTTAACAATGGGTGATATTAGTAATAGTTAGCAAGATGCATGGATAATAATTCATAGTTCACTGGCGTCGTCGTCCTCCTCATATTATTAACTATTCAGAAAGAGTTTCTTTAGTTGTGTTGAAGTGAAGGTTGAGTTGTAGTAATGGACCGACCATCGACCATCTTTCCTTCTTTTTTATGTTTCACATTTACCACCACCTGATACGGACGAGCGTCGAAAAGTAAAGTAGTTGCTGGCTGGCTATAAATAAAAATTTATTTTATGATTTATTAGAGACTTTTTGATTATTTCTTTTTCTTCTTCTTTTTCTTTCGTCTGTTTCGTAGAGAGATCCATTGGGAAACGACGTACGTAACGTTTTTCTTTTTATCGTTGGCCTTTTTCTCGCTCTCTCCTCTGTGTCTCTCAAACAACTGACTGTTGTTGTTCTTGTTTTTTTTTTTTGTTACTGACCGAAGAAATGATAAATGGGCAAGGATTTGAGCAAACCGTTCATTCTTTCTTTCGTCTCTCATCCTTCTATCCGACATTTTCTTTTTAAAACATATTCACCCCTTTTACTTCACTACTTAACACATACGCACCGTTTTCTTATTCTTGTTCTTTTTCTTCTTCTTCAGTACAGCTCCTTTTTTCCACTCTGTTAGCATGTGTTCCCTAACTCATCGTTCCCTCTGTTCTTACTTATACCGAATTGAGTTTTCAAAATCGCATCTTCTGTCACGCCTAAAAGATTTAACCTATTTTTCTTGACTTTTATATTACCATCGGAAAACTTTACTTGTTATAAAAACAAGTAAATTTATTTATTGACTCAAAAGAGAGCCCTGATTTATAAATATTTATTGTTGTAACTACATACGTCATTATTACTAGATAACAGTTTAAAAATTATGTAAAAAACTTTCGTTCTCCATTAGGAGGTGTATAATAATCAGCCGAAAGGCTGGTTTGAATCTCTTAGCCTGTTCAAATAGCTGGTATTTTTCAAAAAATAGGATATTGCGTATACATGTAGTTTTTCCTTTTGTCCTGTACTAGAATGCTGCTTTTATTTTTAATTCTTTCTCTTATTTTGGTTGATTAAAAATAGTCTCGAATAGTTTGCAACTAAACCCGGTTATGTTTATACTTTTTTATTGTGACACAAAATTGGGTTACATAGCTTTGAAATTTTAAGATCATTCCGGGATGTGATCCAAAACTGTATCACAACTTTATGTTACCAAAAAAAAATAGTTTTTGATATAACAAAAACTATTTTTTTGGTAACATAAAGTTGTGATACAGTTTTGGATCACATCCTGGAATGATGTTGAAGCTGATTTTTGGAGACGAAGGTTCCTGGTTCAAATCCTAGCAAAGGTAGTTACTTTTATACGGATTTTGAATGGTAGACAGTGGTTGTGGGTGTAGTTAGATGGTTGGGGTTCAATTAATCATACTCAGTGAGTGTGTCTGTAGAAGACTACACAGTCTCATTTACACGTCATACACATCATCCTCATCTCATTGGGTGATGGGGTTGCTTATTGTTCTCAATTGAACAGATTGCAACGTACACATGTTAGGGATTGCAAAAAAAATAATATAAGTAAAATAACAACATGTGAAAGTATCACAAAATTCGGTGTGGCAATCACCGTGTTAACGCAAAATAAGGATTTTCCGTATTTTTAAGTTGTACAGAGGTTGATTTTCGTTTTGCGTCATTCACTCATGATTAAGATGAGGTTATATTGTTCATTATCAGCATCAGCAACCGTGTGAGTGTTTCACACCAAATTTGTTTTCTAAAATTCTTAAAAATTGTTGATTTGTAGTTTAAATCACAACAATTATTATTTTTTTTGTGCGATAAAAATAACAAAGTGAATTATGTGACGCGGAAGAATAAATTAAAAAATCGTTTAGTTTTTGTATTGTGCAAGCAATGTTTAGTAATTACTTACTTGTGTAACGTAATATTGTACGTTCTCTACAAAAATAAATCTTGTTTACGCAGTTATGAGTGAACGACGAGAGAAAACATGGACAAATGTGTTTTGTTGTACAAAACCAGAACAGAGAACGTAAATACGAATAATGGTGGTAGGTTGAGGGTGGGGGTGGTTACGGGGTGAAGGACAGGAAACAGCCAACAGATTTCAATCTGCAATCAATTTTAAATTCATTATAAATGTTTTGTAACGAAATGATTAATTGAAATATAAAAGAAATTAAAAAAAAAATATTAACAAAACAGTCACTAGATTGTTCCCAATGTTTTAAATTATAAATCCCATGTAACTTAAGTGCACGATTCGATGGAATTTTTACATTTACGTTCCCGTGTGATTTTTTTATGTAGTGTTTATTTATTCTGGTCGAATTTTAGTTACTTTTACATACAACAATCGACAAACTAAAATCCTTAAAATTAATTTTATTCCTAATGTGTGTACGTTGCAATCTGTTCAATTGAGAACAATAAGCAACCCCATCACCCAATCAGATGAGGATGATGTGTATGACGTGTAAATGAGACTGTGTAGTCTTCTACACACACACACTCACTGATTATGGTTAATTGAACCCCAACCATCAAAGTACACCGGTAACCACTGTCTAGTATTCAAACCCGTATAAAAGTAACTACCTTTACTAGGATTTGAACCATGTTTCTACATGTTTTATTAAAAAATTTTAACTGTTTCTTGGTGAAATAACAAAGTTATTCATGGCCAAAGATGAAAAAATGTGTTTTCACTCCATTTTTTGCATTTGTCACTGGTTTTCTTAAAAAATGTTTAACTTACAGTTCTGGGACTTGTTTTATTCAATTTATCAGCTCAAAAACCATGAGAAATGATTAAATTTGCCCCTTAATCATCTTACCAGAATTTCAGGAAGACCTCATTTCACCTGGTGAGCTGAAATCCGGGCGAAACTTTCGCTAGCCGTAACTCGGAAACGAAGCGTTTTCGGACCCATGTTTATATAAACTTTTTTCATTATTTTTACATGTACAATGAGCTCCAAAAGTTTCTGCATATCTTCGTGAATCACTCTGTATAGGGAAAGAAAAAGTAAAAATGTCACTATAATAATATAGTAATATTGATTGTGATAATGATTCGATTAATGATGATGATAATTTAGAAAACAATGGGGGTGCATATATCAATATGCATGTACCGGGCCACAGCGGACCGTTTAATAGTAGAGGCGTATTTCACTCGATGTTGGCTCTATTAAGGCTTCAAATAATCACTACCTAATGGACAATCTCAACTATAGGCTATAGAATGTGAACAATAATTATTACTGTTGTAGGCTACACGGCAGCGAGTGGGGAGGGAGGAGGTAATTCAATTCTCAAAATGATCACGGTAGTCGTCAAATTTGATCACCATTTATGGTGATTTTCATTTATAGGCTACTATAGTGTGTGATCATTTAACTTGTATCCACGTTATATACCCTACCCTATGTTAAAAAAAAAATAATGCACTATTGTCTTTCGTAATTGGAAATTAATTTACATTTTCACAATTTATATATTTCTCAACTGGTCCCATCGCGATTTTTCATTTCATTTTCAGATCGTTTACGGAAATAATTCACATAGTTTTCAAATTTGGTATACACATTATCAGTAATGTGTATATTTAGCTCATAATTTGCTATTAATGTTATTTATTAATGTGCTAATAAAATGTGCTTTGCCCCTAACAGACAGGTTGGGTGTCAAATTATTTACACTCAATCTGTTCATTGCAAGGCTAAAATAAATAGTTGTGTTTCTTATCACATGGTCACCCAATTAATGACTGAATCATTTAATAAGAGAAGAGGTAGAGGTGTACTGTGACACTAATCACAGTTATCTCCTCTGAAACTAATGGATTTCATTATACAGTTGGACCCTGTGGTGAATGAAGTGAAGGTGTCATTTGCAGAGTGGAAAATATGTGCTTTTCAGAGGGCCCGGCATGCTGATAAGCGTACTTTTCCACTCAGTGAGTTGTGGCAATGGTAAACCACCTCACTCCTCGATTTACTTAGTAAAACCTCTACAGGTTCAAACCAGCCTACAGGCTCATCACCTAAACAAAAATGTGCTATTACTGTGTTATGTTATTTATTAATGTTCTAATTAGCTCATAATGTGTATATTTAGCTCATGAGCCGAACCGAAACCGGTTTGAACCTCTAGAGGGTTTACTACATAAAACGTGCACTGACGTGGTTTACCAATGACTTCCTCACTGAGTGGAAGAGTATGCTTATCAGCTCGCCAGGTCCTCCGAAAAGCACATATTTTCCACCCTGGAAGTATCACCTTCACCACAGGGTCTGGCTGTAGTATAATGAAATTGGTTACTTTCAGAGGAGATGAATCTGACTATACCATAACTGACTTCTGCACCAGAGTCCCGGTTCGATTCTCAATTAGGTCTGGATTTTTTTCATCACTCATTTTCATTATCATCATCATCATTATCCACAGTCTGTATTAGCAGAAATTTCAGAACAGTCAGACGTAAAAAAATAAAAAAGGACCGTACCATATGGTTACGTCTAGCCATACCTTAATGTTTACAGTGTTATACATTAAGGGTTGGTCTATAGGGAAAGTCGTCGCCAAAATCAGCAGCTGTTTAACAGCTGATTTTCCGTGACGAAGGTTCCTGGTTCAAATTCTAGTAAAGGTAGTTACTTTTATACGGATTTGAATGGTAGAGAGTGGTTGTGGGTGTAGTTAGATGGTAACCATACTCAGTGAGTGTGTCTGTAGAAGACTACACCACCTCATTTACGCGTCATACATATCATCCTCATCTGATTGGGTGATGGGGTTGCTTATTGTTCTCAATTGAACAGATTGCAACGTACACACATTAGGGATTACAAAATATATATATATTTTATTATTATTTACGGTCCAGGTGATCTAAATATAAAATCTTAAATTGTGTAACTAGGCAACATACATAAACACATCCATACAAATTATCACTACATGAAAAAATCAACAAACGTTGTACACTTTCTGAAGTTGCTTAGTATGTATCTGCCGAAAGTGTGCAGTGTTTATTACACGAATCATTACTATATTAATTTCAATACTATCAATACTATTACAGTAAGACGTCGACTTACGCGAATTGACGCTAGCGCGATTTTGTTGAACATAAATTTATATTACCCGTATATTGTGTGTGGTAGTCATTCTCATCTTACGGATGTTTACACCTCTATGACAACTGTTTTGCTAAATACTCTCGAAACTAATATCATAGTTTCCCTCCTCATTTGGTTTTGTTCTAAACATTAGTTCTGTTTAGGGCTTTAAAAAACTTCATCATCTTCTTCTACCATCACCGTTATTAATTTGGTTACCTTTTCTAATAATGTTATTCATCTTTTATCTTGTTAATATTTTAACAACTTATACTTAGAAGCAATACGATTGGGTATTGTGTTCGTCATGTCAACCCGTTCATGCTATTTACTTATAGTTTTTGTTTTTTAAACTGATTGTAAATATTCTCGGATGTTAGAAATAAAAAATCGGTAGTGTAAGGATGCGTAGATTTAATTGTGCTACAATTTGCAGGTGTTTTATTTTCTTGTTTTTGTTGTTACTTTGCGTACGAATAAAGGTTATAACAACAGAGAGCGATCACTTTGAAGGAAAAGTTAGATGTTTAAATTTACGAAAGGGGTACAAAAAACGAGGAACATATTTTTACTTTCTCTTGCCTATATGAATATATAGGAAGGAAAGTATTGTTTTCATGTCGATCACAACAAATACACTCTTCACCGGATCTACACGTTTTCAGACCCCCTCAACCCAAATAACATTTTTTTAGCGATTGGTGTGTGTGTGTGTGTGTATGTGTGAACACTATATCTCAAGAACGGAACATCGCATGAACTTGAAATTTAAGTTACATACCACTAGAGGACCCGACACGAAAATTTTCATCAAAATCAGTCAACCGGAAGTAGTAGTTTATTCGTGTAATTTTTCACTTTTTTGCGATTTTCTCGTAAAACGGCTTCTAAGATTTAAAAAAAAATCACCTCATTTACTACATTGTTTATGCTCTACAAAATACGGTAGGCGCTATGTCTGCTGAAATTCTTGGGGGGGGGGGGGGTTGTTTTCTCGTAAAAATAATGGTTTTTTAATATTGAGACTCTAATATGCATTTTAACAAAAAATGTGTATAATAAAGATTATAGAGAATTTAAAATCCTACAACTTTTATTTCAAAAATGTTTTTTTATAACGCTTAGTTTATTGGTAATAAGCGATTTTCTGTTGTTTTTCTCACAAAAACGTTTTAAAAAATCCACTTTTTTAAGATTTCAGCCTTAGTATGCATTTAACGACAAAATTGTATACAGGGTGATTCATGAAGTTCTCCCCCCACTTCTACAGCACATTGTACTAGTAAAAATAATGAAAAAATGTTATATAAACATAGGTCCGAAAACGCTTCGTTAGCGAGTTACAGCTAGCGAAAGTTTCGCCTGGATTTCAGTTCACCAGGTGAAATGAGGTCTTCCTGGAATTGTGGTAAGGTAGATTAAGGGGCAAATTCAATCATTTCTTATGGTTTTTGATCTGATAAATTGAATAAAACAGGTCCCAGATCTGTAAGTTAAATAGTTTTTAAGAAAACCAGTGTCAAATGCAAAAAATGGAGTGAAAAACTTATTTTTTCATCTTTGGGCAAGGATAACTGTGTTATTTCACCAAGAAACAGTTAAAATTTTTCAATAAAACATGTAGAAAATTTTATTCTGAACAAACCGGTGTAAATTAAGTACACAGAAAGCGAATAGATGTTTGATTAAATGAGTTTTTATTCATAAGAGTACAAAGTAAAATTAACCGGAAAAACTAAAATGAAAAAATGTATTTTTTTCACTCCATTTTTTTGCATTTGACACTGGTTTTCTCAAAAACTATTCGCTTTCTGTGTACTTTATTTACACCGGTTTGTTCAGAATAAAATTTTCTACATTTTTTATTGAAAATTTTTAACTGTTTCTTGGTGAAATAACAAAGTTATTCTTGCCCAAAGATGAAAAAATGTGATTTTCACTCCATTTTTTGCATTTGCCACTGGTTTTCTCAAAAACTATTTAACTTACAGTTCTGGGACCTGTTTTATTCAATTTATCAGATCAAAAACCATAAGAAATGATTGAATTCGCCCCTTAATCTACCTTACCACAATTCCAGGAAGACCTCATTTCACCTGGTGAACTGAAATCCAGGCGAAACTTTCGCTAGCTGTAACTCGCTAACGAAGCGTTTTCGGACCTATGTTTATATAACATTTTTTCATTATTTTTACTAGTACAATGTGCTGTAGAAGTGGGGGGAGAACTTCATGAATCGCCCTGTATATAATCAAATTTATAGGAAATTAAAAGATCTACAACTTTTATTCAGAGCATATTTCTCTACAGAGCCTAGTTTAACGTGAAAGAGTAATTTTCCGTATTTTAAGCTAAACTGAGGTTGATTAACATTTTGCGTCTTTCACTCATGATTAAAATAAGGTTATGTTTATTTGTTTATTTTTAATGTTTTATTGCTCTTGTTAGGTTATATTGTTAAATATTTGCATTGGCAAGAGAAAAATGTGTGAGTTTTTCACACCAGATTTTTTCTCTACAGAGCCTAGTTTAACGTGAAAAAGTGATTTTCCTCATTTTAAGTTAAACCAAGGTTGATTTTCATTTTGCGTCTTTCACTTATAAATAAAATAAGGTTATGTTTTTTGACGTTTGATTTTGTTTTATTTCTATTGTTTTATTAGAACTAATGTTAGGTTATATTGTTCATTATTTGCATTGGCAAGAGAAATTCGTGTGAGTGTTTGACAGATTATTTGGTTAACAGTTCAAAATTTTCCAAATTTTCGACGTGTTCGTCGTGTTTGGGGTGTAGGGATCGTATCATTATCTTCATCATCAACATCACCACATCTTCTTAATCTTTTTACCGTTGGGCTTTCATTTTCATTTGCATCATAGCATGATGACGTCATCCTGGAGGATACACTGGTGGGTGAGACCCTTAATAATAACTCTAATCAAACCCAGTGGTTGTGCTTTCATCTATTGTATAGTGTTCTAGATTTATTAAATTAGACAAAAAAAATCTGATGTGAAACACTCACACAACTTTCTCTTGCCAGTGCTAATAATTAACAATAAACCTAACATTAGTATTAAAACATTAGAAATAAACAAAAAACTAACGTCAATAAACATAACCTAATTTTAATCATGAGTGAATGACCCAAAAAGAAAATCGACCTCAGTTTGACTTAAAAATACGGAAAATCACTCTTTCTCGCTAAACTAGGCTCCGTGGAGAAAAATGCTTTCAATAAAAGTTGTAGATCTTTTAATTTTCTATAAATTTAATTATATACACTTTTGTCGTAAAGTGCATACTAAGGTCGAAATCTTAAAAAAATCGATTTTTCACACGTTTTCGTGAGAAAAAAACAGAAAATCGCAAATTACCGCTAAACTAAGTGTTATACAAAAAAATGTTTGAAATAAAAGTTGTAGGATTTTAAATTCCTACAATTTTTATTATATAAATTTTTGCCCTAATTGCATATTAAAGCCGTAATGTTACGTGAAAACAGCCTCACCCAGAATTTTAGCAAACATGACGCCTACCCTATCTTGTAGAGAATAAAAAATTGAATAAACCAGGCGATTTTAAAAAAAATCGTAGGACCAGTTTTTGAGAAAATCGCAAAAAGTGAAAAATTATACGAATAAACTACTACTTCCGGTTGACCGATTTTGATGAAAATGTTCGTGTTGGGTCCGGTAGTGGTATGTAACTTAAGTTTCAAGTTTCAAATTCGTACGATGTTCCGTTCTTGAGATATTTTGTATACACACACATAGACACACAGACCAATCGCTAAAAACATGTTTTTTGGGTTCAGGGGGTCAGAAAACGTATAGATCCGGTGAAAACTCGGTTTCGAAAAATCGACATGAAAACAATACTTTCCTTCCTATATATTCATATAGGCAAGATACAGTAAAAACCAGTTTAAAATGTTATGAAGTTGTTTTATAACTTTGTTGGGCACCCTGTGTATGCATTACAATTTAATGTTATGTATTGGGGGGGGGGGGGTGAAAAGGGGTAAAGGGGGTAATAATTATTAGCTGCAATTTGAACAGCCAATGAATGATGATTGCCATTTAATTTGATTTTCTCTCCGATTCTAAAATGAGCACAGAGCACATCACGACGCGGCGTCCCTTTTCAAAAGCTATAAATAGTCATTATTGTAACAAAGTATGTTTAAATACTGTATGTATGTTAAATGAACTTTCATGCAAAACAAAAATACCATTTAATTTTTAATTGATTTTCTCTCTCTATGTTTTACAATTCCACTAATTTAAACAAAAACAATCAAAATTATTTTATGAAATTTTAATAGACTAACAACTGATTATGTTCGGAAATTATACTGTTATTATTTTATAATCGACCATTTGATTATGCGGAAAGTTTTGTTAACCGATCTATCTGTCTATGTAGCTACACACAATTATTATTACTACACGTTGAAATTTCACGATTAATTATGTTGAAAAATATCCGATACGAAATAGTAATGTGTCACTGATCCAACCGCTCATAACTATCACTTCTTGTCATTTCTTTTAATATTTAATATATTTTAATACATACTGATGGTTAGTCACGAAATGAACTTTGAGGGGAACAATCTACTACTGCGCATGCCCAGTTTCAATATTATTACAATCCTAACAAACATACTGACACTGGTAGTTCATTGGAATATAACACAGTCCTTATTTTTATACGCGACCACTGGTACAGGAAATATTGTTTCGATTTGGCTAGTCTGTTTTTACGTTTTACGCTACACATTTATATACAAATAAAAGTATTTCAATTCGTTAAAACTCATTCCGTTTCTTTTCATTTTAATTGTTCACATTTTATTCGTTATTCTGTAGTGTCGTTATCTATCCGTGTATTATAAGTTTAAAAGCAGGCAAAAACAATTGCAAGTGCGGAAAGGGGAATGTTATTGAGTGTTGTAAAGAAGAAGCAAAAAATGAACTATATATACTAGACAGTTGGATGTTTTTAGAAATGTACGTAGCCTACTACGCTACGCTGGCAGCACCGTTCTGCCCACACTCAGTTCATCTCATCATTACACATCATTAGCTCGTAGCTAAAATTTTCACCTTCTGATCGAATAGAGCATCGTTCACCAACTGGGTGACCGCGAAATCTTAGAACTTTTTTTTTGTGTGCGCATGTCATTTTTCAGTTTTCAGACCCCCTGAACCCAAGAACATGTTTTAAGCGATTGGTCTGTGTGTATGTGTGTGTGTGGTAACAGAATATCTCAAGACGGGACATCGTACGAAGTTGTAACTTGAAACTTAAGTTAGGTACTACCCGAGGACCGGACTCAAACGTTTTCTTTAAAATCGGTCAACCGGAAGTAGTATTTAGCCTATTCGTGTAATTTTTCACTTTTTTGAAATATTCTTAAAAAGCGGCTCCTACGATTTTTATGCTCTACATGAAAGGGTAAGCACCATGTCTGCTGAAATTCTTGGGGAGGCTGTGCTCTTGTAGAAAAAAAATGTTTTATTTTTCAAGATTGCGCCCTAAATGTGCATTTCAGGGCAAACGTGTATGTATATAATCAAAGTTGTAGAAAATTTAAAAACCTATAACATTTTTGTGAAACATTTCTTTATATAACGCTTAGTTTAGCGGTAATTAGTGTTTTTTTTTCAATTAAAATCTTTAAAAAATAGAATTTTTTTAGGTTGCGGCTTTAGTATGCATTTTCCGACAAAATTGTACATAATCAAATTTATAGGAAATTAAAAGATCATGGATTCCATACATTTTTCTCTAGTTTAGTGTGAAAGAGTGATTTTCCGTATTATTAAGCTAAACTAACGTTGTTTTTCATTTTGCATCATTTACTCATGATTAAAATTAGGTCATGTCTTTGTGGTTATATTTTTGTTTATTTTTATTGTTTTATTATTAATGTTAGATTATATTGGTTATTATTTGCACTGGCAAGAGACCGTTGTGTGAATGTTTTACTCTAGATTTTTTCTTGTAAAAACTTTCTAAGCGTTTATAAATTAAAATCGGGAATTAATGTTTGTGCTAGTGAAAATAATTCGTAGATCGTAAAACGAAATTGTTAAGAAAAGTTGTTGAAATTGTGTGATAAAGAAGAATAGTTTTGAGTAGTTTGAATGACCGCCGCCTGTCCGTCCGTCCGTCCACTGGCCTAGTCGTCCGTTTTGAAGACAGTAAGGTTGATTGTGTCAAGGGTTGAATAATTTCTCTTATTCTGTGGGCATCTGACAAGTGTATTTGATAAATAGGAAAGACGACGTCTGTTTGCATAAATACTTAGACGACTATCAAACCTACTCTTATTTTCGTCCGCTTTTCAGTTTACGGGTCATACTGTCATTGACGCGATTTTCTAATATAACTAAAAAAATAACTGATCTATTCCGTTATTCCACTAGAAATGTACTGCATTTAGCAAGTGGTATGCGGGTCTGCGTAACCTCTGTATGGAAGGCGAAACTTTGTACTGCATTTCACAAGCCTACATATTTATTTACGGCACAGTGACCGGGACTTATTCCAACAAATACTCGCAGACATTTCGGCGTACTGGCATTCGCAATAAAATGTAAGTGATATCTTTATTATTGTATTTACAAGAATATAAATAGTAATAGATGTTAATGTTAAGGGTGTGTAGCCCTTCATTCTTAACGTGCACCCCCAAAATTATGGAAATTACATATATACAATTTTTACTTTCTCTTGCCTATATGAATATATAGGAAGGAAAGTATTGTTTTCAATTTTAAGAAATCGAGTTTTCACCGGATCTACACGTTTTCAGACTCCTTGAACCCACACAAACATGTTTTTACTTTTTAGCGATTGGTCTGTGTGTGTGTGGACAGAATATCTCAAAAACGGAACATCGTACGAACTTGAAACTTGAAACTTAAGTTACATACCACTAACGGACTCGACACGAACATTTTCATCAAAATCGGTCAATCGGAAGTAGTAGTTTGTTCGTGCAATTTTTCAATTTTTTGCGATTTTCTCAAAAACTGGTCCTACGATTTCTTAAAAAAATCGCCTCATTTACTTAATTTTTTTAAGGCTTTACAAGATAGGGTAGGTGCCATATTTGCTGAAATTCTTGGTGAGGCTGTTTTCACGTAAAAAATGTTTCGTAAGATTTCGGCTTTATTATGCATTTTACCGCAAAAATGTGTATAATAAAAGTTGTAGAGAATTTAAAATCCTACAACTTTTATATCAATTATTTTTTTGTATAACGCTTAGTTTGTGTATATAATAAAATTTATAGAAAATTAAAAGATCTACAACTTTTATTTAAAGCATTTTTTTGTACAGTGCGTAGTTAGCATGAAAGAGTGATTTTCCGTATTTTTAAGCCAAACTGAGGTTGATTTTTATTTGGTGTCTTTCATATATGATTAAAATTAGGTTATGTTTATTGAAAAAAACATAATTTTTTATTAAAAAAAAAAAAAATTTATTGAGGTTAGTTTTTTTGTTTATTTTTTATGGTATATTACTAATGTTAGGTTTATTGTTAATTATTTGCATTGACAAGAGAAAGTTATGTGAGTGTTTCACACCAGATTTTTTTCTAGAGGATGGAGCGCCTAATATTTAAGAAACAAAAATTATTCTACCCAGATTTGTTGAATATAAAATAGTAGAACTATTTTATAGAATATAAATGTATGTATTATATTACATACATAGATGCATGTAATATAATCGCCTGCAATAAAGGGATAACGCAGACCCGCATAACACGTTAAATGTAGTACATCGCATTTCTCGTGAGATAAAGAAATAGATCCGGTAACGGATTTTACATGAATAAAATGTGAAAAATTAAAATGAAAAGAAACTGAATGAGTTTTAACGATTTAAAATACTTTTATTTGTATACACAATGTAGCCTAAAACGTAAAAACAGAATAGCCAAATCGAAACAATATTTCCTGTACCAGTGGTCGCGTATAAAAATAAGGACTGTGTTATATTCCAATGAACTACCAGTGTCAGTATGTTTGTTAGGATTGTAATAATATTGAAACTGGGCATGCGCAGTAGTAGATTGTTCCCCTCAAAGTTCATTTCGTGACTAACCATCAGTATGTATCTCCTGTCACAGTAATCAATTTCATTATCATTATACAGTTGGAGTGTGTGGTGAATGAAGTGAATGTGTCATTTATTTCAGGGTGTAAAGTAAATGCTTTTCAGAGGGCCTGTCATGCTGATAAGCATACTTTTCAACCGATTGAGATAACAGGTTCTGATCCTCAGGGACTGATTTGTTCTCGTGTAGGCTGATTTTTTTTTTTTTTTTTATAATTCTTAATATGTGTACGTTGCAATCTGTTCAATTGAGAACAATAAGCAACCCCATGGCCCAATGAGATGAGAATGATGTGTACGTATGACGTGTAAATGAGGTGTAGTCTTCTACAGACACACTCACTGAGTAGAGTATGGTTACCATCTAACTACACCCACAACCACTCTCTACCATTCAAATCCGTATAAAAGTAACTACCTTTACTAGGATTTGAACCAGGAACCTTTGTCTCCGAAAATCAGCTGTTAAACAGCTGATTTTGGCGACGACTTTACCTCTGGACCAACCCGGTGGGTTAACGCTGAAATTATGCTCGTGAAATTTATAAAATTGTTTAATGACAAAAAATAATTTTATTACTCAACTATACATCCGATGAAATTAATTTGTTGTTGTTTAGGTCATGAGTCGAAAGGCTGGTTTGAACGTGTAGAGGTTTTACTAAGTAAATCGAGGAGTGAGGTGGTTTACAATTGCCACAACTCACTGAGTGGAAAAGTACGCTTATCAGCATGCCGGGCCCTCTGACAAGCACATATTTTCCACTCTGCAAATGACACCTTCACTTCATTCACCACAGGGTCCAACTGTATAATGAAATTCATTACTTTCAGAGGAGATAACTGTGATTAGTGTCACAGTACACCTTTACCTCTTCTCTTCTTAAGTGATTCAGTCATTTAATTGGGTGACCATGTGATAAGAAACAGAACTATTTATTTTAGCCCTGCAACTAACAGATTGAGTGTAAATAATTTGACACTCCACCTGTCTGTTATGGGCAGAAATATACATAATGTACATAATGGTAAAACCGTAAAGTAGTAAGCGCTTTAAAGAAAAACATGATGCGTGTAATTAAGACATACTGCTACAACTGGTAGCGGCGGCGCAATTTAAATTACGTTACGTCAGCCATCTGTAATCATTATTTACACGGCATGTGTTATAATAATATGAACCTCTAACGTTGTTGTTGCCCTCGTTGTTGTTGTTGTTGTTGTTGTTGTTGTTGTTGTCGTTGATTCGTGCTAGCTCAAGCTCGTAATATTTTCTTCTCATAAAATTATTATAACACACACAAAAATAAAATTTATTACCTTAAAAATAATATTTAATTAAATAAAAATGAATAATAACATTCACATTAATTATAATTATTTGTAATAATAATATAAACCCCCATAAAAACAACCCCAACTGCTTCGCTAAAATTTCAACCATATATACGTTACATTCTTTACACCGGTGGTTTTGTGGTTTTCTCTAAAATTATTTTTTATTTCAGTCTGTAATCTACTACTGAAAAAAAACAAAAATTAAAAATAAAATTATGTAACAACTACCGTACCGTTTCATCGTTGTTATTTTTATTTTTAAGTATAATATAATATATTTTCATGAAAAAATGTATGTATTAAAATAATAATAATAATAATAGTGTCAGATTACATAACTTAGTAGGTTAGTGTGTTCAGTTGATGATTACACTAGACTAGACTAGACTAGAGTAGAGTAGCGGCGGCGGCGTAAGGTTGTTTACAAAACAGTAATTTTTCATTAGACGGTCATTAATTATGATTAAATTCAACACTGCAGCAAAATTGGAAGGTGAAGGATAAAATGAGTGGGTGGTAAGCATCCCCCCCTCCCCGCACCCCTACCTTCTGTGTCACACCTTAACATTCTTTTCCTCCTTTTATCCCTCATTCCATCATGTAACCTTAGTACCCTATTGTTGTGCTATGTAATATTTTAATAAAACCAACCCTTATAGTTGACGTTAACATAACGAATTAGTTTAAAATGTCATCTTTTAAATTTTCCAACCGTTTTTTGATTTAACTAAAATCTCATCCTTTATAGCCTAGTGCATAGGAGCGTCGATTGTTCGAACGCCCGTCATCCGAATCGTCAATTATCCATGGACCTTCTTTGATAGAAAAAAATACTGACACTTATCTCTAAGGTCCGTTTCAGGTTCTGGGTAAAATAAATAATTTACACACTAAAGTTTAAAATTACAATTAATAAAGTGTGTTGAATCTACAAGTAAACTACAATTACAATTACAATTGTATTGTACTGTGAGGGGAGGGGGATAACTGTGACTTGTATCTTACTCTTACCTGTTCTGTTGTTAAATTCTTCAGTCATATAATTGGGTGACCATGTGATAAGAGAGACAACTATTTTTTTGTAACCTTGAAACTAACAGATTGAATGCAAATAATTTAACACTCCTTTATCTTTTTATGGGCATATTAAGGAAGAAACTAAATTAAATTTTGTTGTTTATAGATTACAGATAAATTGTGTTAATAAAAATTTTGTGTAACACTCACAAAACTTATTCTTGCCAATGCTAATAATTAACAATGTAACCTAATATAAGTAATAAAACATAGAAATAAACAAAAAACTAACCCCCAATAAACATAACCTAATTTTAATCATGAGTGAAAGATGCAAAATGAAAATCAACCTCAGTTTTGATTAAAAATACGGAAAATGACTCTTTCACGCTAAACTAGGCTCTGTAGAGAAGAAAAATTTTGTAAATAAAAAATGTAGATCGTTTAATTTTCTGTAAATACAGAAGCTTAAATCTTCAAAAAATCGATTTTTTACACATTTTCGTGAGAAAAACAAACAGAAAATCGCTTATTACCGCTAAATCTAAGCGTTATACAAAAAAGTGTTTTAATTAAAAATTTTAGCTTTTTAAATTTTCTACGACTTCTATGTATACATATTTGTGTTAAAATGCATTTTAAGCCCTAATCTAAAAAAAAACAATTTTTTATGAGAAAACAGCCTATGGTTTTTTTGGGTTCGGGGGTTTGAAAACGTGTAGATCCGGTGAAAACTCGATTTCGAAAAATCGACATGAAAACAGTACTTTCTTTCCTATATATATTTATATAGGTTAGAGAAAGTAAAAATAACTTTTTTAGCGGTTGGATAAATATGTAGTAGTTATAGGAATAGTATAGAAACAAGTATTCGAGCACAAACATTCATATTATCCCGAATTTTCCGGAATTTTTTTCCGGGAATATCCCGGTTTATCCCGAATTTTCTTTAAAAATTTCCGGGAATACCCAAACTTATTCCGGTTTATCCCAGTTTTACTAAACTTTTCCGGGAATATCACCAATTTTTACTAAAATATGTCCGGGAATATTTAGACCTGTCTAGAAAAAAAATCCAGGATTTATTGAAAAAAGATTCTTATTTAATTATGAATTTACTGGACGTTACTGAAGTCGAGTTGTTATCCTCCGAAACTTCCGAAAATTTGTCTGGGATAATATGAATGTTTGTGCTCTTATGCTTGTTTCTATAGCACTTATATAGCACTAGGATAATGTGCATTAGTGAAATTTATGAATTGATGTTGTTTAGCGAAATGTTAATTATAAAATAATGCATATTTTGTAGGTAGACTATATATATATATATATATATATATATATATATATATATATAGTAGGAATAATGTATTAAATTTTGGTTATTCCCCATTACTGATATTAATATAATGTAGGCCTATACACCTCTTACCTCTTACCTCTTACCGTTGTATCCTGAGGCTGTATATATTATGACCCTTTCCAAAACTATATTACTGTTCACTGTTTACTTGAAGATGCCTTCCTGTTAACCTAATATATATTTTATAATATCTTATAGGCATCCGTTCCATGTATGTATCTTCCAACCAACATCTATCAACCTATATTATATATTCACCTGCAATTCTATCCATAATTCTGGCTTGTTCCAACATGAAAACGTGTATATTCGGTGAAAAATCGACATGAAAACAATTCTTTCCTTTCCATAATATATATTTATATAGGCAAGAGAAATACGTTTAAGTAACATAAATGGACAAAAGAACTAGAAATGATGAATGAACCATAAATAAATAAATTAGAGGGGCCTTGTCCGTTGATAGAAAAATCTGGTGTGAAACACTCACACAACTTTCTCTTGCCAAAGCAAATAATTTAAACAATATAACCTAACATTAGTAATAAAACATTAGAAATAAAGAAAAAATTAACCTCGAAAAAAATAATCTTATTTTAATCATGAGTGAAAGACACAAAAGGAAAATCAACCTCAGTTTTGCTTCAATATACAGAAAATCACTCTTTCACACTAAACTAGGCTCTGTAGAGAAAAATGCTCTAAATAAAAGATGTAGAACTTTTTATTTCCTAGAAATATGATTATATACACTTTTGTCGTAAAATGCATACTAAAGCCGAAATCTTTAAAAAATTGATTTTTCACACGTTTTCGTGAGAAAAAAACAGAAAATCGCTAATTACTTCTAAACTAAGCGATATACAAAAAAAATGTTAAAAATAAAAGTTGTAGAATTTTAAATTCTCTACAACATTTATTATATACATTTTTGCGCTAAATTGCATATTAAAGCCGTAATCTTAAAAAAAACTATGTTTTTACGTGAAAACAGCCTCACCCAGAATTTCAGCAAACATGACGCCTACCCTATGATGTAGAGCGTAAGAAAATGAGTAAACCAGGCGATTTTAAAAAAAATCGTAGGACCAGTTTTTTTGAAAATCGCAAAAAAGTGAAAAATTGTACGAATAAACTACTACTTCCGGTTGACAGATTTTGATGAAAATGTTCGTGTCGGGTCCGGTAGTGGTATGTAACTTAAGTTTCAAGTTTGTACAATGTTCCGTTCTTGAGATATTCTGTTCACACACAGACCAATGGCTAAAAACATGTTTGTGTGGGTTCAGGGGGTCTGAAAACGTATAGATCCGGTGAAAACTCGATTTCTTAAAATCGACATGAAAACAATATTTTCCTTTCCATAATAGCTATATATTTATATAGGCAAGAGAAAGTAAAAATACGTTTAAGTAACATAAATGGACAAAAGAACTAAAAATGAATGAACCATAAATAAATAATTAAGGGGTGGGGGGCTGTCCGTGATTGCCGTTCATTACATTTCACTAAATCGGGTTATAATAATTAGAAATAATGAGAAGAGGTGTAAATAATTCAGAGAAGATAAATTAGCGGAGGCGATATTGGTAGGGCGAAAGGTGTGAGGATGAAATGGAGGAGTGAGATATTTAATATGGCGACCGGGGTACTATTACACCCTAATTAAAATGGCCCGTACCCCCGCAGCCGAGCGTCACACAATGGTCGCTGTGATTAAATTAATGTTGTTACCAGCTATTATAGTAGGAAAGCCGTAAGGGATGAAACGACCAGGGGTTGGGGTTTTTAGTCGGAGCCCGCCACAAATTCACAATCAGTCTGTGATTATATCGTAAGGGTTGTTAAGGCGGTGGGGGGTTGGAGGGAGTGTTTGGTATGCCGGGACTGGAGGCCAAAGTCGTCGGCTCGTGTAACATAACTGTTACACGAAACTAATGCTCATCAAACTAACTAACTATAGCTGAGGAGCTATCTTAACTGACTGAGTGACTGCACAACCAGTTAAAATACAGTAGTGGCACTGCTGGGGGAAACTCCAAACATTGAATAGCCTATTTAACTCACATCACTTCCAGTGTATTAATTTTAAATTAGCCAACTTTCTTTGTAGTCACTATATCAATTCAAAATTTATCCTACATTTTTACTCTCTTTTCCGCTGTGAGCATCTTGTTGTTATTATGTGGTCTTAACCTCTAGACCAGTGTTTCCCAACCGGTGGTCCGTGAGAGTCCCACCGGTGACTACTTATAAAAAAGTAATATTTTCCCGTAATCAAATCAAAGTTACGATTGTCATTGAACAAGATTAAGTAAATACATTCAAGATTCAGATTATGTAAAGGTAGAAGAAGAGTTGTGGTGTAAGAAAGCCCTGCCTGCGCTTCCCCAACATTCACCAAGTAGCTTTGCGGTATCTTATGATTTTTTCAACCACTTATTTGTGTGCGCAGGGGTTCTCTAGTTTATTGTTAATTAAAAACAAACAACGAAATCGGCTAAGAGTAAACAGTGATTTGAGAGTAGCTCTTAGCAAGAGCCTAAAACCTAGAATTCCTCAGCTAGTCAGAAAGATTCGTGCGCAAAAGTCGCATTGAAATTTTCATTGTTATTTTCGACTAAGTAAATTCTGTATTCCTTATTTTATTAAAAGACAATTTACAATTAAAATATTTTTAATAATAGTTTCTTAATTAATAATAATAGTTTGTTTTATTTAATCACCTTTTAATTTGGTGATGAACTGATAAGATGGGTGGTGAGTGGTAGTTGACTTTCAGGCTGAGTGGTCCCCAGACCACTACCAGTTGGCAACCACTGGTCTAGAGATTTTACTAAGTAAAACAAAAAGTGAAGTGATTTACCATTGACTTCCGCACTGAGTAGAAAAGTATTCTTATCAGCATGTTGGGCCCTCCCACCGTCCAAATGACACTTTCACTTCATTCACCACAATTATAAAATTGATTACTGTGAGAAGAGGAGATCACTGTGATTGTTTATAGTGTCACGCAACACACCTCTACCTCTTCTGCTCTTAAATGATTCACTCATGTAATTGGGTGACCATGTGATGAGAGAGAGAGGGGAGGGCGAGTGTGAGAGGGAGGAAGAGCAAGGGCGAGGGAGATAGAGTTAGAAAGTTAGAGAGAGAGAGCCCGAGGGGGGAGCTATAGAAGTAGGGTGGAGAGAGTGAGAGGGATTTTTTTTTTGGTTTAACGTCCGACGTTTTGCAAATTGCTGCTAATGCTGACGGTGAAGGATGAAATGAATTTTTTGTAACGTATGAAAAAATGCTATGCCCGAGTGGGATTCGAACCCAAGACCGCGTGATGAGAGGCGAGCACGTTACCAACATCGCCAACGCGGCCGGTAATGAGTGAGAGGGAGGGAGAGCAAGAACGAGGGAGAGAGAGAGAGAGAAGAGGTGAGAAATAGACAGGAGAGAGAGAGTTAGAAAGTTAGAGAGTTAGAGAGAGAGAGAGAGAGAGAGCCCGAAAGGGGAGCTAGAGAGGGAGGGTGGAGCGAGTGAGAAGGAAGGGAGAGCAAGGGCGAGGGAGAGAGAGAAAAGAGGGGAGACATAGACAGGAGAGAGAGAGAGAGCCCGAGGGGGGAGCTAGAGAGGGAGAGAGAGCGTTGGAGAGAGAGAGATATTGAGTTGGAGAGCTTTTTTTGTAGCCCTGGAATTATCATAATAAGTATAAATAAAAATAATACTAATGTTATTCTATGTTATATGTACGAGGTGTGGCTATTAAATAATGAGACTGACGATGTAAAAAAATTTTAATTTTAATTTTATACAAACATAATCACTTATTGTCATTTTCAATGTAGTCTACACTCGTTCTCTATCCCTACAACGCTCCATGCGAATTTTTTATTGTTGGAAACAGTGCTGGAAGTCATCTTCTGTCAGCTCCTTCAAGACACGTGCCGCTTTCTCTTGTACAGTTTAATCTTGTCCCTAATGCGGATTTCACCTTAGGGAACAGGTAGAAGATAATAACATGTGATAAAACGTGGTTTCTTTATTTATGATCCGTGCTGAATTCTTGTTGAGGCTGTTAGTCGATTCAAATTTATTGGAACATTTAAAATTAATTCATTTTACTCGTAAAAAAATATTTTTTTATAAGATTGCGACGTTAATATGCATTTAGCGAAAAAATGTATACGGTAAAAGTTGTAGAGAATTTAAAATCCTCCAACTTTTATTTCAAACATTTTTTTGTATAACGCTTAGTTTAGCGGTAATTTTCTGTTTTTTTTCTCACGAAATCGTGTAAAAAAATTGACTTTTTTTAAGATTTCAGCCGTAGAATGCATTTTACGACACAAGTGTATAATTAAATTTGTAGGAAATTAAACGATCTACAACTTTTAATAAGAGTATTTTTATCTATAGAGCCTAGTTTAGCGTGAGAGTGATTTTCTTTATTTTTAAACCAAACTGAGGTTGATTTTCATTTTGCGTCTTTCACTCATGATTAAAATTAGGTTATGTTTATTTATTTATTTGGTTTGTTTATTTATTATGTGTTTATGTGTTTATTTATTTTTTTATTTATTTATGTTTATTTATTTGTATGGAAGCATGTTACCAAAAGAAGGGATAGGCTAGTGGGGCATATCCTAAGACATCCAGGTATTGGGCTATCAATAATGAAGGGTAATATTGAGAGAGTAAATTGTAGAGGGAGGCAAAGATTAGAATATATAAAGCAAATTACAAAAGATACAGGGTGTTACAGGTATGTAGATATGAAACGAATTGCGCAAGATAGAACTCCATCAAACCAGTCGAGAGACTGATGACAAAAAAAAATGTTTATTTGTTATATCTAATGTTAGGTTATATTGTTAATTATTTGAATTGGCAAGAGAAAGTTGTGTGAGTAGTTCACACCGGATTTTTCCTTTTCGGTCGTAGGATATTGGGAACTAATGCAGTGAGTACTTTGTTGTTTCATATTTATATTATTAGCTATATTTTATATTCCACTAAGTGATTAATATTTTTGTTTGTTTTATTTCAGGTAAGTGCCCGAATTGTTAATGCCACTATGTAGCCTATCTTCTGTTGATAAATTTACTGTAAGTAGTGTACCAATTACATTAGACTGATGTACGTTTTTGTAATATTTTTCTCACTATTTAAACACATCACAGTACAGGAACTGCTAAAAGTGTGTGGTTTTTGTAAAAATTCTGTGTACCCAAATAAATGGTTGAACCGATTTTGATTTAATTTTTGTTTTAAAATTGACTTGATCGATAGTGTTGTTAGGGCATGAGCCGCTCATACCTAACAACACTCATAATGAGCGCTACGCTCATTATGAGCGTATCTGTGGCACCGTAGCTCCCAAACGGATGAACCGATTTTGATTTAGTTTTTTTTGTTTTAAAATTGACTTGATCGATAGTGTTGTTAGGGCATGAGCCGCTCATACCTAACAACACTCATAATGAGCGCTACGCTCATTATGAGCGTATCTGTGGCACCGTAGCTCCCAAACGGATGAACCGATTTTGATTTAGTTTTTTTTGTTTTAAAATTGACTTGATCGATAGTGTTGTTAGGGCATGAGCCGCTCATACCTAACAACACTCATAATGAGCGCTACGCTCATTATGAGCGTATCTGTGGCACCGTAGCTCCCAAACGGATGAACCGATTTTGATTTAGTTTTTTTTGTTTTAAAATTGACTTGATCGATAGTGTTGTTAGGGCATGAGCCGCTCATACCTAACAACACTCATAATGAGCGCTACGCTCATTATGAGCGTATCTGTGGCACCGTAGCTCCCAAAACGGATGAACCGATTTTGATTTAGTTTTTTTTGTTTTAAAATTGACTTGATCGATAGTGTTGTTAGGGCATGAGCCGCTCATACCTAACAACACTCATAATGAGCGCTACGCTCATTATGAGCGTATCTGTGGCACCGTAGCTCCCAAACGGATGAACCGATTTTGATTTAGTTTTTTTTGTTTCAAAATTGACTTGATCGATAGTGTTGTTAGTTGTTGTTGTTGTTGTTTAGGTCATCAGCCAAAGAGTGGTTTGAAAATCTAAAGGCTTTACTAAGTACAACAAAGAGTGACGTGGTTTACCTTGCCAACAAAAATTGGAAAAGTATGCTTATTAGAATGCCAATGGCAGGCCTTTGAAAAGTATCCACTTTCCATCTTGCTTATGACACATTCAATTCATTCTCCATATGGTCTGGCTGTATAATGAAATAATTTATTAACTCTGAGAGGGATAACTGTGACCAGTGTATTTTACAACAGCTGTACCTCTCCTACTAGCTCTACTAAAATCAAGCATATTCTAAGTCACTAGCGCTTCATCTAAACTAAAGTTTAGCCTTTCTTAATTTGTTCCTAATGTAAACAAATAATGACGTCACTGAGCATGCGCATTATATCAAAATGTGTACACGCTGATTAAAAAGTAACAAAAAAATACTTTCAAAAGTATTATATTATTATATTATATTATATGTATTGTATTATGTATATATATATATATATATATGTATTATATTATATTTCAAAGTACAAAATACTTTTAAAAATATTTTTATAAATGAAATTGTAAGGCCTAGGTACATCATATCATGACTGATGTTTTAAGTAGTTATAATTTAAAACATAGTTCACTTAATAGGAATACGACATCCATAAAGTCGCGGACTCTAGCGTGTACCCTGTAGTAGGTGGTTTTGGTTTGTTTACAGTAGGAGCAAACTAAGGACGGGTAAACTTTAACTGGTAGGTGTTGCTTCCCATTACGCTGTTTTGGTATCTGGTAGTCAACTAGTAGCTAGAAAGGCGTTTAGCAATTCCTCGACGCGACGACCTCAACATAAACGGCCAATATATGTGTATATTTTTAATTTTTAAAGGATTTTGGGGTTATTTTTAAAAATTTTAATTTGATTTTTATTTCAACCCACCGGGTTGGTCTAGAGGTAAAGTCATCGCTGTGAGTCAGCTGTTTAACAGCTAATTTTCGGAGACGAAGGTTCCTGGTTCAAATCCTAGTAAAGGTAGTTACTTTTATACGTATTTGAATGCTAGACAGTGGTTGTTGGTGTAGTTAGATGGTAACCATACTCAGTGAGTGTGTCTGTAGAAGACTACACCAACTCATTTACACGTCATACACATCATCCTCATCTCATTGGGTCATGGGGTTGCTTATTGTTCTCCATTGATGAACAGATTGCAACGTACACAAATTAGGGATTACAAAAAAAAAAATTATTTCAGTTCTACAATCAGCTTCCGAGAAATTGGGAGTATTTTTAAAACACCCTATATTTTAGATTTAATATTAGTCATTCACAACACTATAGTCTACCTGTATTATAACCAGTTAACTAGAAGAAGTGTAAACATAAAATTTATTTTTATGGAATAATATTCCCTATCCGTAATAAGTAAGAAACGTTAAAATTACTAAGAACTAATTATTTACTTACGTTTTTTGTAGTCTACTTTAATAAACTATTTGATTAAAAAATAATAAATAATTAAAATTTAATCCGGGATTTTTCGCTTGTTAAATGGATTATAAAAAGAATTCTTTTCCAACAGGTAATAGAGTTTGAGGTGTACTTTCATTTTTTTTTTTTTTTTTGATTGTGCTGGATTAGGTGAAGTAGTGAGGGCAAAGGGAAGAGAAGGTCGGGGGTCGGACGGGGTAAATGAAGTAGGTACAATTGAAGGAACTACAATATTGTGCAGCAGCAGTTGTATTAGTGGTAAAGTGAAATCTTAGTAAATGCTCAAGTGCTGTAGTAATAATACGTACAAACAATCTTGAGTTTTCCAAGTTTACTTTTTACTTCTTACTTAACTTGAGCTTTTTTATAATATATATTTATTAAATAGCCTTTGCGAGTTTTTAATTATAAAATAAGCGTTACTTTCTAATTAAAACTTTTAATTAAAATTTTTAAATTACCTGTTAATTGTAAATTAACTGAATATGTATTGAAAATAATTACTGATTTATTTTATTGTAGGCCTTCGGGACAGCCCAGTCAGTCAGCTGGTAGAAAGTCGCTATTATTTGTTAAGTAACACCGGTTGGGTAAGCGACTTTGTATGGTGACCAGTTGACAGCCATCCATGAACAAACTCTACTGGGGGTCCCTGTTCAAACTGATGCTTTATTCACGTCAAATAATACAGCAAAAGCGGCGATCAAATTGGGTAGTTGTCAACAATGTACAGTTCCCGATAATAACAAATAAAAGCTAAAAAAAAAGAAAATTATTGTATGTAAATACATGTTTATGTAGGCCTACTATTAGATGAGTAGGCGCCTACATCCCGTAGATTTATCTTCAGCAGGTGTTTATCCGTTTCGAATGTAGGCGACCATCGTAGCAGATAATCACTAATTACGATTTACTGTTTTTTTTGTCATGATAATCTGTAAAAAATTGATTTTTTAAATTTCGGCCGTAGTGTACATTTTCCGACACAAAAGTACATAATGAAATTTGTAAGAAATTGGATCTACAAATTTTATTTAGATCATTTTTCTCTACAGAGTCTAGTTTAGCGTGAAAGAGTGATTTTCCGTATTTTTAAGGCAAACTGAGGTTGAATTTTAGTTTGCATCATTCACTCATGATTAAAATGAGGTTATGTTTTTTGAGGTTAGTTTATTGTTTCTAGTAACCCCTCGGTATCCGCGGAGGTTACCGCGCGGTTAGAAAAACCGCCGCGGATACCACCTCATACATTGTTGTTGTTGTTTAGGGTGTAGTAGGCTTCTTGGAACCAACTCTAGAGGAGGTTTCACTAAGTAACAACGAGGAGTCAGCTGGAGCCATTGCCACAACTCACTCAGTTGGAAGAGTATGCTTATCAGCATGCCAGGCCCACCCTGCAAATGACACCTTCATCACTTCATTCACCACACAATCCACACTGTATAATGAAATTCATTACTTTCACAGGAGGAGATAACTGTGATTAGTGTCACAGTACACCTCTACCTCTTCTCTTCTTAAATAGTTCAGTCATATAAGTGGCTGACTATGTGATAAGAAACACAACTATTTTTTTTAGCCCTGGACCAAACAGATAGAGTGCAATTAAAATAACAGGCACTCCACCTGCCCGTTTTGGGCATAATGATACCTTATATGAAAATATGGGGATTAGGATCTGAAGGAAAAGTGCTGTAGTCGTTTTAAGTGTTTAATAATTTTAGGAACATTTTACCGTTATTATAATCTATGAATACGCGTATTTAATAAATACAGTATAATGTACGTATAAAAAATTTTAATTTAATTTGCGTTAAAATAGTTAGTTATGGCTGTTTGCTTGTTCTTCTTCTTTTCAAACTCTTTGTGGACGTCTTTGTATGGTGTCATCAGCTTCTGGAGTCCTCTTTTAAACTGAAGTGCCCTCTCCATGACGGAATCCGTCTCCAACACTTAATCAGCGAGCTGCGTTGTCATTCTGTGGATCTCGTTGATTGTTTGTGGAGAAATGCTTGGCTTCGTTTCAAGATCTTCGCCTTTCTCTTAGGCTGCTTGGCTATCTCATTTTGGGGTGTCATCAGTTCCTCCAACTCCTTCACTGTCATGGCTTATTATGGATTATTTCTTCTATTAGTCCAGTCAACCTGTGTCGAGAAAATACCTGATAGAGGAAAAAATAGTATAAAGCTAATTTTTTTCCCATCGATTACTATAGTTTAGACAAGTGTACTGCCAAAAGTCCCCACCCCTACCCCCTTGCTTCCCCCCCAGTGACCCCCCCCAAAGTTACAAATTGCAAGGGTTTCGTAAATCGCGTTTATCTCAAAAACTGAACAAGGTATTGGATTAATTTTTTTGTTGTATTTCTTATGATATTTCCTACAATTAATGCCCTAATCTTTTTTATCGTATCTTTTACCGTTCGGTAGTTATTCATAACAAAGCTGCTAAAACATTATAAATTTAATTACGTAATTTTACTTTTTGGTTTACCCTTGCTTTTTTTTTTTTTTTTTTGGTTTACTTTTTGATTTACACTTACATTTTACACAAAAATGTTTCAAACAAATTTTTAGTCCTTTTTAAGATCTATATAATGATATATAACAGTACTTACTTTATTGTAGTAATATGGCAAAACCAGCCGCTGCAATGTAGAGCGCTCAGTTGTGGCGGCGTTCGGTGATAGAAGGTCGAGGACGTCGGTTGCTATGTTGCAGTTATAATTTTTTCGCGTAATTTAAGCGCCACTAGGACATTTTTTTAAAATTAATAAACTTATTTCACAAGTGTCTTAGTATGTATTTTTAAGTGTAAGAGCAAACATTTATGTATTATAAAAAGTTTCCGTTGTTCAGACTACATTTAAGAACTGTATATGTTGTGAACGATTTCTTAAATTTCATCCTCCACTGGTAAATTTCAAACATGTAGGGTGACACATGTTTTCGGAATTGTATGACTTCTCTACTTTTCACCAAGTAACGGTGTACACAACTTGAGATTAAGTAGGCCTACGTATTTTAAGGTTTCAGGCCCACGGACACAGTCCGCGGATAACCGAAACCCGCGGATGCTAAATTCGTGGATACGAAGGGATTACTGTATTTCTTATGTTTTTTTTTTATTTATTGCAGCTAAATCTACAATCTATTCTAAAGCAGAATAATGAGTAGATAAGTTATCATTGTAATGTCATGACCGAAGAAAACCCCCCAACGGAGGAACTTCGTGGATTTACTTCACGTGGTGTCTTGACGTTTCAGAATAAGTCCGTAGGATGTCTACGTTTTAGTCGGCGAATGATGTCTGAATTGTCTAACAGTGAGATGGCAGGCAAGGTGATTCGAGTCTTGTTTGATATTTTGCATTGTATGCTGTGATCTCTTCTTGAACTGTGGGAATATGGAAATCTCTGTGTAATATGTTATTCGTTATGTACCAAGGCGAACCTGTGATTGTCCTCGGTAATTTCGATTGGAACCTTTGCAGGATTTCAATGTTGGAATGGCTTGCTGAGCCCCATAGTTGGATTCTATTCTTATGTTAGGTTATTTTGTTTATTATTAACATTGGCAAGAGAACGTTGTGTGAATGTTTCACTCCAGATTTTTTCTTTAAGTGAAAGACGTAAAACTTTGGCTATGTTATTAAGCTATTTTGTTGTTTAGGTCATCAGCCGAAAGGCTGGTTTGAACCTGTAGAGGTTTTACTAAGTAAAACGAGGAGTGATGTGGTTTACCAGTGCCTTCCTCACTGAGTGGAAAAGTACGCTTATCAGCATGCCAGGCCCTCCGAAAAGCACATATTTTCCTCTCTGCAAATGACACCTTCACTTCATTCACCACAGGGTCCAACTGTATAATGAAATTCATTACTTTCAGAGGAGATAACTCTGATTAGTGTCACCTAACACACCTCTACCTCTTCTCTTTTAAATGATTCAGTCATTTAATTGGCTGACCATGTGATAAGAAACAGAACTATTTATTTTAGCCCTGCAACGAACAGAGTGAGTGTAAATAATTTGACACACCACCTGTCTGCTGTTATGGGCGGAGGAGTAGGCTGTATGAATCGTTTTATTTTATTCGCTTTTCTTCTGTAAATATCAGTGAATTACGGACGATTCTAACTAATATTTTACGTTGGAAACATTTAGGCCTACCGGAAAATAAAATCAAGGTAGAAATGTCGGTACACATGAAGAGATATGTGTGTGAGTGTGTGTATGTGGACCAAATTAAGCCTCTAATTAGGTTTACAGTTGAAAGGCAGGCGTAATATTTTCTTGAAACAGACTGAACTTGGTAGGGTGAGTTTCGGAGCGTATAGCAGCTTACTGTCGATTAATAAAAAAATTTATTCCACTCACGTTGGAAGTCCTCCGGCTTACCAGCTGATACCAGTGGCTTTCCGATGAGTGTTGATCTTGAATTAGTGGACTGTATTTAGCGTGGTCGGTTTCCTGGAGTGTCTCCAGCGCGTAAATACGTAGCGATGCGTGAATTTAATAGAGAAATAAATTTATGTAATATAAAGAAAACAAATTAGCGGTCGCGGATAATTCCTAATACTAGGGCGAAAGCGGAAAAGCGTAAGACTGCACAGAGAGCGTTCTTTTGCGTAGCGAGTTAGCAGACGACTGTGTCCAGTTCAGTATAAAACTGTTTGTATGTGCAGGTAGAGAAATCAACCCTCATTGGTTGAGACCGATAAATTATATCTTAGAATAGAACACAAAAATAAATTAATGAATTGACAAAACATAAAATTTATATAAGTTAGTCCCAAACACAACTAAAGTGTAGACCAATATTTTCAAGACACAAAGAAAATTGTAGAAACTACCAAATCGTGTACGAAGAAGAAAATATGTTCGTTAAATTGAGGAAAAAGAGCAAACATTTGTTACCCGGCGAACGTAAATAAAATATAGGTAGGCGGCGACTACAACAACGACTGAAACGCGGAAAAATGCAACGTTCAGCGGAAAAATGAGACCGCATTTTACGCTTTTACTTGTTTAACAAAGATAACGAAGCTGTACATTATTTTTCCATTTTCTACCGTTCGAGACAATTATAAAGGAAGCCTCCTCCTTTAGAATGTGGAGATGGGATTTTAAGACCGCCTTCAAACGTCCGTCCGTCCGTCCCTACCTCTACTCTTCAAAACGCACAATCAACGTTAACAAAAGTATTTTCGATACATCATATTTTATTGTTCGCGCTTTCTCTCTAATGGTACCGATTTGTTTCGGAAAAATGAGTTTTTATATTTCACTAACGTGTTTGATAAAAGTGAAATTTATTGCGTTTTCAAACCATTTCTTCGCAAATAAATTAGCCGTAATTGTTTTTGTAATATTATTCCACTTTTATCTGTATCTCGTTTTAAAGAAAATTTGTTTCTATTTCTTTATCTTTTAAAAAAAAAAAATTATATGTTGCTTGAATTTTATTAGATGTAAAATTTTTTATTTAACTTTATACAGTATTAGTTCCTTTTGAAGCCCTTTTAATTTTTTTTGTGATCCCTAATTTGTGTACGTTGCAATCTGTTCAATTGAGAACAATAAGCAACCCCATCACCCAATCAGATGAGGATGATGTATATGACGTGTAAATGAGACTGTGTAGTCTTCTACACACACACCTACAACCACTGTCCACTATTCAAATCCCGTATAAAAGTAACTACCTTTATTAGGATTTGAACCAGGAATCTTCGTCTCCGAAAATCAGCTGTTAATGCCAAATGAAAATCAACCTTAGTTGGGCGTAATTATACGGAAAATCAGTTTTTAACGCTAAACTAGGCTCTGTGGTGAAAAATGCTTAAAATAAAAGTTGTAATCTTTCAATTTTCTATAAATGTTATTATAACACAGTTTTGTCGTAAAATGCATAGACTACTAAGGCTGAAATGTTAAAAAAATCGATTTTTTACAGATTTTCACGAAAATAACAGAAAATCCGTAATAACCGCTAAACTAAGCGTTATACAAAAAAAGTGTCAAGAACAAAAGTTGTAGGATTTTAAATTCTCTACAACTATTATTGGATATATTTTTGCGGTAAAGTGCATATTAAAGCCGCAGTCTTAAAAAAGAATTTTTACAAGAAAACAGCCTCCCCAAGAATTTGAGCAGACATGGCGCCTAACCCTATCTTGTTGTAGAGCATAAACAATGTAGTAAATGAGGTGATTTTTTAAAAAAATCGTAGGAGCCGTTTTTGAGAAAATTTTTTAGAGCCTAGTTTAGCGTGAAAGAGTGATTTTCCGTATTATTAACCCTAATTAAGGTTGGTTTTCATTTTGCATCATTCACTCATGATTAAAATAAGGTTATGTATTTTTGTTTACTTGTAGTATTTTATTACTAATGTGAGGTTATAATGTTCATTATATGCACTGGCAAGAGAAGGTTATGTGAGTGATTCACTCGTCCTGCGGCCCCCACCCCAGCAAGTCGCAACCCTTTGGTTGAGAAACTTCAGCGGTCTAAAGTCATTTGGTCACGTGATGTAAAATATGCCGTGTATTAAAAACAATCATAGTTTAGTTATAGAAATGTATGTGTTCAAGAAATAAAATTTGTGTGCAGAAAACTTAGGAATACATTTTCTTACGATTCATTTTGTTCAAAATATAGGTTTTGTATGAGTGTATGTAAGAGCAAGTAGTTCTTTTTACTTTCTCTTGCCTATATGAATATATAGGAAGGAAAGTATTATTTTCATGTCGATTTTTCAAAATCCAGTTTTCACCGGATCTACACGTTTTCAGACCCCCTGAACCCAAAAATACATGTTTTTAGCGATTGGTCTGCGCGCGCGCGCGCGTGTGTGTGTGTGTGTGTGTGTGTGAACAGAATATCTCGAGAAAGGAACATCGTACGGACTTGAAACTTAAGTTAGACACCACTACCGTACCCGATACGAATATTTTCATCAAAATCGGTCAACCGGAAGTAGTAGTTTATTCGTGTAATTTTTCACTTTTTTGCTATTTTGTCAAAAACTGGTCCTGCGATTTTTTTAAAAATCGCCTCGTTTACTAAATTTTTTATATTCTACAAGATAGGGTAGGCCCCATGTTTGCTGAAATTCTTGGTGAGGCTGTTTTCACGTAAAAAAATTGTTTAAGATTACGGCTTTATTATGCAATTTAGCGCAAAAATTTATATAATAAAAAATGTAGAGAATTTAAAATCCTACAACTTTTATTGCAAACAGTTTTTTGTATAACGCGTAGTTCAGCGGTAATTACCGATTTTCTGATTTTTTCTCTCGAAAACGTATGAAAAATCGATTTTTTTAAAGATTTCGGCCTTAGTGTGCATTTGATGACAAAAAAGTATAAAATCAAATTTATAGGAAATTAAGAGATCTACAACTTTTATTTGGAGCATTTTTCTCTGCAGAGCCTAATTTATCGTGAAAGAGTGATTTTCCGTATTTTTAAGCCAAACTGAGGTCAATTTTAATTTTGCGTCTTTCACTCATGATTAAAATAAGGTTATGTTTTTTGAGGTTAGTTTATTAGTTTATTTCTAATGTTTTATTTACCGATGTTAGGTTATATTGTTAATTTTTTGCATTGGGAAGAGGAAGTTGTTTGAGTGTTCCACACCAGATTTTTTAATACAATTTAAATCAGTATACGTTGTGTAAAATCAATAAGGTGAAAATAAATACTTGACCTGAACGCTACTTAACTATGGTTGCTTATACAAATGGCGTTGGCGTTGGCGTATGTATACACGTGGCTACATAGCGCACTCATTCGAGCGAGGCGTATGTAAATGTTTGCTAATTTCCATGTGGACATTACAGGAGGGTGTACACAAACTACACTCACTCTAAAACACACACACACACACACACACACACACAACCATACAGTAGTAACACAATAACACATAAACATATCCAAGTATAGTCCAGCCTCTCTCTCTTAGTTTGCTCCTAATGTAAACAAATAATGACGTCACTGAGCATGCGCATTATATCAAAATGTGTACACGCTGATTAAAAAGTAACAACAAAATACTTTCAAAAGTCTTTAAATACAAAATACTTTTAAAAGTATTTTTATAAATTAAATTGTTAGGCCTACATCATATCGTGATTGATGTTTTTAGTACTTTAAGTAGTTATAATTTAAAAAATAGTTAACTTAATAGGAATACGAGATCCGTAAAGTGGGAGACTCTATCGTGCACCCTGTAGTAGGTGGCTTTTGTTTGTTGACAGTAGGAGCAAACTAAGAACGGCTCAACTGTAAATATGTTGGGTTGAAATCGTCCTAGTAGCCTAAAAGAGAAAATCATGCCGGTATTGAATTAAAAGTGTGTTTACCTTAAACAGCTATTTCATTTGAATTTAATTATAAATTAATTGCTGGTTTGTTTAAACGGGAAATTCATGACATTGGACCGTATCAATTAAACCGGGAAAAAAAATTTTGAAAGGATTTAACGTAAAGCAAAACGTTAAACTCCTGAGCAAAAGCTACAAGTAACAACACTTGGTTTTTTCCATATCAAATCTTACCTTTTCATTTTTATTTCTCTCTACTTTTCATTCCATGTAAGATCAGCTATTTTTTTACTTTCTCTTGCATTTATGATGGTATAGGAAAAATATAGGTATTGTTTTCATGTCGATTTTTCGAAATCGGGTTTCACCGGATGTACACGTTTACTTAAGACTCCCTGAACCCAAAAAAACATGTTTTTAGCGATTGGTGTGTGTGTGTGTGTATATATATATATATATATGTATATATATCACAGGGATAAATCCCTGTATTGAAATACAGCGCCCTGATTTTGCGAACGAAGATATTGCAAAAGTGTGCGTTTTAAATTCGTTGCAATACGGTAGTATACGTATTTAATCATGAGTGATTGAGGTAAAATGAAAATGAAACTCGGTAGAACTTAAATGACTGGAAATCGGTGATTGCCGCTAAACTAAGCTCTGTAGAAGAAATGGTAGACTTAGTAAAGAGTCTAAGGGTACGTCCAAGATGCACGCAGTTTTTCAGAGTCAGACGATCGGCGCCGAGTCGGCGTGCGTAAAATCGCATGTTGCTAAGCGGGAGTGGCCATAATGCTCCTGCGCGCTGGTAGTCTGACTCAGATTTTTACCGGAATGATTTTTGTTCATTCTGGTTTCAGACAACCTGCTAGTTGCTCAGTGATTTTCGTTGAGTGTGTTTGATTGTTTCACGATGGATATCGAAGATTTGGTATCTAAATCAAAATTTAATAAATTTATTAAAAAATTTAATAAATTTAATAAATTTGGCAACTTAATCCTAGGATTATTATAAAATAAAATGTATCCGGGCTCATTCTAAAATATTCAAAAAAATCTGTTTTCATCGGCAAGTAAGTTAATTGCGGAATTAAGTGTTTGTACTCCCCGTACACAGATCTTAATTAATTAATTGGATGAATTTCCCTTCTTATTGGTTTTAACTTGGTTGTAACATTGTCACTAAGCAGCAATAAAGCTGCAGCCTGTTCACTTGTAAGTTCCATTGTACAGTGGTAGGCTATCTTTTGCTGGCACCCTGCTTGCATAATGGCCACATCCACCTGCCGCTCGGAGTCTCAGACAGTCGGCGCCGAGATATCTGAGCCTGACTACCTGCGTTTATCAGCGTGCATCTTGGTCGTACCCTAAGGCGGAGTGCACTCCTATACGATACGATATTCATCTTATGCGATAAATGTCTGCTTGCTCAATACAAAACACATTGCTGGTGAAAACTTGCCGCACACCAGTAATACAGCGACATTTATCGTAAGATATTTGTAGCGTACGTAATGTTCGGCTTGTCTTATGCGATAAATATCTTAAGACATTAGTCGCCCTGACACCCCTGTTGTTAAAACATCATACTATCGCGTTTTCTTATTTTCATTGTTAAAAATTTGTTTTAATTATATTATTACAATAATGAAGGACGATCCTTTTTTTATGAAATTCTTTGTAAATGAGGGACAATTTTCTCTAAATCGGAGAAACTAGATTTAAAATAAAATAAAAATTCTCAGGTCTAATTCTGTATGTCTGCGTGAATTTATCTTCCTACAGCGATAGTTCTTTATATAGAATAGCTGAGCTGTGGTGTGCATTGTGTAAATTATATGGATGAACCCAAAACCTTCTGTTTATCCTTCTCTCGTATTTCGCCTTCTACGGAAATACCAACGGGAGATTACAAAATCCTCTTCGCTTGAGACCTCATTATATACTGAGAAAATTATTAAGATTATATCGTACAAATAAAATCGTATCTTACTGGTGTGCATTCATGTAAGATATAGTCTACGATAAATATCGTATAAGATAAGTATGGTATCGCATAGGTGTGCACTGCACTCCGCCTAAAGGTTGAAACCAGCTTGACCCGACCAGGCTGATTATATCAAAAGAGCACTGAAAGCGATGGTTAAATATTACGGATACAAAGTTTTTGAGAAATTTAGTTCGGATTGTCGGTCGATCCTTTTGTTTTATTTCATTTTATTTTATAATTTATAGTTAATTTCAGATATTCTTTAGCTTGTAAAACTTAATACGGTAATTTAAATGACGTCATTTACGTGACGTAACAATTATCTTTTATACGTAGAAGAAAATAATTAGTTTTTTGAAATGTTCATCTGCTGCAATCCGTATGTGTTGTACGCGTGTATATTTTTCTAAATGTTTTTTATTACAAACAAACTGAATGTAGTTTTAAAAGGACGTAATATTAAAAGGTTGTTAAATTTTTTTGCCTTAGGACTTAAGTAATTATATAAACTTACATCTGAAATGATGTCGTTTCTGCCTCTAAAATGTCGTATCAAATGAAAATCTAATCTTGTATTTGATAAGTATTTTAATAAGTACATTTAAAAGTACTGCATGTATTTATTCAGTCGGTACAAATAAATTACGTTCATCTTTTCTTTTGGTTTGTAATAATGTGAAAATGGTACAGTTTGTTCCGCTGTAGCCTAATATGTTTGCATCTGCAAATACGTGTTTAAAAGAATATTAAATTGTTCGTTGGGTGTCTGAGGATTACAAAAAATAGTTGTGTTTCTTATTCACATCACACGGTCAGCCAATTATATAGCGGACGTCAAATAAGCTTGCCGGTTTCTGAAGTGCGCAGAAGGTTTATTTTAGTAATGGCGCGCTCGGTTGTCTCAGCGAGTGGTAGGTATGTACAACTTTTATTTCAAGCATTTTTCTCTACAGAGCTTAACTTAGCGTTAAAAAGTGATTTTCCGTATTATTAAGCCAAACTAAGATTGTTTTTCATTTTGCATCATTCATTTGTCACTGTCGCTCCCTTTGATTAACTACTGTGCTACCGGCTATGAAAGCTTCCGACGTAGCGACAGAGGGAGCCACCAATAGTTCCGAGAGGGGTGGTAGGCTTGTGGCGGCGTACCGACAGAGGCTTTTTTTTGCGCCCTGGAGACTCCAGGAGGAGTATAGGACATGTCGTCAGATATAACACCACAATGTATCACTACTATCAACAAAGAAATTCTTGTACGCTATAAAAAGTTTCACCGACCAAGTAATTTTTTAGATTTTTTTTAAAGGAATTCAAATCCTCACAACACTTTAAAGATTGGGGTAATTTATTCATGAATTTTCTCCCTGCATAAGTAGGTTTTTGTTCAAACAATACAATTTTGTGGAGTGATTAGCCACATAATAATCATTCCTGTTTCTCGTGTTATGATTGTGAACATTGAAATTCTGCATAAAATTATTTTGCCTAACATACATAATCACCTCAAAAATGTAGAGGGAGGGAACTGTAAGCAATTTAAGCTCCTTAAATAGTGGCCTGCATGAGGTTAGCTGGTTAGCTCCCACCATACACCTAATAGCTTTCTTTTAAATTTTAAAAACCCTATTCATATTACCCATGCTAGAATTACCCCATACTAAAATACCATAACGGATATGAGACAGAATGAGGCCATGATAAGCTGCCATTAGTAATTTTTTATCATTTAATCTGGCGATTTGTTTTAGTGCAAATACCCCAGATGATATTTTACTACAAACTTGATTGATGTAGAAGTGCCAAGACAAAGATCTATCTAAAGATACTCTTAGGGGAACTTCACTGTTTCTACATGCTCTAAACTATTATTATGAATAAATACATCCACTTCTCTACTTTCTTTAACGTTATGTTTATTTTTGAACTGCAAGTACTGACACTTTTTCCCATTAACTGTTAATAACATTTGATTCAAGAACTGCACTACAGACTCTATGTTAACATGTGTATTTACTTCAAGAGCATCTACCAGTAAACCCTATACCACAACGCTCTCGGCAACTATACAGGGTGATTCATGAAGTTCTCCCCCCACTTCTACAGCACATTGTACTAGTAAAAATAATGAAAAAATGTTATATAAACATAGGTCCGAAAACGCTTCGTTAGCGAGTTACAGCTAGCGAAAGATTTCGCCTGAATTCCTGGGCAAAGAGTAAAATAAAGCCATACTGAACTTTTGGAAAGGTTAATTAAGTAAGAAATGTCGTGGATTCTTATGTAATTTTACCTGATAAAGCTAATAAAATAGGTTTCAGAACTGTACCTGTAGTAGTTTTTGAGGGATTCACGGTTAAATGCAAAAAATTGGGGCACGAAACAATGTTTTTTTAAGTTTCATGTACAATAACTTTGTTAAATTGGTAATAAATACATAAAATCAACAAACATTAATTGTAGAGAATTTAATTCTGAGAAAATTGATATAATCAAAGTCTAAAATAAAACAGAAATAAGTATCAAAAAATCGATTTTATTCAGTATAATACATTACTAGTTTTAAGCAAAATTAATCAGGTTGGGCCAACCGTACGCACCTTTTTATAATAGATGTTCGAAAATGAGGCCATCATTATCAATACATTTTGCAGCACGTTTGTGTATTGCTTTTGTTGCGTTTCTTAATTTTTCAGGGCTTCCCTGTATCTGCACAGCCGAATCCATAATACGGGCAATTAATTCATCACGAGAATTCACTTTTGTCTTGTATACAATGTCTTTCATCCATCCCCAGATGCAATAATCCAATGGAGATAGATCTGGGGATCTTGGTGGCCAAGGGTGAGGCCCTCCACGACCAATCCAGTGTCCAGGAAATTGATGATTTAAATAAGCAGAAACGGCACGTGAAAAGTGGGGAGGTGCTCCGTCATGCTGGAAGTACAAATTTTGTCTGAGACGTAAAGGAACATTCTCTAACAGCTGCGGCAACTCTTCTTGAAGGAAATGCAAATACAACTCAGCATTTAGGCGTCCAGGTAATATGAAAGGTCCAATCAGCCGATTGTGCAAAAGGCCACACCAGACATTGACGCTAAATCGGTGTTGAAAGTTCTGTTCCACTACCTCATGTGGATTTTCTTCTGCCCATGAGTGTTCATTGTGCAAGTTATTGACACCATCCCGAGTGAATTGTGCCTCATCCGTAAACAAAATACGCTTGTAGAGTTGATTATTAATATTCAAAAAGTTGCAAAACTCCAAGCGAAGCGGACCATCCCCTGGCTGTAGATGTTGAACCTTTTGTTTATGAAACGGATAAAATTTGTTTCGATTTAGTGACCTCCACACCGTTGACTGCGAAACTCCTATCCGCCTAGAAATACGTCGTGTACTTACACCTGGACTGCGATGAACAGCATTAATAACAATATCATCATCAAGTTGGACAGCTCGTTCATAATTGGTTCTAGTACTTGGTAGTGATCCTGTTTCCCGAAGAGTACGAAAAGTTCCTGAAATTGTTTTGGTATCTGGAATCCTCCTATTAGGGTAACGTAGTTCATATTCTACTACAGCAGCTCTAGCATTACCATTACAGTAACCCAAAATAAAAACCATATCAGCGTATTCCTCTGATGTAAATAAGTAAGGCATTTTTTCGCTGAATAAACAATCGAATTATAACTCACAAAAAAATTGCATTTAATAACACGATTCACAGAACCCGATCTCCTGCTGTAGCTTGCAAAACACCACTAATACACAGTTCTAACGTAACAGTACAGAATACCATTGTTGATCAGCTGTTATTCGTGCGTTACCAACTTAGAAATTAATAAAACAAAAAACTGCATTTCGATTATTAGTAAACAATAATTGGAAAATGTTTGCTTCATTTATTTTCGAACATTTAATGTAAATTTTTATTTAAAAAAAAAATACAACGTAATAAAACATGATATTTTTATTTACAAACAAATTTATTTAACAGTTCATCTTGTTTTCTCAATTTATCTCATCATTAAGGAACAAACATTTTGTTTTTGTTTTATTTTAACTAAATACCGTACGGTATTTCTTTACAGATAGTAATGTATTATACTGAATAAAATCGATTTTTTGATACTTATTTCTGTTTTATTTTAGACTTTGATTATATCAATTTTCTCAGAATTAAATTCTCTACAATTAATGTTTGTTGATTTTATGTATTTATTACCAATTTAACAAAGTTATTGTACATGAAACTTAAAAAAACATTGTTTCGTGCCCCAATTTTTTGCATTTAACCGTGAATCCCTCAAAAACTACTACAGGTACAGTTCTGAAACCTATTTTATTAGCTTTATCAGGTAAAATTACATAAGAATCCACGACATTTCTTACTTAATTAACCTTTCCAAAAGTTCAGTATGGCTTTATTTTACTCTTTGCCCAGGAATTCAGGCGAAATCTTTCGCTAGCTGTAACTCGCTAACGAAGCGTTTTCGGACCTATGTTTATATAACATTTTTTCATTATTTTTACTAGTACAATGTGCTGTAGAAGTGGGGGGAGAACTTCATGAATCACCCTGTATAAAGAGCGCTACACTGAGCCAAGGGATTCAATTCTGATCCCGACAGCAGACAAGACGTCCACCATCGGCAAACGGCTACCGGACCCCAACGAAGGCTCATCGAGGGCCCCACAAGAGAGAAGATGACGCTTCCGCTCGCCGACCCAACATCGTATGCCGTCAACCGGAAGGTCATCGCCCGCTGCTGCGAGCGATGCCCACAGTGGTCCCTCGACCGAGCCTTACGCCCACCGGACCCATCGACGGACGCAGATGACGTTTCCGCTGGATGACGACACGCCGTGTCGCCCAGCTCCTCGACCGTCACGACGACTACGACCGACGCTTCCCATCAAGACGACCACCGCTTAAACGGCCCTTTTCACAGCCACCAACAATTAAAGGTTTTAACTCGCTACTTAATGTCGGAATCCGGTGACACTCATGATTAAAGTAAGGTTGTGTTTTTTGAGGTTAGTTTTTTTGTTTATTTCTAATGTTTTTTTACTAATTTTATGTTATATTGTTAATTATTTGCATTGGCAGGAGAAAGTCGTATGAGTGTTTCACACCAGATTTTTATTATGAAATGATGAAATGGTAAATTGTGTAAAATGTTTCTCTTTTGAACGGCAATATTTTATTTTATTTAGGATATTCTTGAATACAGATGAAGAAATGAAGTAGCGATTACAGATGCAATGTCATTTGTGTTGTCATGTTGTAAGGGTGTGCCCCCGACAGTGTTACATACGAATGTGTATCATTGGGGGGCTAATATGACAGCGAGGGGTCCTTGGTGGTTCTGGAAAGGGGTGTACCAATTTCAGTCGGATGTCAGTAACACTCTTGCTGCTGTTACGTGTCGCGCTCTCTCCAACCTCCGCCTTCCTCCGGGTCTCTATTCATTTAACCGGCTGCTGTACAAACCGCCCCGACTGACTGCATCTCCAACTCTACCTATATCACTTCATACCCCCCTCCCCCCACCCCCACCACACCCCCCAAACCCTTCCTTATCCTCTTCTAATTTAGTTTGATACCACTTCCGGGATTAATCTTATTCCAGACTTGTACAATATCTGCCCCAATTCTGTCTTCCATGTTTTATAAAACATCCCTTTGATCTGTCAAATTTTTACAATGCCTGAAATTTTGTTCGGCCCTATTTACAACAAACTGATTTTTCATTAAAAACCTGTCCATTTTCTGTTTTCATCGTGGACTTACACTAAAGTGAGCTAAATCACTTGGATATAAAAATCTGGTGTGAAACACTCACACGACTTTCTCTCGTCAATGCAAATAATGAACAATATTACCTACTGATCTAAAATGACGAGATGAACCTCAGTGGGGACTCAGTGTGGGAAATCCGCTGCTGCTAGACATACATCCTCACATTTCTAAAAACATACAACTGTGTACTTTATATATTTCATTTTATTTTTATTTTTTTTCATGACCACAAAGGATCACTTTAGTCTCTTTGGTTAGTTCTTTTTCTTCGGCAGTTTATTTCCTTTTCATTTCTTTCTTGCCAATACTTTTTCATTCTGTCGGATCTTGCTTTTCTCAATTCGTCTGAACAAACCTGTTCTTTTTGTTTAATTGTTCTTACTGATAAAATTTTGTTTTTGTCATTAATTGTTTCTTTGTAAACCGGTGTGCGATCTTTGACATCAGCAATTGTTAGATTTAATTCTGTTCTGTCTTTTTTGATTTCGTCAAGCCAAGGAATTTTAGCTCCTTCTGTTTTTGCACGCATAAATTTTTCTACAATTTTTCTTAATAATTGGTTTTCTGGAGTTCCGAGGATATGCGAAAAGAAAGAAAGTCTCTTTTTGCGCATTGCATCAGTGATTGGTTCTATTTCTTTATAAATTTGCTCTCTTGGTAAAAGTCTGTGCTGGTTGTCAACTATGTGTTTTTTGTTTATGCAGGTTCTAAGAATCCTTCTTTCTATTTTTCTGATTGTTTCTTTTATTCAGTTTCCATCAATACTGAAGAGGGAGGGTTTCACTGCCGTACATTGCTTGTGATCTTAGAACTGCTTTGTAGTGTTTTAGTTTTGTGTGAATGGAAAGACATTTTTTGTTGTAAGTGTTTTTAATTTTTTGCTTCTTTACAACACTTAATAACATTCTTTTTCGCCCTTTGAATTGTTTTAGCCTGCTTTCGAACGGTCCACATGATAAACTTACAATACATGGATAGATAACTAACTAATTTATAGACAACACTACAACACAATAATGAAAAGAAACGGAATGAGTTTTAACGAATTAAAATACTTTTATTTGTATAAATGTAGCCTAAAACGTAAAAACAGAATAGCCAAATCGAAACAATATTTCCTGTACCACTTACTGGTCGCGTAATAAAATAAGGACTGTTTCTTCCAATGAACTACCAGTGTCAGTATGTTTGTTAGGATTGTAATAGAGAAATTGGGCATGCGCAGTAGTAGATTGTTCCCCTCAAAGTTCATTTCGTGACTAACCATCAGTAACATTAGAAATAAACAAAAACATAACCTAATTTTAATCATGAGTGAATGATGCAAAATGAAAACCAACCTTAGTTTGGGTTAATAATACACGGAAAATTACTCTTCATACTAAACTAGGCTCTGTTGAGAAAAATGTTTAAAATAAAAGTTGTAGATATTTTAATTTGTTATAAGTTGGATTATACACTGTTGTCGTTAAATGCATACCGAAGCCGAAATCCTTAAAAAACCATTTTTTACAGATTTTTATGAAAAGAAAAAAAAAAACAGAAAATCACTAGTTACCGCTAAACTAAGCGTTATACAAAAAAATATTTGAAATAAATGTTGTACATTTTTTAATTGTCTACAAAAAGATTTATTAAGGCCATGATCTTTAAAAAACCAATTTTTCTACGAGAGCCAAACCTTAAAAATTTCAGCAGCGCCTACCTTATCTTGCAGAGCATAAAAAATGTAGTAATGAGGCGATTTTTAAAAACATCTTAGGAGTAATTTTTGAGAAAATCGTAAAAAAGTTAAAAATTACGCGAATAAACTACAACTGCTGGTAAAACGATTTTGATAGAAATATTCGAGTCGGGTCCTCTAGTGGTATCTAACTTAAGTTTTAAGTTTCTAGTTCGTACAATGTTCCGTTCTTGAAATATTTTGTTCCCGCGCGCGCACGCACACACACACACACACACACACACACACACACACACACACACACACACACACGTTTTGTTGGGTTCAAAGCGTCTGAAACGTGTAGATCCGGTGAAAACTCGTTTTTTTAAAAATCGATATGAAAACAATACTTTCCTTCGTATATATCTATTCATTTAGGCAAGAGAAAGTAAAAATTCAATATACGTGTAAAAAAACTACAATATACGATTTTAGCAATGATACGGTTTGAAGCAATGATACGGTTTGTTCAAAAAATAACGGGAATTTTCGTTTTTTGAAAAAAATATTTATTTATTCATCAACATTAATATTGTCGCCTTCAAAGTAGTCCCCTTCGCAAGCAATACACTTGTGCCAACGCTTTTTCCAATCCTCGAAACACTTCTGAAACTCGATCTTTGTGATAGCTTTTAGCTCTTTCACCGATTCGCTTTTAATGTCATCTATGCTTGTAAAACGACGGCCTTTTAATGTTTTCTTTATTTTTGGAAATAGAAAAAAGTCACATGGAGCCATGTCTGGCGAATGAGGCTGGGGCATCGTTACAGTTTTGTTTTTGGCCAAAAATTCACGAACAAGCAATGAAGTGTGAGCAGGTGCATTATCGTGGTGCAAAAGCCATGAATTGTTTGCCACAAATCCGGGCGTTTTTTTCGGATTGCTTCACGCAAACGGCGTTGAACTTGTAGGTAGTACTCCTTATTGATTGTTTGACCTTGTGGCAAGAATTCATGATGCACTATGCCATTAAAATCGAAGAACACAGTGAGCATAACCTTCACATTCGACCGCACTTGTCGAACCTTTTTCGGTCTTGGCGATCCAGAATGCCTCCACTGGGACGATTGAGCCTTAGTTTCGACATCGTATCCGTAAACCCATGTTTCGTCACCTGTTATAACACGTTTGAGTAGATCCGCATCGTTGTCGACTTCATTTAGTGACTCCTGAGCAACTTCCATTCGCCGCTGTTTTTGTTCGAAATTCAACAATTTTGGAACAAATTTTGCTGCCACACGTTTCATACCCAAAACATCCGAAAAAATTTCATGGCATGAGCCAATCGATATGCCAACATCATCACTGACTTCTCTGATTGTGATTGGGCGATCGTTCATAACCATTTCTTTCACTTTTTCACGTTTTCATCGGTTGTTGATATGCTTGGACGTCCGGGTTGTTCGTCATCTTCAACGTTTTCGCGGCCATCTTGGAAACGCTTATACCACTCGTACATCCTTTTTTTTACTCATAGACTCACCATATGCCTTTGTTAACATTTCACACACTTTATTACATTTATTTCATTTTTCACGCAAAATTAATACAAATTCTTTGATCCATTTTTTTAACAAACAAAAATAGCCGTGCTCGAAAAACACATCTAACCGTAGCGGCTTCCACTTAAGAACTAAGCAATGAATATTGTTGAAAATTTTATCGTACGTCAGGGGCATGTGTACCAACATAATAAAAAAATAAATTTACAATCGGACTATCCAAACCCGCGAAATTTGAAAATTCCCGTTACTTTTTGAACACACCTCGTACATATATACATGCATTCCACACACACACACAGTAGACTACTTAGTAGTGTGTTTTACACTTGTATCTCTTCTGTTCTTGAATAGTGCAGTCATACGAGTATAATAGTTTAGGCCTACAGCATACTATGTTGTTGTTTAGGCGGTCATCATCAGCCTGGTAGGCTGGTTTGAACGTGTAGAGGTTTTACTAAGTAAAGGAAGGAGTGAGGTGGTTTACAATTGCCACAACTCACTGAGTGGGAAAGTACGCTTATCAGCATGCCGGGCCTTCTGAAAAGCACATATTTTCCACTCTGCAAATGACACCTTCACTTCATTCACCTCACCACAGGGTCCAACTGTATAATGAAATTCATTACTTTCAGAGGAGGAGATAACTGTGATTAGTGTCACAGTACACCTCTACCTCTTCTCTTATTAAATGATTCACTCATTTAATTGGGTGACCATGTGATGATAAGAAACACAACTAGTATTAATTTTAGCCCTCCAACAAACAGATTGAGTGTAAATAATTTGACACTCCACCTGTCTGTTATGGACTATATTATACCATACTATATACTATACTATATACTGTACTAAAATTTAATTACTATACTGGTAATTACTATTAAGTGTAATAATAGTAATAGCATACTTGTATAATAGAGTGACCATGATGTGATAAGAAACACTACTACTTTTTGTATAGCCGTGGAACCACGTTATTATAAACGGGGTGAATGTATTTTATTTTATTTTTTTTATAAAAACGTTACTGATTCCAGATGGATTATACAATAATTTTTATCAATGGATAAGGTAAAATATGAAAGCTCAAGGGTACCATGAAATTAGTAAATTGGAAAAAGGGTTGATGATCGTGTTATACGTATTAACCTACCCTTGATCATCAATACATCATAAGTAACTGTCAGTCATTATTTTTCTATCGCTCTTTCAAAATCCCCTTCCCCAACCCCAACCCCGCAGTCCCTTAACTACTCGATTCGTTTAAAAAATGGCACTTTGTTTTTGGTAGTTATAAATTATTACTGCTGCTTTCGGATCATATAAATATTCATTGTGTTACCACTTTTTTCTCTCTCTCTATTTGAGTCGATTGCATTCAATTTCATTATTATTGTTACTTAATACAGTAGCCTACAACCTCGTTTACCCGGACTAACTGAGACCGAAGACCTTCCGCAAAATCAGAAATCCGGTTAATAAGCAAAAAATAAAATTTTTAAATAAGCTGACTTGTTTATTACCATAAAAAATCTGGTGTGAAACACTCACACAACTTTCTCTTGCCAATGCAAATAATTAAAAATAAACCTAACATTAGTAATAAAACATTAGAAATAACAAAAAACTAACCTCAAAAAACATTAGTGAAATACACAAAATTAAAATCGACCTCAGTTTGGCTTAAAAATACGGAAAATCACTTTTTCATGCTAAACTAGGCTCTGTAGAGAAAAAAGTTCTAAATAAAAGTTGCAGATCTTTTAATTTTCTATCATTTTGATTATATACCCTTTTATTTTCGTGAGAAAAAAACTGAAAATTGCTAATTACTGCTAAACTAAGCGTTATACAAAAAAATGTTTGAAATAAAAGTTGTAGGATTTTAAATTCTCTACAACTTTTATTATATAAATTTTTGCTCTAAATTGCGTATTAAAGCCGTAATCTTAAAATAACTATGTTTTTACGTAAAAACAGCCTCACCCAGAATTTCAGCAAACATGACGCCTACCCCATCTTGTAGAGAATAAAAATTGAGTAAACCAGGCGATTTTTAAAAAAAATCGTAGGACCAGTTTTTGAGAAAATCGCAAAAAAGTGAAAAATTATCCGAATAAACTACTACTTCCGGTTGACCGATTTTGATGAAAATGTTCGTGTCGGGTCCGGTAAGGGTATGTAACTTAAGTTTCAAGTTCGTACGATGTTCCGTTCTTGAGATATTTTGTATACACACACACACACACACACACACACACACACACACACACACACACACACAGACCAATCGCTAAAAACATGTTTTTTGGGTTCAGGGGGTTTGAAAACGTATAGATCCGGTGAAAACTCGGTTTCGAAAAATCGACATGAAAACAATACTTTCCTTCCTATATATTCATATAGGCAAAAGAAAGTAAAAAGTGTCTACAAATGTGATCCGGATTATCACGAATCGGGACCCAGTTGCGCTAACCACTTCGCCAACCGGCCGGCCTATTAAAAAATAAATGTATAAGAAACTCTATTGCGGTAGTCAATTATGGGCAATCATTCATCATGGCAATAGGACGGTTTAAACTGTATTCAAACACTGTAAAGAAACACTGTGTGTTTCTTTACGCAGAAAAATTGGTGTGTAACACTCATACGACTTTATTTTGCCAACGTAATAAACGTCATATTTTTTAATTCCAAATGTACGGAATTTTCATTCCGTACGTACATTACAATCTGTTCAATTGAGAACAATAAGCAACCCGATGACCCAATGAGATGAGGCTGATGTGTGTGACGTGTAAATGAGACTGTGTACTCTTCTACAGACACACTCACTGAGTATGGTTAATTGAACCCCAACCATCAAACTACACCCACAACCACTGTCCACTATTCAAATCCGTATAAAAGTAAATAGAGATCAATCGCTATAAACATGTTTTTTGGGTTCAGGAGGCCTGAAAATGTGTATATTCAGTGAAAACTCCATTTCCAAAAAAGACTCCATGGAAACAATACTTTCCTTTTGTAGTACATTGTACATTCATATAGGGCAAGAGAAAGTAAAATATTATTTAACTTGTTTCAAAATTTAGTAAAAATATAATCTATAGGGTGATTAAAAAAGAGCGCCGGTTTTGATATATCAAATTTAGAGATTTATTTTATTGAAAAACTGAAAATAAATACATCAACAAGTTCATCTTACCTTCCGATTTCATGTAAGAAAAATGATGTCATGCATGTGTCCTCCTCTACTGCGCTGGCACGCATCAACTCTGTCCATGAAATTGGATATTACTGCACGACAAGTTTCGACTTCCATTTGCCCGATAACCCGTCGAATATCCTCCTTCAAGTCATTGATGTTTCGGGGTTTATTGGCATACACCAATGACTTCAGATGACCCCAAAGATGAAAGTCACAAGGCGTCAAGTCACACGACCTTGGTGGCCATTGATGGTCGGAATTACGAGAAATGATGCGATCCTGAAACCATTCACGGAGCAACAACATTGTTTCTCGTGCAGCGTGAGAGGTGGCACCATCCTGCTGAAACCACAACTCGTCAATGGCCATTCCATCCAAATGACGCCACAAAAACTCCCTAATCATCGTACGGTATCGGTCTCCATTTACTGTCACGGCTTGTCCTTCTTGATTTTCAAAAAAGTAAGGGCCGATGACACCGCCCGACCAAAAGCCGCACCAAACTGTCACTCGCTGTGCATACATTTCCCTTTCATTAACCACGCGAGGGTTTTCTAAACCCCACATACGGCAGTTCTGTTTATTAACAAAACCGTTTAAGTGGAAGTGCGCCTCATCACTGAAAATGATTTTGTTTGCGAAGGTGTCATCATCCTGCCGTTTTCTCAATACCCAGTCAACAAACTGTCGTCTCTTCTGGTGGTCTGCCACTTTCAAATGTTGCGTCAACTGAATTTTATACGGGTGATATTGGAGATCGTATAGAAGAATTCTCCGTACAGAAGAACATCGTAAACCCAATTGTTGAGAACGGCGACGTATTGATTTTGCTGGGCTAACAGCCACACTGTCACGAACCAACGCAACGTTCTGCTCAGTTCGGCCAGAACGACGACGTCCAGAACTTTTAAGGTCGACTGTTGAACCCGTCTCAAAAAACTTTTTCATGAGCCTGCGAACTGTTGATTCATTCGGTGCTTCATTACGTCCTAGAGTACCGCGAGGTCGCCTGACAGTAGCCGCATAACTCTCTCCACTCTGGTAAAATGTTTTGACGATTAACACTCGTTGTACAATAGTAAACTTCTCCATGGTTAGACACAGACTGCGAGAGTACTACACTGCGAACAAGAGAAACTAAAACTGAATCGTCAATCGGAATGTTCTCCGAAATAGAAATGAGGTCTAACAATGTTGCCAACCGATAAACAAAAATTTACCAGCCGTTTAAAAACCGGCGCTCTTTTTGAATCACCCGTTATTACCACATTCTTCAAAAAATTTTGACATGAAATTAATTTCAAGTCGACTAAACAAGTTGGAAACAAATTGAAGAGTATTAAACGGCCGGACGGGTAGGCGTATAATAAATTTAAAGAGAAAAGACACGGTATAAAGTTTTGCTAACATCTATATTTTATAAGATAGATTCTCGTTCGTTTGAACATGAAAATATTATTAGAATCATTTGAAAAAGTTTTTTTATTCGTAGAAGGAAGAAAAGGGCGAATCGCTGGCTATTGTAAGAGAAACGTGGAGTAAATTGTATAGCTTGGATGACATAAAAAAAAGAAGAATGACGAAGAAAACTAAACTGAATTCAAAATTGGAAAAGAATCGAAGAAAATAAAGTACTACGTAGTGCCCAGGAACGATGAAAAAGAATAGAACTACTGGATGTCGCATTAGAGCATATAGTCACAAACACATACATACACATCCACTGGAGATAGATTTTTAACGGTGTGACGACACAACACGATTTAAGTTAACCTAACCAATCAAACTCTCCCTCCTTGACTCGGATAACTACTCTCGATTTACCCCCCCCCCCCACCAACATTGTCTATAGTCCAGCCTCTCTTAGTTTGCTCCTAATGTAAACACATAATGACGTCACTGAGCATGCGCATTATATCAAAATGTGTACACGCTGATTAAAAATTAACAACAAAATACTTTTGAAAGTATTTAGTTGTTACTTTTAAATCAGAATGTACACATTTTGATATAATGCGGATGCTCAGTGACGTCATTATTTGTTTACATTAGGAGCAAACTAAGAGAGGCTGGACTGTAGTCTATGTACGAGTATTTCATCTTATTATAATCGTTCACGTCGGATTAACCCAGAAAACTAATAGAAAATCACGAACATATTATGAGTTAAGCATACACTGTAGCCCTATGATGGTTTTCACTGGAAATTTGCATTTTCGGTTTTTTATGTTTTCAATGGTTTAGACCTAGATCTGATTAAAAAGTAACAACAAAATACTTTTAAAAGTATTTTTCTAAATGAAATTGTTAGGCCTACATCATATTATCATGATTGATGTTTTAAGTACTTTAAGTAGTTATAATTTAAAAAATAGTTAACTTAATAGGAATACGACATCTGTAAAGTTGGAGACTCTAGCGTGCACCCTGTAGTAGGTGGCTTTTGTTTGTTGACACCACTAGGAGCAAACTAACAACGGCTCAACTTTACAATTTTCCCTTTTGTCTGCTGCTACTCCTATCATGGTTTCCTGAAAATCCTTTAAATCTTTTATACTTTAAAGGAATTGTAGAAAATGTGACAGGTTTTATTTGTAAAAGTGTAACGAATCGTTTGATGCTCCGCTCCGTATGATTCTGCTGTACGGTCATATTTTTCCGAATGACTCAATCGATTGAATTGGAAATGTAAACTTAAATTTCATCGGTTAAAACAGGGAAAAAAATTCGTAGAACTCTGAACTATCCGTATAATCTATATATTTAAAACGCACAATCGCTTCCAATGTATTTTAAATGGAAATCATATTAGGCCTACCTCCTAAATACAGAGTTTACAGAGTTCTACCGAACGGATTTTTATAATTTTAACACGGTTTTAAAGAGTATTATTTCCTGATTTTTAAGAAATCTACTCTTCACCAAATCTACACGATTTCAGACCCCCTGAACCCACACAAACATGTTTTTAGCAATTGGTCTGTGTGTGTGTGTGTGTGTGTGTGTGTGTGTGTGTGTGTGTGTGTGTGTGTGTGTGTGTGTGTGAACAGAATATCTCAAGAACGGAACATCGTACGAACTACAAACTTAAAACTTAAGTTACATACCACTACCGGACCCGACACGAACATTTTCATCAAAATCGGTCAACCGGAAGTAGTAGTTTATTCGTGTAATTTTTCACTTTTTTGCGATATTTCCAAAAACTGGTTCTACGATTTTTTTAAAAATCTCCTAGTTTACTAAATGTTTTATGCTCTATAAGATAGGGTAGGCGCCATGTTTGCTGAAATTTTGGTGAGGCTGTTTTTCCGTAAAAAAATTGTTTGTTTTTTAAGATTACGGGTTTAATATGCATTTTAGCGCAGATATCTATAAACTAAAAGTTGTAGTCTAGAGAATTTAAAATCCTACATTTTTTAAATCAAACCTTTTTTTTGTAGGCCCTATAACGCATAGTTTAGCGGTAATTAGCAATTTTCTCTTTTTTCCCACAAAAACGTGTGAAAATGGATTTTTTTAAGATTTCGACCTTAGTAGGCCTATGCATTTTACGACAAAAGTGTATATAATAAAATTTATAAGAAAATAAAACTTCTACTGAGCCTAGTTTAGCGTGAAAGAGTGATTTTCCGTATTTTTAAGCCAAACTGAGGTCGATTTTCATTTTGCGTCTTTCACTCATGATTAAAATAAGGTTATGTTTTTTGAGGTGTAAGTTTTTGTTTATTTCTAATGTTTTTTTACAATTGTTATGTTATATTGGTCATTATTTGCATTGACAAGAGAAAGTCGTGTGAGTGTTTCTTTCACACCAGATTTTTAAATTAGTGGATATGCTGCCTGATTCAGTTGGGCGGGCGTTGCGTTGGGTGAGTATAAAAAGTAATAAATGAGGTTAGGCCACAAATAGACTAATAATATCATCATGCGTTACATTTTCTACTCGCAAGGTTATTCGGATTAAATTTCTTCCATCATATCATCATACCTCGGACGGTTCATTTTCATTTATAAATAACATGAAACGAAACACGGTGACAAATTGCTGTGTCCAATAAAAACGCTTTACACGTGTTTCCTGCAAATTTCATGTCCTGTAAAACATTGTTCATCCGGGCCTAGTTGATCCGGATTCCATATAATTCGGATCAGATTTGTAGACTTTTTACTTTCGCTTGCCTATATGAATATATAGGAAGGAAAGTATTGTTTTCATGTCGATTTTAATAAATCGAGTTTTCACCGGATCTACACGTTTTCAGACCCACTCAACCCAAAAAAAAAAGAAGTTTTTAGTGATTAGTCTGTGTGTGTGTGTGTGTGTGTGTGTGTGTGTGTGTGCGCGCGCGCGTGTGTGTGTGGGTGTGTGAACAGAATATCTCAAGAACGGAACATTGTACGAACTTGAAACTTAAGTTAGATACCACTAGAGGACCCGACAAGAACATTTTCATCAAAATCGGTCAACGGGAAGTAGTAATTAGTTTATTCGTGTAATTTTTCACTTTTTTGCGATTTTCTCAAAAATCGGTTCTACGATTTTTTTTAAAAATCGCTGGTTTATACGTTAAATTTGTTATGCTCTACAAGAAGATAGGGAGGGTAGGGTAGGGTAGGGTAGGGCAGGCAGAGCCATGTTTACTGAAATTCTTGGTGAGGTTGTTTCCATGTGAAAATTTTTTTTTATTCAGATTGCGGCTTTAATGTGAATTTTAGCGCCAAAATTGGTATAATAAAATTTGTAGACAATTTACAATCCTACAACTTTTGTCTCAAACATTATTTAATATAACGCTTAGTTTAGCGATAATTAGCGATTTTCGGTTTTCATCTCACGAAAAGTGTGAAAATCGATTTTTTAAAGATTTTGGCTTCAGTATGCATTTTACGACACAAGTGTATCTTATAAAATTTATGGAAAATTAAAAGATCTACAACTTTTATCTAAAGCATTTTTCTCTACACAGCCTAGTTTAGCGTGAAAGGATGATTTTCCACATTTTTAAGCCAAACTGAGGTTGATTTTCATTTTGCGTCTTTCACTCATAATTAAAATAAGGTTATGTTTTTTGAGGTTAGTTTTTTGTTTATTTCTAATGTTTTATTACTATTGTTGGGATATATTGGTCATTATTCGCATTGGCAAGAGAAAGTTGTGTGAGTGTTGTTTCACACCAGATTTTATTATTTTACGAAAATTGCCATATTTAGGTTGGGATACAAAAACCCCGATTTTTTACTACCGCAAAGAATTTCATGCGTTTAGGGGCGTATAACTGGATAATTATTTGACCGACAAGTTTGATTTTAACACAACATAGCCAATTATATTCTTAGAACGTGTACGATATTTCAAATTCGTACGTTTTTTACTTTCTCTTGCCTATATGAATATATAGGAAGGAAAGTATTGTTCTCATGTCGATTTTAAGAAATCGAGTTTTCACCGGATCTATACGTTTTCAGACCCCCTGAACCCAAAAAACATGTTTTTAGTGATTGGTCTGTGTGTGTGTGTGTGTGTGTGTGTGTGTGTGTGAACAGAATATCTCAAGAAAGGAACATCATACAAACTTGAAACTTAAATCTTAAGTTACATACCACTACCGGACCCGACACGAACATTTTCATTAAAATCGGTCAACCGGAAGTAGTAGTTTATTCGTATAATTTTTCACTTTTTTGCGATTTTCTCAAAAACTGGTCCTACGATTTTTTTAAAAATCGCCTGGATTACTCATTTCTTTATGCTCTACAACATAGGGTAGGCGCCATGTTTTCTGAAATTCTTGGTGAGGGTGTTTTCACGTAAAGAAATAGTTTTTTTAAGATTACGGCTTTATTATAAATTTTAGCGCAAAACTTATATAAAAAAAATGTAGTGAATTTGAAAACCTACAACTTTTACTTCAAACATTTTTTTGTATAACGCTTAACTTAGCAGTAATTAGCGATTTTCTGTTTTTTTCTCACGAAAACGTGTGAAAAATATTTTGTTAAGATTTCGGCCTTAGTATGCATTTTACGACAAAAGTGTATACAATTAATTTTATAGAAAATAAAAAGATCTACAACCTTTATTTATAGCATTTTTCTCTACAGAGCCTAGTTTAGCGTGAAAGAGTGATTTTCCGTATTTTTAAGCCAAACTGAGTTCGATTTTCATTTTGCGTCTTTCACTCATGATTTAAATAAGGTTATGTTTATTGAGGTTAGTTTTTTGTTTATTTTTAATGTTTTATTACGAATGTTAGGTTTATTGTTAACTCTTTGCATTGGCAGGAGAAAGTTCTGTGAGTGTCACACCAGATTTTTAAAATTATTTAAATTCCACCACAACATTAGCCAATCAATACTTCATGTTATTAATACATGTGTACTAATTGTTTGACGCTGAAGTAAAACGCTTGTGCCCAACGATTGAGCGGTTAGCGAGATAGCAAGGCTTTGGAATATTGTTAACAAAAATCAAATTTAAGTAATGTACGAATTTGAAATTTCCGTATACGCTGTAACAATATAAATGCCTATGTTGTGTTAAAGTTTCAAATATGTTAATTAAATAATTCTCGAGTTATATATATATGCCTCTAAACGCATGAACGTTATAGCGGTAGTAGAAAAAACCGGGTGTTTTGTTTTCCAATCTCGATTTGGCAATTTTATAACGACTTTAAAAATACAGGACTATTATAGGTCAACGCAGAATAAAATAAGTTACAGTTGAGCCGTTGTTAGTTTGCTCCTCCTCCTCCTTCTGTCAACAAACCAAAGCCACCTACTACAGGGTGCACGCTACACTCCACCACTTTACGGATGTCGTATTCCTATTAAGTTAACTATTTTTTTAAATTATAAGTACTTGAAGTACTAAAAACATCAGTCATGATATGATTTAGGCCTAACAATTTCATTTATAAAAATACTTTCAAAAGTAGCCTATTTATATTCAATTACTTTTGAAAGCATTTTGTTGTTAGTTTTTAATCAGCGTGTACATATTTTTATATAATGCGCATGCTCAGTGACGTCATTATTTGTTTACATTAGGAGCAAACTAAGAGAGGCTGGACTGTATATGTTGATGTAAAGTATGTTTAAATCCGTCTCATTGTTTTGGAGATGTTTTGGGTTCAAACTCGGGTGTCTAGCCTATTATAATTGAGAAACGTAAAATGATGTCTTTTATACTAATTGTAGTTCTTCTGTTGTTAAATATTTGTCGTACAATATTAACTGACCAGTGATATCAGAAGTAGAATTGCTCAAGCTAGAAAATTGCCTTTGAAATGAAAAACAGCTTACTGAAGATTGATTTACAGATTAGGAAAAATTTTTTAAAACATTATGTTTGGATTGTAGCATTATACGGGAGTGTAACGTGGGTGATAAGGGCTGTAGAAAAAAAGAGGATAGAAGCTTTTGAAATGTGGTGTTATAGGAAAATGTTAAAGATTAGGTGGGTGGACAAAATAAGTAATTTAGAGGTTGTTAGGCGATTGGATGAAAAAAGAAGTAGCCTATATGGAAGCATCTTACCAAAAGAAGGGATAGGCTAGTGGGGCATATCTTAAGACATCTATCAATAATGGAGGGTAATATTGAGGGAGTAAATTGTAGGGGGAGGCAAAGATTAGAATATATAAAGCAAATTACAAAAGATGTAGGGTGTTACAGGTATGTAGATATGAAACGACTTGAGCAAGATAGAACAGGGTGGAGAACTGCATCAAACCAGTCGTGAGACTGATGGGAAAAAAATTAGCTGACCATGTGATAAACAGAATGATTTTTTGTAGCTTTGGAACAAACATATCGAGTGCAAATAATTTAATAAGTTCACTTACCTGTTATGGGAAAAAAGTAAACTATAAAATTATTAAAATGCAGCAGATCATTTAATAGTTTATCAAATTCATGCGTTCCGGAAAAATGCTATAAACATATTTCTGTGATAACATTTTGTCACGAGTTTTAAAAAATTAAATATATTTCAATGTTTTCCTTAGATTTGTATTTTTGTAGGAAGTTATTTATTTTGTTGAGGAATTTATTGTAGCGTGCACTTCAAGAGTAACTTCTATTTGTTTAACCTAACAGGTGCACACTGAACACGCATGTCTGAGTTAACGTGTAAACTAAAAATTTGTTTAACGAGTAAAAATATTATTTTTCAAAATATATGTTTTCTTTCATATTTATATGTTTATAAAATCTGTAAACATTTTTATAAAGACATTTCTGAAGTAATATTTCTTTAAAGAGTTTTAAAAAAGTCTTGCTAACGACTTGTTAAAAATATTTGTACAGTGTAGGCCTAGCTACTGCCTAGCTACTTAAATTATGGCCACTCTAATCATATTTTTAGTTTACACAGCTGAAATATTAAATTTGTTATTCAAGTAATTTTATGCCTTTTGAACAATCAAGTTTCTTTAAAAAGTTAAAAGTACTTGATTATGGTTTTATAACTTTGTCAACTTTGCGGCACTTTGTAACCTACATTTCCAAGTTCTTGTCATTCTAGAAGCTACATTAAGAAGACATATTTTCATTTTTACTTTCTCTTTCCCTATAAGAATATAGCATTGCAAAGGAAAATATTGTGACAATTATTGCTAAGGTCCGTTTCGGGATCTAGGTAAATTAAATAGTTAATACACTAAAGTTTACAATTACAAGTATTTATTACAACTAAAAGATTTACAAAATAAATAATAAACTAATTATAATGAAGTAATACAATAAATGACTTAATAATTTACTACTTAGTACTACTTACAAACAATTATACACAATGCACATACACAATAAGATAGATTAACAATAGTTGACTGATACAATGCCCGGATACGTTGACCTTTTCTAACGTAGCCTACCAATAGCACACGCAATAAACACTCCCTTGTCAAAGATCAAACGAATACAAACTCTCCGACCGCACTTGGGGCTCTCTTTATATAGGTGGTTCAAAGAGAGATTTCTCGAAAGACAGAGAGATTCGATGCAATAATAAAATACAAAAATCTTTTTCATGGCTCTGGAAAAATCTTAACTAAAAAAAAATAAAAGTAGTAGATCTCTTAATTTCCTATAAATTTGATTATATACATTTTGTCGTAAAATGCATACTAGCCTAAGCCTGTTATTTAAAAAAATCCATTTTCTTGCAAATTTTCATAAAAAATACATAAAATCGCTAATTGCCGCAGAACTAAGCGTTATACAAAAACGTTAAAAATAAAAGTTATAGGATTTCAAATTTTCTACAACTATAAAAAACATTGAATTCAAATACCTTGGAGTAACCATCTCAAATAAAAATTCTGATGTTGTGGAGATACAAAACAGGGTAACCTCAGCAAACAAATGTATGTATGCCTGCAACAAATTACTATCTTCAAAGTCCCTGTCCCACAAAACAAAGATTAGACTATATAAAACAATCATATGTCCAGTTCTATTATATGGCTCTGAAACGTGGAGAATGACTAAGAAGGAAGAAATAAGCTGATAGTGTTTGAAAATAAAGTCCTGCGCAAGGTATATGGGCCCACATATGAACAAGGAGAATGGAGAAGAAAACACAACAAGGAAATTAGGGACCTCTACAGTAACCCAGACATTGTAAGCGAAATAAAATGTAGGAGAATGCGATGGGCTGGGCACGTGCTAAGAAGAGGAGAAGAGTCCAACCTGAAGAAAATATTAGACCCCAACCCCACAGGAAGGCGCCCCCGGGGAAGACCTAGACAAAGATGGTGGAGGCAGGTTAAGACCGACATGGAAAGACTTGGAGCTACAGAAAGAGATGCTGAAGATCGAGCGACATGGAGGCTTGTTGTTGGTGCGGCTAAATATCAACTCCGATATAGATGGCCATGGCAGTAAGTAAGTAAGAAAAAACATAGTCAATGAGACGATTTAAAAAAAAACCGTAAGACCATTTTTGAGAAAAACGCAAAAAAGTGAAAAATTACACGTATAAACTAGTACTTCCGGTTGACCGATTTTGATGAAAATGTTCGTGTCGGGGTCCGGTAAGGGTATGTAACATAAGTTTAAAGTTCGTACGATGTTCTGTTCTCGCGCACACACACACATACAGACCAATCGCTAAAAACATATTTTTTTGGGTTCAGAGGGTCTGAAAACGTGTAGATCCGGTGAAGAGTGGATTTGTTAAAATCGGCATGAAAACAATACTTTCTTTCCTATAGTCTATATTCGTATAGGCAACCGAAAGTAAAAATCTGTCTGATAGCAGTAGACCTGTTAAGATACACAAAGTAAGGTGAAAAAATATTATAACTTATATCCACTGAGTAAGTGGCAGCAATAATTGTAAATTAGTCACTTGTCATTTTACTTTTAGTATTGCCTTTTGAGGTTCACACCTAAAAGAACAATATCAAATGGGCAGCGATTTTCCGAACACTGTATAAAATAGTAGAGAATGAAACTACGATGTAGGTAAATATTTTCAATCAAATGTAAAATTTCAGAGTGAATTTAATACTTGTGTATCATGATTTGTTTTAAACGTACGACGGTATACCCTAGTATAATGTAGGCCTAAATATTTACGAGCGGCGGCTAAAATTAGGGCACACTGCATTGCACCAGCTGAATGCAATGCAATTTATTGCATCAATACGATCATATTTCCATAGACCAGAGTACAGGTCATTTGTTCTAGCTAGAAGCTTTCCCTCCAACGCTGTGTGCCGCTGAGCTGTTCTGTTCAGTGGTGGGGGAAGCACCTCCTAGTTGTAACAGTAGTATACGGTTAGAAAGAGAGGGAATGATCATTAAGTGAGAAGGAGACAACACTTGCCCCTTTGTAACTATTCCTACTCTACCTACTCGCCCTCCCCTTACAAGCTTCTTCCTAAAACAAACGTACTATACACCGCCTTCATAATATTGTATTTAAGTTCAATTGTTGTAATAGATGTGTGGAGAAGGGCATAGATGTGTATGGTAGGCATCTGTCCATTTGCTCTTACCCGAATCTAGTTTATGCACAACCAATAAATATGATATCTTTTGGCTATTGTCTAACTGTAGCATAATTATGTTACATACTACTCCATTATGCAACTGGACGTGGTTTCACAAATTAATGTTCTACATATTAAATAAGTAGTTACAATCTTTGCTTTTTATTTTCTCTTGCCAGCTATATGAATATACGGGAAGGAAATTATTGTTTTCAAGTCGATCACAACAAATACACTCTTCACCCGAATATATACGTTTTCTTCAGACCCTATGAACCCAAAAAACATGGTTTTAGCGATTGGTCTATGTGTGCGTGCTTGTGTGTGTGTGTGAGAGAGAGAGAGAGAGATAACAGAATATCTCAAGAAGGGAACATCGTACGGACTTGAAATTTGAAACTTAAGTAACACACCACTACCGGACCCGACACGAACATTTTCATTAAAATCGGTCAACCGGAAGTAGTAGTTTATTCGTGTAATTTTTAACTTTTTTTCTCAAAGTCGGGTGTTAAGATTTTTTTTAAAATCGCCTGGTTTACTAATTTTTTTATGCTCTACAAGATAGGGTAGGCGCCATGTTTGCTGAAATTCTCTTGGTGAGGCTATTTTCACGTAAAAAAACAATTGTATTTTTAAAATTGCGGCTTTAATATGCACTTTAGCGCAAAAATGTATATGGTAAAAGTTGTAGAGATTTTAAAATCTCTACAACTTTTATTTCAAACATTTTTTTGTATAACGCTTAGTTTAGCGGTACTTAGCGATTTTCTGTTTTTTTTCTCACGAAAAAGTGTGAAAAATTGATTTTTTTCAGATTTCAGCCTTAGCATGAATTTTACGACAAAATTGTAGGGTCTATATAATAAAATTTTAAGAAAATTAAAAGGTCTACAACTCTTATTTAAAGAATTTTTCTGTACAGACCCTAGTTTAGCGTGAAAGAGCGATTTCCGTATTGTTAAGCCAAACTTAGGTCGATTTTCATTTAGCGTCTTTCACTCATGATTAAAATAAGGTTATGTTTTTTGAGGTTAGTTGTGTTGTTTATTTCTAATGTTTTATTACTAATGTTAGGTTTATTATTAATTTTTTGCATTGGCAAGAGAAAGTTGTGTGAGTGTTTCACACCAGTTTTTTTTATGATACCGAAAGTGTCTGTTTCATTTGTAATCACCCGGTAGGCCTACTTAGTTAATGTAAATATTATTAAGATACAATAATTATTCATCATCCCTTTTCAAGCAGTTTAATAAATTAAAAAATTTATGATAAATTAAAATTATATAATTTCTTTGGTAAATGGATAATGTTTCAAATTTACTTCTAATTACTAATGGTACTACATCAATTTGTCGTCAATTTTCTGTAAGTTATTTTCATGAAATTTTAAGTAAGCATATCTTTTTATAGTAATTTAATTTAAATGTAAATAATTGTATGCCATTTAATATAATTTATTGTAAATTTTGAAGGTGTTCAATTAAAATTTCAAATATAATTTGTTATGTATTATAAATTATTTATGTAAAATGCGTGATATTTTATATTGTGAAGTTTATAATTAATAAAAAATTACATATCAATTTAATGGTTTTTCAGTAATTGACTCTCCATTTAGGACGCCATCTTGATTTAATTACAATCGCAATTTAGTTAAGTGATTTGTATGGACCTTTTAAGGTAAAACGTTTATTTATACGTAAAACGATTCAATTTAATCGTCGATATTAAAGAAATATCTTTATATTTTTTTCAACGTAATTATAAAGTAAAATATTTGATACATATTATTAAATCACCGATGGTCATTAAGTGTTAAAAATCTGGTGTGAAACACTCACACAACCTTCTCTTGCCAATGCAAATAATTTACAATAAATCTAACATTAGTAATAAAATATTAGAAGTACACAAAAAACTAACCTCAATAAACAAAACCTAATTTTAATCATGAGTGAAAGACGCAAAATGAAAATCAATCTCAGTTTGGCTTAAAAATACGGAAAATCACTCTTTCACGCTAAACTAGGCTCTGTAGAGAAAAATGCTTTAAATAAAAGTTGTAGATCTTTTAATTTCCTATAAATTTAATTACGTACACTTTTGTCGTAAAATGCATACTAAGGCCGAAATCTTAAAAACAATCGATTTTTCACACGTTTTCGTGAGAAAAAACAGAAAATCGCTAATTACCGCTAAACTAAGGGTTATACAAAAACATTTTTGAAAAAAAGTTGTAGGATTATAAATACTCATCTAATTTTTTGTTACATACATTTTGCGCTAAAGTGCATAATAAAGCCGCAATCTTAAAAAACAATTTATTTACGAGAAAACAGCCTCACCAAGAATTTCAGAAAACATGGCGCCTACCCTATCTTGTAGAGCATAAAAAGTTTAGTAAACTAGGCGATTTTTAAAAAACATCGTAGGACCAGTTTTTGAAAAAATCGGAAAAAAATTGTAATATTACACACAGACCAATCGCTAAAAACATGTTTTTTTGGGTTGAGGGGGTCTGGAAACGTGTTGATCCGGTCGAAATTCGATTTCTTAAAATCGACATGAAAACAATACTTTCGTTCCTATATATTCATATAGGCAAGAGAAAGCAAAAATGATTAAAAAAATTTGCATAAAGAATAAAAAATTAATTGTTTAAAATCACTTGTGTGTTGTTCAGGTCAACAGCCAAAAGAGTGGTTTAAACCTCTGGAGGTTTTACTTTGTAAAAACTAGAAGTGAGGTGGTTTATTACTACCTTCCTCCCTGAGTTGAAAAGTGTGCTTATCAGCATGCCGAGCCCACTCTGCAAATGACACCTTCACTTTATTCACCACACAATCCACACTGTATAATGAAATGAAATTGATTACTCTCACAGGAGATAGGCCTAACTGTGACCACGGTAAATAGAAGAGACGGTAGGGGCCACGCGCATGACCGACCGTTATGAGTACATACCGTCACTAGTAAATGACGTCACCGGTGCTAGAAACACCAGTTTTTTAAATCCTTCTACATTGAAGACTAATATTGGGTTACTGTAATAATAAAAGCGAGAATAATGATAATGATAACAAAGAATTGTAATGGAATGTAACCAAAATATGAAATTATTAACTGCCATTTTTCGTACACAATAATTTAAGTAAACAAATTCTCTTCAGATGTTCACATTATGTATTAAATATTTTTACTTTCTCTTGCCAGCTATACGAATATAGCCTATAGGAAGGAAAGTATTGTTTTCATGTCCATCACAACCGATACAATCTTCACCCACCATATAGGCCTACACCTAAACAGAACCCCTGAATCCAAAAAACATGTTTTTAGCGATTGGTGTGTGTGTGTGTGTGTGTACAGAATATCTCAAGAAAGGAACATCGTACAAACTTGAAACTTAAGTTACATACCACTACCGGACCCGACACGAACATTTTCATCAAAATCGGTCTACCGATTGTAAAAATATTTAGATTTAAAAATATTTAGCGGACTTGATGTAGACTGTACAAGTAACTTGTTATCTGGAGTGTATTGTTTTTTTGCCGATAAATCTGAATTTATTTTCGTTGTATTTCTTATTTTATTGTAAGCTGTAAAAGTTTGTTGCATTTATTTCAGTTTAGCCAATATAGTGTGACGTGAGACAGTAGAAGTGAGGCCCGGTTTCGCCGATAACACTTGAATGATTTGAACCGTTACGAGTCAGGAATAGTGCACTGCCTTTTAAATTTGATATTCATGCCTCACTTGGCTAATCTACCTCTACTCGTTCTATTACTCCAACTCCCTTCACCTAGAAGGGATATTGAGTTCGAACAAAAAAGCAATAATAAAAGAGAAGAATTATTACAACCGGCATTACCGCCTTAATCTTAGCTCTTATATTCAATATTCGTTTTGTTTTTCAATTGAAATCTTTACTTGTTCTTGTTCTATGACCGTAACAGCCAGGTGGAGTGTCAAATTATTTACACTCGATCTGTTAGTTGCAGGGCTTCAAAAAATAGTTCTCTTTCTTATTACATGGTCACCCAATTAAATGACTGAATCATTTAATAAGAGAAGAGGTAGAGGTGTACTGTGACACTAATCACAGTTATCTTATCTGAAAGTAATTAATTTAATTATACAGCCAGACCCTGTGGTGAATGAAGTGAAGGTGTCATTTGCAGAGTGGAAAATATGTGCTTTTCAGAGGGCCCGGCATGCTGATAAATGTACTTTTCCACTCAGTGAGTGTTGGCAATGGTAAACCACCTCACTCCTCGTTTTACTTAGTAAAACCTCTAGAGAGGTTCAAACCAGCCTTTCGGCTGTTGACCACCTAAACAACAACAACTGCTAGTTGCAGGGCTAAAATAAAAATAGTTCTGTTTCTTATTAGGCTACATGGTCACCCAATTATATGATTGAAGCATTTAACGTCACAACATATACACGGGTGATTCCCTTGTAGTATTATATAAACAGTTGGGAGGGAGGTGGAGGGTTGTTCGCTGATGTCGGATCAAGTGGCCAGGCGGCGGCCTTTTGGTCGGTAAGGCGGCCCAACACTACTTTCCCCATCTTGAGGGAGTGAACATGAGGTTTTTCTCGCCGCCTCGGATTAAAAAAATAAAATAAGTACACCTGTAAAACACATTATATTGCTTTTTACGGTGATGAGCTTTACTGGTCCACGCGTTAAGACCAATCAGAACGTTTTCCAGCGTTGTCAGATTATACGAATGTATAATCATGAATGAAAATAACGAGACTGACGTAAAAAATTTAATTTTAATTTTATACATATCACTTATTGTCACCTTCAATATACACTTCTTCCCTATCCCTACAACACTCCATGCAAATTTTCCACTATCGGAAACAATGCTGGAAGTCATCTTCTGTCAGCTCCTTCAGGACACGTGCCCCTTTCTCTTTTACAGCTTCCACAGACTCAAATCTTGTACCTTTTTAATGCAGATTTCACCTTAGGGAACACATAGAAGATAATAAAATGTGATGAAACGTCGTTTTTTACTTATGATCCAGAAACGAAGCGCCAATCCATTCACTGGATGAGTCGAACTCACCGAGAGCCAAAAAAGCTTGAATGAGCAAGTCAAAATTTAAAGCAATAGGATTGTTTTTTTTGATATCAATGGAGTTGTGTACCTTCACTGGGTTCCTGAAGGTCAAACAATTAATCAATATTACTCCTTGAGGTACTTTGTAAACTACGTCAAAGAGTAAGGAAAAAACGCCTCGAAATGTGGAAGGACAAATCATGGGTTCTCCACCAAGACAATGCGCTAGCTCATTCCGCGTTATCTGTCAAGAGGTTCATAGCCAAGTGCAGCATCTCAGTGTTAGAACATCCACCTTATTCACCAGGACTTGCACCATGTGACTTCTACCTGTTCCCTCAGGTGAAATCTGTATTAAAAGGGGGAATATTTTAGTCTGTGCAAGCTGTAAAAGAGAAAGCGGCACGTGTCCTGAAAAAGCTGACAGAAGATGACTTCCAGCACTGTTTCCAACAATGAAAAATTCGCATGGAGCGATGTAGGGATAGAGAAAAAGTGTATATTGAAGGTGACAATAAGTGATTATGTATAAAATTAAAATTAAATTATAATAAAAAATAATTTATTATAATAAAATATGAAGGATAATCAGGAGGATTCTGGGACCAAGATGGACCGAAAATGGATATAAATTACAGAAAACGTCTAAAGTTGAAGAATATTCTATTGTAGAGACAGACATGAGGAAAAGACGCCTTAAATTCTATGGCCATATAATGAGGCTTCCCGATCACAGACTAACAAAAATAATAGTAAAATACGTAGCATCCCTCGTTGATGGAGGAGAATGGATCCGAAATGTTTAAAAAGACTTGGAGATGGCTAAGATTGTGAAAGAAGACTTGGACACAAGAAACAATTTAAGGAGGAAGGTTGAGAAATGGGAAGTTAAACCAGAGACAAAAGCTCCGAGAACTGGAGTAAAATGGAGTGAAGAAAGAAAGGCTAAATTCTCGCAGGGAATGAAAAACTGGTGGGCAAATAAAAAGAACAACAAGAAACCCAAAACTGAATCATCTTTACTTAGCGTCTTCCACTTTGGGAGTTTTACGACTAATAATAATAATAATAAAATTAAAACATCAGTCTCGTTATTTAATAGCCACACGTCGTAAATAAGTGATACGAGAGCTACAGAGATAGATGTACAGAGCTACGAGTGCTAGTGTTGGGAACATTAGTGTGAAGTGATTGGCTAGCTATGAAGTGGGTGGGTGGGGGGCAATGCATACATTCAGGGCTCATCACCAGCCTTGAACAAATAGTTTCATTATACAGCCAGAGACCCCTCTCTGGTGGTGAATGAATTGAAGGTGTCATTTGCAGGGTGGGCCCGCCGTGATGATAAGCATACTTTTCCACTCAGTAAGGAATCGAAGAGTAAACCAACTTACTCCTCTTTTTTACTTAATGAAACCTCTAGAGCAGGGGTTCCCAAACTTTTTTGTACCACGCCCCCTTTTGTTGAAATGAAAGCTTCTCGTGCGCCCCCCCCCTTAACAATAAATTGTATGGGCCTAGGAACAAAACAAAAACAAAAATTTATTTTTGGATGGGAAGGGGGAGAGGGAGGTAGTGCTTGGAAACGCTCGGTTGCTACATTGAACGGCTCACATTCGATTCTTTCAAGCCTTCGATTTCAAGTTTATAAAAGTAAAGTCAGATGTTACAGTGGTTTGTTTTAATTTTCTAAACATCATGGTTAATTAAGAATTTTACAAAGACTACCTAAATTTAATTTAATATTCAACTTGTCTCGCGCCCCCCAGTTTGGGAACTAAAGCTCTAGAGGTTCTAACCAGCCTTTCGGTTGTTGATGTAAACAACCATTTCACTGAATGATTGATTATAATTTTTGTTTGTTTTCTTGTTTCAGGTAAGTGCCTGACTGATCTTCTGTTAAAAGAATGTACTGTAAGTAAGCCTTCTAATTACATTAAACTGATATACAGTAATTACTTTCTCTTGCCTATATGAATATATAGGAAGGAAAGTATTGTTTTCATGTCCATCACAACAAATACACTCTTCACCGGATCTATACGTTTTCAGACCCCCTCAAACCACACAAACATGTTTTTAGCGATTGGTCTGTGTGTGTGTGTGTGTGTATATACAAAATAGCTCAAGAACGACACATCGTACGAACTTGAAACTTAAAACTTAAGTTACATACTACTACTGGACCCGACACGAACATTTTCATCAAAATCGGTCAACCGGAAGTAGTAGTTTATTCGTATAATTTTTCACTTTTTTGCGATTTTCTCAAAAACTGGTCCTACGATGTTTTTAAAAATCACCTGGTTTACTCAGTTTTTTATTCTCTACAAGATAGGGTAGGCGTCATGTTTGCTGAAATTCTTGGTGAGGCTGTTTTCACGTAAAAACAAAATTTTCTTAAGATTACGGCTTTAATATGCAATTTAGCGAAAAAATTTATATAATAAAAGTAATATTATACTAATATTAATAATATTAATAACTAATATTAATAAGTAATAATATACTATAAAAATTTATAGGAAATTAAAAGATCTGCAACTTTTATTTAGAACATTTTTCTCTGCAGAGCCTAGTTTAGCTTGAAAGAGTGATTTTCCGTATTTTAAAGCCAAACTGAGTTCGATTTTCATTTTGCGTCTTTCACTCATGATTAAAATAAGGTTATGTTTATTGAGGTTAGTTTTTTGTTTATTTCTAATGTTTTATTACTAATATTAGGCTTATTGTTAATTATTTATATTGGCAAGAGAAAGTTGTGTGAGTGTGTCACACCAGATTTTTTTTGCTATTTTTCTCACTATTTAATGATATCACAGTATAGTTCGTTTGTTTTAAGAAGAAGCTTGTAAGGGGAGGCGAGTAGGTAGAGTAGGGATAGTTTCAAAGGGGCAAGTGTTGTGTCCTTCTCACTTAATGATCATTTCCTTTCTTTCTAACCGTATACTACTCTGTTACAACTACGAGGTGCTTCCCCCACCACTGAACAGAACAGCTCAGCGGCACACAGCGTTGGAGGGAAAGCTTCTAGCTAGAACAAATGACCTGTACATGAATTACTGAAAGTGTATTATTAGTGTGGTAATTTGTTCATTAATGATATATTCGCTGATAAGACGTCATCGATTGTTTTTCGTCATTTCTTCCGGAAATCTGTATTTATGTGATTATGAACTTTACAATATAATTTTACGATTTTGACATCTTTTTTGAGGATATAATTTTGAACCGTTCTTGTTTGGTTTCGAGATTAATTATTTAATGGAAAATTTATTTTTGAATTTGCTATCGTTTATTCTTGCCAATGACCGAAAAGTTCAAGTCTCCTATTTACTTTCTGTTGCCTGTATGAATAAAATAGGAGGAAAGTATTGTTCTCATGTTGGTTTTTTGGAAATCGAGTTTTCACCGGATATACTTTGTTCAGACCCCCTGAACACAATAAATACATGTTTTTTAGCGATTGGTCTTTGTGTGTATGTGTGTGTGAACAAAATACCTCAAGAACGGAACATCGTACGAACTTAAAACTTGAAAGTTAAGTTAGGTACCACTAGAGGACTCGACACGAACATTTTTATCAAAATCGGTCAACCAGAAGTAGTAGTTTATTCGTGTCATTTTTCACTTTTTTGCGATCATCTCAAAAACGGCCAGGGAAGGGCGGTTACCCTATATATATTTTTTTATTCATGTAAAAAAATCGTAGGAACCATTTATGAGCAAATTCAAAAAATGTGAAAAATTGTACGAATAAACTACTACTTCCGGTAGACCGATTTTGATGGAAATTTTGTGTCAGGTCCTCTTATGGTATCTAACTTAAGTTCAACTAAGATATTAAGATATTATATTATATTAAGATAATATATTATATTATATTATATTAAGATATTATATTCCTTTCGTGAGAGTTTTATTCTCACACAAATCAATCGATAAAATCAGTTTTTTTTCTTTTTTGGGTCCAGGGACCCCGAAAACGCGTATATGCGGTAAAAATTCTATTTCCGAAAATTGACGTGAAAACAATACTTTCCTTTTTTATGTATTGATAAAGGGTGAGAGAAAGTTAAAATGAGTGGTTACTAAAAAATTTAAATTGGAGGTGTAAATTTTATTAAATTTACCATAACCACTAATAATAACAACCGATAGTATAAAAGAGTAAAAAAGAAAAAAAATAGAAAAGCTGAGATAATAAAATGATAATAGAACGAACCAATAAAAAGAGGTTTTATGCGTAGCTAAAAATTAATTTTTAATTCTTTAATTTGCTAACTTGGTACGTTACGCTATAAACTTTGTTTACTTTCATCTAAACGTCGGTCTGAGGTTAGACTTGTTTAGCTTTTGTAAAAACATGTTATTTGTACATAATTAGTAATGGAACGTTATAAATACAGTCTGATCTCCAAATATTGAAATTGTAGGTTCCTTATAACAAATTTCATATAAAACAGTAGGCTATGTTTCGATGTACAGAAACATTTTTCCATTAAAATTTCTCAGGAAATATGTCGATATATAGAGAAGTTCGATATAGCTTATGTTGTTAAGGTTATCAGCCTGGTTGGCTGGTTTGAACGTGTAGAGGTTTTACTAAGTAAAACGATGGTCAGGTGGTTTACAATTGCCACAACTCACTCAGTGGAAAAGTATGCTTATGAGCACGCCGGGTCCTCTGAAAAGCACATATTTTCCACTCTACAAATGACACCTTCACTTCATTCATCACAGGGTCCAACTGTATAATAAAATTCATTACTTTCAGAGGAGATAACTGTGATTAGTGTCTTTTACACCTCTACCTCTTCTCTTATTAAATGATTCAGTCATTTAATTGGCTGACCATGTGATGATAAGAAACAGAACTATTTATTTTAGCCGTGCAATGAACAGATTGAGTGCAATTAATTTAACACTCCTCCATCTGCCCGTTATGGGCATGCACTTCAATTATCAGAGTAAAATAGGTTTTAGGGTTAGTTTGTTTTATTATTAGATGTTAATTAGCGAATTGGTTATTAGCGACCAGAGTTGGTTGAGAAACTATAATGGTGGGTTTTGGTAGACCGCAGCCGGTAATCGACCCCGGGACCTCCGATTAGTAGGCTAGTGCGCAAACCACTACGCCACATTTAGGGTTAATTCTTCATTACTAAAAGATATATATATAAACTTTTCAGAGCTGCAAAATCGAATTTCTGTTAACATATTGTTGCTTAGGACACGTTTATAAAATGAAGTAATTATAAATGTGCGCACGGCTCGGTTTAAATGTTTATTGAACCTTTTCAGATAGTTTATGTACAGTTCAGCCGTCCTAAGTTTGCTCCTACTGTCAATCGCCGGCCGCATTGGCCAAGTTGGTACCGTTCTCGCCTCTCATCATGCGGTCTTGGGTTCGAATCACATTCAGGCACGCATTTTTTCATACGTTACGAAAAGCATTTCATCATTCACCGTCTGCATTAGCAGTAATTGCAGAACAGTCGGACGTTAAACAAAAAAAAAAAAAAAAAAATCCTACTTTCAGCAAACCAAAGCCAGCTACTACAGGGTGCACGCCAGAGTCTGCGGCTTATGGATATCGTATTCCTATTAAGTTAACTATTTTTTAAATTATAAATACTTAAAACATCAGTCATGATATGATGTAGAACTAACTATTTCATTTATAAAAATACTTTTAAAAGTATTTTGTTGTTACTTTTTAATCAGCGTGTACTCATTTTGATATAATGCGCATGCTCAGTGACGTCATTATTTGTTTACATTTGGAGCAAACTAAGAAAGGCTGGACTTAAGAAATAAAACGATCAGTACATGAAAGCGCACGTCACAATTTTCTTTTTACAGATCAATGAATACTTAATAATTCTAAAATTTTATTTCAAAAAAAAAAAACAATAATCCGATTTTAAATGTTTACATTTTATATAAATTTGTACACACATCCATTCCTATTACCACATTCATTCCAATAAATCGAGGCGGTGGAAATTCACATGTTTAATAACTATGGTTACAACCCACGTGCCTGGCTGGATATGTAAACATCATTAGTTCACCAACTACTGAGATTATAATGTAATTGAACACTCCATTCGCCTGTTACGGGCAAAGAAGAGATATTTATGTTGAAACGAAGTAACCTTGTAGGCTACTCTTTAAAACCGAATGAAGCTCTTCAAAACAAGAATGGATGAAAATTATTATCCACTTACCTTACACCTACAGTTCAGCCGTCCTTAGTTTACTCCTACTGTCAACAAACCGAAGCCAGCTACAACAGGGTGCACGCTAGAGTCCACCACTTTATGGATGTCATATTCCTATTAAGTTAACTATGTTTTAAATTATAACTACTTAAAGTACTAAAAACATCAGTCATGATATGATGTAGGCCTAACAATTTCATTTATAAAAATACTTTTAAAAGTATTTTGTTGTTACATTTTAATTAGCGTGTACACATTTTGATATAATGCGCATGCTCAGTGAGGTCATTATTTGTTTACAATAGGAGCAAACTAAGAGAGGCTGGACTATAGATGATTCAACTCGACCCATAACGACAATAATATTTTGTGAACGACTCAAAATACAAAGCGATTGAAGACAAAGACGACATTGTAGTATTGCAATACAATCGACTCTTAAACGTATCCAAAACATGGAATATCTCTTACAAAGTAGTTTATTAGTATCTAAGTAGAATGAAAACTGATAGCCTATCTGATACCGAATTAATTGAATCAAGCAGGAAACTCAATAATGACAGCAGTAATAGTTTTCTACTACTAAGTTAAGTATTAACACAAATATTATCGTTCATATTTCAACGACTAAATAGGTCAACTGGTATCCGTTGTTATACATACAAAGCCTCTTCTCCACTTTACTTTACTTTACAGGTTAGCAATTTGAAACGTGGTTTATTCTCAATAATTCAACTCCTCGATTAAATAATACGTAATATTCGTACAATACATTGCTTGAGTCCCAGCTCCGTGTATAGTCCAGCCTCTCTTAGTTTGCTCCTAATGTAAACAAATAATGACGTCACTGAGCATGCGCATTATATAAAAATGTGTACCCGCTGATTAAAAAGTAACAACAAAATACTTTAAAAAGTATTTAAATACAAAATACTTTTAAAAGTAGTTTTATAAATGAAATTTTTAGGCCTAAATCATATCATGACTGATGTTTTAAGTACTTTAAGTAGTTATAATTTAAAAAATAGTTCACTTAATAGGAATAGGATAGTTGTAAAGTGGTGGAGTGTAGCGTGCACCCTGTAGTAGGTGGCTTTTGTTTGTTGTCAGAAGGAGGAGCTAACTAAGAACGGCTCAATTGTAGTTGTTGTGGAATGCAGTGAGTACGTTGTTATAGTAGTGGCAGAATGAATGAGTTAGTAGTGTTTCACAGCTGATGATGCATTTTTAGTGGTAGCGTCTATTAACTGGACTAAAAATAATCTGTTGTAAAACACTCACACGACTTTCTCTTGCTAATGCAAATAATTAACAATAAAACTAACATTAGTAACAAAACATTAGAAATAAACAAAAAACTAACTTCAATAAACATAACCTAATTTTGATCATGAGTGAAAGATGCAAAATTAAAATCCACCTCAGTTTGGCTTAAAAATTCGGAAAGTCATTCTTTCACGCTCAACTAGGCTCTGTAGAGAAAAATGCTTTAAGTAAAAGTTTTAGATCTTTTAATTTTCTATAAATTTAATTATATACACTCATGTCGTAAAATGCATACAAAGACCGAAATCTTAAAAAAATCGATTTTTCACACGTTTTCGTGAGAAAAAAACAGAAAATCGCTAATTACCGCTAAACTAGGCGTTATACAAAAAAAAGTTCGTAATAAAAGTTGTATGATTTTAAATTCTCTACAAATTTTTTTATTATGTAAATTTTGCGCTAACAGGCATATTAAAGCCGTAATCTTAAAAAAAACAATTTTTTTACGTGAAAACAGCCTCACCAAGAATTTCAGCAAACATGGCGCCTACCCTATCTTGTAGAGCATAAAAAATTTGGTGAACCAGGCGATTTTTAAAAAAAATCATAAGATCACTTTTTGAGAAAATCGCAAAAAAGTGAAAAAAACTCGAATAAACTACAGCTTCCGGTTGACCGATTTTGATGAAAATGTTCGTGTCGGTTCCGGTAGTGGGGTGTAACGTAAGTTCGTACGATGTTCCGTTCTTGAGATATTATGTTAACACACACACACACACAGACCAATCGCTAAAAACATGTAATTTGGATTGAAGGGATCTGAAAACGTATAGATCCGGTGAAAACTCGATTTTGAAAAATTGACATGAAAACAATACTTACCTTCCTATATATTCATACAGGCAAGAGAAAGTAAAAAGTTTTTCTCTAATCTCCAATTTAAAAACATTTATTGTATGATTTCTTAATACTTTTTAAGTTTTGACAACAGTCTTGAATTTTTAAAAAAAGATCAAAAGTGATTTAGTAAAAAAAAAGAAAAATTGTAAATGGCAGGTTAATAAACGGTTTCAATTTAGTGAAAATTTTCATTAATTTCAGACAAAGTATGTACACTACTAGAAAATAGGATGGTAAGTACAATGAACTATGGTTTTGACACTTTTCAAAGAAATCCGACAACTTTAATGTTTTTAATTATTTTGTCTTATAATTTCCCGGTATATTTTCTTAAACATCTGCTCATTAACGACCGACTATTTTCCTTTTTTTTCTTATTCAAACAAGAAAGATTTTCCTCACCTTTCTTTACATGTTTCTCGTCTTCAAGTCTTCTTCAAGTTCAGACACCCCGACCCCGAGCTCTTTAACCGTTCGTTCTTCCTGAAGAAAATCCTTTTTATAAGGGGCTACGTTTTGCTCCACAATTTTCTCTCTAAGACTACTCTTATTTGCATAATCCATAACTGGCATATTTTAAGAGAATGCCAACAACAGGAAAGCGTATATTTACAGTTTCCACAGTATTTCAGTTCGCTCGCCTCATTCTTCCTTCTTCCTTCTTCCTTCTTTTATCTGCTCTTCAGAGATGTGTTGAAGTATTTTGTATGAATCTTTTAGTGCTCGTTTCAAAATATTTCCGAGCAATTTATTCACGTTATGAAATTTAAGCACTATATTCCTTCTTTCCTTAGCGTGTTCTGAATTTATAATTTATTGTTTTTAAATATTTATTTTTGTTCCTTAAACTATGTCCCTATCTTATTACTGTATCACACTGCCAAATCTATTTCTTTATCAATTTAATACATTTTTATGTAGCTCAGAAAAGTATTGTTTTCCGTCTTGATTTTACAAATCGAATTTTTCCGGATATACACGTTTTCAGATTCCCCCATAAAAAAAACATGTTTTTAGCGACTGGTCTGTGTGTTCGTGAAAAAAATATCTTAAGAACGGAATATCTTACGAATTTGAAACTTGGAATTCCAAGTTATTGTTTTCATGCCGATTTTTCGAATTCGTTTTTTTTTACCGTAAGTATACGTATTTTTGTCCCCTAAGACCAAAAAAACATTGTATACCGTTTGGTCTGTTTTTAATTTTTTTTGTTTAATGTTTTTTAACGTTTAACTCGGTCACTGGGCGCTTCCTGTTTTTCTTAACTGGAGTTGGACGAAATGTCGCCTCTCCTTTACCAGAAATAATTTCTTGATTTCTTTGCGGTGTTTTTAACAGTAGCCTCAGAAACTCCACAAGCTGCCACTCTTCTGTTATCGCACTGATGAACAGACATAACAAATTCACCCGATTGTTTGTAATGTTCCGATTCTTTTTTCATAAAGCCATTTGCATTTTAAATAATTACTTGCGCCTGACTATGTAATTTTTTACCAAGTTTGGACTTAACAGCGTGTTTTCATATTTTTACTTTCTCTTGCCTATATGAATATATAGGAAGGAAAGTATTGTTTTCATGTCGATTTTAAGAAATCGAGTTTTCACCGGATCTATACGTTTTCAGACCCCCTGAACCCACACAAACATGTTTTTAGCGATTGGTCTGTGTGTGTGTGAACAGAATATCTCAAGAACGGAACATTGTACGAACTTGAAACTTGAAACGTAAGTTACATACCACTACCGGACCCGACACGAACATTTTCATCAAAATCGGTCAACCGGAAGTAGTAGTTTATTCGTATAATTTTTCACTTTTTTGCGATTTTCTCAAAAACTGGACCTATGATTTTTTCTAAAATCGCCAGGTTTAGGCTACTACATTTTTTATGCTCTACAAGATAGGGTAGGCGCCATGTTTGCTGAAATTCTGGGTGAGGCTGTTTTTACGTAAAAACATAGTTATTTTAAGATTACGGCTTTAATATGCAATTTAGAGCAAAAATTTATATAATAAAAGTTGTAGAGAATGTAAAATTCTGCAACTTTTATTTCAAACATTTTTTTGTAAAACGCTTAGTTTAGCGGTAATTTGCGATTTTCTGTTTTTTCTCACGAAAACGTGTGAAAAATCGATTTTTTAAAGATTTCGGCCTTAGAATGCATTTTACGACAAAAGTATATATAATAACATTTATAGGAAATTAAAAGACCTACAACTTTTATTTAAAGTATTTTTCTCTACAGAGCCTAGTTTAGCGTGAAAGTGTGATTTTCCGTTTTTTTAAGCCAAATTAAGTTCGATTTTCTTTTTGCGTCATTCACTCATGATTAAAATAAGGTTATGTTTTTAGAGATTAGTTTTTGTTTATTTCTAATATTTTATTACGTAATAATGTTAGGTTTATTATTAATTATTTGCATTGGCAAGAGAAAGTTGTGTGAGTGTTTCACACCAGATTTTTTTTTTTATAACTACGGCACTCACTTTTACAACAAAAAAAAACTGTTAAACAGAAATCAAAATGAAACGCGTCAGCTCAAAACGTTTAGTATAAATGCAAAAAAAGGAAGTGAAATAATGGTTTGCATGTTTCCTTTACCGGATTCAAACACAGACTACAGTTGAGCCACCGTTGTTAGTTTGCTCCTCCTCCTCCTCCTAGTGTCTGTCAACAAACCAAAGCCACCTACTACAGGGTGCACGCTACAATCCACCACTTTACAACTATCCTATTCCTCCTATTAAGTTAACTATTTTTACTTTCTCTTGCCTATATAAATATATAGGAAGGAAAGTATTGTTTTCATGTCGGTTTTAAGAAATCGAGTTTTCACCGGATCTATACGTTTTCAGACCCCCTGAACCCACACAAACATGTTTTTAGCGATTGGTCTGTGTGTGTGTGTGTGTGTGTGCGTGTGTGTGTGAATAGAATATCTCAAGAACGGAATATCGTACAAACTTGAAACTTAAGTTACATACCGCTACCGGACCCGACACGAACATTTTCATCAAAATCGGTCAACCGGAAGTAGTAGTTTATTCGTATAATTTTTCACTTTTTTGCGATTTTCTCAAAAACTGGTCCTACGATTTTTTTAAAAATCGCCTCATTTACTCAATTTTTTATTCTCTACAAGATAGGGTAGGCGCCATGTTTGCTGAAATTCTGGGTGAAGCTTTTTTCACGTAAAAACATTGTTTGTTTTAAGATTACGGTTTTAATATGCAATTTAGAGCAAACATTTATATAATAAAAGTTGTAGAAAATTTAAAATTCTACAACTTTTATTTCAAACATTTTTTTGTATAACGCTTAGTTAAGCGGTAATTTGCGATTTTCTGTTTTTTTCTCACGAAAACGTGTGAAAAATCGATTTTTTTAAGATTTCGGCCTTAGAATGTATTTTACGACAAAAGTGCATATAATAAATTTTATAGGAAATAAAAAGATCTACGACTTTTAATTAAAGCATTTTTCACTACAGAGCCTAGTTGAGCGTGAAAGATTGATTTTCCGTATTTTTAGGCCAAACTGAGGTTGATTTTCATTTTGCGTGTTTCTCTCATGATTGAAATAAGGTTATGATTTTGAGGTTAGTTTTTTGTTTATTTCTAATGTTTTATTACTATTGTAAGGTTTATTGTTAATTATTTGCATTGACAAGAGAAAGTTGTGTGAGTGTTTCACACCAGATTTTTTAAATTATAAGTACTTAAAGTACTAAAAACATCAGTCATGATATGATGTAGGCCTAACAATTTCATTTATAAAAATACTTTTAAAAGTATTTTATATTTAAATAGTTTTGAAAGTATTTTGTTGTTACTTTTTAATCAGCGTGTACACATTTTGATATAATGTGCATGCTCAGTGACGTCACTATTTGTTTACATTAAGAGCAAACTAAGAGAGGCTGGACTTTAATTATTTATCAGAACCAAGTTCAATGCACGTTTTAAGAAGTTACAAAAGAGGATGTGTGTCAGAGTAAACAAGAGATTAATCGGTGACCAATTGTTTTGAGTCAATCCGGTGGACAATATTGTCCTTTGCGAGCGTCCTCTCTGTTGAAGGTCGTAGTAGCTATCTATCATTCCAACAAAAGAACTGTAACAATTATAGTACATGTAATTTCAATAGAAGCTTTCGTAATAAGGATTTTCACTCCCACTCATGTAAAGTGGTTGCAGCAGTTTGCAGATAGTGTGCTGCAAAACATACTACCACTTCCATACTCTTGATTAGGGCTAAAAAAAATAGTTGTGTTTCTTATCACATGGTCAGCCAATTAAATGACTGAATCATTTAACAACAGAAGAGGTAGAGGTGTGTTAGGTGACACTAATCACAGTTATCTCCTCTCAAAGTAATGAATTTCATAATACAGTTGGATTGTGTGGTGAATAAAGTGAAGGTGTCATTTGCAGGGTGGAAAGTCAGTGCTTTTCGGAGGGTCTGGCATGCTGATAAGCATACTCTTTCAACTCAGTGAGTTGTGGCAATGGTAAACCACCTTACTCCTCGTTTTTACTTAGCAAAACCTCTAGAGGTTCAAACCAGCCTTTCGGTTGTTGACCTAAACAACACTCTTGATTATAAACAAATGAGTAATAGGTACAAATTACCATCTATTTTTATTTTTTACTTTTATTGATAAATATTACTTTAATGTCAAAATAAATACTTTATAAATCAGAATGTCAAATTCTTTTAGTTAATTAATTACAGATTGTATTATACTCTGCAGTGTTTGCTTTTATAACTGTCAACACAAAATGTAAGGCTGTTTATTTATAGTTTTGCCTGATAATACTAGCCTACAAAAAATTCTTCATATTCATATCAAAGGTTAGTGTTGTAAAATTGGTTCTTCTTGAAAGAAAATTCAATAATTTCTATTTTTTCTAAATTAAATAATTTCAATTAATAATTAAATAATTTCTTAATTAAGTTTAATTAAATACTACCCAGTTTATTGAGGTTTTGATTAAATAATCAATCAGTAATTAACTTACTTTATATAATTATAAAGTAAAGTAGTATTTATGTGTGTATATATACTAAAATAGGATTATACAATAAAACACAATAAATTACTTTAAAACAGCGGTTCCCAAACTTCTATCTTTTACGACCCCTTTTGCCAAAAAGAAAACTTCTCACGCCCCTTACACAATTTTATTGGGCAATGAAAAATCACTTATTACATTGAATAACCATAGGCTACATTTATTTTTTTTAATTTTTTGTAGCATTAGAAAATGCAATTTAATTTTAACAAGAGATAAAATAAATCGGTGGATGGATGACCTTGCATATTTTTTTTTTTAAAAAAGATTGATTATTAGAAAGTGCACAACGTAAATCATTGATAAAACCAACATTGCACTGATGCTTTGTTTTTATTGTAACAAGTGCTGAAAACACTTTTTCGCACAGATAGGTCTGCTTGATAAAGATAATTACAATTACTGCCGCTTGCTGTTATATACTGGGGTAAACTTGGTAATACTTAACCCAAAGTGATGTTTTGTCAATTTTATCGAAATCGTTTTTCGCAGCAGAAACATTTTTTAAGTAATTCGGACAGGAAGTCTATGTTGACACTGAAAGGATCCGTTATGGAGGGTAAAGCTATCTCCAAGTCCCGCGCCCCCCTTGACGTGTCTTCACGCCTCCCTTGGGTGGCGCGCCCCCCATTTTGGGAACCGTTGCTTTAAAAGAATTAAATTCATACGAAAGTATGTATTAAACACTGGTAACAGTTTAGAGGCATACTTTTCTAACTACCAGTACATATCGTACGTTCCGAAGAAAACTGTGTTAAGTCAAAAAAAACATAAATTTTTCAAGAGAGCATAAAAAGATTCCACTCCTTATCTGTGAATATTAAATACAGTATGTTTTTCTTTCTGCATTTTCAAAAGTATGGACGTTGTTGTGAATACTGAATGTTGTTATACCACTTTTTTACAGTGGCTCATAATTGTTTACAAAAATACAACAAATAAATCAAAATTACTTGATGATATTTTAGAAGAAAAGAGTAGTTGGAAAAAATGTTGTTTGTTTGTTTAGGTGATCAGCCGAAAGGCTGGTTTGAACCCGTAGAGGTTTTACTAAGTAAAACGAGGAGTAAGGTGGTTTACCATTGCCACAACTCACTCAATGGAAAAGTACGCTTATCAGCATGCCGGGCCCCCTGAAAAGCACATATTTTCCACTCTGCAAATGACACCTTCACTTCATTCACCACAGGGTCCAACTGTATAATGAGAAATCCATTACTTTCACAGGAGGAGATAACTGTGATTAGTGTCACCTAACACACCTCTACCTCTTCTCTTATTAAATGATTCACTCATTTAATTGGCTGACCATGTAATAAGAAAGAGAACTATTTTTTGTAGCCCTGCAACTAACAGATTGAGTGTAAACAATTTACTTCATTATTATGCAATAAAACGATTTTTTTTTGACTTGGAACAGTTTTCTTCGGGACGTACGATATGCTGACTACTCGTAATAAACTAAGGAGGAGGAGGCAAGTAGAGGGAGAGGGAACGTGTAGGCTACAGTGCAGTGCAAGCTTCTATAGAAATTACATGCACTATAAACAGTACATGCAATGAACACCATCAGTGGTGCCATACACGTGGTTCGGGGGCAAATTCAAATTCCCCTTTACTTTTTCACTTGCCCTCGTAATAATATTTGCTTTTGGGTTTTATAAAAAGGAACTTTGTCAACTTAACCGTTGTTTTGAAAGCCAAACTTACAACAAATCCTATAGAAGTTAAATTCGATTTATAGTTCTTCAGTGGAAATCTATAACTTAATAAGAAATAGCTTTTGTTTATTTTATTTTATGTATTCATAAAAAAATTGTAGTCTTTTGATTTGTATTACTTGAACCGAAGTGAAATTCAAATTTGATTTTTTTTAACAACATTTACATACAAAAAAAAATATTTTTCTATATTTTTATTTTCTATTTTATTCGGATGTAACAAATGATAAAGTTTTGTTCGTGATGGAAAAACACAATATATTTGTGTAAAATTTTAAAAGTAAGATGATTTGTGACTGGAAGAAAATGGGATTTCACTCGGTTGTTTCGTTAAGATGTATACACAAAGAAGAGTGGAATTGAATGCATATAAGGAAAAGTTTGTTGAAGGGCTAGAAAATGAGCAACTAATGCTATATGTGGTTTTTTTTTTACTTTTCCTCTGCTTAGCAACTAAACTACTTTAACTACTAAACCAAAATTGAAGTTTTGTGGCGTCCGCGTCCATATATTTTTACTTTCTCTTGCCTATATGAATACATAGGAAGGAAAGTATTGTTTTCATGTCCATTTTAAGAAATCGAGTTTTCACCGGATCTATACGTTTTCAGAGACCCCCTGAACCCAAAAAACATGTTTTTAGCGATTGGTCTGTGTGTGTGTGTGTGAACAGAATATCTCAAGAACGGAACATCGTACGAACTTCAAACTTGAAACTTAAGTTACACACCCTTACCGGACCCGACACGAACATTTTCATCAAAATCGGTCAACCGGAAGTAGTAGTTTATTCGTATAATTTTTCACTTTTTTGCGATTTTCTTAAAAACTGGTCCTACGACTTTTTTTGAAATCGCCTTGTTTACTCAATTTTTTATTCTCTTTAAGATAGGGTAGGTGCCATGTTTGCTGAAATTCTCGGTGAGGCTGTTTTCACGTAAAGAAGTAGTTTTTTTAACATTACGGCTTCATTATAAATTTTAGCGGAAAAATGTATATAATAAAAGTTGTAGAGAATTTGAAAACCTACAACTTTTATTTCAAACATTTTCTTGTATAACGCTTAGCTTAGCGGTAATTAGCGATTTTCTGTTTTTTCTCACGAAAACGTGTGAAAAATCGATTTTTTTTAGATTTCGACCTTAGTATGCATTTTAGGACAAAAGTGTATATAATCAAATTTATAGGAAATTAAAAGATCTACAATTTTTATTCAGAGCATTTTTCTCTACAGAGCCTAGTTTAGTGTTAAAGAATGATTTTCCGTATTTTTAAGCTGAACTGAGTTTGATTTTCATTTTGCGTCTTTCAGTCATGATTATAATAAGGTTATATTTTTAGAGATTAGTTTTTTGTTTTATTCTAATGTTTTATTAGTACTATTGTTAGGTTATATTGTTAATATTTGCATTGGCATGAGAAAGTTGTGCGAGTGTTTCACACCACATTTTTTTAACTTTCTTTTAAACAGATTGAATTAAGGTTACGGACACCATTACATAAGAGCTGATTATCTAAATAGATAACCGCCGACCGTTTCAGGAAGCCGTTATTACATCAAGTGCCCTTTACTATAGGCCTACCTAACTATTTGTACACTATATTGTGACACTTATCGCTAAGGTCCGTTTCGGGATCTAGGTGGTAATTAAACAATAAATACACTGGAGTTTACAATTACAAGTATTTATTACAACTAAAAGATTTAAAAAATAAATAATAAACTAATTATAGTGAAGTAATACAATAAATAACTTACTTACAGTTGAGCCGTTCTTAGTTTGCTCCTCCTTCTGTCAACAAACAAAAGCCTCCTACTTCAGGGTGCACGCTAGAGTTTGCCACTTTACGGATGTCGTATTCATATTAAGTTAACTATTTTTTAAATTATAAGTACTTAAAGTACTAAAAACATGAGTGATGATATGATGTAGGCCTAACAATTTCATTTAGAAAAATACTTTAAAAAGTATTTTCTATTTAAATACGTTTGAAAGTATTTTGTTGTTACTTTCTAATCAGCGTGTACACATTTTGATATAATGCGGATGCTCAGTGACTTGGTCATTATTTGTTTACATTAGGAGCAAACTAAGAGAGGCTGGACTGTACATAATTTACTTAGTACTACTTACAAACAATTATACAGAATGCATATACACAATGCAAAGGCTGAGTAACAATAGTTGACTGATACAATGCCCGGAACGTCGACCTCTTCTAACGTGCCGATAGCACGCGCAATAAACACTCCCTTGTCAAAGATCAAATGAATACTAACTCTCCGACCGCACTTGGGGGCTCTCTTTATATAGGTGGTTCAAAGAGAGATTTCTCGAAAGACAGAGAGATTCGATGCAATAATAAAATACAATAATCCTTTTAATGGCTCTGGAAAAATCTTAACTAGTGTAAACAAGAAGTGACAATAGGATAAAAGGTGTCACACAAATAGTTGCACAACAAACACCCTACCTTACTATACACGGCCATTTTTAAATATCCTTTTATAACTACCTCTATTGTTACTTTGTCACTCTATTATTTACTATTTAACATTTTATAAATTTCTAGAAATTTCTCGACACACATTCCTTTTTAATATTGTCACAATATTTCTGACCAATTCGTGGAACTAACCCGATTTACCAACTATTATTATTTTACACGATTACTTCTAAATCTCAGTCCTGCTGGAGAAATCTGGAACCAACACTTTCTCTTTTGATATTGTCACTATACTCTACCACGTCGCTATTTGCTAAATCATTTATGACTTTATTTATGACAAATCATTATTTGAATCACATCAGCTGGTTTAAAAGCACCACATTATCTAACCTCATAAAAGCCTTAATGTAGGACATAAATATTATTTTCAACCCTTTAGGGCTAACTTTTATAAGGGTTTCAATAGCCTAAAACCTGCACCGGCATCGTAGTTACAACATAAAAAAACTAAAAACAAGTAAAAATAAAAAAGTAATTTAGGAGATAACGGGGAACATACACACACACACACACACACACATGCATCGAATTTTATATATATATATATATATATATATATATATATATATATATATGACAGGACAAGAGAAAGTAAGAAAGGTTCCTTAAAAGTGGTTGGTGGGTTTAAATTAAATTTTAACTTAAAGCATGTAAAGAAATGATGATATGGCAACCCTTGAGGTGTGAGTTTTGTGTGCCGGATGAACAAAAAATAAATTTGGGAGTGTGCCTATGGGCCTACGTAGGTTAACAGCAGGGGCGGTTTCAGGGAAGGGGCCATGGGGGCCATAGCCCCTCCGAAATTCTAGGAAAACTAAGTTTAATATTTTCTATAAGCTATTATTTGTAACAAAACTGAATCCCAATACTCGTACCTATCAATTAACAATAATTATTTTTGTATAAAAATGAGTCAAACAGAAAGTAGGCTATCTATTTTTAAATAGTATTAAGATAACCATGAGTGTCAGTAGTGAAAAGCCACTCGCTTCCAGTCAGCACCTTGAAAATTTCTCTATGAATTAAAATTGTGGTTACAGCAATACAGCATAAAAGAGCACTTTTCAATGACTCAATTACAAACAGTAAGAGCTACATGAAAACAAGGTAGCCCCACCCCCCGAAAATCAGCCCTGGAACCGCCCCTGTTGGTTCACAGTAATGTGACACGGTAAGTTGTTCGTGAATAAGCCGTTGTCGTTCACAGAATAAATGTCGTAGGCGTATTAAATCATTTTTCACTGAAATTGTATATTTATACAAATGTGTGTGTGTGTGTGTGTGTGTGTGTGTGTGCACATGAACCCTTATTACTTTGAAAAAGACGAACCAAAACAAGAGGATAACGCGATGACTTTAGGCGATGTGAATTATATTGTAATTTCGTCCTTTAGCCTATATATAAATACTGAATTACCTTTTTGAAATTTTGTAATTTACTTTTCTTTATCTAAAATAAATGAGAGTATTTTCTTGGTAACATTTCCGTTGTTGTAGTAATAATTATAACAAAAAAAATATTAAAATAAATTTGCCGGCAGAACTTATAGTACGACATTTTAATGTAATTTTTAAAAGATAATAATTCAAAATTTGCTTGTAATATTTGCCCATTGTATTATGCTGTTTATTTCTTCTAACGATAAAGGGGCAAAGAACGGCACAATATAATCGTCGTTAATATTCTTTGTATTTTAACGTTACCTTTTTACTTTCTCTTGCCTATATGAATATAGGTATAGGAAGGAAAGTATTGTTTTCATGTCGATTTTAAGAAAACGAGTTTTCACCGGATCTATACGTTTTCAGACCCCTTAAACCCAACAAACATGTTTTTAGCGATTGGTGTGTGTGTGTGTGTGTTTTTCCTAAACACACACACTTTAGTTTAGTTTCCTAAACGGCCGATAGAGATAAGAACACAGTATTATTTAGTTGAGTTTTTTTTTAATTGATTAATTTTTATGTATTTCTTAAAATATGTTAATTGTTTTATTTAGTGATGATGCGTACATAAGCCTTGGGCTTGTGAGTAGGTAATGTTATGCGGTGATTTACAGATGAAAAACATGCCAGATCTGACCGGGAATCGAACCCAGGACCCCGGCATAGTAGTCAGTTGCGCTGACCACTACACCACGGGCCGGGATTGCATTGATATTGTTATTTTTATTAGAACGTTATTATTGTTGTAGACCCACCGGGTTGGTCTAGAGGTAAAGTCGTCGTCAAAATCAGCTGTTTAACATATGATTTTCGGAGACGAAGGTTCCTGGTTCAAATCCTAGTAAAGGTAGTTACTTTTATAAGGATTTGAATGGTAGACAGTGGTTGTGGGTGTAGTTTGATGGTTGGGGTTCAATTAACCATACTCAGTGAGTGTGTCTGTAGAAGACTACACCACCTCATTTACACGTCATACACATCATCCTCATCTGATTGGGTGATGGGGTTGCTTATTGTTCTCAACTGAACAGATTGCAACTGACACACATTAGGGATTACAAAAAGAAAACAAATTATTGTTGTTATTGCTGTTATTATGAATGGATAAGGGTGGGATTCATTTAAATAACAAACGATGTTGTGAAATAATAATAATAATAATAATAATAATGATCGTTGTTATTGGATCAATCTAAGAATAAAAGGATGTTGTAAAGTTGGGTGGTTAGTGAGGTAACTAGTTGACAACGCCCAACACTAAAATGCATTCCAACAATAACAAGTTGAGACAAAAAGATTCGTTGTTCGTATGTTGAATAGGTTTAAGAAAAATGTCGGCGGTATACGTTGGACGATTGGAATAATTGGCACAATCAGCTGCGATGTTCTGCTCTACTCCACTCTTCGCCCCGCCCCGCCCCTCGCCAACACTCACAAAACTATACTTTCTTTACTTATTCCTAATAATATGTGTACGTTGCAATCAGTTGAATTGAGAACAATAAGCAACCCCATCACCCAATCACATGAGGATGATGTGTATGACGTCTAAATGAGGTGGTGTAGTCTTCTACAGACACACTCACTGAGTATGGTTACCATCTAACTACACCCACAACCACTGTCTAACATTCAAATCCGTATAAAAGTAACTACCTCTACTAGGATTTGAACCAGGAACCTTTGTCTCCGAAAATCACCTGTTAAACAGATGATTTTTGCGACGAATTTACCTCTAGACCAAACCGGTGGGTTAACAAAAGTATACTTACAAACGCTTCTGTAATGTGCGTGCGACTCACGCACGATCACTACGCTTTGTTATCACTCTTGTTATTAATTTTTTTTAATTTTTATTCCTAATTTGTGTACGTAGCAATCTGTTGAATTGAGAACAATAAGCAACCCCATGACCCAATGAGATGAGGATGATGTGTATGACGTGTAAATGAGACTGTGTAGTCTTGTACAGACTCAGGCCGACCATTCCTGAGAGAGTATGGTTAATTGAAACCCAACTATCAAAGTACACCTCTAACCACTGTCTAGTATTCAAATCCGTATAAAAGTAACTACCTTCACTAGGATTTCAACCAGGAACCTTCGTCTCCGAAAATCGGCTGATTTTGGCGAAGACTTTACCTTTAGACCAACCCGGTGGGATCTTGTTATTAATAATAATCTGTCCGACATAACGATGTGACTAATATTTTGTTTTCAATTGTGTATGATTTTCTATTCATTATATAGTGATATATTCGGCGGACCAATTTGTTTAATTAGTTGTGTGCGTCGGTAGAGTATAGTTTAGTGAGTTTTTGCAGTTCACTTCTTGCAATTTATTATTTACATTTTCACCGGGACAAATTAAATACATATTTTAAAATGAAATAATTATTTGTAAGTTTGTCTATTGTAGTAAGGTTGTAGGCATTTGTGTACATTAAAATTTGTAGACCTTCTTGAAAGAATAAGTTATGGATATACGGTACTTTATGCGGAACTGTGAAAAGATAATTCTAGCAAAACAGAGGAATTCGATATAAATAATAAAATAAAAGAAAACCCTTTGTAAGTGAGTACTAGAAAAATCTATTGTAAGCAAGTCAACAATAGATAAAAGGTGTTACAGGTAATCAACTGACCCTTTCATAAATAGTTGTACAACAAAGACCCTTTTAAAATCCCTATGTTTACCATGAGGTGTAAAGTCCACCTAGGCTATCTCATTAAAAAAAAACCTTATAATTTTAAAATGCCAACAATAAATTTTTATAGAAGAATACTGTGTGTGTAATTGTTTATCACGGTTTTTTCAATAAATCTCAGTTTTGAGTTTTATTTGTTTAATGGAACGGAAGTTTAAGCACGACGAGTTAAATTCATGAATGGTCGCTTGTGTTAATAGCCACTAGGTCATTGCCAATATTACAAGAATATTTTGAATAGACATATTCTTTCAAGAATAGTTTGAAAGAATTAATTAATGGTTTATCACCTAAAAGTTGTGTTAACTTTTTTAATATTTTCATTTACAATTTATAAACTGAGTAATGCGGAAATATCTCTATAGTCCAGCCTCTGTTAGTTTGCTCCTAATGTAAACAAATAATGACGCCACTGAGCATGCGCATTATATCAAAATGTGTACACGGTGATTAAAAAGTAACAACAAAATACTTTCAAAAGTATTTAAATACAAAATACTTTTAAAAGTATTTTTCTAAATGAAATTGTTAGGCCTACATCATATCATGACTGATGTTTTTAGTACTTTAAGTACTTATAACTTAAAAAATAGTTAACTTAAGAGGAATACGACATCCATAAAGTGGTGGAGTGTAGCGTGCACCCTGTAGTAGGTGGCTTTTGTTTGTTGACAGAAGGAGGAGGAGGAGGAGGAGGAGCAAACTAACAACGGCTCAACTGTACATAATTTTATTTATTTACATTCTTCAGAACGATTATGAAAGGCAAGTGGAGTGTTAAATTATTTGCACTCGATCTGCTAGTTTCAGGGCTACAAAAAATAGTTCTCTCTCTTATCACATTGTCAACCAAATATACAACTGAAAAGATCTAGGGTATGCCGGATATTAGAAAATCCGGTTATGGGATAGAAACAAAATGTATATTTGAATTTGTGAAATACAATACAATACAATACAATACAGTAGGAAAAACTGACCTCAATAAACATAACCTTATTTTTATCATGAGTGAAAGACGCAAAATGAAAATAAACCTCAGTTTGGCCTAAATATACGGAGAGTCACTCTTTTACGCTAAACTAGGCTCTGTAGAGAAAAATTCTCTAAGTAAAAGTTGTAGATCTTTTAATTTTTCTTATAAATTTGATTATACACACTTTTGTCGTAAAATCCATACTAAGGCTAAATTCTTTTAAAAAAATCGATTTTTACACGTTTTTGTGAGAGAAAAAAAACAGAAAATCGCTAATTACCGCTAAACTAAGCGTTATTCAAGAAAATGTTTGAAATATAAGTTGTAGGATTTCAAATTCTGTACAATTTTTATTGTATACATTTTTGCGCTTAAATATATAAAAAGTGGCAATTTCAAAACAATTTTTGTACGATAAAACAACCTCCCCAAGAATTTCAGCAGACATGGCGCCTATATTATCTTGTAGAGCATAATAATTAAGTTAACGAGGCAATGTTTAAAAAATTTGTAAGACCCATTTTTTAGAAAATCGCATGGAAGTGAAAAATTACACGAATAAACTACTACTTCCTTTGACCGATTTTAATGAAATGTTCGTGTCGGGTCCTCTAGTGGTATGTAACTTAAGTTTCAAGTTTCAAGTTCGTACGATGTTCCGTTCTTCAGATATTCGGTTCACACACACACACACAGACCCATCGCTAAAAACATGTTTTTTTGGGTTCAGGGTGTCTAGAAACGTGTAGATCCGGTAAAAACTCGATTTTTAAAATTTCACATGAAAACTATACTTTCCTTCCTATATATTTTCACATAGGCAAGAGAAAGTAAAAAAGATAGAAATATGTAGGCCTAAGTAGGCTACTGTACAGTATTAGACTAAGTTTTACTGACAGATAGGCCTACACAATTGTAGGTGTATAGGCCGTCCAGCCTCTCTCTTAGTTTGCTCCTAATGTAAACAAATAATGACCAAGTCACTGAGCATGCGACCATTATATCAAAATATGTACACGCTGATTAAAAAGTAAGAACTAAATACTTTTAAGTATTTTTATAAATGAAATTGTTAGGCCTACATCATATCATGACTGATGTTTTTAGTACTTTAAGTGCTTATAATTTAAAAAATAGTTAATAGGAATACGAGATCCGTGAAGTCGTAGACTCTATCGTGCACCCTGTGGTAGGTGGCTTTTGTTTGTTGACAGACAGAAGGAGGAGGAGGAGCAAACTAACAACGGTGGCTCAACTGTACAAACTTTGTTCTGACGTTAGTAACAAACGCCAATGCAACTTAATACGTAATAGATTTATTTATTTATACAACTTAATTAATAATATTAACGTAATAATCCCGATAGTTATGTTATGATCGTATTCTTATAACTCCTTCAACAGTTTGATTCATGCCGTATTAATTTTGGCCCATTTAATTGTGTTCGGATACGGGAGGATCCGGATAAAGAGAGTCCGGATAAGGGGGTTTCCATCGTTATTCGTTTATTATTTAATGTTTTAAATACGCGGTCTTGTAAAGTTGTATTTCACAATTTAATAATTTATAATTGGCAGGTATTATTAACAAGGTCGCTTTGGGAGTTGATTGATTGTTTTAAATAATTGTTGAAGTAAAACTCATTGTACGAATTATGCTATGCTGTTTGACCTTGTAATGTAAACAATTCGATTGATTATATGGTTACACAATTGAAATGCATTAAGATGTTGCAGTATTAAAGCAGTTTAAAGCATAGCACCACCTGAGGCGTAAGTCAGGTCCAATACACAAATTAATTTACTCCAGTAAGTGGGTCACACATTTCTAACAATTATAAATTATTTATAAGTTTTACTTTCTCTTACCTATTTGAATATATAAGAAAAAAAATATTGTTTTCAATTTGTGTTTTCACTGGATATACACGTTTTCAGACCCCATCAACCCAAAAAACGTGTGTGTGTGTGTGTGTGTGTGTGTGTGTGTGAACAGAATATCTCAAGAACGGAACTTCGTACGAACTTGAAACTTGAAGCTTACGTTACATACCACTACCGGACCCGACACGAACATTTTTATCAAAATCGGTCAACCGGAAGTTTATTCGTGTAATTTTTCACTTTTTTGCGATTGTCTCAAAAACTGGTCCTACGATTTTTTTAAAAATCGCCTCATTTAATCAATTTTTTATGCTCTAGAAGATAGTATAGGCGTCATGTTTGCTGAAATTCTTGGTGAGGCTGTTTTCACGTAAAAAAATATTTTTTTAAGATTGCGGCTCCAATTTGCATTTAAGCGCAAAAATGTATATAATAAAAGTTGTAGAGAATTCAAAATTCTACAACTTTTATTTCAAACATGTTTTTGTATAACGCTTAGTTTAGCGGTAATTAGCGATTTTCTTTTTTTTTCTCACGAAAACGTGTGAAAAATCGATTTTTTTAAGATTTCGGCCTTACTATGCACTTTACGACAAAAGTGTATATAATCAAATTTATAGGAAATTAAAAGATCTACAACTTTAATTTATAGCATTTTTCTCTACAAAGCCTAGTTTAGCGTGAAAGAATGATTTTCCATGTTTTTAAGCCAAATTGAGGTCGATTTTCATTTAGCGTCTTTCACTCATGATTAAAATAAGGTTATGTTTTTTGAGGTTATTTTTTTGTTTATTTCTAATGTTTTATTACTAATATTTATATTGTTTAAATTATTTGCATTGGCAAGAGAAAGTTGTGTGAGTGTTTTACACCAGATTTTTGTTGCTAAGTACATACTAACGCTACAATCTTAAAAATTCAATTTTTTACTGATATTTGTGAAAACAACAGAAAATCAACAAATTACATCAAAAAAATTAAATGACACATACAACCTAGGGTATATTGATTTTGCCCAATGGTTTTCCAAGTTAAGGGGAGACTGTACTTTGTATCCCGCCAATATTATATTTGCTATTTTTATGTACATTTTTCATAGGATCACACTTATAGTTGTAGGATGGTTTTAGCTAGTGAAGAGTAACGAATAACGCAAAATGTTTACAACGTTTTCTACGTTTTTTGCATAAGTTATTGCTATTTTTTTGAGCACCTGAGGAAGTAAAAACAATGTCGGTGAATGTGCATGTAGTCTACATGATAATTTAACTGGTAAAAATTTCAGCCTTGTAGGTTAAATGGTTTCTGAGAAAAAAGTACCTAAGTGTTAAACATTTAAATTTACGGGAAAAGGCACAAATTAGAAAGAAAAAGTACACAAAAAAGTTTGATTTCTCATCAACAGTTGGTTAGAAAGCTGCACCAATAGCAAAGAATATTAAAAATAGTGAAGCAAATATTTAAAAATAACAAAAATATTTTTGTACTTAAACGAGCAATATAAAAATATAAAAAATAACTGTTCTTGGCGACATGTTAAATTTTTAGGATAAACCTGTAAAAACTTAAATTTTTTTCATTAAAATAATTTTTTATCGTAATTTAATGTTTTTGTGGTAGATCTAGGTCTAAACCATTGAAAAACATAAAAAACCGAAAATGAAAATTTCCAGTGAAAACCATCATAGGGCTACAGTGTATGCTTAACTCATAATATGTTCGTGATTTTCTATTAGTTTTCTGGGTTAATCCGACGTGAACGATTATAATATGATGAAATACTCGTAGCTACATAGACTACATAGAATAGGCCTACGCTGATGACAATGTACAGTCCAGCCCCTCTTAGTTTGCTCCTAATGTAAACAAATAATGACGCCACTGAGCATGCGCATTATATCAGAATGTGTACACGCTGATTAAAAAGTAACAACTAAATACTTTCAAAAGTATTTAAATACAAAATACTTTTAAAATACTAATTTTTTTAAATACTTTTATTTTTCTATATGAAATTGTTAGGCGTACATCATATCGTGACTGATGTTTATAGTACTTTAAGTAGTTATAATTTAAAAAATAATTACCTTAGTAGGAATACGACATCCGTAAAGTGGCAGACTCTATCGTGCACCCTGTAGCTTTTGTTTGTTGACAGTAGGAGCAACTAAGAACGGCTCAACTGTAATATATTCATAGTGTCACATTGTTGTTGTTGTTTGGGTCATCAGCTGAAAGGCTGCTTTGAACCTGTACATGTTTTACTAAGTAAATCGAGGAGTGAGCTGGTTTACCAATGCCACAACTCACTGAATGGAAAAGTATGCTTATCAGCATGCCAGGCTCTCTGAAAAAGACATATTTTCCACTCTGCAAATGACACCTTCACTTCATTCACCACAGGGTCTGGCTGTACAATGAAATTCATTGCTTTCATAGGAGATAACTCCGATTAGTGTCACCTAACACACCCCCACACACCTCTTCTCTTCTTAAATGATTCAGTCATTTAATTGGGTGACCATGTGATAAGAAACACAACTATTTATTTTAGCCCTGCAACGAACAGATTGAGTGTAAATAATTTTGACACTCCACCTGTCATGGGCTGTTATGGGCAGAGTGTCACATTTCCAGCTACTATTAATGTGATAGACTACTAGCAGTGCAAGAACGATATTAGATATTAATTATACTTGACCTTTCTTCTGTGCTGATATTCACATAACCTGTAATGTCAGTCACATATACAAAAATCGCGACATAACATTCGTTTCATTACAGGAAATATCAGAGCTAAACAGAACCGACTAACAGGTAGTCTTTCGTTAATATGAAAAGGTCAACAATATTGAATGTCAGCCGCCGCCGCCGCCACCACTCACAATGTTCGTTCTCATTATCAACTTCATTAGAAATACTGCAAATTACTTTTATAGATACAGACAGATGATGTCAGTGAAAGCGGTATGCATATTATTCATCCTAAGTATACAGCAAAATAATCTCGCTTTAAAAAAAAAAATAAAATATTTTATATAAATATTCACATGACACTGCCCATGACAGACAGGTGGAGTGTCAAATTATTTACACTCAATCTGTTCGTTGCAGGGCTAAATTAAATAGTTCTGTTTCTTATCACATGGCCAGTCAATTAAATGACTGAATCATTTAAGTACAGAAGAGGTAGATGTGTACTGTGACACTAATCACAGTTATCTCCTCTGAAAGTAACGAATTTCATTATGCAGTTGGACCGTGTGGTGAATGAATTGAAGGTATCATTTGCAGAGAGAAAAATATGTGCTTTTCAGAGGGCCCGGCATGCTGTTAAGCGTACTTTTCTATTCAGTGAGTTGTGGCAATTGCAAACCACGTGACTCCTCGTTGTTACTTAGTAAAACCTCTACAGGTTCAAACCAGCCTACAGGCTGATCACCTAAACAACAGCATTCACATGAACTCAAAATTAAGGGAGCATTAATTCGACAATAAACATAAAATAAAATCCGATTTTCTCAAAACTGGTTTCAATAATTAAAATTAAACTTTTGTGTTTAATTTTTTTGAGCTTGAGAGATCTTGAGAACATTGAATCTATTCGATATATAATGTAATTCGATAGATCATTGAGATCTATGGAATTTCATAGATATTGTGACACAATGGCTGGACAATAATGATTGTTGACGTTACGTAGGCTTTTATTTTTTTCTCTTGCCTATATGCGTATACAGAAAGGAAATTAACGCTTTCATTTCGATTTTAAGAAATCGAGTTTTTACCGGATATACAAGTTTTCAGGCCCCTGAACACAAGCAAACATGTTTTTAGCGATTGGTCTTGTGTAAGTAAGAGAGATTTTTTTTTGTTTAATGTCCGACTGTTCTGCAATTACTGCTAATGCAGACGGTGAAGGATGAAATGATTTTTGTAACGTATGAAAATATGCCGTGCCTGAACGGGATTCGAACCCAAGACCGCATGATGAGAGGCGAGAACGTTACCAACTACGCTAATGCGGCCGGCCGTAAGTAAGAGAGAGAGAGAGAGGGTTGGGGAGAGAGTATATAAAACACTTATTTATAATTGTATGAAATATTAAATAGAATTACAATTATATGAACTTGCTGTTGATGCGACTTAAAATGAAAGTTTCTCTGTCTTCGATGGCAGTTGTATTGACAACTAGCCAATTCGATCGCTGCTTTTCTCTGTATTTTTTAACATAATTCGACATGAATTTTTTAACAGGGACTCCCAGTTGAGTTTGTTGAGGAATGGCTGTCGGCTGGTAACCGTACAAAGTCGCTTGCCGAATCGTTGTTGCTTAACAATTAATAGCGACTTTCCACCAGCTGACTGACCGAGCTGGCCTGAAGGCTACGTCAAGTAACAAATCGTGTTGCTAGTTCCTAGTATTTAAAAGGCGTTGGTGATCGCACAACTTCAGTTGAGTCTCGAATCCGAAACGTGCGTTTGCTGCTTTTATTTTTAGTTATTTTTTTCTCATAAAATGATTAAATGATTATTTTACTATTGTTTCGCGACCCCATGGATGGGGGGGGGGGTCGCGGCTTCCTGGTTGAGAATTACTGGTCTAGAGGCTGGTTAACACCAGCCGAGCCTTTCGGCTGTCCAGCCGCTCTTAGTTTGCTCCTAATGTAAACAAATAATGACGTCACTCAGCATGCGCATTATATCTAAATGTGTACACGCTGATTAAAAAGTAACAACAAAATACTTTCAAAAGTATTCAAGTACAAAATACTTTTAATAGTATATTTATAAATGAAATTGTTAGGCCTACATCATATCGTGACTAATATTTTAAGTACTTATAATTTAAAAAATAGTTAATAGACCTACGACATCCGTAAAGTCGTAGACTCTATCGTGCACCCTGTAGTAGGTGGCTTTCGTTTGTTGACAGACAATAGGAGGAGGAGGGAGCAAACTAACAACGACTGAACTGTACATATTCTGCATAGAAACGCAGATCCTTCCATAAAATACCTTTTTGGTTTTTGAGGTTCATGAGACGTTTTAAGGATTTGTGATAAACCGAAAGAGAGTATAAAAATGAAATACAAACAGAGAATGCAGTTGACTCGATCCGTTCAGCTGTTTTTTACGTAGCGCCTTCACTTAATAAATCTTAAATCTGTGTATATTATGTTAAGAGAAGAATGGACACACAGTCGGGTAGCAATAAAGGTTTAATTGGGCAGAACAGTTGAGGGGGTACTAGGGTAAACTAAAGTAGCCTAAGGTAGAGTAAGAAAGAGGGTTTAAGGGCGAGGGCGAGGAGGTGTAAGGTGAATTTGCCCACTCAAAGCACGGGCGCTTTTGTAATTAAGCACAGTTCTTCTTGCCAAATTGAAGCCGACTTGTTTATTTTTGGCTCGTTCTATTACTCCTCTAGTATTCTTATCTTGTGCCGGACTTCTCTTTTCTTTTCTTCTTTTCTTTTCGCTGCTCTATCTCTTTCTATTTCTTTTCATTATTTTTGTTGTTTGTTTAACCGTCTTCTACTCTGTCACTTTTTCACGTGTTCAACTGAAATCGTATAATCGCTTTCTCCCATCAGACTGCCAATAGAATAAAGCAAGCATTATAAATCTGTTACTTATTATAAACTCTACATTCAAATTATCCTCTTTCTAAAAGTCATTTAACTCACCTCAATTAAAACAACATGAAACGTTCATTAAATTTTAATACTGGTTTATATGAAATAGAAGCCGCTTCATTGTTCAACTGTTTATTACTTTCTCTTGCCTATATGAATATATAGGAAGGAAAGTATTGTTTTCATGTCCATTTTAACATATCGAGTTTTCGCCGGATCTACACGTTTTCTTCAGACCCCTGAACCCACACAAACATGTTTTTAGCGATTGGTCTGTGTGTGTGTGTGTGAACAGAATATCTCAAGAACAGAACATCGTACGAACTTGAAACTTGAAACTTAAGTTACAATACCACTACCGGACCCGACACGAACATTTTCATCAAAATCTGTCAACCGGAAGTAGTAGTTTATTCGTTTTTTTCACTTTTTTGCGATTTTCTCAAAAACTGGTCTTACGATTTTTTTTAAATCGCCTAGTTTACTAAATTTTTTATGCTCTACAAGATAGGGTAGGCGCCATTTCTGCTGAAATTCTTGTTGAGGCTATTTTCACGTAAAAAAAATTATTTTTTTAACATTACGGCTTTAATATGCAGTTTAGTGCAAAAATTTATATAATTAAAATTGTAAAGAATTTAAAATCCTACAACTTTTATTTCAAACATTTTTTTGTATAACGCTTAGTTTAGCGGTAATTAGCGATTTTCTGATTTTTTCTCACAAAAACATGTGAAAAATCGATTTTTTAAGATTTCTTTCTTAGTATGCATTTTATGACAAAAGTGTATAATATATATAATCGAATTTGTAGAAAATTAAAAGATCTACAACTTTTATTTTGAGCATTTTTCTATACAGAGCCTAGTTTAGCTTGAAGGAGTGATTTTCCATATTTTTAAGCCAAACAGGTCGATTTTAATTTTCCGTCTTTGACTCACGATTAAAATAAGGTTATATTTATTGAGGTTAGTTTTTTGTTTATTTCTAATGTTTTATTACTAATGTAAGGTTATATTGTTAAATATTTGCATTGGCAAGAGAAAGTTGTGTGAGTGTTTCACACCAGATTTTTTCTGTTGTATTGTATAGGCCTACTGATAAAATATAAACGGACTTTAGGTATCCATTAAGGCGATTAAGTGGTGTTTAGTTGAGGATATTATCACTGAATTTTTAAAACATGTATTTAGTAATGTTAGGAGGAAAATTACTGGGGAAACGAGGGCAAAGGGATGAAAATTTAGAGGGGTGGAACAGTAGATATTACGTTTAATGATGTGTAAATAATTTACGATGTGCAATAAAAGCGGGAAATTAAATTGGCTGCAAAAGACTTCTCCTCATTTGGTCGAGTCGTGTACAGTGCTTATTTCCTATACTTTGTCGTTGTGTGGTCGGAAAACTCGGAAAACAAGTGAAGTATTAACAAACACATTCGTGATGCGTTTAACACACACAAATGTATCTATCTCTACTAACACATATGCACGTATCCGTGTACACAGTACAATGCCGTGGGAGCTTTGTAAAATGGAATATTCAATGTATGTTTGTTATTTTGTTTTTGTTGTTTTTTTTTTAGTTGAAGTGAAAAACAAGAGCAGAAAATAAAACAACCTTCTATATATATTTCAGTGGTACGTTTACTTTGTTAGTGGCTGAGATAACATTCTTACCCGATAATAAAACAAAGTTTGTTTCATCTTGTTTTCTATTTTTTAATACTTTATAATACATCTTTAACGGTTTAATTTATTTATCAACCCACCGGGTTGGTCTAGAGGTAAAGTTGTCGCCAAAATCAGCTGTTGTAACAGCTGATTTTTGGAGACGAAGTATCCTGGTTCAAATCCTAGTAAAGGTAGTTCTGCTTTTATACGGATTTGAATACTAGACAGTGGTCAGAGGTGTACTTAAATGGTTGGGGTTCAATTAACCATACTCTCTCAGGAATGGTCGGCCTGAGTCTGCAGAAGACTACACAGTCTCATTTACACGTCATACACATCATCCTCATCTCATTGGGTCATCGGGTTGCTTATTGTTCTGAATTGAACAGATTGCGACGTACACATATTAGGAATTAAACAATGAAAAAAATGAAAAAATAAATTACTTATCATAATACATTTAGTACTGTTGTTTATTGGGTGCAATTTAATTGTCATCTTTCATATTTTATGGCCGTCCGTCCGTCACATCTAGATGTCAGAAACTACAACAGATAGCAACAAACGATTTTAGCTGCCCATAACAGACAGGTGGAGTTTCAAATTTTTTACACTCAATCTGTTAGTTGCAGGGCTAAAATAAATAGTTGTGTTTCTTATCACATGGTCACCCAATTAAATGACTGAACCATTTAACAACAGAAGAGGTAGAGGTGTATTGTGACACAAATCACAGTTATCTCCTCTAAAAGTAATGGATTTCATTATACAGCCAGATCCTATGGTGAATGAAATGAAGATGTCATTTGCAGAGTGGAAAAATATCCTTTTCAGAGACCCTGGCGTGCTGATAAGCGTACTTTTCCACTCAGTGAGTTGTGGCAATGGTAAACCACCTCACTCCTCGATTTACTTAGTAAAACCTCTAGAGGTTCAAACCAGCCTTTTGGCTGATGACCTAAACAACAACACAATTTGCACAAAAAGTTAGTCGGTCTGTATTTGGTTTTACGTTTAACCCATTTAAATCAACACAGGTTACGTTCACCTTACGACGTTAAACTTGTCCACACCTGTGACGCTGAATAACATTCATATCCCACAGGCCAGGGTGGTGCGATATCTTGGCTTATGGTTTGACAGGCGACTAACTTGGAAGCATCATCTGCGGACGAAACGTTTATAACTTAACCGCCCCCAGAAGCTACTGTTCTGCTTAATTAACCCTCGATCAAGATTAAACCTCCGTTCCAAAATTTTAATATACAAATCCCTAGTAGGACCAATCTGGACTTTTTCCAGCTGGACTGTTGTCCAGCTTTTTGGAATAGCGGCAGGGAGTAATTTAAAGTCGATCCAAGCCTTTCAATCAAAATTCTTTAGACTCGTTTCTGGCGCCTCTTTTTTATGTAAGCAATAAAACCCTCCACGACGATTTCAAAATTCCCACAGTAAAGGAGCTAACAGCGTCGTCCTTGTATAGTACATTTCACGAAAGACTAGATGACCGTCCAAACCAACTAGCCCGTGATCTAGCTACAAGCAACTTTCCAACTATGCGTCGTTTAAAGCGGAAATGAATTAGAGACTTCTGAATAACGGACAATACCTGAAGTTTTGAACTGAGAATGTATCACTTGGTACCTCTTCTCCTTAAAGTGAAATTCCCCTCCGCCATTTAAAAAATCAAATACGGAAGTTGTGCAGCTCAATGTACAAGAAAAGTTTCGGTTTCGACAGTGAGTGGCCCAACAAATGTAGTCAAGAAATTTAAATCGGAATATTGAAACACAACTGGTGTTGTTATTCGATTCGTATTAAAGAATACATACAGAAATCATTGGATTTGAAGTTCCGGTTTTGACCGGATGTGGTCCAAAATCTGTAGTCAAAAAATTAAATTCAAAATTTGTAAACAAAAATAGTGTCATTCGATTTCTGTTAAAAGAGTAGATACAGAAATCACTAATGGCTTTTACCATAAGTTTGTCAACGGCGTGGGGGGGGAGCCTTTTTAACAAATTGCCACCAGCCACAAAACGTGCCGTCTCATAAAAGGGATTTTTTGCATTTGTTTTTTGTTGAAGTGAAGAACAAGAATACAAAATATATCAAGCTTCTAATATAGTAGGTAGGCCTATATTTCAGTCGTAGGTTTAATTTGTTAGTGGCTGAGATAACATTCTTATTCGATAAAAAAACAAAGTTTGTTTCATCTTAGACTCTGTTTTTTCCTTATATAATATCATCTTTAGCGGGTGAATGCGTTTACTTGACCCACCTGGTTGGTCTAGAGGTAAAGCCGTCGATCTGAGTCAGCTATTCAACAGCTGATTTTCGGAGACGAAGGTTCCTGGTTGAAATGCTAGTAAAGGTAGTTACTTTTATTCGGATTTGAATACTAGACGGTGATTACCAGTGTACTTTGGTGGTCGGGGTTCAATTAACCATACTCTGTGAGTGTGTGTGTGTGTCTCTAGAAGACTACACCACCTCATTTACACCTCCCTTATACATATCATCCTAATCTCATTGGTTGATGGGGTTGCTTATTGTTCTCAATTGAATAGATTGCAACACACACACTTTAGGGGATTAATAATGTTTTAAATGTAGAATGAAAAGATGAGAAAATTTTCTTTGATCCACTGGGTTGGTCTAGAGGTAAAGTCGTTGCCGTGAGTCAGCTTTTAACATCTGATTATCGGAGACGAAGGTTCCTGGTTCAAATCCTAGTAAAGGTAGTTACTTTTATACGGATTTGAATGGTAGACAGTGGTTGTGGGTGTAGTTAGATGGTAACCATACTCAGTGAGTGTGTCTGTAGAAGATTACACAGTCTCATTTACACGTCATACACATCATCCTCATCTCATTGGTTGATGGGGTTGCTTATTGTTTTCAATTGAACAGAGTGCTGCAGCGTACACACATTATTGATAGAAAGAAAATCTACGGATTTACTACCAAAATACGAACGTACAATTCAATGAAATATTTATACTACAGTTTAGTGCCCTGCAACGGGAGACTGTTTAGAGCACAATTTAAGCTTTTTTAAAAAAATACTCTATCGTATGTACAAGTATTTTAAAAAAAATTATAAGGGCTTTTACTGTAGTTTATTATAATAATTTATTCAGTGTTGAAATTCTTTATTTTTCTGTTGGTTTTAATAACCTTTAGTAGCTATTTTAAATTTTGCAATAAATTAGTGTTTTCTTTTTAACTAAAAATTATGTTTATGTTAGCCTTTAATAACATTTTAAACATATACGTTAAATTACAGTATGTAGCTTATTTGATTGTGTTGTTTAGGTCAACAGCCGAAAGGCTGGTTTGAACCTGTAGAGGTTTTACTAAGTAACAACGAGGAGTAAGGTGGTTTACCATTGCCACAACTCACTGAGTTGAAAGAGTATGCTTATCAGCATGCCAGGCCCTCCAAAAAGCACTCACTTTCCACCCTGCAAATGACAACCTCACTTCATTCACCATAGGGTCTGGCTGCATAGTGAAATTCATTACTTTTAGAGGAGATAAAACTCTGACTAGTGTCACAGTACACCTGTACCTCTTCTGTTCTTAAATAGTTCAGTCATATAAGTGGCTGACTATGTGATAAGAAACACAACTATTTTTTTTTAGCCCTGGACCAAACAGACAGAGTGCAATTAAAATAACACTCCACCTGCCCGTTTTGGGCATCTTATTTAATTATCCGAACTATTTGATTATCAGAATTGCTCTGGTTCGGATATTAGTTCGGATAACTGACGCTACAGTGTAATACGTATTGCTTTTGGGTAGTTTACTCCGTTTGGCGAATGTGATTGAAATATTGTGAAATATTGTATCATTTTTAGTTATCGCTTAGAGAATACGCATGCCAATTTTTAAAAATGTTACTTTTAAGAAAGGCGGGAAAACTGTATTTAAAACATAAAACAATAAGTTTATGAATGAAGTTCGATTGAAGTTAGAGATGAGTGAGTAAGTCAGGACTTAACATTATTATGTACTATAGTACTGTATACCCTTTTATTCTGCCCATAATAGACAGGAGGAGTGTCAAATTATTTACACTCAATCTGTTAGTTGCAGGGCTAAAATAAATAGTTCTGTTTCTTAACATATGGTCAGCCAATTAAATGACTGAATCATTTAACAACAGAAGAGGTAGAGGTGTGTTCTTCTTCTTAAAGTTGCATCTCCTATCGGAGGTTGGATATCATAATGGCTGCTGCTCTGAATAGTTGCAATGAACTACAGTTGAACCATTCTCTAAGATTCCGCAGCCAGGAGATGCGTCTTCTTCCTACGCCTCTTCTTCCTCGGATCCTTCCCTGCATAATAATTCTCAGCAACTCATATTTTTCTCCTCTGGTTATGTGACCCAAATATTCTAGTTTTCCTGTTTTTATACTTTTCATAACTTCTAACTCCTTATTTAAACGTCGGAGCACCTCAACATTGGTAACCTTTTGGACCCACTGAATTTTCAATATTCTCCTGTAACACCACATTTCGAACGCTTCTATATCCTTTATGTGTTGTTTCTTCAATGTCCAAGCTTCCATTCCATATAGTACGATAGAAAATACATAACATCTTAGAGCCCTCAATCTGAGAGGCAACTGAAGGTCTTTGTTTGTTAGCATTGTCTTCAATTTTATGAATGCTTGCCTTGCAGTTTCAATTCGTACTTTAATTTCTTTACTTTGGTCATTCTTGCCATCAACCCAGGTTCCCAGATATTTGTATGTCTCTACTTTTTCTATTTGGGTTTGCTAGAGGTGTGTTAGGTGACACTAATCACAGTTATCTCCTCTCAAAGTAATCAATTTCATTATACAGTTGGACCCTGTGGTGAATGAAGTGAAGGTGTCATTTGCAGAGTGGAAAATATGTGCTTTTCAGAGGGCCCGGCATGCTGATAAGCGTACTTTCCCACTGAGTGAGTTGTGGCAATGGTAAACCACCTGACTCCTCGTTTACAGGCTGATCACCTAAACAAACAACACCCTTTTATTGTGTGAAAAGTGTAAAGAATACAGACTGTTTTCTGTCAGACTTCTTTTAACAATAAACGCCTGCGGTCTGTATATGCAACACACAAAACAAACAGTTTACTTAGGAAATTACGACACGCGACGGACTTAACTATATTAACTTAACTATATTTTAATAATAATATACAACTAGCTAAAGTACCCGTTCTTCGAACAGTTTCCGTGGTGCCGTGAACGTTCGGTTGTGGTACCGAGTTCGATCCCTGTCAGGTCTGATATTCTTTAAATATTCATTGTTATCTATCTCCTTTCAACGTCAGCATTATTATTATTTATGAAAAAATCTGGTGTGAAACACTCACACAACGTTCTCTTGCCAATGCAAATAATTAACAATAAACCTAACATTAGTAATACAACGTTAGATATAAACTAAAAACTAACCTCAAAAACATAACCTTATTTTAATCATGAGTGAAAGACGCAAAATGAAAATCGAACTCAGTTTGGCTTAAAATACGGAAAATCACTCTTTCACGCTAAACTAGGCTCTGTAGAGAAAAATGCTATAAAATTTATTACCATACACTTTTGTCGTAAAATGCGTACTAAAGCCGAAATCTTTAAAAAATCGATTTTTCACACGTTTTCGTGAGAAAAAATCAGAAAATCGCTAATTACTGCTAAACTAAGCGTTATACAAATAAATGTTTGAAATAAAAGTTGTAGGATTTTAAATTCTCTACAACTTTTATTTTATAAATTTTTGCGCTAAATTGCATATTAAAGCCGTAATCTTAAAAAAACTATGTTTTACGTGAAAACAGCCTCACCCACAATTTCAGCAAATATGGCGCCTACCCTATCTTGTAGAGAATGAAAACTTGAGGACCAGTTTTTGAGAAAATCGCAAAAAAGTGAAAAATTATACGAATAAACTACTACTTCCGGTTGACCGATTTTGATGAAAATGTTCGTGTCGGGTCCGGTAGTGGTAGGCCCTATATAACTTAAGTTTCAAGTTTCAAGTTCGTACGTTGTTCCGTTCTTGAGATATTCTGTTCACACACACACACACCAATCGCTAAAACATCTTTTTGGGTTCAGGGGGTGTGAAAACGTGTAGATCTGGTGAAAACTCGATTTCTTAAAAAGGACATGAAAACAATTCTTTCCTTCCTATATATTCATATAGGCAAGAGAAAGTAAAAATATATTTGAACGTAAAATAAAAGCGATATCTTTGTGTTTTTAAATTAAGATATGCAGCATTATATTATTTTTATAAAAGATGAAAGGTGAATATGACAATAGGAGCACCACGATGGTGACCACTATTAAGACGACTGATGCATTTTTGACAATGTCACCGAGAAAAGGTGTAGGTCTATAGGGTACTGGTGGAATGGGAAGGTACATAACTGACTGTATGAATACGGGTTTTACCAGCGCGTATGGCCTGTCTATGCTTATTATTCTGTTTATTTTGTATGTTAATATTCTTCTAAAATCATTGGTTTATTATAATTTTTTTTTTTAAATTCCTAATATGTGTACGTTGCAATCTGTTCAATTGAGAACAATAAGCAACTCCATCACCCAATCAGATGAGGATGATATGTATGAAGTGTAAATGAGACTGTGTAGTCTTGTACAGACCCAGGCCGACCATTCCTGAGCGAGTATGGTTAATTGAACCCCAACCATCAAAGTACACCGGCAACCACTGTCTAGTATTCAAATCCGTATAAAAGTAACTACCTTTACTAGGATTTGAACCAGGAACCTTCGTCTCCAAAAATCAGCTGTTAAACAGCTGATTTTGGCGACGACTTTACCTCTAGACCAACCCGGTGGGTTATTTTTTTTTTAATTGCTAATATCTCCGTTATTATGCATGAAAATGAAAAACTTTACATAATCAAACTAATTTGTCTTAAAACGTTTCGTAATTTCGATTATATAACATTTTTTGATAGATTGACTTCTAACGGAGATATTCGTAGTTTTTGTTTGCCCCTCCCTTAGAACTCCCCCATCCCTTTGTGATATTAAAAAAATGTATAGCCTATTTTTATTTGGATTATGTCGAGAACCTAGATACCGAAATTCAATGAATTTGTGTCAGCGGTTCTTGTGTGTGATGCCGTAACATGCAAAAAGACAATAATTCAGCTTAACTTATTTTCGGTGAATACATGATACATCTAGTGTAGAAACAAAATTTGGGGTCTTTTGAAAAATTGTACAGACAATATTACAATTTTATGTATATATATTTTATTGTTTTTTGTAATTTATAGAATTATAACGTTTCCGAATCCAACACAATTTCTGTGTATTTCAATACATTAATGAAACTTTAAATTTATAATGTACATTTCTTGTCTTTATTTTAGTGACGTCAATTTTAATTGTTTCAGGTAAGTTTTGGCGTATAGCTGAATCCACTCTCTAATAATCGTAAGTTTTCCAACGTTTTTCTTATCAAAAGTGTAACAATGAAAAATATTATTTTATTTATTATTTATTGAAATATTTTTTATTTTATATGTAATTATTCCTCTAAAAATATTGGTTTATTTTTTTTTTAATTGGTAATATCTCCGTTATTATGCATGAAAATGAAAAACTGTACATAATCAAACTTATTTGTCTATAAACGTTTCTTAATTTTGATTATATAACATTGTCATTGTTTGATACATTGACTTTTAACGGAGATATTCGTAGTTTTTGTTTACCCCTCTTTTCTGTATGTATAAAATATGTTCTGTTGTAATAAATAACTATAATATAAATAAATATATAATAAAGTAAATAAATATATAACTATAAATAAATGTTGTAATAAATAAAATAATAAAATCTGTATATAAAAAATATGTTGTTAGGTCGTCAGCCGAAAAGCTGGTTTCAACTTTTAGAAGCTTTACTAATTAAAACGAGGAGTGAGTTTGTTTACAATTGCCTTCCTCACTGAGTGGAAAAGCATACTTATCAGCATATCAGACCCAAATGACACCTTCACTTCATTCACCACAGCAGGGTCCAACTGTTTAATGAAATTCATTACTCTCAGAGGAGGAGATAACTGTGACTAGTGTTCGTGCGCGTGAGTTTGGAATGAATTTTCTTCTCGTGAACGGATAATGCTAGTTAAAGAAATAAAAACTATTTTTTTTATAGATTTCACGTAACGTAGGCCTACGTAAATATCAAATTATTAGGACCATAACAATATGTTTTTTAGGAACGAAACCTTAAAAAAATTCTACTAAAAAAACCGGTAGCCACTGTTTTATGAAACATGCTTGATCATAAAAATGAACTTCTGATTAAATAATTGGTTTTTAAGAAAATCGCAGAAATGTGAAAAACTACACGAATAAACTACTACTTCCGGTTGACAGGTTTTGATGAAAATATTCGTGTCAGGTCCTCTAGTGGAAGCTACTACAAGAAAAGTACTAAAATCGTGTATTTTTTGGGTTCAGGGAGTCTGAAATTTGTACATTCGGTGAAAACTTGATTTCTTATAATCGACATGAAAACTATGTGACAATTATCGCTAAGGTCCGTTTCGGGATCTAGGTAATTAAATAATTAATATACTAAAGTTCAAAATTACAAGTATTTATTACAACTAAAAGTTTCACAAAATAAATAATAAACTAATTATAATGAAGTAATACAATAAATAACTTAAATAATTTACTTAGTACTACTTACAAACAATTATACACAATGCACATACACAATAAGACAGTAAAACAATAGTTGACCAATACCCAGAGACGTTGACCTTTTCTAACGTAGCCTACCGATAGCACACGCAATAAACACTCCCTTGTCAAAGATCAAACGAATACTAACTCCCCGACCGCATTTGGGACTCCCTTTATATAGGTGATTCAAAGAGAGATTTCTCGAAAGAAAGAGAGATTCGATACAATAATAAAATACAAACATCCTTTTTTGGGTTTGGAAAAATCTTGACTAGTGACAATAGAAGAAAAGGTGTCACACAAATAGTTGCACAACAAACACCCTACCTTACTAGAACGAGACAGGAAAAAATGTATCATTTTTTTTTCTTTTTTTTCTAACATCGTAGAATATTTACAATCAGTTTATAAACAAAAACTATAAGTAAATGGTATGAACGGGTTGACATGACGATCACAATACCCAATCGTATTGCTTCGGAAACGAGATAAAAAATTAAGTATAAGTTTTTAAAATATTAACAAGATAAAAGATGAATAACATTAATAGAAAAGGTAACCAAATTAATAACGATGATATTATTAGAGTTTTTTTTTTTGTAATTCCTAATGTGTGTACGTTGCAATCTGTTCAATTGAGAACAATAAGCAACCCCATCACCCAATCAGATGAGGATGATGTGTATGCCATGTAAATGAGGTGTAGTCTTGTACAGACTCAGGCCGACCATTCATGAGAGAGTATGGTTTATTAAACCCCAATATTAGAGATGATGCTGATGTTGAATATGGACTTCAATTACTTAGAAATTGTAGGTTAGTCAGTAAATAAATCTAAACGGGAGATCAAGCAATTTTATTCGTTTCAGTCGTGTCACGTCTTCCCTATTATCTAGTAAATTAAGCGCCTAACAATTCGGGTGGTCTGCTAATTTTTCTTGATATTTTGAACTGAGCTGCGTGATTTCCTCTTTTACGGTGTTGACACATAAGTCCTTATCCAATGTATCATTTGTCACGTACCTACCATGGAGCATTTGTTGTTATCCGTAAGACTTTCGACTGAAATCGTTGTATGATAGCAAGATTCGATTTCGCAGCTGAACCCCAAATCGGTAACCCATAAGTCCACAGCGGTTTCAGTATGGCTTTGTAAAGTAGAAGCTTGCTCTCTAATGACAGCTGTCAACGTTTGTTCATCATCCAATACAAATCCCTCAGCTTCAACCATAGTCTTTTTCGTGAATTCCAAATATGTTTGGACCAGGTAAGGCGTTTAGACCAGTTTATCTAAAGTTACTTTTTTGGCTATCAATGATGGAGTGGAATAATAGAACTACTTTTTAAAGTTATGCGTCAACGGATTACTGGCCCAAGTAATTATTATTATTATTATTATTCAATATAATGCCCAAAACGGGCAGGTGGAGTGCCTGTTATTTTAATTGCACTCTATCTGTTTGGTCCAGGGCTAAAAAAAATAGTTGTGTTTCTTATCACATAGTCAGCCACTTATATGACTGATTTATTTAATAAGAGAAGAGGTAGAGGTGTACTGTGACACTAATCACAGTTATCTCCTCTGAGAGTAATGAATTTCATTATACAGTTGGACCCTGTGGTGAATGAAGTGAAGGTGTCATTTGCAGAGTGGAAAGTGAGTACTTTTCGGAGGGCCTGGCATGCTGATAAGCATACTCTTTCAACTCAGTGAGTTGTGGCAACGGTAAACCACCTTACTCATCGTTTTTTACTTAGTAAAACCTCTCTTTGGTTCAAACCAGCCTTTCGGTTGTTGACCTAAACAGCAGCATAATATGATATATCATACAGCATATTAATATGATTATTTTCAAGTAAAACCTGTAGTGAAATTCGGTGACAATTTTAGCAGGAAATATTTTTTCCACGTAGGCTTAGTTGGCGTCGGTATTTCTCAATTAGACTATCAGAACGACCCATCAGCAACAGAAGCGACTACGAAAGTGGAAAATATTTAAAATGTAAAATAAAAAAAGATGAGGAAAGATGATAATTATGTTATAATTTTTCTTCTTTTTTTAATTAATTACTCGGACGCTTCTTCTCATTAGCCTTTTACTTGGTAGTTAAGTTAGTTTGTCGCTTTATTATAATGTCGCCAATAAGCGAACCTCTTTCTCTTTTACTTTATTAAACCCCTTTATTTCTTTCTTTCTTTCTTTCTTTCTTTCTAATTTTTCTTCTACCGTAAAACTCAAATTTAAAAAAAAGTCTTCATTTTTCATTTTATAAATAATTAAGCATCATCTTAACTGCTCAATTAATGAAAATATAATTTTTCGTTAAAACATTTTTTATGTTTATTTAAAAAATTAGTCTTTATATAATGTAAAGAAATCAATGAATACGCTGCACTTTCAGTAAAAAATATTATCGCATATAATTTTTGGTTTTTAATTTTTGAAATAATTGCTGCATGACCATATGTTAGGAAAGTATTTATTGTTTACATGTCGTTTTTTTCGAATACAAAATTTTTTACAGCCCGCTGAACCCAAAAAAAAACAATCTTTTGCGGTTGTGTGTGTGTGTGTGTGCGCGCGCGAACAAAGTGTCTCAAGAAAGGATATATGTGACGTTTTAGCAGATCTCAAAACTGAGCTCCTTGTGACTAGATAGATCTTATGACTGTCTTTCAAAGTTTTAACTTACGTTGTATGCAGTGGTGGATTTAACCCACCCAGGAGAACTACAGTTGAACTGTTCCTAGTTAGCTCCTTCTGTCTGTCAACAAACAAAAGCCACCTACTACAGGGTGCACGCTACACTCCACCACTTTATGCATCTCTTATTCCTATTAAGTTAACTATTTTTTAAATTTTAAGTACTAAAAACATCAGTCATGATATGATGTAGGCCTAACAATCTCATTTATAAAAATACTTTTAAAAGTATTTTGTAGTTACTTTTTAATGAGCGTGTACACATTTTGATATAATGCGCATGCTCAGTGACGTCATTATTTGTTTACATTAGGAGCAAACTAACAGAGGCTGGACTGTAGAGGCATTTGTGTACCTAAAAAGTATGAAGATAATACGAGTATTATTCCTTTAGCTCGGAAAGAGTGGTGGGTTGTTTTAAAGATTGCTAAAGTGTACTCTAGGTGTTAACAAAACTCTATAAGGAACCTTTGGCTCGGAAAGGGAAAGAAAAAAAATCTGGTGTGAAACACACACAACTTTCTCTTGCCAATGCAAATAATTAACAATAAACCTAACATTAGTAATAAAACATTAGAAATAAACAAAAAACTAACCTCTAAAAATATAACCTAATTTTAATCATGAGTGAAGGACGTTAAGTAAAAATCAACCTCAGTTTGGCTTAAAAATACGGAAAATCACTCTTTCACGATAAACTAGGCTCTGTAGAGATAAATGCTCTAAATAAAAGTTGTAGATCTTTTAACTTCCTATAAATTTAATTATACTTTTTGTCGCAAAGTGCATAATAAGGCTGAAATCTTTAAAAACCCGATTTTTTTACACATTCCTGAGAAAAAAAGAAAATCGCTAATTACCGCTAAACTAAGCGGTATACAAAAAATGTTTGAAATAGAGTTGTAGTATTTTAATATCTCTGCAACTTTTATTATAAACATTTTTGCGCTAAAAATGCATATTAAAGACGTAATCTTAAAAAAACAACGTTTTTACGTGAAAACACCCTCACCAAGAATTTCAGCACACATGACGCCTACCCTATCTTGTACAGAATAAAAAATTTAGTAAACCAGGCGATTTTAAAAAAATCGTAGGACCAGTTTTTGAGAAAATCGCAAAATAGTAAAAAATGACACGAATAAACTACTACTTCCAGTTGACCGATTGTAATGAAAATTTTCATGTCGGGTCCGGTGGTGGTATACAACTTGAGTTTCAAGATTCAAGTTCGTACGATATTCCGTTATTGAGATATTCTGTTCACACACACACACACACACTTACACACACACACACACACACACACGCACACACAGACCAGTCGCTAAAACCATGTTGTTTTGGATTCAGGGGGTCTGAAAACGTGTATATCCGGTGTAGAGTGGATTTGTTAAAATCGACCTGAAAACAATACCTTTCTTCCTATAGCCTACAAAGTAAAAACAACTAAGACCCTTTCCGAACCCAACATACACACACACACACCACCTAACCAACTCTCTCAATCGCTAGAATAAAGAGTTTTGTAAACACCTAGGATACATTTTATCAATCTCTAAAACAACCCAGCACCCTTTTTGAGCCAACCACGACACCTAACCACATTTTTCAACCGCTGGGCTATATTTTAGTCCTCTCTAAAACAACCTAGGACCCTTTCCGAGCCAAAGGTACCCTAAAGAGTTTTGTTAAAAACTAGCGTACATTTTACTAATCTCTAAAACAACCCACTAACCTTTCCGAGCCAAAGAAATCATATTACCTTCATACTCTAAAAGTTTTGTTAAAGATCTTGTATTAAAAAAGGAATTATATGTTTTTACGTTGCAAAAAACCACAAAACTCACTGCCATTTCACCACCAATTTTATAAAGTTGACTGTAATTCGTTTCATATTGTACGAGAGAAGACATCTTCAGAAGAAGACATGTACAGTCCACCCTCTCTTAGTTTGCTCCTAATGTAAACAAATAATGACGTCACTGAGCATGCGCATTATATCAAAATGTGTACACGCTGATTATAAAGTAACAACAAAATACTTTCAAAAGTATTTAAATACAAAATACTTTTTAAAGTATTTTTATAAATGAAATTGTTACGCCTACATCATATCGTGATTGATGTTTTAAGTGCTTATAATTTAAAAAATCTGGTGTGAAACACTCACACAAATTTCTCTCGCCAATGCAAATAATTAACAATAAACCTAACATTAGTAATAAAACATTAGAAATAAACAACACAACTAACCTCGATAAACATAACCTTATTTTAATCATCAGTGAAAGACGCAAAATGAAAATCGAACTCAGTTTGGCTTAAAAATACGGAAAATCACTCTTTCACGCTAAACTAGGCTCTGTAGAGACAAATGCTTTAAATAAAAGTTGTAGAGCTTTTAATTTCGTATAAATTTTATTGTAGACATTTTTGTCGTAAAATGCGTACTAAAGCCGAAATCTAAAAAAAAATCGATTTTTCACACGTTTTCGTGAGAAAAAACAGAAAATCGCTAATTACTGCTAAACTAAGCGTTATACAAAAAAATGTTTGAAATAAAAGTTGTAGAATTTTAAATTCTCTACAACTTTTATTATATAAATTTTTGCCCTAAAATGCATATTTAAGCCGTACTCTTAAAAAATCAACGTTTTTACGTGAAAACAGCCTCACCAAGAAAAAATGGCGCCTACCCTATCTTGTAGAGAATAAAAAATTGAATAAACCAGGCGATTTTAAAAAAAATTGTAGGACCAGTTTTTGAGAAAATCACAAAAAAGTGAAAAATTACAGGAATACATTACTACTTTACGTTGACCGATTTTGATGAAAATGTTCGTGTCGGGTCCGGTAGTGGTATGCAACTTAAGTTTTAAGTTTCAAGTTCGTACGATGTTCTGTTCTTGTGATATTTTGTACGCACACACACGCACACACACACACACACCCACACACACACACACACACACACACACACACACACACAGATACACAGATACACACACAGGCCAATCGCTAAAAATATGTTTTTTGGGTTCAGGGGGTCTGAAAACGTGTAGATCCGGTGAAAACTCGATTTTGAAAAATCGACATGAAAACAATACTTTCCTTCCTATATACATATACATTATAGGCAAGAGAGAGTAAAAATAGTTAACTTAATAGGAATAGGACATCCGTAAAGTCACAGACTCTAGCGTGCACCCTGTAGTAGGTGGCTTCTGTTTGTTGACAGACACTAGGAGGAGCAAACTAACAACGGCTCAACTGTAAAATTTATTGAGCTGATTTGATTGAAAAATTGTTAGTTTATTATAATAGTTTGGAAAATTATTCTGCGTGACCTCGTGGCTGTTAATCAAAACAACAACTAAATTCATTTCAGTTGCTATTTCAGCAACAATTTCATTAAATTGTTCTGAATTTATCGCACCGGACAACTTTTAAAATAAACGTTTTCTTTTAACTTAATCATATATTTGTCTATTTCTATCATACATCGACGTCTCAAAATTTTAGTTCAAAATACAGTAGTAAATTCCAAGTTACTAAATTGAGAAACTTATTTCTACAAGACAGACGCAATAAGAAAAGAAATATGTAGTAAAAACACTAAAATATCAATCTAGTGTTTTATTTCAAGTAATATTTTTATATTTCCATTTTATAACTTTTTACTTTCTTTTCCTATATGAATATATAGGAAGGAAAGTATTGTTTTCATGTCGATTTTAAGAAATCGAGTTTTCACCGGTTCTCGTACGCGTTTTCAGACCCCCTGAACCCATACAAACATGTTTTTAGCGATAGGTCTGTGTTGTGTGCGGGTGAGTAAACAGAATATCTCAAGAACGGAACATCGTACGAACTTTAAACTTGAGTTACATACCACTACCGAACCCGACACGAACATTTTCATAAAAAACGGTCAACCGGAAGTAGTAGTTTATTCGTGTAATTTTTTCAATTTTTGCGATTTTCTCAAAAACTGGTCCTGCGATTTTTTTTAAAATCGCCTGGTTTACTAAATTTTTTTATGCTCTACAAGATAGGGTAGGCGCCATGTTTGCTGAAATTCTTGGTGAGGCTGTTTTCTCGTAAATAAATTGTTTTTTAAGATTGCGGCTTTAATATGCACTTTAGCGCAAAATGTATGTAATAAACAATTAAATTATTTATAATCCTACAACTTTTATTTCAAACATTTTTTTGTGTAACGTTTAGTTTAGCGGTAATTAGCGATATTCTGTTTTTTCTCACGAAAACGTGTGAAAAATCGATTTTTTTAAGATTTCGGCCTTAGTATTCATTTTACGACAAAAGTCTATATAATCAAATTTATAGGAAATTAAAAGATCTACAACTTTTATTTAGAGCGTTCTTCTCTAAAGAGTCTAATTTAGCGTGAAAGAGTGATTTTCCGTATTCCTAACCAAACTGAGGTCGATTTTCATTTTGTATCCTTCTCTCATGATTAAAATAAGATTATGTTTTTTGAGGTTAGTTTTTTTTCTAATGTTTTATTACTAATGTTTTATTATATTGTTAATTATTTGCATTGGCCAGAGAAAGTTGTGTGAATGTTTCACACCAGATTTTTTTCATTGTCATTTTCTTTGGTTAGGTTTTTTGTCAATTCGTTTTTTTCAATAATAATAATTATGTGAAATTAATGAAATTAAAGTTTAAAATTTTACTTTACTACAACGAGTTATAACAATAAAAAATAATTTCGAATTAAAAAAGCCGACATGAAAGCAATATTTTCCATCCCTATAGGCCTCTATTCAAATAAAGGTAAAGTGAAAATAATAAATTTAACTGGTGTTGCATAAAGTAATTAAATCTAAACAAATTAGTTTAATATTATAATTTTTTTGGCTAATGGAAGTTATCAAAAAGAGGTTGATTTTTATTTAGCGTCTTTCAGCCTACTCATGATGAAAAATCTGGTGTGAAACACTCACACAACTTTCTCTTGCCAGTGCAAATAATTAACAATAAACCTAACATTAGTAATAAAACATTAGAAATAAACAAACAACTACCCTCAAAAATCATAACCTTATTTTAATCATGAGTGAAAGACGCAAAATTAAAATCGACCTCTGTTTGGCTTAAAAATACGGAAAATTCCTCATTCACGCTAAACTAGGCACTGTACAAAAAAATGCTTAAAATAAAAGTTGTAGATCTCTTAATTTCCTATAAATTTTATTCTATACACTTTTGTCGTAAAATGCATTCTAAGACCGTAATCTTTAAAAAAAGATTTTTCACACGTTTTCGTGAGAAAAAAACAGAAAATTGCTAATTACCGCTAAACTAAGCGTAATACAAAAAAATGTTTGAAATAAAAGTTGTAGAATTTTATATTCTTTACAACTTTTATTATATAACGTTTTGCGCTAAAATGCATATTAAAGCCGCAATCTTAAAAAGATAATGTTTTTACGTAAAAACAGCCTCACGCTGAATTTCAGCAATTATGGCGCCTACCCTATCTTGTAGAGCATAAAAAAAGTAGTAAACTAGGCGATTTAAAAAAAAAACGTAGGAGCAGTTTTTGAGAAATCGCAAAAAAGTGAAAAATTACACGAATAAACTACTACTTCCGGTTGACCGATTTTTATGAAAATGTTCGTGTCGGGTTCGGTAGTGGTATGTAACTTAAGTTTTAATTTCGTGCGATGTTCCGTTCTTGAGATATTTTGTACACACACACACACACAACACGCACGCGCGCGCACACACACACACACACACACACAGACCAATCGCTAAAACCATGTTTTTTTGGGTTCAGGGGGTCTGAAAACATGTAGATCCGGTGAAAACTCGGTTTCGAAAAATCGACATGAAAACAATACTTTCCTTCTTATGTATTCATATAGGCAAGAGAAAGTAAAAATAGGTTGTGTTGTTCATTATTTACATTGGTAAGATAATGTCGTGTGAGTGTTTAACACCAAATCAACAAAAAACAATTTCGATTTGGAAAAGTCTACACGAAAGCAGTACTTTCCTTCCATATGTATGTATATAGGGCAAGAGAAGGTAAAAAATTAATCAGGTTAACTTTTACAATAATATTAGAACTAGACAATTTTAAAAAGCGAAATTTATTACAAATATATAATTTTTTGGCTAGTGGGTATTATCAAACAGAGGTTGATTTTTATTGAACGTCATTCAATCAAAATTAAAGTTAGGAAATGTTTTTCACATTGCATTGGTAAGAGAATGTCGTGTGACTGTTACACATTAAATGAACATAAAAACAATTTTGAATTGGAAAAATCGGCAAGAAAACAATATTCCCCTTCTATATTTTCATTAAGCGAAAGAGAAAATTTTTACTTTCTCTTTCGCTTTTACGAAAATACAAACAACAGCTGGTATTAAACAGGTATTACAATTTTTGTACAGTGCCGGCCGCATTGGCGCAGTTGGTAACGTGCTCGCCTCTAATCATGCGGTCCTGGGTTCGAATCCCACCCAGGCACGGCATATTTTTTCATACGTTACAAAAGATCATTTCATCCTCCGTCGTACATATTTTATTACTACTGTACGTTTTATTACTAATTTTTGGTTATATTGTTCATTATTTGCATTGACAAGAGAGAGAAAGAAACGATTTTTTAAGATTTTGGCTTTAGTAGGCGTATGCATTTTTACGACAAAAGTGTATCTAATCAAATTTATGGAAAATTAAAAGATGTACAACTTTTATTTAAAGCATTTTTCTCTACAGAGCCTAGTTTAGCGTGAAAGAGTGATTTTCTGTATATTTAAGCAAAACTGAGGTTAATTTTCCTTTTGTGTCTTTCACTCATGATTAAAATAAGGTTATGTTTATTGAGGTTAGTTTTTTGTTTATTTCTAATGTTTTATTACTAATATTAGGTTTATTGTTAATTATTTATATTGGCAAGAGAAAGTTGTGTGAGTGTTTCACACCAGATTTTTTTGGCTTGTGGAAGTTATGAGTATACCTATTCTGGTACGTGTAGTGATTTTTCACGATACCGTACTTTATAGTTGTATATATTAAATTTAATTATGGGAAGAGAAATGGTAAAATTTATTAAAAAACAAAAAACTAAATGAAATAATATTACTGTACACATTTTAAAGATTATGTTATAAAATAATTTTTTATAGTTTTTTCCTTGTTGAATAAATTAGGGTTGTTCAGTAACAGAAGTTAATAAAATTGTACGTATGGATGTAAAAGTCCCCTCCGTTTTGTTAGTTTGGTTGAGGAGAGGCAGTGTGCCTGTCCTGTGCATGTTTCAACTTGTTTGTGATCGCCCGCCCGCCCAACTTTAAACAAATGACAATCTACAGCGATGCAATCAATCTATCGTATCGTCTTTCTTCTGTCAGTTTAACTTCTTGCGCGGCCCGGGTAACTTGGTTTGTTTTGTATCGGAGAACTTACGGTTTTTTTACCACAATGATTTTTGTTTTATTATCTTGTTCCAGTGCGTATATTGAACTAGAATTATTTCTTTCTTTAATGAATATTTCGTCGTTGAGAAAAAGGTTAGTTGTATGTTAATTTTAATAATTAATATATATATAATCAGGCCCCGTTACCAGTTATAATAATTTTGAATTTTTCTGTACGTCCCGCACTTTTATCATAATTTCTACTGAGTAATAAATAATTAAATAAAATTACTAAAGATTACTTCTTTAATAACATTTAACTGGTACTGTGCCAGGATGATATTGTTAGTTCCAACCGAAAAATCCCTCGTATTATCGCCTACATACATTAGTTACTGGTTAAAAATGACACCATATTTTTGTGCCATTGAATCATTTTATAAAACTCTGGTGTGAAAGACTCACACAATTTTCTCTTGCCAGTGCAAATAATTAACAATAAAACTAACATTAGTAATAAAACATTAGAAATAAACAAAAAACTAACCACAAAAACGTAACCTTATTTTAATCATGAGTGAATGACGCAAAATGAAAATCGAACTCAGTTTGGCTTAAAAAAACGGAAAATCACACTTTCACACTAAACTAGGCTCTGTAGAGAAAAATCTCTAAATAAAAGTTGTATATTTCTTAATTTTCGATAAAATTTACTTTCTCTTGCCTATATGAATATATAGGAAGGAAAGTATTGTTTTCATGTCGATTTTAAGAAATACACTCTTCACCGGATCTATACGTTTTCAGACCCCACTTGAAACTTGAAACTTACGTTACATTACCACTACCGGACCCGACACGAACATTTTCATCAAAATCAATCAACCGGAAGTAGTAGTTTATTCGTATAATTTTTTACTTTTTTGCGATTTTCTCAAAAACTGGTCCTACGATTTTATTAAAAATCGCCTGGTTTACTAAATTTTTTATGCTCTACAAGATAGGGTAGGCGCCATGTTTGCTGAAATTCTGCGTGAGGCTGTTTTTACGTAAAAACATTTTCGTTTTAAGATTGCGGCTTTAATATGCATTTTAGCGCAAAGCATTATATAATAAAAAATGTAGAGAATTTAAAATTCTACAACTTTTATTTCAAACATTTTTTTGTATAACGCTTAGTTTAGCGGTAATTTGCGATTTTCTGTTTTTTCTCACGAAAACGTGTGAAAAATCGATTTTTTAAAGATTTAGGCCTTAGAATGCATTTTACGACAAAAGTGTATCTAATAAAATTTATAGGAAATTAAAAGATTTACAACTTTTATTTAAAGCATTTTTCTCCACAGAGCCTAGTTTAGCGTAAAAGTGTGATTTTCCGTATTTTAAGGCCAAACTGAGGTTGATTTTCATTTTGCTTCTTTCACTCATGATTAAAATAAGGTTATGTTTTTGAGGTTAGTTTTTTGTTTATTTCTAATGTTTTATTACTAATATTAGGTTTATTGTTAATTATTTGCACTGGTAAGAGAAAGTCGTGTGAGTGTTCACACCAGATTTTTTTATATACCTTTTTGGCGTAAAATGCGTACTAAAGCCGAAATATTAAAAAAATCGATTTTATTAGTTTTTCGAAGGAAATCTCTCGCTTTCCTTTTTTACTTGTTTTTTAACACGTTGATTTGTTTATTGCTGTTTTCGTATTTCTAGAAACGATTTATTTTGATTAACTGTTCAAAAATGTAAAGATAATATTTTCTCAAGACAATGTCTCATGATTTCGTTATAAATGTCTATTACTTGCGACTTTTTCTCTTTTTATTATGACATAATAGGTATAATCGTGAGAAAGTAATTGCCCTTCCACTCCAGATCACTAGCCGAACCGCATAACAACTGCAGCTTGAACAACGCCTCTACTACTCTGCCTGCCTCATATTATTAGCTACTAATTTATTAGGAAATAAATTAAAAAGTAAGTAAGGAAAAGTATTTTTTGAAATTCCTTTTGCCTGTAAGACGCGTTCCATAACGGCACACTTTCTATAATTCAATGATACGTACATCGGGGGGGGGGGGGTCCCTCTTTCAGTTGCCGCTCAAAATACGTTATCACACTATTAATAATTTCACGACTTGGACTATCCAAAACTTGACCTTTTTTCCGACTTTATTTTTCCCCTATTTTCACTCATTTTATATGAACTCAGAACTGAACCGAGTCAACAAAAAGTAAACAGCTTTGAATAATAATATAAGACACTAGATTATAAATTAAAATGCGATAAATAGCAATATAGTAAACGATAAAAGTAAATACATGAGGTAGAACAAACAACAAGGATAGATTATTATAACATTTGTGTAGAATAACACTTGACTTGAATAACTAACAACTCACTAACTAATTATAACTAATTCGCTATTAAATCACTTGAATACGCTAAGGTTAGAACTACGCACTACTCACGCACACCCCTGTCCATATTAAACGGACTACTCCCACCACCCCTTAGACACTGACCCAACACACTGTCGTCACTTTTTCCTTTTACAGAATATTTTCACTGTACCTATTTTTAAAACACTTTGTAATTGTAAAATGTAGAGAGCAAATAGAAGGGTGTCATACTTGAATATGACAGTTTTTGAAGCAACAATAAAAGTATTACATTTTTAGCATCGTTTCTTTCCATGCGGGTACAATTCTAAGGTGTGTACGCGCATTTACGGAGTTCAAGTACGAGTAATAAAAATGCCACATAGAAAAAGAGAAAATTATTGCGACGAACTTGTTTTTTTTACAAGTAGATTTATTTTTTACGAAGTTCTAAATTCGTTGAAAGAGCTTGTTGATTTTATGTTGTAGCGTAATAAATCCTTCCTCTGAAAGGCCGCCACATTACTACACAACTGGTCCATAAATAAATCTTGAAAAATTTCCAAAGTAGAATACGTTATAAATTTCAAAATATGGTGTGAAACATTCTTATGACTTTCTCTTACCAATCTATTGTTGTTGTTTAGGTCAATAGAGGTTTTACTAAGTAAAACAAGGAGTGAGGTGGTTTACCAGTGCCACAACTCACTGAGTGGAAAAGTATGCTTATCAGCATGCTGGGCCCTCTGAAAAGCATCTACTTTCCACTCTGCAAATGACACCTTCACTTCATTCACCACAGGGTGTCCAACTGTATAATGAAATTCATTACTTTCAGAGGAGGAGATAACTGTGATTAGTGTCACAGTACACCTCTACCTCTTCTCTTCTTAAATGATTCAGTCATTTAATTGGGTGACCATGTGATGATAAGAAACATAAATATTTATTTTAGCCCTGCAACTAACAGATTGAGTGTAAATAATTTGATACTCCACCTGTCTGTTGTGGGCAGACCAATCTATTAAGGAACAATATAACCTATGTTTAATCACGAGTGAGCACATGTTAAATAACAATCATAACCTAATTTTCTGCCCCTAACAAGCAGGTGGAGTGTCAAGTTATTTACACTCAATCTGTTAGTTGCAGGGCTAAAATAAATAGTTGTGTTTCTTATCACACATGGTCAGCCAATTAAATGAGTGAATCATTTAAGAAGAGAAGAGGTAGAGGTGTACTGTGACACTAATCAAAGTTATCTCCTCCTCTGAAAGTAATGAATTTCATTATACAGTTGGACCCTGTGGTGAATGAAGTGAAGGTATCATTTGCAGAGTGGAAAATGTGTGCTTTCAGAGGGCCCACCATGCTGATAAGCGTACTTTTCCACTCAGTGAGGAAGACAATGGTAACTAGTAAAAGTTGTAAAAAATTTAAGATCCAAAAATTTTTATTTCGAACATTTTTTTGTATAACGCTTAGTTTAGCAGTAATTAGCGATTTTCTATTTTTGTCTCACGAAAAACATGTAAAAATCGATTTTTTAAAGATTTCAGCTTTATGCATTTTACGACAAAAAGTATAATAAAATCTATAGGAAATTAAAAGATCTACAAGTTTTATTTACAGCCCTTTCTCTACAGAGCCTAGTTTAGCGTGAAAGAGTGGGTTTCCCGTATTTTGAAGCCTAACTGAGGTTGATTTTCATTTTGCGTCTTTCACTCATAATTAATATTAGGTTACGTTTTTTGAGGTTAGTTATGTTTGTTTATTTCTAATGTTTTTACTAATGTTAGATGATATTGTTAATTATTTGCATTGGCTAGAGAAAGTTTTGTGAGTGATTCACACCAGATTATTTGTAATATAGTAAAAATATTTAATTTCCACGTTTGTACGAAACGTTTTAAAAGTTTTATGTGAATGACTACCTGTGTGTGTGTGTGTGTGTGTGTCAACAGAATATCTCAATAACGGAACATCGTACGAACTTGAAACTTCAAACTTAATTTACATACCACTACCGGATCCGACACGAACATTTTCATCAAAATCGGTCAACCGGAAAAACAGTAGTAGTTTATTCGTGTAATTTTTTACTTTGCGATTTTCTCAAAAAGTGGTCCTACGATTTTTTTAAAAATCGCTTGGTTTACTCAATTTTTTATTCCCTACAAGATAGGGTAGGCGTCATGTTTGCTGAAATTCTGGGTGAGGCTGTTTTCACGTAAAAACATCCTTTTTTTAAGATTACGGCTTTAATATGCAATTTAGCGCAAAAATGTAGTATATAATAAAAGATGTAGAGAATTTAAATTTCTACAACTTTTATTTCAAACATTTTTTTGCATAACGCTTAGTTTAGCAGTAATTAGCGATTTTCTGTTTTTTTCTCACGAAAACGTGAGAAAAATCGATTTTTTTAACATTTTAGCCTTAGTATGCATTTTATGACAAAAGTGTATGAAATAGAATTGATAGAAAATTAAAAGATCTACAATTTTTATTTAAAGCATTTCTTTGTACAGATCTTAGTTTAGCGTGAAAGAGGGATTTTCCGTATTTTTAAGGCAAACTGAGATCGATTTTCATTTTTCGTATTCATATACATGATTAAAATTATGTTATGTTTATTGAGGTGTAAGTTTTTTGTTTATTTCTAATGTTAGGTTTTTTGTTAATTATTTGCACTGGCAAGAGAGAGTTATGTGTTTCACGCCAGATTCTTTAAGATTCTGTTACGGTGCTAAATTTTAAATTTATATCTTGACATTTTAAGAGCCGTTAAGACAAAAAAAGGTTTCTGATAAGGTGGTCGTCGTGAGTGGTATTAATCGTGGAATAAAAATTGTGGGTCTGAAAGAGTAGCCTATTTACCTGAAGTTTGGAAATTATGGGTTCTTCAACAAACCACAATAGGGGTTCTGTAATTAGTCTCAAATTAAGGGTAGGCCAATACTTTACGCCGATGAAAGTTATAATTACAAAAATTAAATATAAAAATTTTCTCAAATTGTTTACTTTCTCTTGCCTATATGAATATATAGGAAGGAAAGTATTATTTTCATGTCGATTTTTAGATATCGAGTTTTCACCGGATCTATACGTTTTTAGACCCCCTCAACCCAAAAAACACGTTTTTAGCGATTGGTCTGTGTGTGCGTGCGCGTGCGTGCGTGCGAGCGCGCGCGCGTGTGTGTGTGTGCGTGCAAAATATCTCAAGAACGGAACATCGTACGAACTTGAAACTTGAAACTTAAGTTACATACCACTACCGGACCCGACACGAACATTTTCATCAAAATCGGTCAACCGGAAGTCGTAGTTTATTCGTGTAATTTTTCACTTTTTTGCGATTTTTTCAAAAACTGGTCCTACGATTTTTTTTAAAAATCGCCTTATTTACTTAATTTTTTTCTGCTCTACAAGATAAGGTAGGCGCCATCTTGGCTCAAGTTCTTGGTAAGGGTGTTTTCACGTAAAAAACTTTGTTTTTTTAAGTTTACGGCTTTAATATGCATTTCAGCGCAAAAATGGATATAGTAAAAGTTGTAGATAATTTTAAATCCTGCAACTTTTATTTTAAACATTTTTTGTATAACGCTTAGCGGTAATTAGCAATTTTCTGTTTTTTCTCACGAAAACGTGTGAAAAATTGATTTTTTTAATATTTCGGCTTTAGTACGCATTTTACGACAAAAGTGTAGCTATATAATAAAATTTATAGAAAATTAAGAGATCTACAACTTTTATTTAGAAAATTTTTCTCTACAGAGCCTAGTTTAGCGTGAAAGTGTGATTTTCCGTTTTTTTAAGCCAAACTGAGTTCGATTTTCATTTTGCGTCATTCACTCATGATTAAAATAAGGTTATGTTAATTGAGGTTAGTTTTTTGATTATTTCTAATGTTTTATTACTAATGTTAGGTTATTGTTAATTATTTGCACTAGCAAGAGAAAGTTGTGTGAGTGTTTCACACCAGAATAGTAAAAATATTTAATTTCCACGTTTGTACGAAACGTTTTAAAAGTTTTATGTGAATGACTACCTTCAGTCCAAACTAAACTCATATTAACAAATTAATTATTTTTTGTCCAGTAATTTTTATAATTTTTGCGGGATTAGTTATTTAGGTTCATAAGTTTTTTGTTATGTAGGCCTATCTTATTTTGTAAATAGAAAAAAATAACCCGTCACTATTTGGAACGTCCTTTAAAATTTATACTTTAATACCGAAAATTCTTGTTAAAATGTGGTTCTTTTTTGAAATATTATAAAAGTTTTGCCATAAAGATATTTTAAACATATTTTCCGCATCATCTTCTGTAAAATATTTCCTATCGCTACAAGTTTTAGTGTTGAGAACTATGGTTTTTCCTGAAGTGAAAATTTCAACTACTTTCAAATCGATGTAACTTTTTTTTAAATTTTTATATTTCCTTTCTTATTCCCCTCGATAGATTTTTCATAAACGAAGAAGTTAATGTTTTCAACGTTATATTTCTGTTACAATAGACAGTTATTTTTCATTTTTATGTCATTTATTTTTATTCGGCTGTTGACATTGTTTACAGAATAAGCTTTTACATAATGTTTTTTTCTTTTTTTTATTTATTTAACGTCGCATCAACTACAACGGTCATTAGCGACGACGACGTTGGGGTGGAACTTTATGCGATGTAGAATGAAATGATTTTTTGTAACGTATGAAAATATACCGTGCCTGAGTGGGATTCGAACCCATTACCGCATGATGAGAGGCGAACACGTTACCAACTGCGCCAATGCGGCCGGCTATTACATAATGTTATTTTCTATATGTTATTTTCTATACTTATTACATTATTTTAACTTTTACGGCTATTTTGTGTTAATACAAAATGTTACTTAAAGCGGTTTGGTTGTACGGCATTCAACTTTGGGGAACTAACAGTGTGGGTAGTGACATAGAGGTAATTGAAAGGTTCCAGAATAAGTTTCTTGGGGCTATAAAAAGGGCACCATAGTTTGCTAGGAATACAGAAATACAACATAATTGCAACCTTTCTAATGTAATGGACGAGGTCAGGCGTTTTAATAGGAAATATCAGGCAAGACTTGAAAGTCACGAAAACGAATTAGCCATAAATCATCTAAATAATGCAGAAGTTAGGCGCCTGAAACGTTACCATGTTTTGGACTTGTCTGAAAGAGTTTAAAAGTATATAAAATAATTTTATATACATCTTTTAAAGCGTTTCAAAGCGGTGATAATAGTATAGAGTACTTTTTCATGGCTGTTTTACTAATGTGAAGTAGGCCTACATGTATTGAAAACGCAAAATAGCTTCCAATGTATTTCAAATGAAAATTTTATTAACTCCTAACTACAGAGTTCTACCCAAAGGATTTTTATAATTTTTACATGGTTTTAACGAGTATTCTTTTAGGATTTACCCAAAAGTTCCGAATTTGAACTTGATGCTAATTTGAGCTTCATTTTACGAAATGAAAATAAGTAAATTTCGTTTCAACGTAAAGCGGTAATGTAACGTATTGCAATGCGATTTTCCCACATTTACCCCCACCATAGCCAAATCCCATAAGCATACGAGTGAAGGGAAGGATATGTGTCATCTGACAACACAATCACACGGTGTCGGTATTAGACATTGTGTTAACATTTTTTTACTTTCTCTTGCCTATATGAATATAGGCTATATAGGAAGGAAAGTATTGTTTTCATGTCGATTTTTCGAAATCGAGTTTTCACCGGATCTATACGTTTTCAGACCCCCTCAACCCACACAAACATGTTTTTAGCGATTGGTCTGTGTGTGTGTGTGTGTGTGTGTGTGTGTGTGTGTGTGTGTGCGCGCGCGCGCGCGCGAACAGAATATCTCAAGAATGGAACATCGTACGAACTTGAAACTTGAAACTTAAGTTACATACCACTACCGGACCCGACACGAACATTTTCATCAAAATCGGTCAACCGGAAGTAGTAGTTTATTCGTATAATTTTTCACTTTTTTGCAATTTTCTCAAAAACTGGTCCTACGATTTTTTTAAAAATCGCCTCATTTACTCAATTTTTTATTCTCTACAAGATAAGGTAGGTGCCATGTTTGCTGAAATTCTGGGTGAGGCTGTTTTTACGTAAAAACATAGTTTTTTTAAGATTATGGCTTTAACATGCAATTTAGAGCAAAAATTTATATAATAAAGGTTGTAGAGAATTTAAAATCCTACAACTTTTATTTCAAACATTTTTTTGTATAATGCTTAGTTTAGCGGTAATTAGCGATTTTCTGTTTTTTTCTCACGAAAACGTGAGAAAAATCGATTTTTTTAACATTTCGGCCTTGGTATGCATTTTACGACAAAAGTGTATATAAAAAAATTTATAGAAAATTAAGAGATCTAAAACTTTTATTTAGAGCTTTTTTCTCTACAGAGCCTAGTTTAGCGTGAAAGTGTGATTTTCCGTATTTTTAAGGCAAACAGATTGATTTTCATTTTTCGTCTTTCATATATGATTAAAATTAGGTTATGTTTATTGAGGTTAGTTTTTGGTTTATTTCTAATGTTTTATTACTAATATTAGGTTTATTGTTAATTATTTATATTGGCAAGAGAAAGTTGTGTGAGTGTTTCGCACCAGATTTTTAATATTTAGTTTAAAACCGTTCTTTTCAAGACGAAACTATCATTCTACTGTGCTTTAGTCGTTATTAATTGAGTGAACCAATTCTGTTCCGATCTCACTAGGTGAGGTAGGCACACTCATTTCCTTACCTGGTGATGAAGTGAAAGAAAGTGAGAGAGTGAGTGTTGGTCAGGTTCCCTTCCACGCCCCGCTCACATTTCCCTTCTAGTACTACCTATATAAACAGTTGCGAGGGAGGTGGAGGGTTCAAGTGGCCAGGCGGTTGCCGCCTCCTTGGGGCTGGACGAGGACGCCTCAATTGAGTCCACCACCACTTCCCCCATCGCGAGGGAGTGAACGTGAGTTTTTCTCGCCGCCTCGGATAAAAGAAAAGAATAAAAAAAAGAATGTTTAATTCGGTTTCACGAATCCGGAAACTTCATGTTTAAATTATGACATTTATTTAATGATAGGGGATTAAAACCCAAGAACATTGTGCGAATTTATTCGCTGGGGTCCACGATGCTAGTTGTTTCTATTTATCACTATTTTTTTCCGGAACGGAAGTCGGGTTTCACGACTTAAGAAAACTTTATGTCTACATAATGACATTTGACTGGCTTTGCTGTTGATAGGGAGTCTGTAAAAATTTTTATTTTTTTTAATCCCTTAAGTGTGTACACGTTGCAATCTGTTCAATTGAGAACAATAAGCAACCCAATGACTCAATCAGATGAGGAATATATCGTACGTCCCGAAGAAAAAAAGTTGTAAGTCAAAAAAATCGTTTTATTGCATAATAATGAAGTAAATTGTTTATACTCAATCTGTTCGTTGCAGGGCTAAAATAAATAGTTGTGTTTCTTATCACATGGTCACCCAAGTAAATGACTGAACCATTTAATAAGAGAAGAGGTAGAGGTGTACTGTGACACTAATCACAGTTATCTCCTCTGAAAGTAATGAATTTAATGAAATTCATTACTTTCAGAGGAGATAAATATGTGTGGAAAATATGTGCTTTTCAGAGGGCTTGGCATGCTGATAAGCGTACTTTTCCCCTTAGTGAGGAAGACAGGTAAACCAACTTACTCCTCGTTTTACTTAGTAATAAAATCTCTACAGGTTCAAACCAGCCTTTCGGCTGATCACCTAAACAAACAACATTTTGTCTAACTACCTTTATACAATCAAGTAATTTTGATTTATTTCTTGTATTTAAATATTATTTGTAAAAAAGTATAATAACATTCAGTATTCACAACAACGTCAATACTTTTGAAAATGCAGAAAGAAAAACATACTGTATTTAATATTCAAAGATAAGGAGTGGAATCTTTTTATGCTCTCTTGAAAAATTTACGTTTTTTTGACTTAAAACAGTTTTCTTCGGGACGTACGGTATGTATTACGTGTAAATGAGGTGTAGTCTTGTACAGACTCAGGCCGGCCATTCATGAGGGAGTATGGTTAATTGAACCCCAACCATCAAAGTACACCCACAACCACTGTCTAGTATTCAAATCCGTATAAAAGTAACTACCTTTACTAGCATTTGAACCAGGAAACTTCGTCTCCGAACATCAGCTGTTAAACAGCTGACTTACGGCGACAACTTTACTTCTAGACCAGTGGTTGCCAACTGGCAGTGGTCTGCGGACCACTCAGCCTGAGAGTGAACTACCACTCACCACCCATTCATTACATTATTGCATAATATATCTTATCAACCACATCACCAAATTAAAAGGTGATCAAATAAAACATATAATTACAAACAAACTATTATTACAAACATATAATTGTTATTTTCAGAAAGTAGGGTACATTGAACATCACAAAAAGTAAAAATATTTCAATTGTAAATTGTCTTTTAATAAAATAACGAATACAGAATTTACTTAGTCGAAAATAACAATGAAAATTAAAACATGAATTAAAAATGAAATGAAAATTTCAATGCGACTTTTGTGCACGAATCTTTCTGACTAGCTGAGGAATTGTAGGTTTTAGGCTCTTGCTAAGAGCTACTCTCAAATCACTGCTTACACTTAGCCGATTTCGTTGTTTGTTTTTAATTAACAATAAACTAGAGAACCCCTGCTCACACTTATGAGTGGTTGAAAAAAGTCATAAGATACCGCAAAGCTACTTGGTGAATGTTGGGTAAGCGCAGGCAGGGCTTTCTTACACCACAACTCTTCTACCTTTACTTAATCTGAATCTTGTTCAATGAAAATTGTAACTTTGATTTAATCACGGGAAAATATTACTTTTACTTTCTCTTGACTATATGAATATATAGGAAGGAAAGTATTGTTTTCATGTCGATTTTAAGAAATGGAGTTTTCACCGGATCTATACGTTTTCGGACCCCTGAACCCAAAAAACATGTTTTTAGCGATTGGTCTGTGTGTGTGTGTGAACAGAATATCTCATGAACGGAACATCGTACGAACTTGAAACTTGAAACTTAAATTACATACCACTACCGGACCCGACACGAACATTTACATCAAAATCGGTCAACCGGAAGTAGTAGTTTATTCGCGTAATTTTTCAATTTTTTTTGATTTTCTCAAAAACTGGTCCTACAATTTTTTTTTAAATCCCCTGGTTTACTCAATTTTTTATTCTCTACAAGATAGGGTAGACGCCATGTTTGCTGAAATTCTTGGTGAGGTTGTTTTCTCGTAAAAACGTTGTTTTTTTAAGATTACGGCTTTAATATGCATTTTAGCGCAAAACTTTATAATATAAAAATTGTAGAGAATTTAAAATTCTACAACTTTTATTTAAAACAATTTTTTGTATAACGCTTAGTTTAGCGGTAATTTGCGATTTTCTGTTTTTTCTCACGAAAATGTGTGAAAAATTGATTTTTTTAAGATTTCGACCTTAGTGTGCATTTTACGACAAAAGTGTATATAATTAAATTTATAGAAAATTAAAAGATCTACAACTTTTATTTATAGAATTTTTCTCTACAGAGCCTAGTTTAGAGAGAAAGAGTGATTTTCCGTATTTCTAAGCCAAACTGAGGTTGATTTTCATTTTGCGTCTTTCACTCATGATTAAAATAAGGTTATGTTTTTTGAGGTTAGTTGTGTTGTTTATTTTTAATGTTTTATTACTAATGTTAGGTTTATTGTTAATTATTTGCACTGGCAAGAGAAAGTTGTGTGAGTGTTTAACACCAGATATTTTTAATCCCTAATGTGTGTTCACGTTGCAATCTGTTCAAATGAGAACAATAAGCAACCCCATCACCCAATCAGCTGAGGATGATGTGTATGACGTGTAAATGAGACTGTGTAGTCTTGTACAGACTCAGGCCGACCATTCATGAGAGAGTATGACTAATTGAACCCCAACCATCAAAGTACACCGGTAACCACAGTCTAGCATTCAAATCCGTATAAAAGTAACTACGTACCTTTACTAGGATTTGAACCAGGAACCTTTGTCTCTGAAAATCAGCTGTTAAACAGCTGATTTTGGCGACGACTTTACCTCTAGACCAGCGGTTCCCAACCTTTTGTTTCTCCCGTTCCCCTTGGTGAATATTTAATTTGCATATTATGTTTCTTATTTATGTCCAGATATTTTGCATACCTAATGTAAATATTTTTTTTTTACAATCATAATGGTATTTTTCTGTGAGTATACGTTGGTTAGTTTTTAAATACTGCAAAATATGACTTACACTTGTACGTTTTATTATGTGTTCAAATTAAGATAAATATAAACTAAGGAAAATGAAAGTTAACACAAGCATTTAATATAGATATTTTATTGAAAACTGAACATTTTTTGTACGGTCTTAATTTTACATCAAAATACTAATGACAGAGTTATAATAATTATAGTATTTCTAATCTAAGACAAGATAGATTAGTTTTAATTTTTGAAAAAAACTCACATCGAATACAAAATGCTTTTAAAATTTGTAAATACAAAATCTAACATGAAAATTGTGATGTATTGAAACTAAATTATTAGTCCAGGAAACGTCTTGAGAACTCTTTTTTTAGTGAGACCCTTGAGGCTGTTTTGTTGCACTTGATTGTTTGAAATCAGGTTGAAATGTAGACAAATAAAGCCTTAGATCTGGGCGTGCATTAAGCTTGTCAGTACAATAACCTCCCCCCCTTAATAATAGTACCCCTAACCGGTTTGTCGCGTACCCCCAGGGGGGGGGTTGGGAACCGGTGCTCTAGACCAACCCGGGGTGGGTTTTGTTATAATAAAGTGTAATTTGTTGTTGGTTGTAGTACAGTAGACTCTCGAAAATCCAGATCGCGCTAGTCCGGACGATGAATTTTTTTACGTTATTTTCTGAAAATTTACAACTTTTAAATTGACAACCAGTCAAAAGTTTTCATGGGATTGGCCCGATGAACGATCATGCGATTAGCACTATAATATGATGTGTGTATGTACTTTTTAATAATAATTGCGTTTATAAAATGTATGTGAATGACATTTTTTGTCATTTAGGTCTTACAGTAGTTTCGTACTTTACTAAGCACAGTACCGTACTACAGTACATTTAGGTTTTATTTAAATGATCGTGTAATTACTCTAAATTAAGACATATATGACACATTTTGTTACACGTTTGAAATCCGTAACTTGCAAATCTTACAAAGAGTGCAATCGAATCTTATTACGGTACAGTAGCGTTAAGTTTAGTCAATATTTGAGCTTCGTATATTGAATACTTACAGTACCGGTAGCCTACTGTAATTTATTAGGCCTACAGTGTTTTAAAGTTTTTTCAGAAGCTCACTCTTATATTAGCAGATAAACGTTAATGCTTATTGTCATAATTATTCGCCATAAAGACGAAATTGCCAACCTCCGGAAAATCCGGATTTTTCGAAATCCGGACCGGCCGTCCGCCACATTAGTCCGGATTTCTGAGAGTCTGCTGTATTAGTAAAGGGCAAAGTAATTGAGGCGGTAGTGACTCGTCCCGGTCACTTCCTACGTTACATTATTTATTTTACACTGTACCAACCTCTCACCCACCCTTGTTTATATTATATTATAAAACATGTTACAATATTTTGCAATTACAGAATTTCTGTTTGTATTACGTACGTATTTCCTAGAAAGCTTGTTATGTTTCAGTGGTAATATTATTCATGTCGCGCGCAAATTATATTTTCATTTCTGTGTCTTTCTAGATTTTATCTTATCATATTTCATAAAATAATTTCATTCTAATATCGCTCTATCCGTAGTTTTTGTTGTTGTTTTACTTGTTGTTATATCGTACTAACAGAATTGCATTATTAATTTTGTTTTAAATTCATTTTCCTCGATTTAATTATGTATGTTATAATTATGTAGTATCAAAGATGATGTTTTACTAGAAATAATAAACGTATTGTTTTATGTTGTTTAGTTAGGTCATCAGCTTAAAGGGTGGTTTAAACATAAGTTTTTACGAGGTAAAACTACGATTGAGGTGGTTTACACCTTGCCTTCCTTTCCGAGTGGAAAAGTGTGTTTATCATTATGCTAGGTCCTCTGAAAAGCATCTACTTTTCACCCTGCAAATGACATTGCCACCGGATGGCGGCATTATGTGACTAACCTTATTAACTTGGTGGCCTTGAAAAGGGCCGTTTAAGCGGTGGTCGTTTTGGAGAGGCGTCGGTCGAGGAGCTGGGCGACACGGCGTGTGGTCATTCAGCGGAGACGTCATCTTCTTCCCTCGCAGTAGTGCGTCGATGGCTGCTTCGTCGGTTCCGGTAGGCGTAAGGCTCGATCGAGGGACCACTGTGGGCATCGCTCGCGTTAGCGGGCGATGACGGTCCGGTCGACAGCCTACGGTGACGGGTCGGCGAGCGGAAGCATCATCTTCTCTCTTGCGGGGTTATCGATTAGTCTTCGCTTGAGTCCGGCAGCCGTGTGCCGTGGTGGACGTCTCGTCTGCTGTCTGGTTCGAAGTGAAGCTCTCGGTGTCTTGATTGGAATTGAATCGACTCGGCTCAGTGCAGCGCTCTTTATATAGCTGCCGGGAGCGGTTACTGGCTTGGCCTTGATGACAAAGGCCGTTGCGGTGCGAAGCCGAAAGCTTTGTCGCTATGCCGTTAAAGGCCGGAAGAACTATTGAAGCCGGCAACACGTAAATGATTAATTAGAAGGGGTGGCGGTGACCGCAGGGTCTGGCTGTATGATGATGAAATTCATTAGCCTACTCTGAGGAGAGATATCTGTGACTTGTGTATTTTGCACCTGTAGGCCCTACCTCTTCTGTTGACCATGCGATAACAGAGGGAACTATTTTTTTGTAGCCGTCAAACAACTAGCAGTTGGAGTGCAAATAATAATAATTATGATATTCCACCTGCCTGTTATGAGGAATGTAAATGCACTATAAATCAATAAATACAGTCGGACCTCCATATATCGAAATTGTAGGTTCCTCATAAAAAATTTAATATATACAAGGTGAGTCATATTGAACTTTCCGGTTTTGGAAGGGCGTTGCACGAAGAAGGGAAGGAGTAGAAGGGTGGGGATGGTGTCATTAGACGCGCCATGACATGCAGTTTTAGTGTGAGCAATGGCTTGGTCGGGACAATATCGTGCGTTCGTAGTTGAAGAGTTTATTAAAAATGGCGGCTCCGTGATCACAACACAGCGTGCGTTCCGTTTACATTTTGCTATTGGTCGACGTGATCCCATTCCCACTGGACCAACAATCAGAAATTGGGTATCAAATTTTAGAGCAACATCATCAGCATTAAAAACAAGATCACAAGGCCGAATTAGGACGTCAACGTCAGCGGAAAACGTGGATAGAGTGCGGGCTTCAATTCAACAATCCCCTCGGCGTTCTGTTCGGAAACATGCCGCTTCACTAGGATTATCTTTCAGTAGTGTCCGCAGAATACTGAAAAGAGACCTTAAATTTCACCCATACAAGATGCAGGTAGTGCAAGAATTAACAGTTAGAGACTTAGACACACGAACAAATTTATGCCGCGACATTCAGCAGATCCCCCGCACTGCTGTTTTGATCTTCAGTGATGAGGCACATTTTCACCTCGCCGGAACTGTTAACAAACAGAATTTTCGATACTGGGCTGAGAATAACCCACGAAACCTACACGAACGACCACTCCACAGCCCTCGAGTGACAGTGTGGTGCGCTATTGCAGAGTTTGGTGTCTGGGGTCCCTATTTTTTTGAAGGAGATGGTCAAGTCGTCACAGTTACCTCTGCTCGGTATTGCGACATGCTTGAAACTTTTCTGAAACCGAAATTGGAGGAATTAACGCAGAATCATGACAACGATAACATCTGGTTCCAACAAGATGGTGCTACAGCCCATACATCCAGGCGTTCAATGGAAATCCTGCGACAAATGTTTCCCGGTCATCTCATTTCTTTGCGAGGTGACGTTGGGTGGCCGCCGAGATCACCTGATTTAACCCCGTGCGATTTTTTTTCTCTGGGGTTACCTGAAGGAAAAGGTGTACACGCATCGTCCCCGAACCATCGATGAACTGAAGGCTGCAATCACGGAAGAAATCAATGCTATTCCGCTGAATATGACTCGACGAGTAATGGACAACTTCCGGGAAAGGCTTCAGCAGTGTGTGGTCAATGGAGGTAGACATTTACAGGATATCATTTTTAAAACCAACTAAATTAAAACTGCATGTTATGTACTTTCAAACAATAAAATAATTTTTACTGCATGTCGCTTTGTTTTAAATACACACCTTATTGAAATCGGAAAGTTCAATATGACTCACCCTGTAGAAACTTCGATAAAGAGAAACGCTGTTTTTTTTTCATTATCACTGCTACTTATATTAAGTGAGATTACTCGACCGTGACCATATTAATTACCTAAAAACAGTATTTGTTTACAATAAAGTTTGTTTTATTGTGAACACGGGTGTGCAGGGCAATTGTCCACAAAAATAACTTTTCTCTTTTGCTTAGGCATGATTTTATCTGGTAACAGTTTTAGGTACCCATTTGAAAACTTGTTCGTCGTATTTACATATTTTTGATCGTCCATAGTATTAACGTATCACACTACTCTTGTACGTGGACCACAGTGGTCAACGTACTGACGTACTGTATTGTCACGTTGCTCTCTCTCTCTCCCTCTCTCTCAATGTTTCGGATTGACTAGTGCGTCATGGGAAGGCTATATGGAGTTGTATTTATATTTTCACTAAAATTAAATTCGATATATAGAATTTGTTTTCGATATACAAAAGTATTTTTCATTTAAAATTTCACGGGACTCAGGAAATACTTCGATGTATAGAGAATTTCGATATATAGAAGTTCGATAAATAGAGGTCCGACTGTAAATAAATAAAGTTGTTGTTTCGGTTGTTATTATTATCCTTAGGCCTATAACTTAATGGCATGCCCTGCACGGCTTTTTCGGCTCTCATAGAACAAAGAGTAGATAATTTTATGTTGTAATCATAAACCATGAGTAACTAATAATACCCCCCTCCCTTGGTATCACTAAAATATAAAATTTCTCATTTTGTTGTTGTTGTTTTTTTTTAATTCATTTATTGAACGTCGCATCAACTGCAACGGTCATTAGCGACGACGTTGGGGTGGAACTTGTTGATTTTGTAACGTATGAAAATATGCCGTTGCTGAGTGGGATTCGAACCCAGGAATTTGTTGTTTTGTTCTTGCCAGAAATGAAAAAGAAATTAAACAATCACGTAGGTATTAGAATAAATGTGTAGTCTGTAGTCTGTATAGTGTTGTGTGTGTTGTCACTGTTTGTTGTCTAGCAAGCAGATTGATGGCTTCCGGATTCCTATAATTTTCAACTCTTGTTTGGTAACTGGTGCACAATTTCTGTATAGCTTCGTGTACCGTGGGAGTGTTCGTGTCTCTGTCCAATATAGTGTTGGATATGTACATGTGGCGAGTCCATGATGTTTCCAAGTGTTTTTGATTGAAACCGATGAATTATTTCAATGTTACTGTGACTTGCTGTGCCCCACACTTGAATCCCGTATGTATGGCCACACTGGTTTAAGTACAGTTTTATAAAGTAACAATTTGTTTTGGGACTTTCTATTAACCCTTTTAACCCCACATTTTTTAACTATTTTTTAAATACGTGTACATTGTTTCATCCATTTTACTGACATTTAAGTGAAATTAAATCACTTTTGACCCTCAGCCTTTTTGATGGCCTGACAAAAAAGTGTGACACATACGTCGTCACATTGGGACTTGATATCAAAGTTCCCAACAGTATGAATTAGTAAATCATGTTCAGGCTTCCTAAACAATATTCTCTTAACTTAGATTTGTAGCAAAAAAACTAAATATCATTTTAATATCAAATCATTATTTAAGACGTAAAAAATTTTAGAATTCAAAAATTCTAGTAAAATAGACAAAATCACTATTTACAGTCTAAAAAAATATACTTGTATGTACATTCAACATACTCGAAGAAATGCTACTTTATTTTAGTAAATGAACACGAATATTTAAAACTGAAATTAACTTTAAAAAGAAACTAATGGTCGCCTCTGTGTCGTAGTGGTCAGCAACTTACACTGCAAAGCGGAGGTTTCAGGTTCGACTCCTGGCTATGGTACATAAAATTATTATACTTCACAACCAGGGCTCTTTAATCCAAAGTAGTCGCTAACAATTAAAATTTTTATGTCTGTTATTTCACTCCAATGTCACACTGGGTTAGAAAGGGTTAAGCATCCAATACAGCTGTTGGTATTTAAGATTTAACTGTTTTTGTTTGTTCCATAAAAATGTGAGACGCCTGTCCAGGTGGAAGCCGAAATATTTTGCTGTAAGGGATTGTGAAATTTGTGCGTTGTTAAAAAACACTGGTGAAAATATTTCCCGTTTTAGTATAAATGTGACGTGCAGACCATTTTGTTCATTTATTTTTATACGCCACGTTTTTTGCCAATTTTGTACGCTGTCTAAGTGTTGCTGTAAGTGTTGAGATGCAATTTGTGCATCTTCGTGTAGCCTATTGCCTGAATGGCTGTGTCGTCGGCAAATGTTGCCACTGTAGTGTTGTCATTTTGCGGAAGATGAGATGTGTAAATGGTGTACAAATGATGTTGTCATTTTGCATGAGACCAGAAGTGTAAATGGTGAACCATGAGAAATCAATTTTTGTTAAATTAACATGTAACAGAAATTGTGTAGTTGCTAACGGGTGTTTCAAAAAGGACGCACTTCGAAGTTTGAGAACGCTAATTTATTACATTAAGTAATTACAAATTATACGGTATGAAATTATTACCTTTATAACATTCCGATTACCTTTAAAACTTCACAATAAATGTTCGAAATGACTTCCTCCGCTTGTAATGCAAGTTCGGACACGTTTCATAACATTTTCAGCCACTTTTCGTAGTGTTTGCTCATTAATGTTTGTAATCTCACTTTCAATATTAGCCTTCAATTCTTTAATTGTATGAGGAATGTTTTTAAAAACCTTACTCTTTAAATTCCCCCAAAGAAAAAAATCCGCAGGTGTAAGATCTGGGGATCGTGGGGATCTTATATGCGCAATAATAAAAACACGTTCATCCTTTGAAAAAACCATGTTTGAACCTATACAGACACTACAGACACAAATGAATACCGGGATAGCACTAGTACATGTCAGTACAGTAATACACAATGGGTCAACAATGAGTACGGTAGTGCCAACTGTTATTTGGGGGAAAAAATATTCTCTATGCAGAAAATATTAGCCCTTAAACTTCGAAGCGCGTACTTTTTGAAACACCCGTTAGATCGACTTGTACTCCAACGTACACGCACACACATAACACAACATTTTGATAAATTCCCCCGCTTATGTCTCTCGCTAGTCTTTATACGTATTTCTATAATTTTCCCCGCGTTCATCAAACCCCTTCAACTACGTCAACAGCAATACATACTCACATGTACACATACACACACATTTATAAAAATCTTCATTAGGGCCTTAAGGGTTACCGTTTATGAAAATGAAAAAGACAATTGTTTGTATGAATATAAATAAGAATGTTGTTGTTTAGGTCAACAGCCTTTAGGTCAAAGGCTGGTTTGAACCTGTAGAGGTTTTACTAAGTAAAACCGAGGAGTAAGGTGGTTTACCATTGCCACAACTCACTGAGTTGAAAGAGTATGCTTATCAGCATGCCAGGCTCTCCGAAAAGCACTCACTTTCCACCCTGTAAATGACACCTTCAATTCATTCACCGCTGGGTCCAACTGTATAATGAAATTCATTACTTTCAGAGGAGGAGATAACTCTGACTAGTGTCACAGTACACCTGTACCTCTTCTGTTCTTAAATAGTTCAGTCATATAAGTGGCTGACTATTTGATAAAAGAAACACAACTATTTTTTTTAGCCCTGGACTAAACTGATAGAGTACTAACACTCCACCTGCCCGTTTTGGGCATAATAAATAAGAATATGGTGTCAAAATGTCATGAAAATCCGTTGAGTAGTTGATGAAATGAGCGTGTCGGTTTGTCTTTATAGCCTAATATTAGTAGGTAGGATTCAGGTCAAACTATAACTTGAGGATATTTAATAATTTTCAGCTAATGTGCAAAGTTAATTTATTACAAGTTGTTTTCTATGGTGAATTCTTTTTGTTTTTGTGTAATAACCTTTCAACGTTAATATACGGGCTGAAGTTACCTCGACTAAATAGTCTACTGTTTCGTTTTGTTTTCTCTACCGAATTTACAACGCCTCGGGGAGAAATTGCAACTTTAGATACCCCTCACATACTATAACCCTTACCTAGTCTATTGTGCCTTCCCCCTCCCTTCCCCTCTCCTTTCTCATCATGTCACTACACTACACGATTCTTTCATGACCATCTATAAACTAACCTGAACGTTTTTCTACTAGATATTTTCTGTGCACAACCTATTTACAGTTTTCTTTCTTTACTTTTTTCATTCGTCTCGAGTCATTTTTGTAATGAACAAATTTTGTTGTCTTACCGGTTTTATGGTTATTACATTATTTGTCTCTGCCCATAACAGACAGGTGGAGTGTCAAATTATTTACACTCAATCTAGTTAGTTGCAGGGCTAAAATAAATAGTTGTGTTTCTTATCACATGGTCACTCAATTAAATGAGTGAATCATTTAATAAGAGAAGAGGTAGAGGTGTGTTAGGTGACACTAATCTTGTGTAGGTGTAAAAGACACTAAATGGTAATAGGAACGCTGGAAAAATTAAGACTAGAAAACCAAATAGTACATTATTTCAGAAGTCATTTCTCCATGTTGAGAGGCGATTCGTTAACGTACTTCCACCCCATATACACAGTATTATCTCACCACATCTATTAAAACATAAACTAAAATATCTTATAATATCGATCTGTGAGCAACAACTTGAGAAACTTTTCCAGGTCTTAAAATAACTGTTTTATTAGTTTTTAATTTTCTCTTTGCGACAGTTTAACTGTCTGTTTATGCTCATTTATTGAATTAATTTCGTATAAAGTTAAAATATTTAAGTTATGTTAGTTAAAATATATTATTGTAAAGTAGATATAGTTATAAAATAAAAATTATAATATCGCTATTATAATATAGCTACCAGTAGTAATTGTTATAGTAGTTGTAAGAAGTATTTAAGTGAATTAATGTTTTTGTTCTGTTCATATCTACTCCTATGCGCGGACAAAACTCTTTGTGAAGAACAGTTTTTGCGTATAACTATATTTAGTTTAAAATATTGTACATAGCTTAGTATAGTCATGAATTGTAATCTTAATGTAGCTATATTTTACTAAATAAAATAAATAAATAAAACATAAACATAATCAGAGTTATCTCATCTGAAAGTAATGAATTTCATTATACCTTCAGGCCCTGTGGTGAATGAAGTGAAGGTGTCATTTGCAGAGTGGAAAATATGTGCTTTTCAGAGGGCCCACCATGCTGATAAGCGTACTTTTCCACTGAGTGAGTTGTGTTAATGGTAAACCACCTCACTCCTCGTTTTACTTAGTAAAACGTCTACACGTTCAAACCAGCCAACCAGGCTGATGACCTAAACAACAACATTATTTGTCTAGGATATTTTAGTAAATACACAAAGAATCGTGCTTGTTTTTTTTAAAAACAACTTCTTATTTATGACCGTTATTATTACTCTTTAACAAGTGCAGAATTTTTTAGTTACATATTTATTGAATTTTGTCCCGTATTTATTGTAAATTTTCAACGTAGGCTACCACATCTAGTTCTTTAAAACTAATCCAACACCGTTAAACTATGCACTTGCTGTCCATTAGTTGTAACGGTGGCTGGAGCGCATGCGCATGTACACAAATGATTTTTCACTCCACCTGCCTGTTATGGGTAATGCCAATATAGTCGTCTGCCAATAAGCAACCATTGTTGCTTATAATTTAAATTTCAGTTTTAAAATGAATGAACACAAATATTTCATTTATCGGAAATAAATTATATTGTCTGCAAACGCTAAATTTAAAACAATAATACAATTGAAATACAATAGTAACAACATAAGAAGATAGCAGATGGGAAATGCGTCCATTTTGTCAGCATACCAGTCCAATATAAGACAATAGCTCATATAAAACGCGATCACCGCTGAATATTTAGACATGTAGACCTTTTTTCACCTTTACACCGTTAGGCTTTTTCTTAGTTTACATCCACAACTACTTACTGAAACAGTTGCGCTCTCATTAGCCTTTAGTAATAGGCATCTGCTGAATTTCCCTTTTTCTTAACGTCCTTCCATCGCATTTTTCCATTATTTATTTTACCAAATATTCTATTTTTCGTGTAGTATTTTCAATTCTGTCCAACTGAAATTTAATTTTTAATAATTTAAATTATATATTTTTTTTCTCTCAATTTTATACATCTCTTGAACACGTTTGTTGTCTCCTTTTTTGTAGTAGGCCTAATCGGTATTTTTGAAAAATGAAATAGAGTAGTTACACAATTTCTTTAAGTTTTGTTCACCCATACTGTTTTATTTTTTTAATTTCACCGATCTGAATTTTGTCTCTGGATGGAAGCTAATTATTAATTTATAAATAATTAACGTACCCTTTCATTGGCACACCTACTGTTGTTATTTTGTCCTCGTGTATATTGTCGAAATTCCATTTTTATTAAATTAATTTTAGTGATGATGATGAAGATGAAATTTAGTTAAATTTACTTTTTAAAAACCATGACAACGATTTTACTTATTTAAGTCGGGTTTATTCTTATAGAATTTTCTGTGTAATAAAATATTGTTACATCTTGTTATAGTAAAGTAAAATTGTAAACTTTAATTTAATTAGTTCACATATTTTATTTTTATGCCCAAAACGGGCAGGTGGAGTGTTATTTTAATTGCACTCTGTCTGTTTGGTCCAGGGCTAAAAAAGATAGTTGTGTTTCTTATCACATAGTCAGCCACTTATATGACTGAACTATTTAATAAGAGAAGAGGTAGAGGTGTACTGTGACACTAGTCAGAGTTATCTCCTCTGGGAGTAATGAATTTCACTATGCAGCCAGACCCTGTGGTGAATGAAGTGAAGGTGTCATTTGCAGGGTGGAAAGTGAGTGCTTTTCGGAGGGCCTGGCATGCTGATTAGCATACTCTTTCAACTGAGTGAGGAAGGCAATGGTAAACCACCTTACTCCTCGTTTTTACTTAGTAAAACCTCTAGAGGTTCAAACCAGCCTTTCGGCTGTTCACCTAAACAACGTATATTTATTTAACAAAATTATTTGACAAGAAAAATAAACTAACCTTTACAAACGACAACAATGAATAATATAAGTTTATGAAAATAAGTTATTAAAAATTTAAAACAATGCAATATTCACGCAATTCGTTAACAATAAAATAAAATAAACAATATACCAAATTAAACATTAATTACAATGTCTGTTGACAAAATAACAAAACTTCACCGTAACGAAAAATCCCGTACAATTTAGACCACTAACAGTAACACGTCAGCCATTCAAACCGCGGCCGCGTCCCAACAATGGAAACCTTCGTTTTTATATTTAACCAGTCAGCTGTTTATGACCAGCTGATTTTATTTTCGCCACTTCATTATAACAATATGTATTAGGCCTACCATTGCAAAACCGTATAAGCTGTTGTTAAACTAGTGTGAATTTTAAACACATTTGTAACCTTTTCTCATTAATCCTTTTTGTGCCGAGCCCTAAATTACAGAATATGATGAAGTGCCAAGTCAATTGTTAGCATACGTTGTTGAAATACATTCACTTAGCCTACAACTAGGCCTACTTTTCTACTCATCTACTAATTGGTAGGCCTACCTTATTATCCTAAGTTAAATGTAGCCTACTGATTCTGAATTTTGTATTGATTTTCTTTAGTTGTTACATAGAAATTTAAAAAAAAACTACACAAATATAATGTTTTGTTATTCATACATTAAAAAAATCTAACTTTATGATTAAATACCAACCCTAATAGAATGGCCAGGGCTTAACATAAAAAACGAAATATCTTCTTTTTTTCCGCCCTGGAGACTCCAGGAGGAGTATAGGACATGTCGTCAGATATAACACCTGAAATACATATAAGAATCACACAATGTATCACTACTATCAACAAAGAAATTCTTGTACGCTATAAAAAGTTTCACCGATCGAGTAATTTTTTAGATTTTTTTTAAAGGAATTCAAATCCTCACAACACTTTAAAGATTGGGGTGATTTATTTATGAATTTTCTCCCTGCATAAGTAGGTTTTTGTTCAAACAATTTTGTGGAGTGATTAGCCACATAATAATCATTCCTGTTTCTCGTGTTATGATTGTGTACATTGAAATTCCGCATAAAATTATTTTGCCCAACATACATAATCACCTCAAAAATGTAGAGGGAGGGAACTGTAAGCAATTTAAGCTCCTTAAATAGTGGTGTGGATGAGGTTAGCTGGTTAGCTCCCACCATACACCTAATAGCTTTCTTTTGAATTTTAAAAACCCTATTCATATTACCCATGCTAGAATTACCCTATACTAAGATACCGTAACGGATATGAGACAGAATGAGGCCATGATAAGCTGCCATTAGTAATTTTTTATCATTTAATCTGGGAATTTGTTTTAGTGCAAATACCCCAGATGATATTTTACTACAAACTTGGTTGGTATAGAAGTGCCAAGACAAAGATCTACAAAGATCTTACTTATCTGGCACTAAAAATGCATTATTCAAGTCCCTACAGAACAAAATTTAATATTTTCCCCCCCGTAGTACTGCCCTATAAAGGGTTAACTAAAATACAATCTGTTAGTACATATTTATAGGAACTAGAAGCATAAAACTTTTGGTGGCCGATTCGACCGGCGCCCGGCACTAAAAGGGCACTTTCTGTAAGGTGACAAGCCCCGCCCGGCACTATCTATAAAAATGTGACCGTCCATGGGAAAAGGCACCTACTGTCCGACAATTTTCGAAATAGGTTTACCTCCCTTCCGCACTTCATTCGCGCCACCTCGCATTACGCACCGTCCCAAAAACATTAGCTCGGATAGTCAGCCTACTATTATTTTAGTACAGCTCATTACTACAACAGTAGCTACTTATATTCATACTTACTATTACTTCTTTATTATTTATTATCATTTGCACTTTTTTAACCTGTAGCCTACCGGTTTAAATCACAAATATTCACTCACACTGTAAGTATTTGGTTATTCGAAACGAATTTTTCTGAATATTGAAATACCGATCAAACCCAAAACATAATAAAACTGCACCGACTACAACTTTTATTATATAAAGTTTTGGGCTAAAATGCATATTAAAGCCGCAATCTTAAAAAGAAAATGTTTTTACGTGAAAACAGCCTCACCCAGAATTTCAGCAAACATGGCGCCTACCCTATCTTGTAGAGAATAAAAAATTGAGTAAATGAGGCGATTTTTAAAAAAATCGTAGGACCAGTTTTTGAGAAACTCGCAAAAAAAGTGGAAAATTATACGAATAAACTACTACTTCCGGTTGACCGATTTTGATGAAAATGTTCGTGTCGGGTCCGGTAGTAATATGTAACTTAAGTTTGAAGTTCGTACGATGTTCCGTTCTTGAGATATTTTGTATACACACACAGACCAATCGCTAAAAACATGTTTTTTTTGGGTTCAGGGGGTCGGTTTGCGTATAGATCCGGTGAAAACTCGATTTCTTAAAATCGACATGAAAACAATACTTTCCTTCCTATATATTCATATAGGCAAGAGAAAGTAAAAAGGCAGGCACCATATTGTCATAATATAATTACATTCAGTTGTATGGTTTTTGAGAACAACTTTTTTAATTATTTCTAATTGTTTTAAGTTATCTTAATAAGTATTATTATACTGTTTATGTGGAAAGTTATATACACTGAGGCTGTGCGGTTGGAAGCTGCGTGAAGGGTGAAGGGTGACTATTCTTCTATTACTCTCTTGATACAAAACATTCCTTTTCAAACTTACCCAATTTAACCCTTTCAATCCCAAATTTTTTAACTTTACACACACAAATATGTGTACATTGTTTCATACACTTTACTGACATTTAAGTGAAATAAAATCACTTTTACACGTTCAGCCTTTTTTTGATGGCGTGACAAAAAAGTGTGACACAAGTTATGTCACATTGGGCTTGATGGTATCAAAGTTCCCAACAATATGAATAAGTGAAAATCATGTGCAGGCTTCCTAAACAAAATTCTCTTGCTTAGATTTGTAGCAAAGCATTATTTAAGACTTAAAAAAGGTTACAATTCAAAAATATTTGTAAAATGGACAAAATCACTATTTACAGCCTAAAAAATATACTTGTATGTACATTCAACATACTCGAAGAAATGTTACTTTATTTTAGTAAATGAACACGAATATTTAAGACTAAAACTAACTTTAAAAAGAAACTAATGGTCGCGTCCGTGGCGTAGTGGTCAGCATCTTACACTGCAAAGTGGAGGTCTAAGGTTCGATTCGTGGCTAGGGTACAGAAAATTATTACACTTCACATCGAGCGCTCTTTAATCAAAAGTAGTCGCTAACAAATTACAGTTTTTATGTCTGTTATTTCACTGCAATGTGACTTCTATGCCACCGCACTATATAAGAAAGGGTGCGGCTGAGGTATAATGAATGGGACAAAACATTCCTTTTCAAACTTTCCCTATTTAAAATATTTGTTTGTATTTATTACATTTATTTATTTAGATATTTTTATATATATTGGTAAGTTAAATATTATGAATCCGACCACGTTAATAATAACCCGGTAGGTACCTACCTATTTATTAAATTAATGCGCCGGATTATAAGAATATTTTTTACTTTCTCTTGCCTACATGAATATATAGAAAGGAAAGTATTGTTTTCATGTCGATTTTTGGAAATCGAGTTTTCACCGGATCTAGGCCTACACGTTTTCAGACCCCCTGAACCCAAAAAATATATTCTTAGCGATTGGTCTGTGTGTGTGTGTGTGTGTGTGTATATATATATATATATATATATGTGTGTGTGTGTGTGTGTGTGTGCAAAATATCTCAAAAACGGAACATCGTACGAACTTGAAACTTGAAACTTAAGTTACATACCATTGAACATTTTCATCAAAATCGGTCAACCGGAAGTAGTAGTTTATGCGTGTAATTTTTCACTTTTTTGCGATTTTCTCAAAAACTGGTCCTACGGTTTTTTTTAAAATCGCTGGTTTACTCAATTTTTTTATGCTCTACAAGATAGGGTTGGCGCCATGTTTGTTGAAAATCTTGGTGAGGCTGTTTTCACGTAAAAAAAGGTGTTTTTTTTTAAATTGCGGCTTTAATATGTATAATAGCGCAAAAATTTATGTAATAAAAAATGTAGAGAATTTAAAATTCTACAACTTTTATTTCAAACATTTTTTTGTATAACGCTTAGTTTAGGGGTAAATAGCGATTTTCTGTTTTTTTCTCACGAAAACGTGTGAAAAATCGATTTTTTTAAGATTTCGGCCTTGATATGCATTTTACGACAAAAGTGTATATAATCAAATTTATAAGAAATTAAAAGATTTACAACTTCTATTTAGAGCATTTTTCCCTACAGAGCCTAGTTTAGCGTGAAAGAGTGATTTTTAATATTTTTAAGCCAAACAGGTTGTTTTTCAGTTTGGGTCTTTCAGTCATGATTAAAATAAGGTTGTATTTATTGAGGTTAGTTTTGTTGTTTATTTCTAATGTTTTTTTACTAATGTTAGGTTATATTGTTTAAATTATTTGCTTTGGCAAGAGAAAGTTGTGTGAGTGTTTCACACCAGATTTTTTAGTCCAGTTAGTAGACGCTACCACTACAAATGCATCTATAGCTGTGAATTACTACTAACACTCATTCATTCTGCCACTACTACTATAACAACGCACACGCTGCATTCCATTCCACAACACACACACACACACACACGGAGGGAGGGAGGGAGGGAGGGAGTTGCGACTAAACCAATAAGTTATCATGAAAGTCGGTGTAATTTAAAATAATAAATTAATTAAATGAAACGTTAAAATTAGCGTGGTCGTGAAATATCCTGTACTGACTGTCGTAAAATATTTGAGAAGACAGTTGTTCAAATCAAATAGTGATTAGATTTTCAGTAATGTAAAGAGATAGTTGGGAGGGAATAGCAGCGTCGAGTGAAAAGGGGCACGTGTAACAAAAGGAAGTAATAAAAGGTGGTAGGCTACATTAAACATTGTTCAAAACAGAGTCCTCACCACTCACCTGAAATTCTTTTTCAAATTTCTTTCTTCACTTACGACGGACGGTTTGTTAGTAATCGTCTGTGTGTGTTTGTTTGTTTTCCTCACCATTCAGTAAACATTATAAATTTTTGCAACATAACATTTTTAAATTATTTACACTCGGTCTGTTAGTTGCACTGCTAAAATAAATAGTTTTTTAATAAATAAAATAATAGTTTTTTTTTAAAAAACTTCTTATTTATGACCGTTATTATTACTCTTTGCCCATAACAGACAGGTGGATTGTCAAATTATTTACACTCAATCTGTTAGTTGCAGGGCTAAAATAAATAGTTCTGTTTCTTATCACGTGGTCACCCAATTAAATGACTGGACCATTTAATAACAGAAGAGGTAGAGGTGTGTTAGGTGACACTAATCAGAGTTATCTCTTCTGAAAGTAATGAATTTCATTATACAGTTGGACCCTGTGGTGAATGAAGTGAAGGTGTCATTTGCAGAGTGGAAAATATATGCTTTTCAGAGGGCCTGGCATGCTGATAAGTGTACTTTTTCACTCAGTGAGTAAGGGGCAATGGTAAACCACCTCACTCCTCGATTTACTTAGTAAAACCTCTAGAGGTTCAAACCAGCCTTTCGGCTGATGACCTAAACAACAACATTTTTAAAAGAGAGACCTAGATCTATTGGCAAATTTTTTATCTTGTTATTCGGTAATTATTTTTCAATTAAGTTTTCATTACGGTCTTAAAATACATTCATATATTAATAATATTTTATTTTCTTCAATTTTTTACAAGGTTATTACAAAAAATTCACAGGCCACTTTTATTAGTAGGCCTACTCGTGGCCTTGCTAGTAGCTACCTAAACATTCTGGTGTGAAACACACACAACTTTCTCTTGCCAATGCCAATAATGAACAATATAACCAAACATTTGAAATAAACTAAAAACTAATCTTAAATAACATAACCTAATTTTAATCATGAGTGAATGATGCAAAAGTTTGGCTTACAAATACGGAAAATCACTTCCACGCTAAACTAGGCTCTGTAGAGGAAAATGCTAGAAATAAAAGTTGTAGATCTTTTTTAATTTCCCATAAATTTTATTATATACACTTTTGTCGTAAAATGCACACTAAGGCCGAAATCTTAAAAAAAATAGATTTTTCACACGTTTTCGTGAGAAAAAAACAGAAAATTGCTAATTACCGCTAAACTAAGCGTTATACAAAAAAATGTTTGAATTAATAGTTGTAGGATTTTAAATTCTCCAGATTTTAATTACATAAATTTTTGCGCAAAAATGCATATTAAAGCCGTAATCTTAAAAAAACAATTTTTTTACGTGAAAACAGCTTCACGAAGAATGTCAGCAAACATGGCGCTTACCCTATCTTGTAGAGCATAAAATATTTAGAAAACCAGGCGATTTTTAAAAATAATCGTACGATTTGTTTTTGAGAAAATCGCAAAAAAGTGAAAAAATGACACGAATAAACTACTACTTCCGGTTGACCGATTTTAATTAAAATGTTCTTGTCGGGTCCGGTAGTAATATGTAACTTAAGTCAAGTTCGTACGATGTTCCGTTCTTGAGATATCTATTCTGTTCACACACACACGCATACGCGCGCGCGCACGTATAGAGAGAGAGATAGAGAGAACAATCGCTAAAAACGTGTTTTTTGAGTTCAGGGGGTCTGTTTACGTGTAGATCCGGTGAAAACTCAATTTGTTGTGATAGACATGAAAACAATACTTTCCTTCTTGTATATTCATATAGGCAAGAGAAAGAAAAAAAAGATAGTTCCAAACACACTATCTACGAGTATAACAACCAAACTAATCGGCGTATATTTTTATAACATTGGATAAAACACAAAATGAAATCGTTATACGAGTTCAATAATTAATTGAACAGTCGAATTATAAATATATCATTAATTTTTGTCGATCTATTATTAAAGATAGGATTTGCAGATAGGAATGATAGGAAAGCAATGAGTGAGTATGAAAACGGTGTTCTATTGATCAGTATTTGTATTATGTGGGATTATTAGTGTGGCTGGGTCTCTAGTCTCTACAAGGAAGGAACAATTACACCAGACCGAGCAAGCTTTCTAAAAGGTAGTACAAAGCATCAAACAATACACATTTGTTGTTAAGGAATTTAATTAACTGTTACTATATTATGTATTGTTTTGTTACCGTTATCGGGGTAGTTCCCTCCCCTATCATCTATATCTAGCGTCGCTTTTATTTATTAATCATGTAGCTGTATCTGTCATAGGTTTATGTGTGTGGATTGGGTGGGTTCAGGACAAAGGAGAGGAGTCAGGCCTACCACCGCTTGAATTTCTTATTCACTTGGATATTACAGTCGAACTTAGTCTAGATGTGAGCGGAGAGAGGTCTTAACCGAAATTTCGGCTCATTTATTATAGTTAAGGAATAATAAAAATAATACGAGAATACACAATAGCAACAGTGAATGACAGTTTTACTATGATGACCATAAAGGTGTGTCTATTATAAAGTTCAGCTATTGTGTACAGCTATTATGAGGGGGACAGGTTGTTTACGTTTTCTATTTACAAAAGACCTATTATTGACTTATTTACAACGGATTTTTCTAGCATTCATTAATAAAAGGTTATTTATTTTTTGTACTTTATGATTTCTCTACTTTGTTCTGGAATGATCTTTTATCAATAGGTATATAAAGAGAGCCCGAGCGAGCGCGGTCAGAGTAGTTAGTATTGGTGTGATGTTTGCCGAGCGATTATCGAGGTGCGTAAACAGATCACGTATCCGAGTAACGATTGTTATACCGCCTTTGTGAGTGTAGGCCTATGTATTGTGTAAAGTTAATGTGCAGTTTTTGTGAATTCAGTTTCTGTGTTTTGTATGTTTGTGTAATCTATAAAAGTGATTGTAAGTTATTTATTGTTTATTATCTATTTTAAGTGAATTATTAAATCATTTATTGTATTACTTAATTATAATTAGTTTAATTATTTATTTATTTTGTAACCGTTAGCGTAATAAATATTTGTAATTGTAAATTACGTAGATGCCGAAACGGACCTTAGCAATAAGTGTCACAATACATTTATGAACGTATGATTGGAAACTAACTCCTATTGTCATCCGCCCTTTTTTATTTGCGTCTTTCACTCATGATAGCCGGCCTGTTTTTGTAGTTCTTAGCGGTACCGGCTTCTACGCCGGGGTCCCGGGTTCGATTTCCGGTTAGGTCTGGCATTTTTTTCATCACTCATTTTCTTTCATATACCGTCATCATTCTCTACCGGCTACATTAAACAGATATTGCAAAACAGTCAAACGTAAACAAAAAAAACATCACTCATGATTGAAATTAACCCACCGGGTTGGTCTAGAGGTAAAGTCGTCGCCAAAATCAGCTGCTGTTTTACAGCTGATTTTTAGAGACGAAGGGTCCTGGTTCAAATCCTAGTAAAGGTAGTTACTTTTATACGGATTTGAATGCTAGACAGTGGTTACCGGTGTACTTTGATGGTTGGGGTTCAATTAACCATACTCAGTGAGTGTGTCTGTCGAAGACTACACAGTCTCATTTACACGTCAAACACATCATCCTCATCTGATTGGGTGATGGGGTTGCTTATTGTTCTCAATTGAACAGATTGCAACGTACACAAATTAGGGATTAAAAAAAATGATTTAAATTAGGTTATGTTTTACATTTCATAAATGTGTTTTTCGTTAATTAATAGTAGCTATTTTCAAGGGATACAATCTTTTGTTCTACAACAGGTTATTTTTAGTTGCAAGAGAGACCTTCACCTTCACCTTCCGAGAGACTTTCTTGAAGGATTTGTATTGTGGTGCGTGGTTGCGGTTAAATTACGAATGCGATACGACTTTAAAGTACAAATTTCTTTTTTTTTTGTTGAACGTAGAAAATTATAAATTATTCGTTTATAATTTGTATAGTTATTAGTTATGACGTGGTAATTAATAATAATAATATTTATTTCTTGCAGGTGAGTGGAGTAAATTTTCAATGAGCTTAAATTTGAATTCTAAGAATAATCAGAAAACTACTCAAGGTAAATCTATCGTATGCGTAAGTTTAGTTCGTATAATGAGTATGGAATTTATTTTTTGTTAAGCTTTGAATATAGTTTACGGCTGTTTGATAAAGAAAGCTGTGGCTGTTGTCGTTAAAGCTGTTTAGGTAATGACTTAATTTCAAATGTTCCTATAAATTTGAATTAACTTCACCCGTCAATCAAATAACAGAAAACGTGCTGATAAGAAATTTGAGAATCCCCATTCAAATGGTTTGTTTTTTCTCGTCTTAAATATAGCGGTGAATTTTAATAAATTATTCAGATAAGTAAATAGTAGCAAATGGTAAAAAAGTGATAAAATAATCATATATATATATAGATGGGCATCGTTTTAAAACTCATTTTTTGGCTGAAAGGTCATGAAAGGTAAAGATCAGTTGAAATCTGGTAAAAAAAAAATTTCACGTTCGCAAAACGTGTTTAATAGGACGTGAAAAATTGTAACGTAAGGAGCGAGATTCAGTAAATAATTATATTCTTTTTTTACCTTTTTTTATTTGTTACCGGGAACTGTACAATGTTGACACCTACCCAATTTTTTTTTTTTTTTTAGCTTTTATTTGTCATCGGGAACTGTACATTTTTGACAACTACCCAATTTGATCGCTGCTTTTGCTGTATTATTTGACGTTAATAAGGCATGAGTTTGAACAGGGACCCCCAGTAGAGTTAGTTCATGGATGGCTGTCAGCTGGTCACCATACAAAGTCAATTGCCCAACTGGTGTTACTTAGCAAATAATAGCGAATTACTACCAGCTAACTGACTGGGCTGGCCCACCCGAAGGCATACCCAATTTGATCGCTGCTTTTTGCTGTATTTTTGAAGTTGATTAGGCATGAGTTCGAACAGGGACCCCCAGTTGAGTTTATTCATGGATGGCTCTCAACTGGTCACCATACAAAGCAGCTTGCCCAAACGGTGTTACTTAGCAAATAATAGCGACCTTCTACCAGCTGACTGACTGGGCTGGCCCAAATGCCAGTAAATAATAAATAAATTAAAAATCCCCTTCATGAGACGCGCGTCTCATCGCTGGTAGCATTTTTTTAAAAAGGCTTAATCTTTTACTTATGGCTAAAATAATTACTGATTTCTCTATCTACTCTTAACGAGGAATAGAATTATACTATTTTTGTTTCCAAATTCCAACCTTTATTTCTTGGTTTCCGGTTTTGGCCCACTTCCGGTCACAACCGGAACTTCAAATTCATTCCAGGTGAAATAATTTTCGTGTAGATTACGAATCAGGAAACGGTTTGTTGCTATCTCATGTAGTTTCTGACTTTGATTTCTTGAGTTCCGGTTTTCAGCCACTTCCTGTACAACTTCAAACCCAATTTAGGCCCTCCACTTTTTTGTGTACATTACGAATCTGAACACCGTTTGTACTCTCTGACATCTGGGTGATTTACGTTTTACAGCAAAAATGTATTTAATAAAGTTACTGAACAAAATTGTAAGAACCTACAACTTTTATTTCCAACATATTTTTGTACAACCCTTAGTTTAGTAGCAATTAGTTATTTTCTGTTTTTTCCGTCAAAATTGGTTAAAAAAATGGGATTTTTAAGATTGCATCGTTGGTGTGCATTTTTTGACTAAGTGTAGGCCTATAGGCGTATAATCAAAGTTAAAAAACGCGACGACAACTTTTAAGAAATTTTATCATACGGAGCCTGGTTTAGAGGCAGTTACCGATTTTCCGTATTTTTACGTTCAACAGAGGTGTTAATTTTCATTTTGCGTCATTCACTCATGATTATAATCACTTGAGTCACGAGTTTGCAACGAAGGGTAAAGGGGGAAAAGCATCAGTGCGCATGCTCGACTGCTTTAATTTCAGTACGACAAACATAACAATTTATACAATACCCGAAGCATATAGGCCTACAGTATACCGTGGAATCTTTTGTAGGGTAACTGTACGAATATAACTGTTTGTTACCGGAAACACAAATGTCGGTTTTTCGAAAACGTTGTCGAACTATTCACATTGCTCAACACATTGAAATACAATGTTGTGAAGTTGAAGCTGAACAAAAATGCGTATCAGTGCCTCTTTAGAAAAAAGCTGTGAGCGAGCGGCTAACTGCTGTAATGTTGTTTTTATTTCCACATTTCGAAAAATAAAGAAGGAAATTAAGGACGTGAAGAAGCTATTCTTTAAAAGTTTTGTTGACACCTGGTAAAAACATAAAACGGTTAGGTAGGTATTAAAGAGACTGATAATAAAAACGCCGATGACAGCATTAGCAAAGAAGGCGATTCATTCATAATTACAGTAAATCAAAAATTTCTAGTTATGTAATTAAGCTATAGGCAATACAGGTCATATTTATTTCTTATAAGGTTTATGAAGAAAACATTTTCTCGGAATAAACCACAGCTTACAAAATGTAGCTAGAAACTGCACAGTAATGAAAGGTACAAAAAGTATCTCAGTGTTAAGGTTGGCAGCACTGCAAATATTTCACTTCCCTTCCTCACAGCCCATACATACGCAAAAGGCAATCTCGTGACTACACTATCTATAAAATTAGCTTTCATTTTTACTTTCTCTTGCCAGCTATATGAATATATAGGAAGGAAAGTATTGTTTTCATGTCGATTTTTCGAAATCGAGTTTTCACCAGATCTATACGTTTTCAGACCTCCTGAACCCACACAAACATGTTTTTAGCGATTGGTGTGTGTGTGTGTGTGTGTGTGTGTGTGTGTGTGTGTGTGTGTGTGTCTGTGTGTGAACAGAATATCTCGAGAACGGAACATCGTACGAGATTGAAACTTGAAACCTAAGTTACATACCACTACCAGACCCGGCACGAACATTTTCATCAAAATCGGTCAACCGGAAGTAGTAGTTTATTCCTGTCATTTTTCACTTTTTTGCGATTTTCTCAAAAACTGGTCCTACGATTTTTTAAAAATCGCCTGGTTTACTCTATTTTATATTCTCTACAAGGTAGGGTAGGCGCCATGTTTGCTGAAATTCGTAGTGAGGGTGTTTTCTCATAAAAACGTTGTTTTTTTTAAGATTACGGCTTTAATATGCATTTTAGCGCAACAATTTACATAATAAAAATTGTAGAGAATTTAAAATCCTACAACTTTTACTTCAAACAATTTTTTGTATAACGCTTAGTTTAGCGGTAATTAGCAATTTTCTGTTATTTTCTCACGAAAACGTGTGATAAATTGATTTTTTTAAGATTTCGGCCTTAGTATGCATTTTACGACAAAAGTGTATATAATTAAATTTATAGAAAATTAAAAGATCCACAACTTTTATTGAGAGCATTTTTCTCCACGGAGCCTAGTTTAGTGAGAAAGAGTGATTTTCCGTATTTTTAAGTCAAACTGAGGTCGATTTTCATTTTGGGTGTTTCACTTATGATTAAAATTAGGTTATGTTTATTGAGGTTAGTTTTTTGTTTATTTCTAATGTTTTATTACTAATGTTAGGATTATTGTTAAGTATTTGGATTGACAAGAGAAAGTTGTGTGAGTGTTTCACACCAGATTTTTTACATTACATTGTTTACTACTCATAATTAACACGTTGACTGCCGCACTAAATTTTATGATACTTACAGCGGGGCTATCGTACTTTTTTTATTTTTCACATTTTATTTCTTTTTCCTCTTATTTTACTTCATTTATTAATTAAAATAATAACAGCTATTTTTTGTTGTAAAATAAAGTTGTGACACACTTTTGGGTCACATGGTCTGCTGGAATGATTGTACATTTCAGAGCCATATGTAACCCATTTTTGCGTCACAATAAAAAATGCAATAAACGTAATTGGGTTTAGTTGCAAAGTATTCTAGACTATTTCTTTTCTTTCTACCGAAATAAGCAAAATTAAAATAATAAAATGAAAAATAATAGCAACATTCTAGTAGAGGACAGCAAGGAAATCTTCCTGTACACGCAATATCGTATTATTTGAAAAATACCAACTATTTAAACAGTCTTTAAGTGTATAATGTCACTCTCTGTGAAGCTGTGGCTTTTGAAACCACAAAACACAGCTTAAAAATCTGGTGTGAAACACTCATACAACTTTCTCTTGCCAATATAAATAATTAACAATAAACCTAACATTAGTAATAAAACATTAGAAATAAACAAAAAACTAACCTCAATAAACATAACCTTATTTTAATCATGAGTGAAAGACGCAAAATGAAATCGAACTCAGTTTGGCTTAAAAATACGGAAAATCACTCTTTCACGCTAAACAAGGCCCTGTAGAGAAAAATGCTTTAAACAAAAGTTGCAGATCTTTTAATTTCCTATAAATATTTGTATATACTGTAAGGTACCATTAATACGGTACATTAGGTTAGTAATAGTTATAGTTAAAATAGGTTTACTTTTAGGATATAAGCGAAGTGAGAAGTGGACGGGACGGGTAAGTGAACTCTGTGGAATGTGGGTGTTAGGGTTGATAGCAGGCAAAAAGAGAACAATGGGATAACGGGTCTGCTATTCAACCCTTGCAGGTGTGTAGTAGGCCTACCGAGTGGGCAGTGAGGAACGGACAGTTGTAGAGTACGGGTGTGGATAAGCGTTGGGCGGTAAAGTGGGTGAAGAGTTAGTTAGTCGAGTAGTGTTTAGAACAATCGTGTGTACGGGTGTGTGACTTTTTAGTGTTAAGGTTTAGATTAAGTGTTTAGTGCGTAATTAAAGACCGGTGGACAGGACCATATCGAGGTACTATATTCTATACAATTATATATTATAACTTAGTGTTTAATTTGGTAATGGACAGAAACCACGTAGGCTAAAAGTAGTGTATAAATTAGATTAGTGGTTGGTTGTACGATCCTCTCCGTGGTCTGCCAGCTCCAACAGATACCGAGCCCGTTCGTGAAGCGCTACCCGACTTGCAAAAGTTCGGGAAAGCCCCGAACTGAGGGCGAAGGCAGTTTGGGCTGGTATAGGCGGGGACCGGCCAACCAACGTAGGTTTAAGGGGTAGTTATAGGCTAGTAATAAGATCAGTAGGTAAACAATTAAGTATTAGCAATCTAATTAGTTGTTTAATTAAACATAATATTAGTTGATAACCTGTGTAGTTATTTCACCCGGCCAGTCCCTTACAATACTTTTGTCGTAAAGTGCATACTAAGGCCGAAATCTTAAAAAAATCGATTTTTCACTCGTTTTCGTGAGAAAAAACAGAAAATCGCTAATTACTGCTAAACAAAGCGTTATACAAAAAAATTTTTGAAATAAAAGTTGTAGGTTTTTAAATTCTCTACAACTTTTATTATATAAATTTTTGCGCTAAATTGCATATTAAAGCCGTAATCTTAAAACTTTGTTTTTACGTGAAAACAGCCCCACCAAGAATTTCAGCAAACATGGCGCCTATTCTATCTTGTAGAGAATAAAAAATTGAGTAAACCAGGCGATTTTTAAAAAAATCGTAGGACCAGTTTTTGAGAAAATCGCAAAAAGTGTTAAAAATGACAAGAATAAACTACTACTTCCGGTTGACTGATTTTGATGAAAATGTTCGTGTCGGGTCCGGTAGTGGTATGTAACTTAAGTTTTAAGTTTCAAGTTCGTACGATGTTCCGTTCTTGAGATATTCTGTTCACACTCACACACACGCGCGCGTACACACACACACATACAGACCAATCGCTAAAAACATGTTTGTGTGGGTTCAGGGGGTCTTTTTACGTATAGATCCGGTGAAAACTCGATTTCTTAAAATCGACATGAAATCAATACTTTCCTTCCTATATATTCATATAGCTGGCAAGAGAAAGTAAAAAATCAGTCTTGTACTCTGACTCATTTTTGATGCACGTTGCCCATTTTTAAAGACAAGTGTGACACATATTTGGGTCACACAGCAGTCAACGTGTTAAACTTAACTTATATTATTCATTATCTCATTACGTATCTTTATTTTCATGAGAAAATCGTGTGAGTGTTTTAACACCAGATTTTTGAGTAATGTAATAATATTGTGTGATAAAGTTTGTTTGGGAGAGCAACAGCGAAATTGGATGGCGGCGGCAAATGCAGTTATCTAACAACTAGTATTAGTGTTGCTATTACCAAATGGTAGTCTAACTAACTGTTGAGATCCTGAGGGATCGCTCTTCTCTCCCTGCACTATCCCACAGGAATAAATCATGCAAATGCAGTGTTCCAGTTTAGTATTATAGAAGATAGTGTGATGGTTTAAGGGAGTTACAAAGGCATGGCATGGCATGGCATGGCATGAGAGTGGTGTGGTGCCTTCTCCTCCGCTCTCCGGTGTTCCCTAGAAATACTCTTTGGTCGGACAATTTAACTGACAGAATTGACTGGATCTGGAGTGGCGGCGGTAAAATGCTTGTTCCGCTTTGTTACACAATAGGCTATATACTTTAGTCTAGTTTGTCTGTTACTTGTTTATGCCGAGTTTAATGTTATTATTGCTTCCGTTTCTCTTCAATGTACGCCTTACTCCTTCCTTAATCGACTGCCAATTTCACCTAATTTGATTTCGTCAACACCCTTTGTTACTTCACCCTTCAATTACCTATCTAAAACTGATGCATTCTCTTCTTCTTGTTATTATTTTGAAACAATCTTTACCCCTTGAAGGGTGTTTTCATTTTCAAACTTATTTTATTTACAAAGTTAATAAATATATTTTTAATTTCTCTTGCCCTATATAAATAATATACTATAGGGAAGGAAAGTATTGTTTTCATTTTTTTTTAATTTAATTTTTATTTTCTCTTGCCTGTATGAATATATCGGAAGTAAAGTATTTTTTTCATGAATGCCATTAAACGTGGTAACGTTGGTGGTGCGGTGGAGGAGGAGGAGGAGACGAAGCTCTCCGTCTACGTATTCGCCATCGGACCATTTTCATGCGGGCTACTCTAACTGATATTATTCACATTTTTTTTAAATGTTTTTATCCGACTCAATTGAGGCGTCCTCGTCCAGTCCCAAGGAGGCCGCAACCGCCTACTAACGAAAAACCCGCCGCCTGGCTACTTGATCCGGCATCAACAAAGAACACTGCACCTCCCTCGAAACTTTTTATATAATACTACGAGGGAAATGTGAGCGGGTCGTGGAAGGGAACCGTAGCCTAATTCCTCTCTCGCTGTCATTGACCAACAGTCACTCTCTCACTTTCATTCATCTCTTTCACTTCATGACCAGCTGAGTAAATTAGTGTGCCTACCTTACCTACTGAGATCGGGACAGGATTGATTCACTGTGGGAAAGGGCGATCCCGCTGATCTCCAGATTTCTCCTCCCTCCGCAAACTGAGCGACCAACTTGCATCTCTCCTCATCCTGCAGCATCGCTGCCCCTACTCTCTCTGGGATCCACTCTACAACCCCTATCTTCTCATTATTATTTACATTAATACCTTTTAAATGTCGGTCCTTCTCGAAAATTCTCAAACACATTTTCCCTTTAGATATTGTCACAATATTTTTTGTGTGAATTTTGTAATGTGATTCGTATAGTTATTGTGGAAGAGACGGGGGGGGAGTAGTGTGTTGTCGGGTGAAAGATGTGGTGGTACGAGTAGGTCTAGTATTAATGTTGTTGTTTAGGTCATCAGGCGAAAGACTGGTGTGAACCTGTAGAGGTTTTACTAAGTAAAACGAGGAGTAAGGTGGTTTACCATTGCTACAACTCACTCAGTGGAAAAGTACACTTATCAGGATGGTGGGCCCACTCTGCAAATGACACCTTCACTTCATTCAACACACAATCCAACTGTATAATGAAATTCATTACTTTCAGAGGACATAACTCTGATTAGTGTCACAGTACACCTCTATAGTCCAGCCTCTCTTAGTTTGCTCCTAATGTAAACAAATAATGATGTCACTGAGCATGCGCATTATATCAAAATGTGTACACGCTGATTAAAAAGTAACAACAAAATACTTTCAAAGGTATTTAAATAGAAAATACTTTTAAAAGTATTTTTCTAAATGAAATTGTTACGCCTACATCATATAATGACTGATGTTTTAAGTACTTTAAGTGCTTATAATTTTAAAAAAATAGTTAACTTGATAGGAATAGGATAGTTGTAAAGTGGTGGAGTGTAGCGTGCACCCTATAGGAGGTGGCTTATGTTTGTTGACAGACAATAGGAGCAAACTAAGAGAGAGGCTCAACTGTACCTCTTCTGTTCTTGAATGATTCAGTCATTTATTAATTGGGTGACCGTGTGATGATAAGAAACACAACTATTTTATTCGTTGCCCTGCAACTAACATAACAGATTGAGAGTAAATTAATTTGACACTCCACCTGTCCGTTATGGGCAGAGTATTAATGGTAGATTGAATTAGAGAGGGTATCGACCGCCGTTGTGCCGCGGCGGTTAATTCCTCTTACAATACTAATTAAATGGTCAGTAGCCTATTGTTATTGAGGTGAGCGTCATCATAACTAGATTGCCATACGTGTAATCAGCTAATGGTGAAGCAGCGGGCGGTGGGCGGTGGGCGATCTGCTGATTAGTTGCAACGCCGCAGTGGATCTCGGACAGGAGGATCGTGTTCATCCACTCTGCCTTACCGATTGCCAGGATTAATGTGTCGTTTTCGTGTCCGCTATCATTAACACAATGGACCCTGTACATTACCGAAATTACATTTTTCTTCTTCTCTATTTGTAAAATTATTATTTTGTCTTTTTCATATCGTATAATGTTTTCTTTTTCTTTTTTGAAATAAGAAAAAACATTTGTTTCGATTTTTTGTTTTGTTTTTATTTCATTACTTTATATAAAATTCTGTTGATCTTGTCGGATGTAAACAGCGTAAGCCAATATATCGATCTTAATAAATCAATAAACCCAACGGGGTGGTGTTGTGGTTAGGACATTTTTTTGGGGTTTAACGTCCGGCTCTTATGCAATTACAGCTATGCCCGCGTAACGAAAGAAAAAGTAGAGGTATGTTTTTTTTTTTAATTCCGAATATGTGTAGGTTGCAATCCGTTCAATTGAGAACAATAAGCAACCCCATCACCCACTGAGATGAGGATGATGTGTATAACGTGTAAATGAGGTGGTGTAGTCTTCTACAGACACACTCACAGAGTGTATGGTTAATTGAACCCCAACCATTAAAGTACACCCACAACCACTGTCTAACATTCAAATCCGTATAAAAGTAACTACCATTACTAGGATTTGAACCAGGAACCTTCGTCTCCGAAAATCAGCTGTTAAACAGCTGATTTTGGCGACGACTTTACCTCTAGACCAACCCGGTGGGTTAAAAGTATGTTATGACTGCAATTTCGTGCGTTCGTAAAAACATTGTCTATGCCCCGCTACTAACACATTCCGCCAAACAAGTATAACAATAACAAAAGGAAAGCATGAGTGCAATGTGTAACATTAAAGAATGAGAGAGTGAGGGGAAGGGAGAGAGAGTGGTGGGGAGGGGCAAGTGTAAGAGAGAGGGAGAGAGAGAAGGGAAGAGGGAAAGAGAGGGGGTGAAAGGGGTAGGTGAGAAAGAGAGGGGTGGGAGAGGGTCAAGATAGAGGCGGAGAGAGGTGTCGGTATGACAGAGAGAGAAAAGGAAGAGGGAAAGAGAGTGAGGGAGAGACGGGTAGGTGACAGAGAGAGAGAGTAAGGGCGAGGGGGTAGGTGTGAGAGAGAGGGAATGAGAAAGAGTGGGAAGAGGGAAAGAGAGAGGGGTAGGTGTGAGAGAGAGAGAAAAAGAAAGAGGAAGGGAGGGAAAGAGAGAGGGGAATAGAGGGGGAGAGAGGGGTGGGTGTGAGAAAGAGAGAGGGTGAGGGAGCGAGAGAGAGAAAGTGAGAGAGTGGTATGGAGGGGGAGAAGTACAAATAGCGGTGTACGGAAGGGTATTTGAGTTGTGATAAATGTTTTTGTGCATTAGGAGGAGGCCTACTACGAGTATGACGTGCTGTAGTAGTTCTACATCCCGGCGGCGGTTGTTACTGTAGGGCTATGTAGCCCACCACCAAACGGTAAAGGATGAAAACATGCCGCCGTGCCTGAATGGGATTCGAACCCAATCCCACACTCAGATAAAGTCGTTGCCACGAATAAAATGTTTAACAGCTGATTTTCGAAGACTAACGTTCCTGGTTGAAATCCTAGTAAAGGTAGTTCTGCTTTTATACGGATTTAAATACAAGACTGTGGATCGGGGTGTACTTAGATGGTTGGGGTTCAATTAACCATAGGCCTACTCTCTTACTCAGTAGAAGACTACACAGTCTCATTTGCACGTCATATATATATATACATCATCCTCATTTGATTAGATTATGGGGTTGCTTATTGTTCGCAATCGAACAGATTGCAACGTACACAAATTAGGGATTACGAAATTTAAAAAAAATATTAATGAAATATTTTATGTAAGGGTTTTACTTGTACATTCACAGCTTTATGTGGCTTTATGTTAAAAGCCACAATCTACGGCATATTTTTATTTTCCGTACTTTACAAATTATTAATTAATCTAAATTATTATTATTATACAAATGAATAGCAAATTGCAATGAAAACATTGTAGGCCTATTACTTCAATCTTCTTATAATCAGGGTTGCGTCCTTGCGGGTAAAACACCCGTTATAATTGGGTGACCACGTGATAAGAGAGAGAACTATTTTTTGTAGCCCTGGAAATAGCAGATCTAGTCCAAATAATTTATTCCTCTATATTATTGTTATAGGCATTATGTACGCATTTATGTACAGTCCAGCCTCTCTTAGTTTGCTCCAAATCTAAACAAATAATGACGTCACTGAGCATGCGAATTATATCAAAATGTGTACACGCTGATTAGAAAGTAACAACAAAATACTTTCAAAAGTATTTAAATACAACAATACTTTTAAAAGTATTTTTCTAAATAAATTGTTAGGTTTACATCATATCATGACTGATGTTTGTAGTATTTTAAGTGCTTATAATTTAAAAAATAGTTGACTTAATAGGAATACAACATCCATAAAGTCGCGGACTCTAGCGTGCACCCTGTAGTAGGTGGCTTTTGTCTGTTGACAGAAGGAGGAGCTAACTAAGAACGGCTGAATATAATTATTTTTAGAACTTTTTTTTGGCGTCAGGGGTAATAAATAATGAGTTAAAATCTTTTCCATATTTGTAGAGTTATTTCTCAGTTAATATAATAATATGATGGAACGTGATTTAATAAAATTATTATAAATTTTAGTCAGTTTTTGAAATTGAATATCCGGTTTTGTACCCGTATAGCCTACTGCTTTATGAAGTTAATGTAGCAGTGAATACGACGATAACTTATCTTTCTTATAGGCAGGCACACGTGTTTTCATAAAACGAACTGATTTTGTATGCTGCAACTACACACGGTGTGGGTGTTGCTGAAAAAGCGTGGTGTATTTTTTTATACGGTCCTTTAACAAAATATATAGTCAATTGTTTATTATAACAGGTGTTCAAACGTTGCTAAACGTAACACCGGGTGTTCGGAAAGTCGATGTGTACATTTGAATTATGACAGTGAAATGATTAAAACTTTCTAAAGAAATAATTACTTTAATGATTACCTGTTGTTGTTAAGGCCGAAAGGCTGGTTTGAACCTCTACAGGTTTTACTAAGTAAAAATGAGGAGTGAGGTGGTTTACAATTGCCACAACTCACTGAGTTGAAAGAGTATGCTTATCAGCATGCCAGGCCCTCCGAAAAGCACCCACTTTCCACCCTGCAAATGACACCTTCACTTCATTTACCACAGGGTCTGGCTGTATAGTGAAATTCATTACTCTCAAAGGAGATAACTCTGACTAGTGTCACAATATACCTTTACCTCTTCTGTTTTAAATAGTTCAGTCATACAATTGGCTAACTATGTAATAAGAAACAGAACTATTTTTTGTAGCCCTGGAACTAACAAGTCGAGTGCAATTAATTTAACACTCCACCTGCCTGTTATGGGCATAATGATTACCTAGTTGGTGCCAATTTTTAAAATACTGCATTGTTACGTATTATTTTCCTTTGCCCGTCCGTCCGTCACACCAGGATGTCACAAACTACTCGTACAAAAGGTTGCAATAAACGGTTTTCCCATTCGTAATGTAAACAAAAAATTAGTAGGCCTGGATTGGGTTTGAAGTTCCGGTTTTGACCGGAAGTGGACCAAAATCGGAAGTAATGAAATTAAAGTCGGAATTCGGAAACGAAAATAGTGGCATACGATTCCTCTGTAAGAGTAGATTTAGAAACAATTAATGGTTTTTGTCATAAGTCAAAAGTAAGCCTTTTTAAAAATTGCCACTAGCCATGAAGCACGTCGCCTCAAGAAAGTGATTTTTATACATTATTATAATATCATCATTTCTGCCCATAACAGGTGACAGGTGGAGTGTCAATTATTTACACTCAATCTGTTAGTTGCAGGGCTAAAATAAATAGTTCTGTTTCTTATCACATGGTCACCCAATAAATGACTGAATCGTTTAAGAATAGAAGAGGTAGAGGTGTACTGTGACACTAATCAGAGTTATCTCCTCTGAAGGTAATGAATTTCATTATACAGTTGGACCCTGTGGTGAATGAAGTGAAGTTGTCATTTGCAGAGTGGAAAATATGTACTTTTCAGAGGGCCTGGCTTGCTGATAAGGTACTTTTCCATTCAGTGAAAAAGGCAGTGGTAAGCCACCTCACTCCTTGTTTTACTTAGTAAAACCTCTACGTCTACAGGTTCAAACCAGCCTTTCGGCTGACTGATGACCTAAACAACAACATAATGTCATTATTGGGTTGTTTGGTAGCAATAGAGTGCTGCACTCGTTTCAATTTGTTTTCAAACAGTTTACCCAACTCTCCAACTGTGATTTCGTTGCCTTGAATGTATGCCGTTATCGCGGTTTTTAATTTGTGCCACAAACTGTTTGCTTCTTACCCCCTCCCCCTCCCCCCGCCGTTCAAATTTATCTGGGGGAGTCAGATCAGGTGATTTTACCGGGCACAAATTCCTGGAAAAGATTCGTTCACTAAAGACATTACGTGAGAAAACCTTTGAAATATTAGATATATATACCGGCATTGATTTCCACTTTTGTTAATTGACTCATGAATTTCACTAAAAACTGTATAGTAATAACGATCACTTTTTGACTGTATTTAAAAAAAAAACAGGCCAACCAACCTAACGGCTTATTCTTACGACGACGCTAGTTTACCAGCTGCTAGTACTAGCAGCACTTACTAGTGCGTCGGTGACTGCGGTATCGGTGCGTCATGACGCTAATTTACTAGCGCTAGTCAATCACTTTTTCTTCTTACTAGCGCTAGTAAGCAACATTTACAACGAGCTAGTTTACTAGCGCTAGTCAATCACTTTTTCCCCTACTATCGCTAGTTAGCAAGATTTACAACGAGCTAGTTTACTAGCGCTAGTCAATCACTTTTTCTTCTTACTATCGCTAGTTAGCAAGATTTACAACGAGCTAGTTTACTAGCGCTAGTCAATCACTTTTTCCCCTACTATCGCTAGTAAGCAACATTTACAACGAGCTAGTTTACTAGCGCTAGTCAATCACTTTTTCCCCTACTATCGCTAGTAAGCAACATTTACAACGAGCTAGTTTACTAGCGCTAGTCAATCACTTTTTCCCCTACTATCGCTAGTAAGCCACATTTACAACGAGCTAGTTTACTAGCGCTAGTCAATCACTTTTTCTTCCTACTAGAGCTAGTAAGCAACATTTACACCAAGCTAGTTTACTAGCGCTAGTAGGAAGAAAAAGTGATTGACTGGCCGTAGTAAGTGATTGAAAAGTGCCGTAAGTAAACTTATCACTTTTTCTTCCTACTAGCGCTAGTAAGCAACATTTACAACGAGCTATTTTACTAGCGCTAGTCAATCACATGACTTTTTCTCTCGTACTAGTGCTAGTAAAATCAAACATATTAAAAGTCACTAGCGCTTTGACTAAACTAGGTGCCAGTTGTTGGAGGGAATAGGCATTAACGGTGAAAGACTTCCAAATTGAACCCTGAAACTAATTCAGATTCTCCTTCAGCAAAATCATAGGGGGTACGATTACACTCAGCCAACATACAGGAAAAAAAAACTATAAATAAAGGAAAAGAAAAAAAAAAATCTTCACCTATGCAGAGTAACTTTGGGAACTGTCTGTACCTGTGATGGCAACACACTCACCGGGAGTCCATCTTGTTGCGTACACTTAGCTACTTCTTCCTATCTGTGTTAGTTACTATGTTAACAGTTTCTAACCTCATTTTAGCTGTCCTCTCTTCCTTTTTTGATTGATGGTTATAATAAATATAGATTACGAGTAACGCAAGTTATCCTTTATTCTTCTTCGTCTTTCTTTTCTTCTAGCTTTTCCTCCGCATTTTCTTTTACTACATTTCCCCCTCGCCACCAACATACCCTCGTTCTTGTAGCGTACGATTCATAATATTTTACCGTATAAAACAAAAGTTTTACGTTTCATTCAAAACGTGTTCGTATGTTATAAATGTACGTCAAAAATATTAAAATAATTTAGTTTGATATTAAAAATATCCGTCAAATGAACTTCATAACTTTATTATAAGTAATTTTGTTTCGAGATAAGTAAATATTCAGTTTCAGTTTTGTCTGGATTGTAGCATTCGCTTACATACGGTAAATAATAAATCAACTTGCATGTAGAAGAACACAAACTGTTTTCATTTATCAGTTCATAACTATATTTGTTTTATTACCCGCAACAGGCAGTTGGAGTGTTAATTTATTGGCACTCAATCTGCTAACTGTACAATAAACATTTTAATTATACTATTTGTTCAAGGGTGACGAGCTCCCCCCCCCCACCCACCCACTTGAAAGCTAGCCAATCACTTGCCACCAACTACGCCAATACTTGCTCAAGTAGCTCTGTTAAATCTTTTGCCAGCCATTTTTTTTTAACCCACCGGGTTGGTCTAGAGGTAAAGTCGTCACCAAAATCAGCAGCTGTTTAACAGCTCATTTTCGGAGACGAAGGTTCCGTAGTTCAAACCCTAGTAAAGGTATTATAGTTACTTTTATACGGATTTGAATACTAGACAGTGGTTGTGGGTGTAGTTTGATGGTTGGGGTTCAATTAACCATACTCTCTCAGAAGTGGTCGACCTGAGTCTGTACAAAACTACACCTTATTTACACGTCATACATATCATCCTCATCTGCTTGGGTGATGGGGTTGCTTATTGTTCTCAATTGAACAGATTGCAACCTACACAAATTAGGAATAAAAAAATTTTTTTGGTCTTTTAATAACGATTATAACCTATAAAAATACAATCAGCTGATTATATAATATTAATATTGCATGTCAACGCGCTCTATAATCGATGTGTTCAGTACGGGATGCAAGATGAGAGTGAACTATTGCTGTGGCTCGTATACGCATGCGCGCGTAATGTTTGTCGGGTACAATCCGGCAACGCTGGGAAGCGTTCTGATTGGTCTAAACGAGCTCATCAACCGTGTAAAGCATATCAGTCTGGGTAACACTTAAACAAAACTAATACCCATTTTTGCTATTTTTTTTTTTTTTTAGCTTTTGCTTTTATTTGTTATCGGGAACTCTTAATTTTTGACAACTACCCAATTTGATCGCCGCTTTTTCTGTATTATTTGACGTGAATAAGGCATGAGTTTGAACAGGGACCCCCAGTAGAGTTTGTTCACGGATGGCTGTCAGCTGGTCACCATACAAAGTCGCTTGCCCAACCGGTGTTACTTAACAAATAATAGCGACTTACTACCAGCTGACTGACTGGGCTGGCCCGAAGGCCTATTTTTGCAATTAAAGCTTATTCCAGAGGTACACAATTAATATTTACTTTCTAATATTTATTAATATTTATTTATTAATAAATATTTTTGTAGCCGGGAAAATGAGTGGACCGTTAGGAGGTTAGGTTTTGAATAAGCCAAGTTGGGTGGGTGTGATTGGTAGCCGAATAGAGGAGGACGATTATTCTTGAACCAATAGCAGGATTTGCATTTGGTTGGTGTGTCGACTGAATCAATAAATCATCATCATTACTACTGAAACATTTCATATAGCTGGAATACAAACTACGTGAAATTAAAACGATTATCTTATTGCTTTGCTACGGGATAAAATATTGTGACATCTGTAAGGTCCGTTTCAATATCTGGCTAAATTAAATAATTACACACTATAGGTTAAATTCCTGCCCATAACAGACAGGTGGAGTGTCAAATTATTTACACTCAATTTGTTCGTTGCTGGGCTAAAATAAATAGTTGTGTTTCTTATCACATGGTCACCCAATTAAATGACTGAATCATTTAATAAGAGAAGAGGTAGAGGTGTACTGTGACACTAATCACAGTTATCTCCTCTGAAAGTAATGAATTTCATTGTACAGCCAGATCCTGTAGTGAATGAAGTGAAGGTGTCATTTACAGAGTGGAAAATATGTGCTTTTCAGAGGGCCCGGCATGCTGATAAGCGTACTTTTCCACTCAGTGAGTTGTGGCAATGGTAAACCACCTCACTCCTCGTTTTACTTAGTAAAACCTCTAGAGGTTCAAACCAGCCTTTCGGCTGTTGACCTAACAACAACAAAATATAGTGACATCTGTAAGGTCCGTTTCAAGATCTGGCTAAATTAAATAATTACACACTATAGGTTGAAAATCAAACAAATTTTTATTAAAGGGAGATTGGACGATGGTTTTAACTTAAAATTTCGATTTTTGGTTTTTTATGTTTTTCAATAGTTTAGGCCTAGATCTACCACAAAAAACGTTGAATTACGTCAAAAATATTTTTTTATGAAAAAAATTTAAGTTTTTTTTAAGGTTTACACAGAAAAATTATCATTTTACGAGGAACTAATAATTTTCATAATTTTATACTGCTCGTTTTAGTGCAAAGGGAATTTCAGTTTTTAAATTATCTGCATCACGGTTTTTAATATTCTCAGCTGTTGGTTGAGCTTTCTAAACAATTGTTGATAGAAAATGTACTTGTGTAGGCTAACATATTGTTTTTGATTTGTGCCTTTTTGTTTCTTACCTTTTCTCGTAAATTTAGATTTTTAACACTAGGTACATTTTTCTCAGAAACCAATAAACGTACCATTTTTTTCAGAACCAATTTCATCAGAAACCAATAAACGTACCAGTTAATTAATTATCTTGTATAGCCAGCCGCATATACCGACTACTCTATGACTTCATCAGGTACTACAAAAATTATTAATAGACTACGCAAAACACGTGGAAGAAAACAATTTGTAAACATTTTATGTTTTTCGTAATTTAAAAAAAAAATTGTTTGGTCCAAAGATAAATTGAAAAAATGTCAGTAGCTCGAGAAGAAACTTGACACCTATAGTGTGGAAAGTTTCATTTCCCTATTTTATGAAAAATTACCTAAAAATAGCAAATTTAACATTGACGGGATACAACGTACAATCTCTCCTTAAATAATATAAAATGAAAAACTAACCTAATTTTTAAACATGAAAGATTGACGCTAAAAGAACATTTATATTTTGAGGCTGTTACGGCCTCATTGGACCACTTAGATCAAATTTAGAAATCTTTCTTGGTTTGGTTTTAGAATTCTTACGTTTATCTCAATAATTCTTCATATTTTGGTATCTGATCTGTCTGATTTTATCTGTAGAAATCATTGACGACGGAGCTCGAGTTTTTCTCAACGAATCTCGTGTCTTTTTATCGTTAAGCGACTTGACCTGTTGAGATTTTTCTAAAAGATGTTGTTCTGCTATGCTAAGTTGTTGCAAATCTTGCTTTATTTCGTCCAACCACCTTGATTGTTCAAACAGTTAATTATAGAAAGGAGTTGTTTAACTACTCGATTGTCCGGTATTCTGAGTAAAGTCCAGCCGTTGTTAGTTAGCTCCTCCTAGTGTCTGTCAACAAACAAAAGCCACCTACTACAGGGTGCACGCTACACTCCACCACTTTACAACTATCCTATTCCTATTAAGTTAACTATTTTTTAAATTAAAAGTACTTAAAGTACTAAAAACATCAGTCATGATATGATGTAGGCCTAACAATTTTATTTATTCTAAAAGTATTTTGTATTTAAATGCTTTTGAAAGTATTTTGTTGTTACTTTTTAATCAGCGTGTACACATTTTGATATAATGCGCATGCTTAGTGACGCCATAATTTGTTTACATAAGGAGCAAACTAAGAGAGGCCTGACTATATGTACCCGAAGAAAGAAATTCGTTTCTACCTTGTTTCTACTTTGTTATTTTATTCCCTAGATAGCAGAATTCCCACCCTTCCTGTAAGTTTTTGTAAGTTGTAGCGTAAATTATAGATACGTATAATCCTTTTTAAGTTTGTAAGTAGGACTTAAGTAAGTTTAAGTAAATAAGAAATAGCCTAATCTTTTTTTTTTAATTCGTTTATTTAACGTGGCATCAACTGCTGTGGTCATTAGCGACGACGACGTTGGGGTGGAACTATTTATTGTACAACGGAGGATGAAATGATTTTTTTGTAACGTATGAAAATGCGTTAGTGGGATTCCCATTTCTTGCCTGAGTGGGATTCGAACCCAGGACCGCATGATGAGAGGCGAGCACGTTACCAACTGCGCCAATGCGACCGGCAAAATAATCTTGTAATATCTTAAGTTTACGTAGGCCTAATCAATTTGTTGTAATTAGTTCGTTATTTATTGTAAGTAATTAAATGGTAGGAATTGTAAAGTTTATAATGTTTAAGGGGAGATTGCACTTTGTATTCCGCCAATGTTAAATTTGCTATTTTTAGGTAATTTTTCATAAAATAGGGAAATGAAACTTTACCCACTATAGGTGTCAAGTTTCTTCTCGAGCTACTCACATTTTTTCAATTTAATCTTTGGACCATACCATTTTTTTTAAAATTACGAATAATATAAAATGTTTACAAATTGTTTTCTTCCGCGTGTTTTTGTGTATTACTAATTTTTGTAGCACCTGAGGAAGTCATAGAATAGTCAGTATAGGCTATGCGGGCTATACAAGATAATTACGAGGGTAGGCTGATAAGTAATGCACACATGCTTGTAGAAGACGAACAAAAAGAAATAGCAAGATGGGGTAAATAACAAATTAAAGTACAAATCTTAACCTACCAAATTATCTATTTATTTTTCAATATAGTCACCGTTAAGCATTACACATTTCTCCCAACGTTTAACAAGTTTTTTCATTCCGTCACTGAAAAATTCTTCCGACTTTCCTCGAACCCAGGACGCAATAGCTGCCTTCACCTCATTGTCCGAGCTGTAATGATTACCCTTAAGGTCTCTCTTCAGTGGAGGAAAAAAATAAAAATCGCAAGGCGCAAGGTCGGGAGAATACGGAGGGTGTAAAATTGGTTGAAACTTCAGGTTTCTCAGAGCCTCTCCAGTTGCACGCGAAGTGTGTGGACGAGCATTGTCGTGTTGCAAAATTATTGGCGCCAGGTTGCCTCTAACACGACAAACTCGACGTCGGATGTGTTTCAGAGTCTGTATATACTGAGCAGAATTTACCGTTGCCCCTCGTTCCAGATAATCAGTCACATAAACTCGGCGAGCATCCCAAAACACAGTCAAAAGAATTTTTTTTGCGGACGGTTGTGTTTTGAACTTTTTCACAACAGGAGAATGTGGATGACGATATTCAGCGCTCTGCCTTTTTTCTTCGGGATCGTAATGATGAACCCATGACTCGTCCCCCGTCACAATATTCAAAAGAAAGTCGTCTCCTTCGTCACGGTAGCGCTTCAAAAGTTGTTCACAGCATTCCAATCGACGCTGTTTATTCTCGTCTGTCAGACAGCGTGGTACTCATCGTGCACAGATTTTACGGTATCCCAATTGTTCAATAATGAAGCCAACACGTTCCTTAGATATTCCAATTTGGTTTGCGATACGCTGTTGAGTGATTCGCCGGTCATTTTGAATCAAATCATCGATGAGTTTGCGACGATTATCGTCTGAGGCAGTGATTGGTCGTCCACTGCGTGTTTTGTCAACAATTAAGGCTTTTCCAGGTTGGCAATCACGAAATTTTATTACCCAACGATTCACAGTAGACCTATCAACAGTATCGTCACAATAAACAGCCTTTAAACGACGATAAATCTCACTAGGATTCACTTTCTCAGCAGTTAAAAATTCGATAACAGCGCGTTGTTTAATTCTCGTTGACATAGCACCAGAACACGACGCCATATTTCCACTACTCAAAACAAACTGAATGAAAGCAACGCCTTCAAACTGCGCAGGCTTGTAGAGGAGAAATAGTACTTCCACATGCCACCAGGCGCGCTACTGAAGTTTATTTAGTTGTCTTCTACAAGCATGTGTGCATTACTTATCAGCCTACCCTCGTAACTCGTAAAATTTTCAGCCTGGTACGTTTATTGGTTTCTGAGAAAAATGTACCTAGTGTTAAAATCTAAATTTACGAGAAAAGGTACGAAACAAGAAGGCACAAATCATGAAACAATATGTAGGCCTACACAAGTAAGTACATTTTCTATCAACAATTGTTTAGAAAGCTCAACCAACAGCTGAGAATATTAAAAACCGTGATGCAGATAATTTAAAAACTGAAATTCCCTTTGCACTAAAACGAGCAGTATAAAATTATGAAAATTATTAGTTCCTCGTAAAATGATAATTTTTCTGTGTAAACCTTAAAAAAAACTTAAATTTTTTCATAAAAAAATATTTTTGACGTAATTCAACGTTTTTTGTGGTAGATCTAGGCGTAAACTATTGAAAAACATAAAAAACCAAAATTGAAAACTTTGAATTAAAACCATCGTGGAATCTACCCTTGATATTGATTAAACATTGGTTAGGCCTATATTATGCAAAAAACTACGTTGGCGGGAGAAAGCCGTGTGAGTGTTTCACACGAGATTTTTGTTTACCAATAGCCTAATTTAGTTTTGTGGTTTACAAACCACAAGTAATACAGTTGATCAGATTATAGTTGCCGTGTATTTGCTGTAATTAAATAAAGTAGGCTGTAGTGTTTAATATTTGGACCTTGAAATTTTAAAATCGCAACGGGAAACCCGTCAGTCAAGCACCAAACTTTGAAACCTTAAACTAGAAACCTTCAAACGTTAAAAATTCAAATTTTCAAACTCTAAACATTTAAACTTCTAGCCTTTAAACTAACATACTAATAAATTCAAAATTTAAAATAAAACATCAAACTTTGGAACTTTAACCGAATCTCAATCTTTTACAGGTTCAAACTGTAAACTTTTATGAATTTTCAAATTTTTATTTATAAAAATCTAGAAGTAAATCACATAAAATCTAAATCTCCAACCTTCAAACTCACTTTCGTCTGACTTTAAATGTCAGACCTTTAAACCTTAACCAAACACCTAGAAATTTCAAACTGTAATCTTAAAAAACACAAACATCAAACTTCAAATATCAATCCCAAGTTTTAAAATTTCATTTTTTCAAATTGTAAAACCTATAAACAGCAAACCTCGACCTGAAATGTAAATTTATTGTTGTTTAGGTCAACGGCCGAAAGGCTGGTTTGAACCTCTAGAGGTTTTACGAAGTAAAACGAGGAGTGAGGTGGTTTACAATTGCCTTCCTCACTTAATGGAAAAGTGTGCTTATCAGCATGCCGGGCCCTCTGAAAAGCACATATTTTCCACTCTGTAAATGACACCTTCACTTCATTCACCACAGGGTCTGGCTGTATAATGAAATTCATTACTTTCAGAGGAGGAGATAACTGTGATTAGTGTCACAGTACACCTCTACCTCTTCTCTTCTTAAATGATTCACTCATTTAATTGGCTGACCATGTGATAAGAAACAACTATTTATTTTAGCCCTGCAACGAACAGCAGGTTGAGTGTAAATAATTTGATACTCCACCTGTCTGTTATGGCCAGTAAATTCATTAAAAACCTGAAACTTGGAATTTTAAAAGTATTAAATAGTTGCCGTGTATTTACTGTAATTAATTTTAAAGCAGGCTGTAGATTAGTTATAAGGTTTGGCGTGTAAGCCTACATTTGGAAAATTGGAGATTATGAAAGCAAAAGAGAAAATATATTTATAAAATGGTGATGTACCTGATTCAGTGAGCAGTAGTTATATTTGGACAAAAAACAAGAAAAAGAAGAAAGTGAACGACGAGATACAAACAGGAATGATGTGATGGGGTTGGTGGGAAGGGGTTTTCTCACGGGACACCCTTCACCAGCCAGTCCAAGTTGTCCCTCTTATGTACCTACCTACCTTAGATACAACTGGCATTGATTTTAACTGAAAATACCCTCCCCTCCCCTCCCCGACCCTTTACCCTTCACATTTCTTCAATACACTTTTTTATTCACTCTTTCGAGAAAAAATAAAACGAAATAGAAAGAACAGAAATGGGAAAAATGAAATCTAAAAGATGAAATCGTAGTGATAATAGTTGATTTTCTTTGGAAAAATAAACAATTGTTGTTACATTGTCGTGAAAAATTTTAAATTGCTTTACAGGAAACTTGTCTGTCGTAAATACTCTTCAACAAAATAACCTCCTAATGACTACACTCTTACGTCTATCCATTATACAGTACATGTACTTGTTATTTTTATCATTTTGTTTGTTTCGTTTGAAAGTAAGAAAAAAATAAAAATCTGGTGTGAAACACTCACACAACTTTCTCTTGCCGGTGCAAATAATTAACAATAAACTTAACATTAGTAATAAAACATTAGAAATAAACAAAAAACTAACCTCAATAAACATAACCTTATTTTAATCATGAGTGAAAGACGCAAAATGAAAATCAACCGCAGTTTGGCTTAAAAATACGGAAAATCACTCTTTCACGCTAAACTAGGCTCTGTATAGAAAAATGCTATTGATAAAAGTTGTAGATCTTTTTATTTCCTACAAAATTTATTATATACACTTTTGTCGTAAAATGCATTCTAAGGCCGAAATCTTAAAAAAATCGATTTTTCTCACGTTTTCGTGAGAAAAAATCAGAAAATCGCTAATTACCGCTAAACTAAGCGTTATACAAAAAAATTTTTTAAATAAAAGTTGTAGGTTTTTAAATTCTCTACAACTTTTATTAAATAAATTTTTGCGGTAAATTGCATATTAAAGCCGTAATCTTCCGGTTGACCGATTTTGATGAAAATGTTCGTGTCGGTTCCGGTAGTGGTATGTAACTTAAGTTTCAAGTTTCAGGTTCGTACGATGTTCTGTTCTTGAGATATTCTGTTCACACACGCGCGCGCGCACACACACACACACACACACACAACCACACACACAGACCAATCGCTAAACACATGTGTTTTGGGTTCAGGGGGTCTGAAAACGTGTAATTAGATCCGGTGAAAACTCGATTTCTTAAAATGGACATGAAAACAATACTTTCCTTCCTATATATTCATATAGGCAAGAAAAAGTAAAAAAATGAATTTTACCAGTAGCCTATATAAACTGCAGGCGTTTCTGAAATTATAAAAGTAAATAAATACAAGTATATTCTGTTTTTCGTATTACGGTGTTACTCGTTCATTGTTTACATTGGCCAAATTAAGTCGTGCGAGAATTTCATACAAGACTTTTTTACTTTCTCTTGTCTATATGAATATATAGGAAAGAAAGTATTGTTTTCATGTTGATTTTTCGAAATCGAGTTTTCACCGAATCTAATTAGCCTACACGTTTTCAGACTCCTGAACCCCAAAAATATGTTATTAGCGATTGATCTGTGTGTGTGTGTGTGTGTGTGTGAACAGAATATCTCAAAAATGGAACATCGTACGAACTTGAAACTTGAATTTTAAGTTACATACCACTACCGGACCCGACACGAACATTTTCATCAAAATCGGTCAACCGGAAGTAGTAGTTTATTCGTATAATTTTTCACTTTTTTGCGATTTTCTCAAAAACTGGTCCTACGATTTTTTTTAAATCGCCTGGTTTACTCAATTTTTTATTCTCTACAAAATAGGGTAGGCGCCATGTTTGCTGAAATTCTTGGTGAGGCTGTTTTCATGTAAAAAAATTGTTTTTTTTAAGATTACGGCTTAAATATGCATTTTAGTGCAAAAATTTATACAATAAAAGTTGTAGAGAATTTATAATCGTCCGATTTTTATTTCAAACATTTTTTTGTATAACGCTTAGTTTAGCAGTAGGCCTAATTAGCGATTTTCTGTTTTTTTTCTTGCGAAAACGTGTGAAAAATAGATTTTTTTAAGATTTCGGCCTTAGAATGCATTTTACGAAAAAAGTGTATATAATTATTTTATAGAAAATAAAAAGATTTACAACTTTTATTTAGAGCATTTTTCTCTACAGAGTCTAGTTTAGAGTGAATGAATGATTTTCCGTATTATTAAGCCAAACTGAGGTTGATTTTCATTTTGCGTCTTTCACTCATGATTAAAATAAGGTTATGTTTTTTGAGGTTAGTTATTTTTATTTCTAATGTTTTATTACTAATATGAGGTTATATTGTTAATTATTTGCACCGGCAAGAGAAAGTTGTGTGAGTGTTTCCAACCAGATTTTTTTGTAATATTATTAAAAAGGTATCGTGAATTTGCGTTGTGGGTAAGGGAATGTAGGATGAATTTTCTTACTATTACAAAATTCACGATACGCTAGAGTCTACCACTTTATGGATCTCCTATTCCTGTTAAGTTAAATATTTTTTAAATTATAAGCACTTAACCCTTTCAATCCTAAATTTTTTAACTTAACACAAACAAATATGTGTACATTGTTTCATACACTTTACTGACATTTAAGTGAAATAAAATCACTTTTAGACCTTCAGCCTTTTTGATGGCGTGACACATATGTCACATTGGACTAGATGATATCAAAGTTCCCAACAATATGAATAAGTGAAAATCATGTGCAGGCTTCCTAAACAAAATTCTCTTGCTTAGATTTGTAGCAAAGCATTATTTAAGACTTAAAAAAGGTTACAATTAAAAAATATTTGTAAAATGGACAAAATCAGTATTTACAGCCTAAAAAATATACTTGTATGTACATTCAACATACTCGAAGAAATGTTACTTTATTTTAGTAAATGAACACGAATATTTAAGACTAAAACTAACTTTAAAAAGAAACTAATGGTCGCGTCCGTCGTGTAGTGGTCAGAATCTTACACTGTAAAGCGGAGGTTTCAGGTTCGATTCGTGGCTAGGGTACAGAAAATTATTACACTTCACATCGAGCGCTCTTTAATCAAAAGTAGTCGCTAACAATTAAAGTTTTTATGTCTGTTATTTCACTCCAATGTGACTTCTATACCACACTGGGTAAGAAAGGTATAAAGTACTAAAAACATCAGTCATGATATGATGTAGGCCTAACAATTTCATTTATAAAAATACTTTTAAAAGTATTGTTGTATTTAAATACTTTTGAAAGTATTTTGTTGTTACTTTTTAATGAGCGTGTACACATTTTGATATAATGCGCATGCTCAGTGACTTGGTCATTATTTGTTTACATTAGGAGCAAACTAAGAGAGGCTGGACTGTAGTTGTATTTGTTCGCTGATATGGTGCTCGTAGATTCATTTTAGTTGGCCGTGTCTATGGAATGGGAATGGGTTAGGGTATATTGCGGGCGGGCGGGCGGGCGGCCAGGCCTATTGTCGATAAGGAAAACAAAAGAGTAGAATGGATACTCACTCGAGTGGGCTTATAGACTTAGCGGTTTTAAGAAGAAAAAAGGCTATCCTAGCATATCGCTTCTTCTATTCTCTGCAACTCCTTTTTCTTTTAGATTGTGTCGAGAGATATTGTGAAGCGAAAGAAAATTATGAAAATGGTGCAAGGAAAATAAGTAGACTACTGTACTTCATTCTCAGCGTAGTCTGTTGTAGGCCCTCTCTCTACCTATTACACTTAATTTTCACTTTCTCTTACCTAACTTATATGAATATATAGGCTAGGAAGGAAAGTATTGTTTTCATGTCCATTTTAAGAAATCCACTCTTCACCGGATCTATACGTAAACAGACCCCCTCAACCCACACAAACATGTTTTTAGCGATTGGTCTGTGTCTGTGAACAGAATATCTCAAGAACGGAACATCGTACAAACTTGAAACTTAAAACTTAAGTTACATACCACTACCGAACCCGACACGAACATTTTCATCAAAATCGGTCAACCGGAAGTAGTAGTTTATTCGTATAATTTTTCACTTTTTTGCGATTTTCTCAAAAACTGGTCCTACAAGTTTTTTTAAAATCGCCTGGTTTACTCAATTTTTTATTCTCTACAAGATAGGGTAGGCGCCATGTTTGCTGAAATTCTGGGTGAGGTTGTTTTCACGTAAAAACATTTTCTTTTTAAGATTGCGGCTTTAATATGCATTTTAGCGCAAAACGTTATATAATAAAAGTTGTAGAGAATGTAAAATTCTACAACTTTTATTTCAAACATTTTTTTGTATAACGCTTATTTTAGCGGTAATTAGCGATTTTCTGTTTTTTTCTCACGAAAACGTGTGAAAAATCGATTTTTTTTAAGATTTCCGCCTTAGAATGCATTTTACGACAAAAGTGTATATAATAAAATTTGTAGAAAATTAAAAGATCTACAACTTTTATTTAAAGCTTTTTTTTGTACAGTGCCTAGTTTAGCGTGTAGGAGCGATTTTCCGTATTTTGAAGCCAAACTGAGGTCGATTTTAATTTTGCGTATTTCATTAATGTTTTTTGAGGTTAGTTTTTTGTTTATTTCTAATGTTTTATTACTAATGTTAGGTTTATTGTTAATTATTTGCATTGGCAAGAGAAAGTTGTGTGAGTGTTTCACACCAGATTTTTAATACATGTAAAGCAAAATTGTGTAGAAGCACCGAGATGCATATGTTGCCGTACTTTTACTTCTTTTTACTTCTTTTCTTTTCAAGTATCAAGAATATATTGAAGTAGGTTAAGAATTTTATATCCGTTGTTAAAAATGATTTTCACTCGTAATCTTCCGTTAAGATAGAAGAAAACTTTGCGGAAGAGTATTTTGTGTTTTTTTTGTAGCCTAATTATTTTTACTCTTGTGCGTGTTATTTTATACTTTCTCTTGCCTATATGAATATGTAGGAAGGAAAGTATTTTTTTCATGTCAATTTTTCAAAATCGAGTTTTCACCGGATGTGCACGTTTTCAGACCCCCTGAACCCAAAAAAAAAGTTTTTATAGATTGATCTGTGTCAACAAAATGTTTCAAGAACGGACCATTGTACGAAGTTGAAACTTGAAACTTAAGTTAGGTACTACTAAAGGACTTGACACGAACATTTTTATCAAAATCGGTTAACCGGAAGTAGTAGTTTTTCAGTTTTTTGCGATTTTCTCAACAAAAAAACGGGTTGTACGATTTTTTTAAAAAATCGTCTCATTTAATACATATTTATGCAAAATACAAGATAGGGTAGGCGCCATGTCTGCTGAAATTGTTGGGGAGGCTGTGCTTTCGTAGAAAAAAAAGTTTTTTTGAAGATTGCGGCCTTAATATGCATTTCAGGGCAAAGTGTTTATAATCAAAGTTGTGGACAATTTAAAGACCTTTAACTTTTATTCTAAACATTTCTTTGTACACTTATTTCAGCGGTAATTAGTGATTTTCTGGCTTTTTTCTTCATGAAAATTTGTTAAAAAATTAATTTTCTAAGATTTCGGCCGTAGTATGCATTTTACAACATAAGTGTATTATATAATAAAATTTATAGGAAATTGAAAGATGTAGAACTTTCATTTCAAACATTATTCTCTACAGAGCCTTGTTTAGCGTGAAAGAGTAATTTTTCATATTATTAAGCCAAACTAAGGTTGGTTTTAATTTTGCATCATTCACTCATGATTAAAATTAAATTATGTATTTTGGGGTTAGTTTTTTTGTTTTATTTCCAATGTTTTATTACTAACGTTTGGTTATATTGTTCATTTTTTGCATTGGCAAGAGAAAATTGTGTGAGTTTTTCAAACCAGATTGTTTTTGTTATGTATTTAACTAACTGGTGTTGTGTCCAAAGAGGGAGTAAAGACATGTTGTATAAAAACTGATAAGTTTAAATCTGGCCATAACAGACCGGTGGAGTGTTAATTATTTGCACGCAATCTGTTAGTTGCAGGGTTACAAAAAATAGTTGTTTCTTATCACATGGTTAGCCAATCGTATGACTGAAGTATTTAACAGCACTGCCCATAACAGACAGATGGAGTGTCAAATTATTTACACTCAATCTGTTGGTTGCAGGGCTAAAATAGATAGTTGTGTTTCTTATCACATGGTCACCCAATTAAATGAGTGAATCATTTAAGGAGAGAAGAGGTAGAGGTGTGTTAGGTGACACTAATCACAGTTCTCTCCTCCTGTGAAAGTAATGAATTTCATTATACAGTGTGGATTGTGTGGTGAATGAAGTGAAGGTGTCATTTGCAGAGTGGGCCTGGGGCATGGTGATAAGTGTACTTTTCCATTGAGTGAGTTGTGGCAATGGTAGGTAAACCAGGTGACTCCTCGTTGTTACTTAGTGAAACCTCTACGGGTGGTTCGGCTGACTGATGACCACCTCCTAAACAACAACAACATTTTACAGGAGAAGAGATGCAGCAGCAGATAGGTGTTGTACTCTGCTACTGGTAGTAGTAACAGTTAGGCTATCTCCTCTCTGAAAGTAATCAATTGAATTGAATTATACATATTTTTAAACTGAATGAGAAAGGCAAATGTACTACCACCACGTCACTCCTCGTTTTACTTAGTAAAGCCTCTAGAGGCTCAAACCACCCTTTTTGCCGATCACCTAAACAACAAGGACTAACCTATTCATTTATTAAAATTTTATTACCTTTGCTTTCTTGCAACAATAAGATTTTTTATCCCACTAGACACTGGAGTAGAGACGTGCTAATTTATCATACAAATTGTATTGTTGGGGAGGCAGTGGCAGTGATTGGGCTGTTTGTGAAACCACCTTCCCTTCGGATGACCAACACTCCTTCGACCATTTTGGCTTATAATGCACTCCCAATCTAGGCCACGCTTCCCTTCATGCGTTCCAGTTGATTCCTGTACTCATTAAATTTCTTCTTCCGGGTAAATGTTTGCAACTTTTGCCTTTTAATGTCAATTCTGATCTTTCCCTCAAAAGTGGAGCCGTTCACTGCCCGAATCAATTTCGTTTCCCCGGTTGTGACTTTGGTTAGGTTTCTGTTTGACAGCACCCATGCCTCGGTGACATGGATTCTATTATCTTCGTCTACATCTCGCTATCCTCTTTCTTTTATCTATTTATTTTCTTGCCTTTTATTCTGCTATGCCTATCCTCCTCCTCCTTCTCCTCCTCCTCCTCCTCCTCCTCCTCTTCCTCTTCCTCTTCATCTTCCTCCTCCTCCTCTTCCTCTTCTATCCATCTCTCCGTTTCAGGATTTGAAAAAAAATTACAAAACAGAATACACATCTTCTCCTTGTTCACTTGATGTGTTAAAGAGTACTGCCTGTTCTGGTAGCCATCTTCCCCTCGGACGACCAACACGCCTTCGACCATTTTGGCTAATATTGCATTCCTATTGTAGGCAAACGGCGGTTCCCTTCGTGCGTTCCAGACGACTACTCCAGTTGATTCTGTACTCATTGATCTTCTTCTGCCGGTGCTAAATATGTGCAACTGTTGCCTTTTAGTGTCGCTTCTGATCTTGTCCTTAAAAGTGGAGCCCTTCACTGCTCTGTCTTGGCTTCGTTTTCTGTTTAAAAGTACCATTTGTTAATAACAGGCGGAAGTAAAAATAGCCTCGGATTTTGGAACGGTTTGAATGGTAAACACCGAAGTTTATTTTATTGTATTTTTTCTTTTGTAATCCCTAACGTGTGTACGTTGCAATCTGTTCAATTGAGAACAATAAGCAATTCCATCACCCAATCAGATGAGGATGATATGTATGACGTGTAAATGAGGTGTAGTCTTGTACAGACTCAAGTCGACCATTCCTGAGAGAGTATGGTTAATTGAACCCTAACCATCAAAGTACAACGGTAACCACTGTCTAGCATTCAAATCCGTATAAAAGTAACTACCTTTAATAGGATTTCAACCAGGTACCTTTTTTAGCTGTTAAAACAGCTGATTTTGACGACGACATTACCTCTAGACCAACCCGGTGGGTTAACCCGAAGTTAATTTGTAAAATTTTATTAATATATATTTTAACCTTGTGCGGTTTAATATTTGAATCTACAAAAGATTTTATTATCGAAAATTATTTCATATAAAATAAAATGATGAAATACTCTTATATTGTTCCATGTAGGTAAAAAGTGAACGTGGAATGTAGGCAGGCAGCGCCGTAAAATATCAGCTCCTCTCATGTATTTTATCTGAAATATTCTCTCTATGCCTTTCATTATTTTCTATTTGATTAACTTTTCCCCTACCTATTACCTTCCTTCTTTTCTTTCTTCAATTCCTTTATTTTATTTTTTGTCGAGAGATTTTTACTTTGTGTTTTCAGGAGACGGGTAAGTTTAGTACTGTATAAAGCTTCCCTCTTCCCTCTTCCCTCTTGCCTCTCGCTTGTTTCCAGCCAGCCAGCCCGGCTGTGCTTTCCTTCAGTGGGCTGATGAACGGCGACACGAGTAGACGTCGTACACTTATTCTGCCCTCCAGTCCAATATACTTCGGGTACATTTATCCATTGAACTTTTCCTCCGCACTATAAATAATGTTATCATACTTAATCTAATAATTTAATAATAGATTTTTATTCAGGTAGCCATACTCTCATTTTTTATCGGTTTTCATTATACTTCTTTGCAAATGAAAGAGTCCGTATAAATATATTATTAACTTTTAAGTATGGTCTCTTTATAAACGTCTAAAAACCATTTTCTTTGTCCATGTTCACCATAAATATTCTTGTAAATAATTTAACAAGTTACCTATTATTACGATGAAGTTTTTACTTGCGATATTTTTCCTGAATTTATTCCCTCGAGTAGTTGATTATTACATAGGTTCAGGTTTTCAGCGTTTCCATCACTTCGATCGAGTTTTCCATTAAGTGTTGGCATTTAGGCCCAATTATCGTACTAATTATGACGTGTTCTTTTTTCTATACAATAATAATATTTATATTATTATTATTATTGTTATTATTATTATTAGTGGTAAAGGTGCCGAAGTGGAAGACGCTAAGTAAATCTGGTTTGTTTTTGGGATTTCTTGTCCTTTTTATCCACCCGCCAGTTTTTCATTCTTTGTGAGAATTCAGCTTTTCTCTGTTCACTCCACTTAGTTCCGGTTCTTGGAGCTTTTGTCTCTGGTTTAACCTTTTCCCATTTTTTAACTTTTGTTCTAAAATTGTCTCTTATGAGAATTTCTTCTTAGGTAATTTTGGCCAATTCTAAATCTTTTTTAACACTTTGTATTCATTCCCCCCCCCCCCCCCTATTAACTAGTGATGATACATATTTTACTATTCTCCTTGTGAGTCTATTGTCAGGAAGCCTCATAATGTGGCCATAAAATTGAAGGCGTCTTTTCCTCATGTCTGTCTCTATGTTGGAATATTCTTCAATTTTCGACGTTCTCTGTAATCTGTATCCGTTTTCGATCCATCTAGGTCCAAGATTTTTCCTAATTATTTTTCTCTCTTCCCTCTTTAAGCCTTCCATGTCTGTTTTCCTGTTAAGTGTCAAGGTCTGACTGGCATATAAAATTGTTGGTTTAATTACTGTATTGTAATGTTTAATTTTGGCATTTAAAGATAAAAAAATTTTATTATAAAGGTTTTGCACCAATGCTAGGCCTCTACGAGCTTTTTGTATTCTATATTTTTATATTTATATTATTATTTTTGTAGCCTGCAATAAATAATTATTCAATGTGCTAACCCTAAAATGTACGATACATTTATTAATTATTATTATGGAGATTCGCCCAGACAATCCTAGGAACAGTTTTCGACCCAGAAACCAAGATCCACAAGAAGAGAACGAACAAACACATAATGAATTTCCTAGGCGAAACTCTAACAACTAAGCTCATAAAACGTCGACTACAATATTACGGTCACATGATGAGATTCCAAAACAAAAATAACGAAACGTACAAAATGATCACATAATCAAGAAAGTTTTAAAACCAAAGATAGATGGATCAAAGAAATCGAAGCAAACCTAAACACCATAAACGCTTCACGTAACGATGTCACAGATGGAACTGCCTTTAGAAGGAAAATAAACGATTTTGGGAATTTCCCGACTGCAGAAACAAGGCAGAGGACATGGACGCAGGAACAAAGGGAGAAGGTTAGCGAGAGGATGAAGGCGTACCATGCGAACAAACGACAGCTTAAAAAATAATTTTACATAACCAGTGCGTTCTTTATATAGGACAATACAATAAAAAAAAAAAAAAAAAATACTGGGTGATTCATTTAAAAGTAGCCTGCCGCTCGAGTAATTTTCATAAAATGTTGTATTGGCAGCACTGATCACGATGTGATCGACTGGCTTTTATAGTACAATTTTGTATTATTATTTAATTATTATATTATTATAGAGTACAATTTTTTCCAGCAAGATGGTGCAACATGTCACACGTCTCACCAGTCCCTATCTCATATCAATCAGGCTTTTCCCTTGCGAGTTGTTAGTAAAGATTTGTGGCCTCCTCGTTCACCCGATTTGAGTATGTGCGATTTTTTTCTATGGGGTTATTTAAAAGAAACTGTTTACCAAACAAACCCCCGCAGTATACATGAGCTAAAGAATAACATCGTGGCAGCCATTCAAGCTATAGACGTTTCCATATTGCGTCGTGTGTGCATTAATAACATTGAACGAGCGCAAAAATGTGTAAGCGTTCAAAGACGCCACTTTCAGCATCTACTCTAAAGGTGAAGTTGAAAGTTGTATATAAATTTGTAAATAAATTTATAAAATTATGTATTAAGTAATAATTCTATTTATTCATTTACTATTTGAATCCAATTGAGTGTTGAAGGGGTGGTGTTAAATGCAGCAGCGGGGGCCACTTTTAAATGAATCACCCTGTACAATTATAATCACATATTATTACGTATTATAACAAAATAATTATTACATATTAGACTACAAAATAAATAAAATACAATTATTATTATTATTATTATTATTATTATTGTTGTTGTACAATACAAATAATTGTAGATGCAATGTATTAACCCTAAAATGTACAATACTGTGACACTTATCTCTAAGGTCCGTTTCGGGATCGGGTAAATTAAATATATAGGCGTAACACTAAAGTTTAAAATTATATGTATGTATTAGAACTAAAAATTACAATTAAATAAGTGACTAAAATTTACAATTAAATTCCAGTGTTAAATTTCTTAATGAATAACTGCTAATTATTTATTGTTAACTAATAGGCGGCGGCGGCCTACAATAAATAATACTTAGGGCTACTAGCCTACTTACACAAATGATAGCCTACTACAGACGAAATTAACTAACTTAGTTAAACAATGCTGTTGTTGTCATCAGCCTGTAGGCGGCTGGTTTGAACCTCTCTAGAGGTTTTGAACCTCTCTAGAGGTTTTACCAAGTAACAACGAGGAGTCAGCTTGGTTTACCATTGCCACAACTCACTCAGTGGAAAAGTACGCTTATCACCATGCCAGGCCCACTCTACAAATAACACCTTCACTTCATTCACCGCTGGGTCTGGCTGTATAATGAAATTCATTACTCATGAGAGGAGATAACTTTGATTAGTGTCACAGTACACCTCTACCTCTTCTCTTCTTAAATGATTCACTCATTTAATTGGGTGACCATGTGATAAGAAACACAACTATTTATTTTAGCCCTGCAACTAACAGATTGAGTGTACATAATTTGACACTCCACCTGTCTGCTATGGGCAGAGTTAAACAATAGAGAGTAATATTGACAGTACCGCTGGCCTACTCTAAACTGGCCTACCAAACGGGTAAGCACTTCGTGGTTCGCTCACTCAAATACAGACGACAAATCGAGACTGACTCGACCGAGCTAATGAAGAGTTCGAGAAAAGACACAGATTTTCGATTTAATAATAAAATATAAAATCATTCTGACGGCTTCTGGATAAATCTTAACCACTGTAAATAAATTAGGATTGAATAGAAGTTGTTACAAAAAGGCCATTTATTTAAATAGGCACTCGGCTTTCACAATACCTGTACAACAATAGCTACCTTTACTATAAAAGACCGTTTACAATTTTTCTCACTCGGTATTGAAGTCTCCACCGACATACGTCATAGCGTCGTCATTTCTGAATTACTCGTATTATGTTCACACTGTGATTTCCCTCCACTTGTATTTATTTTATGATTTTTCGATACCCCCCTATTACATTAATCATACGCATAATGTGTTGTTGAGTGTCAAATTATTTACACTCACTCTGTTCGTTGCAGGGCTAAAATAAATAGTTGTGTTTCTTATCACATGGTCAGCCAATTAAATGACTGAATCATTTAATAACAGAAGAGGTAGAGGTGTGTTAGGTGACACTAATCAGAGTTATCTCTTCTGAAAGTAATAAATTTCATTATACAGCCAGACCCTGTGGTGAATAAAGTGAAGGTGTCATTTGCAGAGTGGAAAATATCTGCTTTTCAGAGGGCCCGGCATGCTGATAAGCGTACTTTTTTACTCAGTGAGGAAGGCAATGGTAAACCACCTCACTCCTTGTTTTACTCAGTAAAACCTCTAGAGGTTCAAACCAGCCAACCAGGCTGATGACCACCTAAACAACAACAACAATGTGTTGTTATCAGTTTTTAAGAGCATCCAATACTTTTTATGTTTGTTATTACTTTAATGTTAATAATGATACATTAAAAATGCTTTTTCTCACCTAAAAACTTTTAAAATATAACCTGCAAAACTCTAAACTACTGTTGTAAAAACTAAAATAAAATAACTGTGTAACTAGAAATTGATACCTAAAACTTAATAAAAACACGCAAAATAATCTGCATATTATTTTTGTGTGATTTAGTTACCTTAAACTACCTAAAAACATTAACCGATGTTAAAGCGACACGAAATACCGCAAACTAAACGATGCACGTTCACGATTAGGTTAGTTTGTTATGGTGGCATCGATTCAATTAATTCCGTTTATATCGATAATCGGTAGTAGTCAACTATCGAAAACTACAAGAATTAATTTTTAAAACATTCCGTAGAGGAACACGTATTTTTTTTCAATTCCTAATGTGTGTGTAGGTTGCAATCTGTTCAATTGAGAACAATAAGCAACCCCATCACCCAATGAGATGAGGATGATGTGTATGACGTGTAAATGAGACTGTGTAGTCTTCTACAGACACACTCACTGAGTATGGTTACCATCTAACTACACCCACAACCACTGTCTAGCATTCAAATCCGTATAAAAGTAACTACCTTTACTAGGATTTGAACCAGGGACCTCCGTCTCAGAAAACCAGCTGTTTAAACAGCTGATTTTGGCGACGACTTCTGGCGACGACAGCTGATTCTGGAACACGTATTAAACGCGTATTTTCATTCAAAATCAGCTGTGAAAACGTAGTCGGATGGGTCCGACATACGAGTGGAACGGCGGTAATAATATCGTGTCGGATCAGATCCGACACGAAGAGTGGAAAGGGTTAAATAAATTTTATCTTTCAAAAGACGCTACATAAATAAAGAAAAACGAATTTTAAATTAGAAAACGAATTACTTCTTTTCATTTTTTAAAAGTTTTATACAAATATACGAAGTTAAATTTTTAAAAAATAATGTACTTTAAATTAAAATTAATTTTATAGAATTTCTTACAAATATTATTTAAAATTATGTCGTCTGTAATATTTTAAATTCTCTTTAGCAACAACTATTTAACATCCTGATGGGACGAACGGCACCTCTCCACCGACAGACGTCATAGCGTCATCATTTCTCAACAAACATTTCATCAAAATCTTATTCCTTCTTTTGTAAAATATATTTGAATTGTCGTGTATCTAATTTATTTTAATATAAACGTTAATTTAAATTTAGAACGATAATGTATATTATTATTATTAAATCAAAATTTATAGAAAAAAATACAATTAAATTTATTAACTAAGAATTTTGAAAATTTTGATTACTGTTACTATCATTTATGATAACAGCTGTCAGAATCATTTATACAGTAGTTGATTTCACGTTCAGAATGCAGTACGGGAAGTCCATAGGGACTTCCCATAGAGGGAGGTATGGGGGGAGAGAGAGAGAGAGTGAGGGATGGAGAGGAAGAGGGGGGAGAGAGAGAGGGAGAGATTGTGATAGAGTGAGAGAGGGAGAGGGAGGAAGAGAGAGGGAGAGATTGTTAGAGTGAGACAAGGAGAGGGAGGAAGAGAGGGAGAGATTGTGAGAGAGGGTGAGGGAGGAAGAGAGAGTGAGAGATTGTGATAGAGAGGGAGAGGGAGGAAGAGAGGGAGAGATTGTGATAGAGAGGGAGAGAAGGGTAGAGAAAGAGGCGGAGGGAGAGAGAGGGAGATATTGTGAGTGAGGGAGAGGGAGGAAGAGAGAGGGAGAGATTGTGATAGAGAGGGGGAGGAAGTGAGGGAGAGAAGGGTAAAGAAAGAGGAGAGCAAGAGGGGAGGGAGAGAGTGGGAGAGATTGTAAGAATGTATGAGAGGGTGAGGGAGGGAGGGAGAGAGAGCGCGAGAGAGATACGAGCGCAGTTTATTATTATCATGCAATGTGCGCCGCGCAGTTGCGAAATTTGAACTGTGTTAATTTTACATCGGATAATCCGATTTGATTGATTCTTTTTAGAGAAAATATATTTTTAAGCTCTCTTAATAACTTCATGTGTACACTTTTTCGAACGACCGAAAAATTTTCCTGTTAACTTTTTAAAACCGCGCTCGAAAATATTACCGTTTTCTTCTTATACTTTACATCAGTACAATCAAAGTACAGCGTTTTTTAAATCCTTGTAACTCCTACACGGTTCGTCCAATTTAAATAATTCTTTCACTAAAATTTTTCACTGAAAAAATTCTCTTTATTTCATTCCCTTACAGTGTACAGTTATCTTTAAAGACAGAAAAGTTTCTCGCATGCTGATTTTTTTTATGCCGTGTTTCGCGATTTTACAAAATTTATTTATAAAAATACCTTGTAACTTAAAAAGTATTGATTTTCTGTTAAATTTTGTTGCATCATCGTTTTTCATTATTATTACAGAACAAACTGCCAAAGTTTATGTTAATCCGTGAAATTGTTGTTGAACAATGACAATGCGTTTGAAAAAATACGGGTTTTCTTCAAAAACAAAATCATTTCTACATCGCATAAAGTTCCACCCCAACGTCGTCGTCGCTAATGACCATTGCAGTTGATGCGACGTTAAATAATAATAAAAAAAAAAAAAAAAAAAAAAAAAAAAAAAAAAAACTTAGCAGTTGGTAACGTGCTCGCCTCTCATCATGCGGTCCTGGGTTCGAATCCCACTCAGGCATGGCATATTTTCATACGTTACAAAAAATCATTTCATCCTCCATCGTACAATAAATAGTTCCACCCCAACGTCGTCGTTAATGACCGTTGTAGTTGATGCGACGTTCAATAAGTGAATTAAAAAAAAAAAAAAAACTTTTACTAAATTTATATATTTTCTCATTAAGCGTGTGGTTTCCTAAATAATTTTTTATAGAACAAAAAAACGTGCGAAATACTTTGTTTTATAAAAAAATACGTCATTACCGACAAGTTTCAGTCACTTAAAAAAAATAGGTATGTTTTCTGAAATGGTTTTACAATCCGCATACGCACTCTGATATGTGTCCCCTCTGCGGTAAGCCATCAAGTTACAGACAGACAGTAGAATGTTTTCAGATATGGATTACAGTGGTAAAGACCTTTGGGCGCATGCTTAGTTATGCCACAAATCTCCCTCTCAATCGCTCGGCTATGGGACTTCAATTCATCTGACATCTGTACATTGTCAATATTAAAAGTGCAGTCGGACCTCTATTTGTCGAACTTCTATAAATCGAAATTCTCTATAAATCGAAGTATTTCCTGAATCCCGTGAAATTCTAAATGAAAAATGCTTCTGTATATCGAATTTAATTTTAGTGAAAAATATAAATAGAACTCCATGTAGCCCTCCCATGACACACTAGTCAATCCGAAACATTGAGAGAGAGAGAGAGAGAGAGAGAAGAGAGAGAGAGAGAGAGAGAGAGAGAGAGAGAGAGAGAGAGAGGAGAGGAGAGAGAGAGAGAGAGAGAGAGAGAGAGAGAGAGAGAGAGAGGAGAGACTGAGATAGAGAGAGAGAGCCTGAGATATAGAGAGAGCGAGAGAGAGCAACGTGACAATACAGTAAGTCAGTACGTTGATCACTGTGGTCCACGTACACGAGTAGGCCTAGTGTGATACGTTTATACTATGTAGGGCTACGATCAAAAATATGTAGCTAAATACGACGACGAACAAGTTTTCAAATGGGTACCTAAAACTGTTACCAGATGAAAACATGCCTAAGCAAAAGAAAAAAGTTTTTTCTTCTGTGGAGAATTGCCCTTCTTCACACCCGTGTTCACAATAAAACAAACTTTATTGTAAATAGGTAAATAGGCTACTGTTTTAAGGTAATAATTAATATGGTTACGGTCGAGTAATCTCACTTAATATAAGTTAAGTAGCAGTGATAATGAACAAAAAAAACAGCGTTTCTCTTTATCGAAGTTTCTATATATTAAATTTTTTATGAGGAAAAGTACAATTTCGATGTATGGAGGTCCGACTGTAGGCCTAATTACTAATGCGTAGATATTTTATTTCGCTTTGACGTGTTAATTTAATTAATTTATAAGGTTTGAGAGATGAGGTTGTTAAAGTACAAAGTGATTATTCGGATAGAAGAAATCATAACCGCGTTTAAAACTTGAATAATGTTCCGTTGTTGATTGACGAGTAGCTGCATATAAAAATAAATTTTATGCAATACGCTCCAATTATGGTTGTTAAGTATCAATATATTTATTTATTTATTTAATGAAACTAATACAAAAGAAGAGTTATAAAGGTCTGTTTGAGTAGTCGTAACAAACTATTGTATTGTGTGGTGTGGTAGACACCAGTCGATTTATTAACAAGTTTACGATTCACTGGTTGGTTATTCTTTCTTTATGAATAGATAGGACCAACTAGTAGTAGGCCTAATTGCGTGTAGCCTATAAAGGATTTCACGATAATTAATCCTTTATTATATTGTTCCACTGTAGGCTATATAGCCTAAGTACAGACAGAGGACAATGCAGCCGATTTAACAATATAAATAACGTATCATTGTAGGCTATATACAGAGTGTCCAATGCAGAAACGAACTTTCAGGGTTTGTTCAAATAGTGAAACTACTGAAAAAAATCTGGTGTGAAACACTCACACGACTTTCTCTTGCCAATGCAAATAATTAACAATAAACCTAACATTAGTAATAAAACAATAGAAATAAACAAAAAACTAACCTCAATAAACATAACCTAATTTTAATCATGAGTGAAAGACGCAAAATGAAAATCAACCTCAGTTTGGCTTCAAAATACAGAAAATCACTCTTTCACGCTAAACTAGGCTCTGTAGAGAAAAATGTTTTAAATAAAAGTTGTAGATCTTTTAATTTTCTATAAATTTGATTATAAACACTTTTATTATAAAATGAATACTAAGGCCGAAATCTTAAAAAAATCGATTTTTCTCACGTTTTCGTGAGAAAAAAACAGCGTTATACAAAAAACATTTTTAAATAAAAGTTGTAGGATTTTATATTCTCTACGACTTTTATTATATAAATTTTTACGTGAAAACAGCCTCACCAAGAATTTCAGCAAACATGGCGCCTACGCTATCTTTTAGAGCATAAAAAATTGAGTAAACCAGGCGATTTTAAAAAAAAACCGTAGGACCAGTTTTTGAGAAAATCGCAAAAAAAGTGAAAAATTATACGAATAAACTACTACTTCCGGTTGACCGATTTTGATGAAAATGTTCGTGTCGGGTCCGGTAGTGGTATGTAACTTAAGTTTTAAGTAATTAAGTTCGTACGATGTTCCGTTCTTGAGATATTCTGTTCACACACAGACACACACACACACACACAGGACCAATCGCTAAAAACATGTTTGTGTGGGTTGAGGGTGTCTGAAAACGTATAGATCCGGTGAAAACTTAATTTCTTTAAAATCGACATGAAAACAATACTTTCCTTCCTATATATTCATATAGGTAAGAGAAAGTAAAAAGTTTCTATAAACAAAGGTCTGGAAACGCTTTCTTACCAAGTTACAGCTGGCGAAAAAAATCGCCTGGTTTTTAGTTCTCCCCATTCCAATGAAATCATACTAAAGATTTTAGAGGGTTTTTTAAAGGTTTTTAATATAATAGGTTTTATTAAAAATCGGGTGTGCAACACTCAGACGACTTTCTTTTACCTATGCAAATAATGATCAATATAACCTAATATTAGTAATAAACATTGGACAAAAACAAATGTCATGAGTGAAGGACGCAAAATGAAAACAAACCTTAGTTTGACTTAATAATACGGAAAATCACTCTTTCGCGCTAAACTAGGCTCTGTACAGAAAAATTCTTTCAATAAAAGTTGTAAATCTTTTAATTTCCTATAAATTTGATTATATACACTTTTGTCAAAAACATTGTGTGATTTAAGCAATGAGATTCGTATCTTGCATATTAAGTAATAATACTATAAAGCATAAAAAAACATAATATCACTTATTATGCTAATTACAACAATTCTGGAATTAATTCTGGTTAAAATATGAATCCAGTGTTAGGTCAAAAGATTAAACACTACGTACAGTACAACATCCGGAGTGACAAAAGTAAAACAGATTGAAATCGTTGTTAAAGTCAATTCAACTTGTAGGAAAATAGCTTGGCTGGTTTCACACCGAACCAGTCAAGTCCAGTCTAGACGCGTCAGACGCTTGTAGACTCAACAGATATTTTTAACGGTTATTTCAATGGAAGACGCCTAGTTGGCTTTCACACCGACAGCGTCAAATACAATCCAGTCAAATCCAGTTTGAACTCGACTTATGAAGACTCAGCGAGTTGAATTTCTAACAGTCCGACTTAAACATTGTGCGGCGTGGTGCATCGTTCATTCCTAATTTAATTTGTTACTACTTAATATCTGCCAATCTTTGCTGTGGTAGGATAGCAAGACGGTAATTTGTATTTCCTGTCATTATATCCTCCTTAAGCACATTATTAAGTTGAAAGAAACTGTTTGCACTCATGTGAAAAAACTTATAAAATTTCTCCGGATCCTTAAGTAAATCAGGAAACAAATGACTAAAGTTCCCGAAAGTTGGTCTTCTTACGTTAATAGGGTGAACCCAAACTGTCCTATTTTTCTTTCTATTTTTTGTCTACGAATAAGTCTACGAAGAATAATAAATTTAGCTATCTAGACTTCCATATCGAACCAAATTTAATTAGTAACTGACGACTTGATAGTTAACTGCCTCTGTGTGAAACCCCCTTGACTTGACTGGACTGGGCGCGACATGACTGGTTCAGTGTGAAACCAGCCTTAGTTTTGTAAATGATCTGCTATTTACGTACGATAACAATGCGATAAAGAATAAAATGCGAGTTTTAACATCCGGTGTAGGCCGCCGACTGTTAACGAATAATATATATATAAGTATAGGGTACCTCTGTGTATTTCTTATGGGACGAAATTTTTGCGATTTCTACTCTTTAAAATCAAAATTTTGCAAAATCCTTTTTTAGTGCGTGCTTACACAACATAACAAAGCTAACTTCCAAATTTCAAGTCTCAGTAGTTTCAGCTACTGACGTCGTCAGTAGTTTCGGCTGTGCGTTGATCTATAAATGAATCAGCCAGGACATGTCCTTTTATATAGTCGATTTTAATCTGTAGCCCTAATATGTGAACTTTGTAATCTGTTTAATTGTGAACAATAAGCAACCCTATGACCTAATTGAGATGAGGATGATGTGTATGACGTGTACATGAGACTGTGTAGTCTTGTACAGACACACTCACTGAGTATGATTAATTGAACCCCAACCATCAAAGTACACCTCTAACCACAGTTTAAACTCACCGGGTTAGTCTAGAGGTAGGCTATAGTCGAACAGCTGATTTTGTGAAACGAAGGTTCCTGGTTTAAATCCTAGTAATGTTAGTTACTTATATACGGATTTGAATACTAGACAGTGATTGTGGGTGTACTTTGATGGTTGGGGTTCAATTAACTATACTCTCTCAGGAATGGTCGGCCTGGGTCTGTACAAGACTACACAGTCTCAATTACACGTCATACACATCATCCTCATCTGATTGGGTGATGGGGTTGCTTATTGTTCTCAATTGAACAGATTGCAACGTACACAAATTAGGAATTTAAAAAAAACCACAGTCTAGTATTCAGATCCGTATAAAAGTGACTACCTTTACTAGGATTGCAACCAGCAACCTTCGTCTCCGAAAATCAGCTGTTAAACGTACGTTTAGGCTATATGAACATTTTTCATTAGTTTCACCAGAGGTACATGCCGTGAAAGTTTCAATGTTTCTCCGTGGGACACTGTATATGTATGGGTTGGTGTGTGTGTGTGTATGACATCATAAGTGGTGTAGTTACGACGGCGGTGGCCACATTATGGTCGTTAATGTTGGCCGAGCTTCGGGCCAACCGCCTTTAACTAAACGTAGCCTACAATCCACTTACTACCTACATTACCCCCCTCGTCCCTCCCACCTTACATCTTATTTGCTTTGCATTAATTAATTAATTAATTGTCATAAATTGTATAATTAAAAGAGAATTACACAGTAGTAGTTAGTAACCTACTTCAATGTGACAGAGTTATTGTTGTTTGTTTTTGTTGTTAATATAAACAGAAACGGTTTATCTAACAATACAATATAATATAATATGCTTCCGCTACGTTTTCTCTCTCTCTCTCCCCATTATCATGGATATTTCCCTTAGAAATATCTTGCTGGTTGGACAAGTCAGTCTCTATAGATGACATCGCTTTGTCATTGTCACGTTCTTCCAATCAATCGATCTAGTAAAACTATCTGCTGAAACTGACATTTGTATCAAGATAGACGGACGGCTTACTTATACAAACGATTCCTCCTTAATAATTAATTATTATATTTAATTATAATATTACTTTCTGCCCATAAGAGACAGGTGGAGTGTCAGATTATTTACACTCAATTTGTTCGTTGCAGGGCTAAAATAAATAGTTCTGTTTCTTATCACATGGTCAGCCAATTAAATGACTGAATCATTTAATAAGAGAAGATGTAGAGGTGTACTGTGACACTAATCACAGTTATCTCCTCTGAAAGTAATAAATTTCATTATACAGTTGGACCCTGTGGTGAATGAAGTGAAGGTGTCATTTACAGAGTGGAAAATATGTGCTTTTCAGAGGGCCCGGAATGCTGATAAGTGTACTTTTCCACTCAGTGAGGAAGGCAATGGTAAACCACCTCACTCCTCGCTTTACTTAGTAAAACCTCTAGAGGTTCAAACCAGCCTACAGGCTGTTGACCTAAACAACAATATTACTTTCTCTTGCCTATATGAATATATGGGAAGGAAAGTATTGTTTTCATGTCGATTTTAAGAAATCGAGTTTTCACCGGATCTATACGTTTTCAGACCCCCTGAACCCACACAAACAGGTTTTTTTTTAGCGATTGGTCTGTGTGTGTGTATACAAATCTCAAGAACGGAACATCATACAAACTTGAAACTTAAAACTTAAGTTACATACCCTTACCGGACCCGACACAAACATTTTCATCAAAATCGGTCAACTGGAAGTAGTAGTTTATTCGTATAATTTTTCACTTTTTTTGCGATTTTCTCAAAAACTGGTCCTACTTTTTTTTAAAAATCGCCTGGTTTACTCAATTTTTTATTCTGTAAAAGATAGGGTAGGCGCCATGTTTGCTGAAATTCTTGGTGAGGGTGTTTTTATGTAAAAAAAGTGTTTTTTTTAAGATTACGGCTTTAATATTAATTTTAGAGCAAAAATGTATATAATAGAAGTTGTAGAGAATTCAAAAACCTACAACTTTTATTTCAAGCATTTTTTTGTATAACGCTTAGTTTAGCGGTAATTAGCGATTTTCTGTTTTTTCTCACGAAAACGTGTGAAAAATCGATTTTTTTAATATTTCGCCCTCAGAATGCATTTTACGACAAAAGTGTGTATAAGAAATTTTATAGGAAATAAAAAGATTTACAACTTTTATTTAAAGCATTTTTCTCTGCAGAGCGTAGTTTAGCGTGAAAGCGTGATTTTCCGTATTTTTAAGCCGTATTTTTAAGAGTTCGATTTTCATTTTGCGTCTTTCACTCATGATTAAAATAAGGTTATGTTTTAGAGGTTAGTTTTTTGTTTATTACTAATGTTGAATTATATTGTTAATTATTTGCATTGGCAAGAGAAAGTTGTGTGAGTGTTTCACACCAGATTTTTTGTGAAAAAATTATATGAAAAGTAATTTTGAACAGATTGTCTATTTATTTGGCTGTCAAGATTTTGTAGTAGGCAAAGTAAAGTACAAAAAAAGTATAATGATAGTTATTTTAACGCTTTAAAGAGAACAAAAGAAAAAGCAATCCAATTTTTTTTAATAAAGGCATTGTTGGGTGGCAGGAGCAGGGGGTAGGGAGGGGGTTGAGCAAGTGGATTTGACGGATTTTCAGTTGCTTTATAACCCTTACGTTCTTTTATTCCCCAATATACGCACCTAACTGTGTTGTTGTAGTTTTGTTCGTCCCGCTTTTCCTACTTTTCTCTTATTATTCAACAAGAACATTTTACAGCCCATTCTTTTACTCCTACTCTTCCACTGAGTCGACTGACACACCACCTTTTTCCCCTCTCTCAAAATCTTTACGTTTTGTGATACCTGACGTATTGTCGCTGCCTTTTTACACATTGTTATTTTTATTCTATATTTTATTGTTTGTTTTTGTTTTGAGATTTTTTATCGCGTAAATTCTTGTTAAACAAGTATAACAAATATAATCTGCCGGCCGCATTGGCGCAGTTGGTAACGTGCTCGCCTCTCATCATGCGGTCCTGGGTTCGAATCTCACTCAGGCACGGTGGCATATTTTCATAAGTTACAAAAAATCATTTCATCCTCCATTGTACAATAAATAGTTCCACCCCAACGTCGTCGTCGCTAATGACCACAGCACTTGATGCCACCACGTTAAATAAAAGAATTAAAAAAAAAAAATATATATATATATATATATATATATATATTGTTTAACACATTTGTGTTCGTAAAAATATTGTTGGGAAAATAAATTATTTTTATTTAATTAGCCCCCCCCGCTCCTCCATCTGTGAGTTAGATAAGTAACTATGTTGTTTAGGTGACCAGTCAGCCTGGTTGGTGGCTGGTTTGAACCACCTGAAGAGGTTTCACTAAGTAAAACGAGGAGTTAGGTGGTTTACCTACCATTGCCACACTCACTCAGTGGAAAAGTATGCTTATCATCATGCCGGGCCCTCTGAAAAGCACAAATTTTCCACTCTGCACATGACATCTTCACTTCATTCACCACAGGGTCCAACTGTATAATGAAATGCATTACTTTCACAGGAGAAGATAACTGTGATTAGTGTCACCTAACACACCTCTACCTCTTCTCTTATTAAATTATTCAATCATTTAATTGGGTGACCATGTGATAAGAAACAGAACTATTTATTTTAGCCCTGCAACTAACAGAGTGACACTCCACATGTCTGTCATGGGCTGTTATGGGCAGAAGTAACTATGATAAATAAATATAATAAGCGATAAGTATGTATCAGGTGTAATCTTGTTCAGATCCAGGCCGACCGTTCCTGACAGAGTATGGTTAATTGAACCATAACCATTAATTATAGAATAGTAAACCTTTGTCTAGTATTATTCAAATCCTAGTAAAAGTAACTAGGCCTACCTTTACTAGGATTTCAACCATGGAACCTTCGTCTCCGAAAATCAGCTATTAAACGTATGACTCGCGGCTGCGACTTCACCTATACATCAACCCGTTGTTGATCTTGTTGAAAATAAAAGTTGCAGGGTTTTAAATGATCTATAACTATGATTATATACACTTTTGCTCTAGAATACGTATTAAAGCTGGATGCAATCTTAAAAAAAACAATGTTTTTGTACGAGAGCTCAGAGCCCCTAAGAATTTCAGAAGACGCAACACTTACCCTATAATGTAAAGCATAAAAAATACTAAATGAGCCGATTTTAATAAAAAAAATCGTAGCCTTTTTCTGAGAAAATCGCAAGAAAGTGAAAAATTACGCGATTTAACTACTACTTCTGGTTGACCGATTTTGATAAAAATGATTGTGTCGGGTCCCGTAGAAGTATGTAACTTAAGTTCAAAGTTTCAACTTCGTATGATTTTCCTTTCTTGAGATATTTTGTTCACACACATACAGACACACAGACCAATCGCATTTTTTTAATTTTAACCCGACATTTCCCTTGTAGTATTATATATAAACAGTCCCGAGGGAGGTGAGGAGGGTTGTTTGCTGTAGCCGGATCAAGTGGCCAGGCGGTGGGTTTTTGGTCGGTAGGCGGTTGCCGCCTCCTTCCTTCGGGCTAGACGAGGACGCCTCAATTGAGTCCAACACTACTTACCCCATCGTGACGGAGTAAACATCAGTTCTTGTCGCTGGCTCCGATAAAAAAAAATGATCGCATGTTTTTTTTTTTGGTTCAGCGGGTCTGAAAACGCGTATATCCTGTTGAAATTTGATTTTGAAAAATCGGCCTGAAAACAATACATTTTTCTCTATGTATTCATATAGGTTGAGAAGTAATAATAAATGTAATTTTTACCTATTACCTGTTAGTGTGTAGATGACGTAAATTCACCGCAATTCTTAAAGTACTACTTATATATCAACTCTCTCTCTCTTTCTCTTTCTTTCTTTCTCGTTTCCTTTCCTTGTTATTCTTATTTGTGCCTTTGTTTATTAATTTTCAGTACATCAGAAAGTAGGCCATGACTTACCAAAGTTCCTTTTAATACCGACGTCGTTAGAAAACGAACTTTCATGTTTCGGAAAACTTTTAGCGAGTAACATTGTTAAAGCTTAATTGTTAGAAAGGTAAAAAACAAATGACAAACAGGAAGTGGAGATTGCAAAGTTGTATTATAAAGGAAAAAATAATAATACTAGGATTGGCGAGGGGATATTTCAAATGAAAGGTTTTTTGAGATGTCATAATTAGAGTGAAACGTACTTAAAGGCGGTTCCTCTTTCAACTTAAAAAAGAAAATATTAATAAAAAGAAAAATATTCAAATTAAAAAGCAACAACAGCCAATTCTTTTAATGAAGCCTTTCGTCGTCGACTCGTATTTATTTTCTGTACGAGTAAAAATAAAATGTCGGGAACAGTTTCTAAGACTATTGACCGACTGGAAAAATTAAGTATAAATTTGTCAAAATATTTAAAGACTTAACTAAATTAACTACATTATTTCAGATTTTATTGAATAGTTAATGCAAAAGAACTTGAGTTCGATTCCAGGATTTCTTTGAAGGCCTTCTTTCAAATTTAAGGCTGTTTACCAGGTATACATTTGTAATGGTTACAAAAGGCTGATTTGAACCTTTAGTAGTTTTACAAAGAAAAACGAGGAGTGACGTGGAAAAGTAAACTTTTCACGTTACAAACTTTTCTTACCGAGTTGGAAAGTATGCTTATCAGCGTGCCAGGCCCTTTGAAAAGAATCTGCTTTCCACCCTGAAAATGAAACCTTCACTTCATTCACAACAGGGTGTACTTATATTACGAAATAGGAGATTACTATGACAAGAGTTTTTTAACCCCTGTACCAATTTTGCTGTTAAATGCTTCAGTCATATAATTAGGTGATAATGTGATAAAGAGAGAGAGAGAGAGAGAGAGAGAGAGAGAACTATTTTTTGTATCCCTGGAACTAACAGATCGAGTGCAAATAATTTAATACTCCACCTGCCTGTTTCGTGCAGACAAATGTGTTTTGTAAAATTGAATAGAAATAGTTAAAAGAAAGTTACTCGGATTTTGTACGATCATATTATTCAAGATATAATTTAATTTTAATTTTATTCAAGATATAAAGAAATAAAACTGTTAAACAAGCCAGTTATTGCCTTTTATCTTTTCTACATCACTACATTATTTGAAAAAGTTGAAATTTTCAGGAATTTCAAGTCTGTTTAGGAGGTTACCATTCTAATGAAAGCTGATATGAACACCTCAGTCCCTACGAAATATACAATGCCTGGGAACCGTTGACCTTGTCTAACGTAGCCTACCAATAGCACACGCCAGAAACACTCCCTTGTCAAAGAAACACTCCCTTGTCAAAGAATACTAACTCCCCGACCGCACTGGGGCTCTATTTAGCTCTATTTAGTTCAGCCGCTCTAAGTTTGCTCCTCCTTCTGTCAACAAACCAAAACCAGCTACTACAGGGTGCACGCTAGAGTCCGTGACTTTATGGATGTCGTATTCCTATTAAGTGAACTATGTTTTAAATTATAAGTACTTAAAGTACCAAAAACATCAGTCATGATATGATGTAGGCCTAACAATTTCATATAGAAAAATACTTTTAAAAGTATTTTGTATTTAAATACTTTTGAAAGTATTTTATTGTTAATTTTTAATCAGCCTGTAAACATTTTTACATAATAGAATACAAAAAATCCTTTTTATTGTTTCGAGAAAGTGACAATAGAATAAAAGGTGTTACAGGTAACCCAACCGACTCTTTCACAAATAGTTGTACAACAAACACCCTACTTTATTATACACGGCCCTTTTTTAAATATCCTTTTATAATCAGCCCTATTGTTACTTTGTCACTCTTATTATTTAGTCAACCCACCGGGTTGGTCTAGAGGTAAAGTCGTCTCCGAAAATCAGCTGTTAAACAGCTGATTTTCGGAAACGAAGGTTCCTGGTTCAAATCCTAGTAAAGTTAGTTACTTTTATACGGATTTGAATACTAGACATTGGTTTTTGGTGTAGTTTGATGGTTGGGGTTCAATTAACCATACTCAGTGAGTGTGTCTGTAGAAGACTACACAGTCTCATTTACACGTCATACACATCATCCTCATCTCATTGGGTCATGGGGTTGCTTATTGTTCTCAATTGAACAGATTGCAACGTACACAAATTAGGGAAAACAAAATTTTTTTTTAAATTTTTTTAGCTTTTATTTGATATCGGGAACTGTACATTGTTGACAACTACCCAATTTGATCGCTGCTTTTTTTGCTGTATTTTTTTTTGACGTTGATTAGACATGAGTTTGAACAGGGACCCCCAGTAGAGTTTGTTCATGGATGGCTGTCAACTGGTCACCATACAAAGTTACTTGCCCAACCGGTGTTACTCAACAAATAATAGCGACTTTCTACCAGCTGACTGACTGGGCTGGCCCGAAGGCAGGATAACAAAATAAAAAAATAAATAAAAAATAATTTAGTTGTTTAACATTCTATGAATTACTAGAAATCTCTCTCACCAGACTCCTCTTCCATATCGTCGCATTATATTATTTTATAATTATTTCTTGAAGTAGTTGTTGGAAACTATTTATTATTATTTTAGAGCATCTTTTTATGAAGTTAAATCGGTTTCGTCTCGTCTCGTTTCTGCCACTACCACCACATTTCTCTTAACTTAGTGGCGGGCGTGGCGTGGCGTGGCGTTTCACTTTATTAGAGTGACGACAAACACATAGTCTGTGCAGTCAGTCGTATTTCAACCCTTATCCTTCCTTCCCTTCCTGTCTTTTAATGTAAAAATTATCATATAAATTGGTTTTCATACATTACGGATTACACTGCTTTACTTATAACAACTTTTATAATGCGCGTTCACTCACTTGTAGGTTAGTGTGGAAAAAGAGATGCCAAACGAATGAATACCCCTTACAGCCCACAGCCCACTTGTAAACATCTTCAACCTTTGAAACCTACCCCTACTTATTATTCCTCTTATTCTTTTAACACTTTCTTTCTTTCTTTCTTCTCTTCACTTCACTTTACAATTTCCTCCGTGGTGCTTCTGAATTGACAAGTTTTTTCTATGTTGGTCGTAGTGAAGCACGTTTCCTTTAGAAATTTGGCTAATCAGGTAACCGCCATGACGTGATTCTACAAAATTCCTTCAAATCTGCATCCATCTTGTTGTGTTGTAGCTATTATTGTATTGTTGTAATTAGTGTATTATTAAATGTTTATTTATTGAAATTTAATAAAATATTATTTTAACCGAATTACATTTTATAGTAATTTAAATTATATTACATTTCCTTGCCTATATATACAGGGTGATTCAAAACTATACGGCAATCTCTTGGGATCTCATTCTATAGCTAAAAATAAGAAAAAAAGGTCATATAAACATATGCCTGAAAACGCTTAGTTAGCGAGTTACGGCTAGCGAAAAATTTCACCTACAACTCTGTACCCTCGGTGAAGTAACGCCGTATAAAAATGTTAAAGATTGTTACAAAGATACAAATACTATTGTTTCTTATGTTTTTTAATCGGAAAAATTAAATAAAATTTGTTCCAGAGCTGTAAATTCAATACTTTCAGAGATATCTTACATAAAACACAAGAATTGGTGCAAAGAAATAATACATTCTTGTGTTTAACGTAAGATTACTTCCACAAATGGTAAATAAAGGTGTATTTTTTCTTAAATAAATTTGTAGAAAATTTAATTCTGAAAAGACAAAATGAATCTCAGGAAAAAATGAATAATAAATATTGGAATTTCGCTTTATTTAAAATCAAAACAGACGCACATTTTTAACTGCATAAAATATTACCTAATAATATTATGTAGGTTGGGAGTAACAGCTGATCAATCAGCTGTTACTCCCAACCTACTGATTGAAAAATGTGCGTCTGTTTTGATTTTAAATAAAGCGAAATTTCAATATTTATTATTCATTTTTTCCTGAGTAATTCACATGAATCTTTTCAGAATTAAATTTTCTACAAATTTATTTAAGAAAAAATATACCTTTATTTACCATTTATGGAAGAAATCTTACGTTAAACACAAGAATATGTTATTTCTTTGCACCAATTCTTGTGTTTTATGTAAGATATCTCTGAAAGTATTGCATTTACAGCTCTGAAACCAATTTTTCAGATTAAAAAACATAAGAAACATTAGTATTTGCCTCTTTGTAACTACGTTTAACATTAAGTTACGGCTAGCGAAAAATTTCACCGTATAAAATATACGGCCTTACTTCACCGAGGGTACAGAGTTCTAGGCGAAATTTTTCGCTAGCCGTAACTCGCTAACTAAGCGTTTTCAGGCATATGTTTATATGAACATTTTTTTCTTATTTTTAGCTATAGAATGAGATCTCAAGAGATCGCCGTATAGTTTTGAATCACCCGGTGTATGTAAAATTCGGTGTATGTGTGTGTGGATATTTCCCTTTATCTCCTAAATTACTGAACCGATTTTCATGCAGTTTTTCTTTTATGTTGTAACTAATGATGCCGGTGCAGGTTTTATGCTATTGAAACCCTTAAAAAGTTAGCCCTAAAGGGTTGAAAATAATTTTTAGATCCTATGAGGTTTTTTTTATGAGACTAGATAAGAAATGCTTGCAGCGAAATCTACCGAATATTTTGTGAACTATTTAGAAAAACATTGAGCCGTGTTCGAGGTTATGTTTTTGTTATTGGTGTACGTGTGTGTACTTTGTCGTGATTTTAAGTAAGCATCGATTTATTAAATAAAACAAATTAATATCACAGTTGTCATTAATTAACTGTTTTTTGTTTTTTAATATTTGCCAGCGGCGTAGCAACGCAAGCCGGGTACCGCTAGTAAATCTATAGGGAGGAAAGTAGGCTGTTTTCGTGTCGATTTTTCCAAATCGAGTTTTTACCAGTCATACACGTTTTCAGACCCCTTGAACCAAAAACATGATTTTAGTGATTGGTATGTGTGTGTGTGTGTGTGAACAAAATATCTCAAGAACGGAATATTGTACGAACTTGAAACTTGAAACTTAAGTTACATACCACTAGAGGACCTGACACGAACATTTTCATCAAAATCGGTCAACCGGAAGTAGTAATTTATTCACATGTAATTTTTTACTTTTTGCTTATTTTTCTAAAATGGCTCCTACGATTTTTTTAAAAATCGCTTCAATTACTAAAATTTTTATGCTCTACATGCTAGGGTAGGCGCCTTTTTTGCTGAAATTCTTGGGGAGGCTGTGCTCTTGTAGGAAAATTTGTTTTTTTTAAGATTGCTTTTTAGGGCAAACGTGTACAATGAAAGTTGTATGAAATTTAAAAACCTAGAACTTTTATTGCTAAAATTTTCTTGTGCAACGCTTAGTTTAGCGGTAATTAGTGATTTCTTTTAATTTTTTTCATTAAAATCTGTAAGATTTCGGCCTTTGTATGCACTTTACGACAAAAGTGTATGTAATAAAATTTATAAAAAGTTAAAAGATCTCCAACTTTTGTTTTAAGCATGTTTCTCTACAGAGCCTACTTTAGCGTGAAAGAGTGATTTTCTGTATTATTAAGCCAAGTTGGTTTTCATTTTGCATCATTCACTCATGATTAAAATTAGGTTATGTTTTTGAGGTTAGTTTTGTTTTGTTTATTTTTAATGTTTTATTACTAATGTTAAATTATATTGTTTATATTTGCATTGGCAAGAGAAAGGTGTGTAAGTGTTTCACGCCAGATATTTTTCTTTGTAAATAACCTGTTTAAAATGTTGATTTTTGAAGAAGAAAAACTTTCTGTAGTGACTAAATCTACCAGTAGGCTAGACGTCAAAATGCAAAGTTTATAATTTTGTGCGAATACCCAAAGGCCTGAATTAATGTTATGTTAAATAACATATTAATTAGTCAACGTAACTTACATGGAATAATTGAATTTCATTAAACAAAGCTAAATTTTAATTCATATGACCTTATTTATTAATTTATGTATTATTTTTCCATAAAATTTTCAGTTAAAAATAAATTTACTTGTAAGAAAATATGGTGGGACGTTACCTTATATCGGAGATGCTAAGAGTGAAATCATCGATGTAGGCCTATCTATAGTCCAGCCTCTCTTAGTTTGCTCCTAATGTAAACAAAAAATGACGTCACTGAGCATGCGCATTATATCAAAATGTGTACACGCTGATTAAAAAGTAACAACTAAATACTTTCAAAAGTATTTAAATACAAAATACTTTTTAAAAAAAGTATTTTTATAAATGAAATTGTTAGGCTGAAATCTTATCATGACTGATGTTTTAGGTACTTTAAGTAGTTATAATTTAAAAAATAGTTAACTTAATAGGAATACGACATCCGTAAAGTCGTAGACTCTAGCGTGCACCCTGTAGTAGGTGGCTTTTGTTTGTTGACAGTAGGAGCTAACTAACAACGACTGAACTGTAAAATAATATTGTGTCAATTTATAATAGAAATATGCATTGTATGAACGTTTAACAAATGTGGTATTTACCTAAAAGGTCAAACCGTTTTTAGGTACTATGTTAAATAACGACATATATTTTCGAAGTACGAAGTTGAAACTTAAAATTGAAGTTTGATACCACAAGGTGACCCGATAGGCACATTTTCATCAAAATCGGTAAACCGGAAGTAGTAGAATAATTAATTCGTGTGATTTTTTTTACTTTCTCGCTATTTTTCACTAAAACGGCTTTACGATTTTTAAAAAAAATCGCCTCGTTCACTACATTTTTTAAGCTCTCCAAGGTAGGATAAGTGTCTTGTCTGCTGAAATTCTTGGGGGGGGGGAGACTGTGTTCTAGTAGAAGAAACTGGGTTTCTTTTTGAAGATTGTGGCCCTTATATGCATTTTGGGGCAAAATTGTATATCGGCCTAACCTAAGTTGTAGAACATTAAAAACGTACAACTTTTATATCAATCGTTTTTTTTGTACAACTCGTAGTTAAGCGGCAATTAGTGATTAACTTATATTTTTTTTATCAAAATCGGTTTAAAAATGTGACTTTTTAAGATTGTGGCCTTTAACCCTTTCAATCCCAAATTTTTTAACTTTACACAAACAAATATGTGTAGTACATTTTTCCATACACTTTACTGACATTTAAGTAAAATAAAATCACTTTTAGATCTTCAGCTTTTTTTTGACGGCATGACAAAAAAGTGTGACACATAAGTTATGTCACATTAGGCTTGATAGTATCAAAGTTCCCAACAATATGAATAAGTGAAAATCATGTGCAGGCTTCCTAAACAATATTCTCTTGCTTAGATTTGTAGCAAAGCATTATTTAAGACTTAAAAAATGTTACAATTCAAAAATATTTGTAAAATGGACAAAATCAGTATTTACAGCCTAAGAAATATACTTGTATGTACATTCGACATACTCGAAGAAATGCTACTTTATTTTAGTAAATGAACACGAATATTTAAGACTAAAACTAACTTTAAAAAGAAACTAATGGTCGCGTCCGTGGCGTAGTGGTCAGAATCTTACACTGCAAAGCGGAGGTCTCAGGTTCGATTCGTGGCTAGGGTTTCAGAAAATTATTACACTTCACATCCAGCGCTCTTTAATCAAAAGTAGTCACTCCAATGTGGCTTCTATGCCACCGCACTGGGTAAGAAAGGGTTAAGTATGCATTTTATTACATAAGTGTATGCAATCAAATTTATAGGAAGTTAAAATCTAAAACTTCTTTTTTAAGAATTTTTTTCAACAGATCGTAATTTAGAGGGGATTACTGATTTCCTACATTCTTAAGTCGAACGGAGGTCGGTTTTTATTTTGCGTCATTCAGTAATCATTAAAATTAGATTTTATTGTTCATTACCTACATTAGCAAGAGGAAGTCGTGTGAGTGTACTGCACTAGATTTTTGTTTACACAAATAGTTTAAAATATTGTAATTGCTTATTCCTGATGAATAATCGAGTGTTAAGGTGTTATTTAGAAATAACGTTTTCTTTTTTATAGGTAGCTATTTTAACAGCAGCGGGTGCTGTAATGTTTGAAAATTGCTTAAATTTTTGTAAATCGCTTAAAGACCCTCATAAATATTCATGCAATGGAAGATTTTAATCTTACTTTTAGTATTCTTTCTGTTTTAGCTTCGCGTTTGGTATTTTCAAAGTATACATTAGTGTGTTTTTGATTAGAATATTTTTTCAGAGTTGTAATCAGCAAAACCGTATGTTAGAGAGAAATTTATGAGAAAAGCTTTAAGCTTAAATGTAATTAGCATACAGTGCTCGGTTGCGAGTAAGCCCTCGGAGTCCCAGAAGGGCTCTCTCTCTCTCTCTCTCTCTCTCTCTCTCTCCGCACCTCTCCCACCTTAAACTTGCATTCTGTTGTGATCTTAATTTCACTATAATGACTACCTACTAGGGTAGGTTAAAGCTGTACTTAGCGTACAATGTTATTTCCACTACATGAACATTCTTCTATTACGTTTGTTGTCGCTTTCGCTGTGCTGTCTGTTCCTTCTCATTAAAGATACGTTCTCCGTTTGCCACAAAACTGTTTAATAATATTTCCTACTTCTACCCAATGACTAAAAATGATTAAAATTTCTTATTCGATTATTGGGCTACAACAATTTTTAACTTTCTCTTGCCTATATGAATATATCTGCCCCTAACAGGCAGGTGGAGTGTCAAATTATTTACACTCAATCTGTTCGGTGCAGGGCTAAAATAAATAGTTGTGTTTCTTATCACGTGGTCACCCAATTAAATGACTGAATCATTTAACAACAGAAGAGGTAGAGGTGTAAAAGACACTAATCAGAGATATCTCCTCTGAAAGTAATGAATTTCATTATACAGCCAGACCCTGTGGTGAATGAAGTGAAGGTGTCATTTGCAGAGTGGAAATTATGTGCTTTTCAGAGGGCCCGTACTTTTCCACTGAGTGAGTTGTGGCAATGGTAAACCACCTCACTCCTTGTGTTACTTAGTAAAACCTCTAGAGAGGTTCAAACCAGCCAACCAGGCTGATGACCTAAACAACAACAACATATGAATATATAGGAAGGAAAGTATTGTTTTCATGTCGATTTTAAGAAATCGAGTTTTCACCGGATCTATACGTTTTCAGACCCCCTGAACCCACACAAACATGTTTTTAGCGATTGGTCTCTCTCTGTGTGTGTGTGTGTGTGTGTGTGTGTGTGTGTGTGTGTGTGTGTGTGCGTGTGTACAAAATATCTCAAGAACGGAACATCGTACGAACTTGAAACTTAAGTTATATACCACTACCGGACCCGACACGAACATTTTCATCAAAATCGGTCAACCGGAAGTAGTAGTTTATTCGTGTAATTTTTCACTTTTTTCTGATTTTCTCAAAAACTGGTCCTACGATTTTTTTTTAAAACGCCTGTTTTATTCAATTTTTATTCAATTTTTTATGCTCTACAAAATAGGGTAGGCGCCATGTTTGCTGAAATTCTTGGTGAGGCTGTTTTCATGTAAAATAATTGTTTTTTAAGATTGTTGCTTTAATATGCACTTTAGCGCAAATATGTATACAATGAAAGTTGTAGAGAATTTAAAATCCTACAACTTTTATTTTGAATATTTTTTGTATAACGGTTACTTTAGCGGTTTCCCAACCGGACCACCGGTTGGGAAACACTGATTTAAAGAGACCTCTCTCTATACCTGCGACCTGCGACCTGCGATTTGCGACCAGCGTTCACTGTGCGTTTACCCTTAGTTTAGAGGCAATTACTGATTTTCCATATTTTAAAGTTCTATAGAGGGTAATTGTAATTTTGCGTCATTCACTCATGATTAAAGTTAGGTGTTTTATTTCATATTGTTTACTCATGATTAAACATAGTTTATATTGTTCATTATTGACATTTGCATGATTGAAAGTCGTGTGAGTGTTTTTTATTCGTCTTTTAATAAACGAATGTAACAAATTTCAGCACCTTATGCTATCAGGAAATTATAGAATTGTTGATGACTGACGGCGGCGAGTCGGCGGCAGTCATCAACTCAGCTGTTGCATTTACAGTACTTGCAGATTTGTAATTAAATGATGACGTAAAGAAGTGGAAGATGAGTCGTTAAACTATGTAGAATGTGTTTTGGTTTAACCAGTGCTAAAATGAGGTCGTTGAATCAAACTACGCTAATATCTATTATTATTATTGATATTATACAGTACAGTAGTAATTACTAAATTGTATTTTAAACAATGTGATTCGAGGAATTTTCCACTAATACCAACATTAAATAATTGCAAATTCAATTAGCGAACTTGTTGTTATAATTTAAAACAAGTTAATTACTTTAAATTTAATTGCACCAACGCATCTATTCAATTTATTTCAAATTCCTTGAAAGCAGAAATTGTTGGAATAATCTGTAACTGTGAAATAAGTCGAGATTTGTGTAGCTATATAATGGTTTTAACCATTATTAGATGTATTCGCTGATTTTCATTTAGGTTGTGATTGATTAAAGAAGTTTAATTTTCTATCATGTTTACCGCTAGAGTTGAGTAGTTCTACGAATGGATTCTATTAGAATGACCTTTGAATATTTTATTAAGAACATTGGTCTGTAATTGGAGTCGCTCGTTAATGTTCACCTTTCATGACATGAAAGTGTGTGAAAGACGTGTGTGTGTGTGTGTGTGTGTGTGTGTGTGTGTGTGTGTGTGTGTGTGTGTGTGTGTGTGTGTGTGTGTGTGTGTGTGTGTGTGTGTGTGTGTGTGTGTGTGTGTGTGTGTGTGTGTGTGTGTGTGTGTGTGTGTGTGTGTGTGTGTGTGTGTGTGTGTGTGTGTGTGTGTGTGTGTGTGTGTGTGTGTGTATACAAAATATCTCAAGAACGGAACATCGTACGAACTTTTTTTTTTTAATTTGTGTACGTTGCAATCTGTTCAATTTAGAACAATAAGCAACCCAATTACCCAATGAGATGAGGATGATGTGTATGACGTGTAAATGAGACTGTGTAGTCTTGTACAGACACAGACCCAGGCCGACCATTCCTGAGCGAGTATGGTTAATTAAACCCCAACCATCAAAGTACACCGGCAACCACTATCTAGTATTCAAATTCGTATAAAAGTAACTACCTTTACTAGGATTTGAACCAGGAACCGTCGTCTCTGAAAATCAGCTGTTAAACAGCTGATTCTGGCAACGACTTTACCTCTAGACCAATCCGGTGGGTTTTACGAACTTGAAACTTGAAACTTAAGTTACATACCACTACTGGACCCGACACGAACATTTTATTTTCATCAAAATCGGTCAACCGAAAGTTGTAGTTTATTCGTGTAATTTTTCACTTTTTTGCGATTTTCTCAAAAACTGGTCCTACGTTTTTTTTAAAATTCGCCTTGTTTACTGAATTTTTTGTGCTCTACAAGATAGGGTAGGCGCCATGTTCGCTGAAATTCTTGGGGAGGCTTTTTTCACGTAAAGAAATTGTTTTATTTTAAGATTGCGGCGTTAATATATGCATTTTAGCGCAAAATGTATGTAATTAAAGTTGTAGAAAATTTAAAAACCTACAACTTTTATTTCGAATATTTTATTGTATAACGCTTAGTTTAGCGGTAATTAGCAATTTTCTTTTTTTTTCTCACGAAAACGTGTAAAAAATCGATTTTTTTAAGATTTCGGCCTTAGTAAGCATTTTACGACAAAAGTGTACATAATAAAATATATAGCGTGAAAGAGTGATTTTCCGTATTTTTAATACAAACTGAGGTTGATTTTCATTTTTCGTCTTTCACTCATGATTAAAATTAGGTTTATGTTTATTGAGGTCAGTTGTTTTGTTTTATTTCTAATGTTAGGTTTATTGTTAATTATTTGCATTGGTAAGAGAAAGTTGTGTGAGTGTTTCACACGAGATTTTTTTCAATTGCAGTAGGCCTACTATCTGATTGTACAGAATGGAACGTACGCCTACAATATTCGTGGTATTTTTATAATTTTTCATTTTTTGAGAGGGTTTACATGATGGTTACGTAACGTCAGTGTATTAGTTTGTTCATTCATGTCACGCAGTTAGCGTATTTACGTACACGCACTTTGTATCTGTTGCTCGACGTAATAATTATAGCTTCTTTACAATTCCCGTTTCGCGTTATTTTTTTACTTTGTGAACGTTTTACGTTCTAATGATGACAACAGTACTTGTGTGCTGACCCTAACAGGAAATATCAATTTCATATTTTTATCTTCCATTTTCATAACATCGGGTCATTATTTTCCAACCATTTTATTTAATGGGATTGTGTTACGTTTAAATCTAGATAAAAATATGAACGTGTTCAATTTTAGTTTCATTTGTTAGTTTATAGCTCCATCAAATGTTAACAATTAAGATTTAAACCCTGGACTAAAATATTATATATTACTTTATTTTAGTAACACAATATTATTTAAATTTTAAGAAGTTAATTTTATTAGTTGGTTAGTTTTTAGTTAATTTTAAGAAGTCAATATTATTTTAAGACGTTAATACTATGTAGTGTATACCACTCAGGAAGCTGAGTTTTTGAACAGCAAAATAATTTTTGAAGTCGGGTGGGTTCTTTCTGAAATTACCCCGTATAAACAAACAAATAAGAAAACTCTAATTTTTTTCTTCTTCTGCCTTTCAAGGATTCGGCATCCCTGCCTGTTCCGAACCTCTGAAATCTGGCCATCTCTTCCTCGAGCGGCCTCGGTCTCTCCTTCCCTCATTGTAACCTAGCGCCTGTTAAGGTATATTATCCTCGCTCATCCTGTCCTCATTGTGATACATGTTCTATTTTTACTTTCTCTTGCCTATATGAATATATAGGAAGGAAAGTATTGTTTTCATTTCGATTTTAACAAATACACTCTTCACCGGATCTACACGTTTTCAGACCCCCTCAACCCACACAAACATGTTTCTAGCGATTGGTCTGTGTGTATGTGTGTGTGTGAGTGTGTGTGTTCGCGTGCGCGCGCGCACGCACACACACACACACACACACACACACACACACACACACATACACATACACATACACACACACACACACACACAGATTAATCACAGACTTATCGCAAAAAACATGTTTTTGGGGTTCATAAGGTCTGTTTACGTATATAGTGGGTGAAGAGTGTATTTGTTAAAATCGACATGAAAACAATACTTTCCTTCCTATATATTCATATAGGCAAGAGAAAGTAAAAAAGATTTGGTCGAATTTGAAATTCATTAAAATGATTGTGGATTGCATCGTAGATAATATCATTATAATTTTGTATTTGTTTTTTTATTGTTTCCAGAAAGCGGTAAAGAAGCAATACACCAAAGTAGATCAGCAACTAGGTTAAGGCATTCGCGTCATTTGCTGGCGAGGACAGGCACCTCTCATGGCCCTTCCGCCGAAGCTTATCTCACTGATGATTTCGGACAAAATTACAATACGGTGAGTACAACAATTTTACTTAGACATTTACTTTTTAAATTAAAAGTAGCTACGCTAATTATGTGTAGTAGGCGTACATACAGTTTACAGAGGAGCGTTGCTAATACAAACTACAGTAACCTCTCGTTAGTCGGACACACCTTGGGTTGAGTTGTAACAAAAAATATTACTCCATATTTTGCACTGATAGGCCTATGCTTTTCACGGTTGATGAGCTATGCTATTCCACACGTCATTTAGACCAATTAAAAAAGTTCAGCCGTCATTAGTTTGCTCCTCCTCCTCCTTCTGTCAACAAACCAAAGCCAGCTACTACAGGGTGCACAATAGGGTACACGACTTGGATGTCGGATTCCTATCAAGTTAACTATGTTTTAAATTAGAAATACTTTAAGTATTTAAAACAGTAGTCGTGATATAATGTAGGCCTAACAATTTCATTTATGAAAATACCCTTTTAAAAGTAGATCTATTTATAATACCAAAAAATGGCTTACGAAATATTAACAGATCTACAAGATCAAGTATTGGCGTAGTTGGTGGCAAGTGATTGGCTAGCTTTGAAGTGGGTGGGGGGCAAGGGGGGCAATGCATCACCCTTGTTGAACAAATAGTATAATATAAACTTTGTTGTTGCCCATAACGGACGGACAGGTGGAGTTTAAATTGCACTCGATCAGTTGGTTCCAGGGCTATAAAAATAGTTGTGTTTCTTATCACATAGTCAGCCAATTATATGACTGAATCATTTAAGAAGAGAAGAGGTAAAGGTGTAAAAGATCCTGGTCAGAGTTATCTCCTCTGAGAGTAATGAATTTCATTATACAGTTGGACCCTGTGGTGAATGAATTGAAGATGTCAACTGCGGGGCGAAAAGTGGGTGCTTTTCGTAGGGTCTGTCATGCTGATAAGCATATCTTTCAACTCAAAACACTTCACTCCTCCTTTGTACTGAGTAAAACCTCTAGAAGTTCAAATCAGCCTTTCGCCTGTTGACCTAAACGACAAACTTTGTAGTTATATACAACTTTCCCGAATCAAACAAGCTTACAATTCTTTAGAACTTTTAAATTTATGTATAATTCCTAATGATATTTTTTTTTTAATCCCTAATATGTGTACTTTGCAATCTGTTCAATTGAGAACAATAAGCAACCCCATGACCCAATGAGATGAGGATGATATGTATGACGTGTTAATGAGATGTAGTCTTGTACAGACCCAGGCCGACCATTCCTGAGAGAGTATGGTTAATTGAACCCCAACCATCAAAGTACACCTCTAACCACTGTCTAGCATTCAAATCCGTATAAAAGTAACTACCTTTACTAGGATTTGAACCAGGAAACTTCGTCTCCGAAAATCAGCTGTTACAACAGCTGATTTTGGTCACGACTTTACCTCTAGACCAACCCGGTGGGTTTAAATAACACCTTTGCAGATACAAAATAAGAAGTAAACAGAATTTCGTACATAGTGTAAGACGTTAAGGGACGAAGAAAGAAATATTTTAGTTTTGTCGCGCCACGAAAGGGGGTAAGGGCTGGTTTAACAATGCGAGCGGTTACTCTCAAAAGACATAATAGTAGTAAAGTAAAGTAAGCTTTAGGAAAGAAGCTTCTTGAAACCGTTTGGCTCGCACCCAGATCCCTGTTTTCGAGTAAGTGGTCAACATCCAGACAAAAATAAAACGAAATAGAAAAACGGGTCAAGTGAAAAACATGAAACAAAAAGCTGTCTTGGCCTACGGTATAGCCTACATAATGTAGGACATGACCGTTCTACTTAATTGTATTTGATGACTAAAAAAAAAAAAAAAATCTGTTGTGTAACACTCACACAACTTTCTCTTGCCAATGCAAAAATTTACAATAAACCTAACATTAGAAATAAAACATTAGAAATAAACAAAAAACTAACCTCAAAAACATAACCTTATTTTAATCATGAGTGAAAGACGCAAAATGAAAATCGACCTCAGTTTGGCTTAAAAATACGAAAAATCACTCTTTCACGCTAAACTAGGCTCTGTAGAGAAAAATGCTCTAAATAAAAGTTATAGATCTTTTAATTTACTATGAAATTGATTATATATACTTTTGTCGTAAAGTGCATACTAAGGCCGAAATCTGAAAAAATCGATTTTTCACACGTTTTCGTGAGAAAAAATCAGAAAATTGCTAATTACCGCTAAACTGAGCGTTATACAAAAAAATGTTGGAAATAAAAGTTGTAGGTTTTTTAATTCTCTACAACTTTTATTATATACATTTTTGTGCTAAAATTTATATTAAAGCCGCAATCTTAAAAAAACAATTTTTTTTACATGAAAATAGCCTCACCGAGAATTTTAGCAAACATGACGCCTACCTTATCTTATAGAGCATAAGAAAAAGAGTAAACCAGGCGATTTTTAAAAAAAATCGTAGAACCAGTTTTTGAGAAAATTGCAAAAAAGTGAAAAATTACACGAATAAACTACTACTTCCGGTTGCCCGATTTTGATGAAAATGTTCGTGTCGGGTCCGGTAGTGGTATGTAACTTAAGTTTCAAGTTTCAAGTTCGTACGATGTTCCGTTCATGAGATATTCTGTTTACACACACACACACACACAGACCAATCGCTAAAAACATGTTTTTTGGGTTCAGGGGTCCGAAAACGTATAGATCCGGTGAAAACTCGATTTCTTAAAATCGACATGAAAACTGAATAAGTAAGTGAAATTTACTTTTGTACAATACGGGTTGCACAGTGGAGTTGAGAGGACCCAGCGAGCTGCTATACTTATAGAGAAAGGCTGGGAAAAGAATATAAGGGACTACAACTTGATAAATGAGAGGATAATTTCTGTAAAAATTAGTCATGATAGAGGAGGCAATCTCACTGTCATCGCAGTATATGCACCAGAGGACTCAAATGATCCTGTGAAAAAGGAAGAATCAGAAGCGTTCTACAAACAACTAGAACGAACTGTCGCCTCTGTGAACTCAAATTATGATCTATTACTGCTAGGAGATTTCAATGGCCGAGTAGGAAACAAACCAATTCCTAAATGTGTAGGCACTTTTGGAGAAGATACAGTTAATGCAAATGGGAATAGACTTAGGGACTTTTGTAACCTTTCATGATTTGAAGATTGCCAACACCTTCTACCGGAAAAACGATATCCACAAATTCACCTGGACAGCAAGCGGATATAGATCAATAATTGACTATATAATTATAAATCAAAGGTTGGCAGGACAAATGCGAGATGTGAGAGTTCACCGGGGAATGGATTTGAACTCGGACCATTACATTGTCGTTGGAAAGATAGATTTATGGAAAAGGTGGAAGCGCTCTTTTAAACCCAAAAATCAGAATAATGAGGAAATTTTCAAAGTATCACTCCTTAAAGACGATAGCATTAAACTCCTATTTCAAAACCGAGTCACAGAAAAGCTAATGACATTCCCAACAACGGAGGATGTGGAAACTGAGTGGAAAAACATTGCTACGGCAATTAAAGCGGGTGCAATAGAGGCGATTGGCATGAGAAAGAGAAACCATAGAAAAAAAGGACTAAACATATGGAATGATGAGATAAGGGCAGCAGTCAAAGAAAAACAACGTCTGTATAAAATCTGGCTACAGAACCAATCTGATGACAATAGAATGCAATACAACAGAGCAAGGAATCACGCTAAAACAGTCACCAGACAGGCTCAACAAACTTCTTGGGAAAACTTCATAACCACTGTTGAGGAGGATCTATTTGGCAGGCAGGAAATAGCTTATAAATTCATAAGAGCCATGAATCAACAAAACAAAGACACTGCTCAAATAAATTGTGTTTCCATACCAGAATGAGTGAAACACTACAAAGAACTCTGGTATGAAGAAGATATGGTAGAGGCCGAGTTGGAGCGGTGTCAGCAATGTTGTGTGGATAATTTAACAACAGAAGAGCTACACAGTGTGATGAATGCTGCCAAAAATCGTAAGTGTCCAGGTCCTGATGGTAGAAATATGGAGTTGATACAATACGGAGGCTTTGTGCTTCATCTCAGATTATTACATTTGTACAATACTTGCTGGAAGACTCATAAAGTGCCAGAATCATGGACAAAATCAAGAGTAGTCTCTCTCTACAAAAAACGCAATAGGTTTGACCCTAAAAATTATAGAGGAATCAGCATTTTGGATACTGCTTACAAATTATTCGCCTCTCTAATAAATAGACGACTTCAACTTATAACAGATGCCCTAAAATCAGAGAACCAGATGGGCTTCCGGAAGGGACGGTCTTGTATAGATGCAATTTTCACATTGAAAATTCTAATAGAAAGACGTCGAGAATACAATTGTCCAACTCATCTGGCTTTTATTGACTGGAAAAAGGCATTTGACAGCGTCGACAGGTCCTTACTGTGGGAAATTATGTTGAAGAAAGGCTACCCAAGGCATATTGTGACTGCTATCAATAGTTTATATTATAAAACATCGGTGCTGATTAGTTCAGATGGAAAAGATGTGAGAGAGTTGTATGTAAATAAAGGAGTCAGACAGGGATGTCCCATATCACCTACATTATTTAATATATATATTGACGAGCTGATGACTGTTTGGCGACAAAAGGTTGACACAGGTGTAAATATTGGACAAGGCGTTTCCCTCAACTCACTCATGTTTGCCGACGACACCGTTATAATTCAAGACAGTGAAGATAAGCTTCAAACAGCAGTCTATAAACTCCAGAATTTAAGTAAAGAATTCAAAATGAAAATTTCGACCCAAAAATCCAAAGTAATGGCATTCCATGGCAAATGGCCAGTGCGATCGAAAATTGTGTTAGATAATGTGATTATGGAGCAGGTGAGTAGTTTCAAATATCTAGGTTGCAATGTATCCTTCGATTGTGAGAGTGACATACCTCTGAAGCTGAATAAATTCAATGCGATATGTGGAACCATACATCGTACATTGAAGGGAAAAGCCAGAAAAGAAACAGAGTTGAAATTTTATAAGACAATGGCGATTCCACTAGTTACATATGGAAGCGAGGTATGGACCACAACAAAGAGAGACGACTCGCGCATACAAGCTTCAGAGATGAGGTTCTTGAGACACATTCAGGGATACCCAAGGCTGGATCACATTAGAAACGAAGTGATAAGAGAAGAATGCAATGTACAGCCACTTGTAGATGTGATCAAGCAATATAGAAAACGATGGACAGATCACCTGCTCCGAATGCCACACAACCGTTTGCCACTTCAACCCTGGATGTCCAAACCAGATGGTAGAAGGGATGTGGGTCGACCGAGGAAGAGGTGGAAACCGGAACAGGCTCAATAGCCTAAACCATGACGGATGATGATGATGATGACAATACGGGTCTGCTCATGATAGTCAGGTGGAGTGTTAAATTATTGGCACTTGATCTACTACTAGTGCCAGGGCTACAAAAAATAGTTCTCTCTCTTTCATGTGGTCACCTAATCATATGACTGAAGCATTTTTTTTTATCCCTAATTTGTGTACGTTGCAATCTGTTGAATTGAAAACAATAAGCAACCCCATGACCCAATGAGATGAGGATGATGTGTATGACGTGTAAATGAGACTGTGTAGTCTTATACAGACACACTCACTGAGTATGGTTACCATCAAAGTACACCCACAACCACTGTCTACCATTCAAATCCGTATAAAAGTAACTACATTTACTAGGATTTGAACCAGGAACTTTCTTCTCCGAAAATCAACTGAAGCATTTAACAGCAGAAGAGGTACACGTGTAAACACACGCTATAGTCAGATTCACGAAAGCAAACAAACGCCTGTCTTTAAAGAGCAATATCTTTTGAACCGTTCTATGTAAATACAACGATACATCAAATAAAAGCTTGTTTTGTTGTTGGTTACAGGATTACATTTTAATATATTGTGATACTTATCGCTAAGGTCCGTTTCGGGATCTAGGTTATTAAATAATTAATACACTAAAGTTTACAATTACAAATATTTATTACACTAAAAGATTTACAAAATAAATAATAAACTTTTAGTTAACCATTTAACTGTAAAGAACCTAGTTCAGCGTGAAAGAGTGATTGTTCGTAATTTCAACTGAAACTAAGGTTGATTTTTATTTTGCATCGTTCACTCATGATTGAAATAAGGTTATGTTTTGTGAGGTTAGTTTTTTGTTTATTACAAATGTTAGGTTATATTGTTCATTTTTGCTTTGGCAAGAGAAAGTTGTGTGAATTGTTTCACACCAGTTAGCATTAATGTGCAGAATAGTCGGCCGTTAAACAATTGAAATAATCTGTACTACTTACTGTCCAGCCTCTCTTAGTTTGCTCCTAATGTAAACAAATAATGACGTCACTGAGCATGCGCATTATATAAAAATGTGTACACGCTGATTAAAAAGTAACAACAAAACACTTTCAAAAGTATTTAAATAGAAAATACTTTTATAAGTATTTTTATAAATGAAATAGTTAGGCCTACATCATATCATGACTAATTTTTTAAGTACTTATAATTTTAAAAATAGTTAACTTAATTTTTTTTTCATCCTGGAGACTCCAAAGGGAGTATAAGACATGTCAAGAAAAAACTGATAAACTGAAAGTTTATCACCAATGATAAATTTATCACTTACCACCAAAAATTGTTTCTGCTACTGCTTACTTCAGTAGGCTTGTCATGAACCCTATTGAATTAAATATTACACACAATAAATAATAAAAAAAATGAAACACAATGATAAATTCATCACTTACCAATAATTTCCTCCTGCCACTTCTTAACTGAGCAGGCTTTGTATCAGCAGTACCTTTCTATCAAGTAGTAGCCTACACAATATTTGTTTAATTAAAGTTAACCCATTCCCTGCCATGATCCCCATTTGGGGATTCTTGTCTTAAATCTCTGTAAGTTGGTAGCACTGCCTATTTTTTCTCAGCTGATGTTATGGGTAATGTAGTTAAGGTCTATTCTTCTGATTGGTTGCATTCATTTGAATAAAACTTACTTGGTTTTCTTATTATTCGGATCTGAAATGAAAATTGATGGGAACGTTGCGCTTTTTAAAAATATGATAATTTGATTTTAAAAAATTGTCATTATTTTTATAACTTTTCTATTGAATATGATATATGAGTGAGATTAGTAGTTTCTCTATAGGTTAGATTGGCTGCTGGTTTAGTCAAAAGGTTAGGGCCTACTCTCAATAATTATTTTAGCCTTTATTGTGTGACACCCATTTGGGGATCGTGGCTGATGACATGTTATTTTACACACGTTATCAAACTGTTGTTGTAACATTTCGTTTTCCTTGCAGAAACAATGTCTGTCAGACATTAATAATAGGAATACGAGATGGATAAAGTGGTGGAGTGTAGCATGCACCCTGTAGTAGGTGGCTTTCGTTTGTTGACAGAAGGAGGAGGAGGAGGAGGAGCAAACTAACAACGGTTGAACTGTAGTAGTAATGTGAGTAGTGCATCATTTACCGTTGAAGCTGTCCCAGCCTTAGCTTAGCCTTTTCCAATTGAATGTTATTTCCTTACTGGTAATGTGTTGTTGAGGCAATCCGTTGTCACAAACATTGTCAACATGAACAAACGTTTTTGTAGAAAAAAGACAACTTAGTAGCTTCGAGCAAAAGTTTCATAATACAGTATTTTATGACATAATTTAAACACAACAAATGTTTTAATATTTTTTCTACGTTGTAAAGTTGTACTTTATCTGTATGATGTGAATTAAATAAATATAGTAAGTATAAAATTGCAGGACAACCTCTTTTATCCGGATTAACTTGGATCAAATACCTACCGGGTTATTAACTTGGTCGGATTCATAATATTTATCAAAAACTTACCAATTTATATAAAAATATGTAAATCAGTGGTTGCCAACCGGCAGTGGTCTGGGGACCACTCAGCCTAAAAGTGAACTACCACTCACCACCCATTCATTACATTATTGCATTTATATCTTATCAACCACATCACCAAATTAAAAGGTGATTAAATAAAACAAACTATTATTATTAATTAAGAAACTATTATTACAAACATATAATTGTTATTTTCAGAAAGTAGGGTACATTGTACATCACAAAAAGTAAAAATATTTTAATTGTAAATTTTCTTTTAATATAGTAAGGAATACAGAATTTACTTAGCCGAAAATAACAATGAAAATTTCAATGCGACTTTTGTGCACGAATCTTTCTGACTAGCTGAGGAATTGTAGGTTTTAGGCTCTTGCTAAGAGCTACTCTCAAATCACTGCTTACACTTAGCCGATTTCGTTGTTTGTTTTTAATTAACAATAACTTAGAGAACCCCTGCTCACACTTATGAGTGGTTGAAAACATCATAAGATATCTCAAAGCTACTTGGTGAATGTTGGGGAAGGGCAGGCAGGGCTTTCTTACACCACAACTCTTCTACCTTTACTTAATCAGAATCTTGAATGTATTTACTTAACCTTGTTTAATGAAAATCGTAGCTTTGATTTAATCACGGGAAAATATTACTTTTTTATAAATAGTCGTGGGACTCTCACGGACCACCTTTGGTCCGCGGACCACCGGTTGGGAAACACTGATGTAAATAAATAATGATAATGATAATAAATAATGATCAATGGCAATGAGAGGATAAGTCTTGAGAAAAGAGCAGATAAAATGGGTAATGCCTTTAAAAATACCAGAAGAATTTATAATAAAAAAGTTTTATCATGGGGTGCAAAAATCAGACATTACGAAACAGTGATAAGGCCAGAAGCGTTGTATGGTGCGGAAACGCTTAAAATTAAGCTAAAAGGAGGTATAAATAAAGTGATGGGCGCAGAAAGGAAAATAATGAGAAGTATATTGGGGCCTAGGAAACTAGATGCAGAGTACAATAGACCCCGAACAAATAAGGAAATATATAGCAGAGTTGAAAACATTATCCATACAATGAGGAAAAGAAGACTTATGTTTTTTGGTCATATAGCGAGAATGGACAATAATCGGCTGGCAAAACAGGTCTATGAGAGGATAATAAAACTTACGATTAAGCCAGCATGGTTCACCGAAACGCTGTCAGATTGCTTAACGGCAGGGATTACCACAGAAGACATATGCAATAGAGAGGTTTTTAGGGGTACAGTTGAGAGAGTGACCTTTAGGGAGGAAAGTGAGAGGAGAAGATGTGAACCTCACAATATGGACCAACTGAGGATGGACTGATCGAGAAGGATGAGGGAGGTGTGGGTGAGGAGGAGAATGGAGCAACATAGGACACGAAGAAACACCCCAAATATTGATTTAACGTGCTCTCGTTAAAGAGCTATTCGAAAAAAAATACAAACAAATATGTTAAATTCGGTAAGTTTGAAAAAGGAATGTTTTGTATCAAGAGAGTAATAGAACACAATGGTTCTCCCATTCATTAGGATACCTCACCCTCACCCTGCAACTACTCGGAAATTGGGACCGCACAATACTTTTATAAGGATTTGAATGGTAGACAGTGAGTGGTTAGGGGTGTACTTTCATGGTTGGGGTTCAATTAACCACACTCTCTCAGGAATGGTCGGCCTCGGTCTGTACAAGACTACGCTTCAGTTACACGTCATACCCATCATTTTCATCTGATTGGGTCATGGGGTTGCTTATTGTTCTAAATTGAACAGATTGCAATGTACACAAATTAAGAATAACAAAAAAAAAAAACAATCTGGTGTGAAACACTCACACAACTTTCTCTTGCCAATGCAAATAATTAACAATATAACCTAACACTAGTAATAAAACGTTAAAAAATACGGAAAATCATTCTTTCACGCTAAACTAGGCTCTGTAGAGAAAAATGCTCCAAATAAAAGTTGTAGACTTTTTCATTTTCTATAAATTCAATTATATACACTTTTGTCATAAAATGCATAATAAGGCCGAAATCTTAAAAAAATAGATTTTTCACACGTTTTCGTGAGAAAAAAACAGAAAATTGCTAATTACCGCTAAACTAAGCGTTATACAAAAAAATGTTTGAAAGAAAAGTTGTAGAATTTTACATTCTCTACAACTTTTATTATATAAATTTTTGCGCTAAATTTCATATTAAAGCCGCAATCATAGAAAAACTATGTTTTTGCGTAAAAACAGCCTCACCCAGAATTTCAGCAAACATGACGCCTACCCTATCTTGTAGAGCGTAAAACGATTAGTAAATGAGGCGATTTTTTAAAAAAATCGTAGTACCAGTTTTTGAGAAAATCGCAAAAAAGTGAAAAATTACACGAATAAACTACTACTTCCAGTTGACCGATTTTGATGAAAATGTTCGTGTCGGGTCCGGTAGTGGTATGTAACTTAAGTTTCAAGTTTCAAGTTCGTACGATGTTCCGTTCTTGAGATATTTTGTATACACACACAGACATACACACATACCAATCGCTAAAAACATGTTTGCTTGGGTTCAGGGGTTCTGAAAACGTGTAGATCCGGTGAAAACTCAGTTTCTAAAAATCGACATGAAAACAATACTTTCCTTCCCATATATTCATATAGGCAAGAGAAAGTAATAAATGAGCTTTTACTGTACAAAAATGAACGGGAGTGCAATAATTTGTAATCGGTGTTATTTTCAGAGATGATTCCGTTCGTGTATTCATTGATATATTTGCATATTACTATGATAACCTTTGCTCTCTCTTGTACAAGCATTGAACAAGGAACACAGAGTACCTATTGAGTTTCTGTAAGCGGAAAAGAAGGAAGAGTGATATATTGGTTGGTGGGGGGAGGGGGAGTAAATGAATTAATGATAGAAAAGACTAATCAGTGATGGCGAATCAATAGAAGGATGCATTTGCTTAATTTACAAATGCTGCTGCTTTTGCATTTCCTTCTCTTCTCTTTTAATTAATATTAAAAATTGTACGCCTGCGAGCGTGGCACTATTATTCAGGGAAATCTCAAAATAGATTTCAGCTGTGAACCTTTTCTTCCTTCCTCTTGTTTATTTGACCGTCTTAATTATTACAAATCATTCATTGTACAACTTATTTTTACTTTCTCTTGCCTATATGAATATATAGGAAGGAAAGAATTGTTTTCATGTCCATCACAACAAATACACTCTTCACCGGATCTATACGTTTTCAGACCCCCTGAACCCAAACAAACATGTTTTTAGAGATTGGTCTGTGTGTGTGTGTGTGTGTGTGTGTGTGTGTGTGTGTGTGTGTGTGTGTGTGTGTGTGTGTGTGTACAAAATATCTCAAGAATGGAACATCGTACGAACTTGAAACTTTAGTTACGTACCACTACCGGACCCGACACGAACATTTTCATCAAAATCGGTCAACCGGAAGTAGTAGTTTATTCGTGTAATTTTTCACTTTTTTGCGATTTTCTCAAAAACTGGTCCTACGATTTTTTTAAAAATCGCCTGGTTTACTCAATTTTTATTCTCTACAAGATAGGGTGAAAAATCGATTTTTTTAAGATTTCGGCTTTAGTATTCATTTTATGACAGAAGTGTATATAATCAATTTTATAGATAATTAAAAGATCTACAACTTTTATTTAGAGCATTTTTCTCTACAGAGTCTAGTTGAGCGTGAATGAGTGATTTTCCATATTTTTAGGCCAAAGTGAGGTTGATTTTCATTTTGCGTGTTTCTCTCATGATTGAAATAAGTTTAGTTTTTAATTTATTTCTAATGTTTTATTACTAATGTTAATTTTATTGTTAATTATTTGCACTGACTAGAGAAAGTCGTGTGAGTGGTTTTCACCAGATTTTTTATTTATTTATTTTTTTATTTTTTCATTTTGCGCCCTGGAGACTCCAGGAGGAGTGTAGGACATGTCGTCAGATGTAACACCTGAAATACATATAACAATCACACAATGTATCACTACTATCAACAAAGAAATTCTTGTACGCTATAAAAAGTTTCACCGATCAAGTAATTTTTTAGATTTTTTTTAAAGGAATTCAAATCCTCACAACACTTTAAAGATTGGGGGTAATTTATTCATGAATTTTCTCCCTGCATAAGTAGGTTTTTGTTCAAACAATACAATTTTGTGGAGTGATTAGCCACATAATAATCATTTTTGTTTCTCGTGTTATGATTGTGAACATTGAAATTCTGCATAAAATTATTTTGCCTGACATACATAATCACCTGAAAAATGTATAGAGAGGGAACTGTAAGCAATGTAAGGTGGTTAAATAGTGGTGTGTATGAGGTTAGCTGGTTAGCTCCCACCATACACACCTAATAGATTTAAACTAAACCGGCCGCTCCCATTCCAGAAACTATCTTCACAGTAGTCTATTTAATAATGTTGTTTTTTTTTTTAATTAATTTATTTAATGTGGCATCAAGTGCTGTGGTCATTAGCGACGACGACGTTGGGGTGTAACTATTGTACAATGGAGGATGAAATGATTTTTTGTAACGTATGAAAATATGCCATGCCTGGGTGGGATTTTAACCCAGGACCGCATGATGAGAGGCGAGCACGTTACCAACTGCGCCAATGCGGCCGGCGCAGTTGGCGCATGTTTTTTTTTTGTAATCCCTAATGTGTGTACGTTGCAATATGTTCAATTGAGAATAATAAGCAACCCCATCACCCAATCAGATGAGGATGATGTGTATGACGTGTCAATGAGACTGTGTAGTATTGTACAGACTCAGGCCGACAATTCCTGAGAGAGTATGGTTAATTGAACCTCAACCATCAAAGTACACCGGTAACCACTGTCTAGCACTCAAATCCGTATAAAAGTAACTACCTTTACTAGGATTTGAACCAGGAACCTTCGTCTCCGAAAATCAGCTGTTAAACAGCAGCTGATTTTGGCGACGACTTTACCTCTAGACCAACCCGGTGGGTTATGTTTAGGTGGGTCATGTGGGCGCATGTTTAGTTTTGATTTCCCTTCAACAAACTTAAGGTGAGACTGTACTTTGTATTCCGCCAACGTTAAATTTGCAATTTTCAGGTACATTTTTCATAGGATTGGTTAAAGATAAGAAAATGAAAATTTACACAATTATCAATGTTGGGTTTCTCTAGCTACTGGAATTTTTCAATTTAATCTGTACGACCATAAAATTAAAAATAAAATAACGAATAACATAGAATTTTTACAAATTTCTTTCTACGTGTTTTTGCATATTACTAATTTTAGGAGCATCTGAGGAAGTCATCAAAATGCCAGTGTATGTGCATCTACATGGTAGATTTAATGGTTTCCGAGAAAAATGTACCTAAATGTTAAAAATATAAATTTCCAAGAACAGACAAAAAACAAAAAGGCACAAATCAAAAACAAATGTACAGTTCAGCCGTTGTTAGTTTGCTCCTCCTACTGTCAACAAACAAAAGCCACCTACTACAGGGTGCACGCTAGAGTCCCCGACTTTACGGATGTCGTATTCCTATTAAGTTAACTATTTTTTAAATTATAACTACTTAAAGTACTAAAAACAGCAGTCATGATATGATGTAGGCCTAACAATTTCATTTATAAAAATACTTTTAAAAGTATTTTGTATTTAAATACTTTTGAAAGTATTTTGTTGTTACTTTTTAATCAGCGTGTACACATTTTGATACAATGCGCATGCTCAGTGGCTCAGTGACGTCATTATTTGTTTACATTAGGAGCAAACTAAGAGAGGCTGGACTGTACACAACCATGCAAATTTCCCATAAACAGTTGGTTAGAAAGCTGAATTAACAGTTTTGAGAATATGAAAAACAGTATGCAGATATTTTAAAAATAAAATAAAAATTTTGAAATTCCCTTTACACTAAAACGAGAAGTATATAATTACGAAAAATAATCGTTTTTGGTAACATGATAATTTTGTCGGGTAAACCTGCTAAATACTTCATTTTTTTATTAAAATAATTTTTTTTACGTAATTTAACATCTTTCTGGTAGATCTAGGCCTGAATTACTGAAAAACATAAAATATCGAAAATCGAAATTTTTAGTCAAAACTATCGACAGTCTCGCCTTAATTCTGGACCACCTTAAATCTAGACCTGTGGGTAAATTCAAGAGTTGGTTTACCAATGCCTTCCTCATTGAGTGGAAAAGTACGCTTATCAGCATGCCGGGCCCTCTGAAAAGCACATATTTTCCACTCTGCAAATGACACCTTCACTTCATTCACCACACAATCCACACTGTATAGTGAAATAGGAGATAAGTGTTTGATTAGTGTCACCTAACACACCCCCACACACCTCTTCTCTTATTAAATGATTCACTCATTTAATTGGGTGACCATATGATAAGAAACACAACTATTTATTTTAGCCCTGCAACGAACTGATTGATTGTAAATAACTTGACACTCCGCCTGTCTGTTATGGGTATATAAATTATATTAACTAGCGGTACCCGGCGTGCGTTGCTACGCCGCCAACAGATTTTTTTTTCTTCCTAATAAAATATGTGTACTACGTTGCAATCTGTTCAATTCAGAACAATAAGCAACCCCATGACCCAATCAGATGAGGATGATGTGTATGACGTGTAAATAAGACTGTGTAGTCTTCTACAGACACACTCACTGAGTATGGTTACCATCTAACTACACCCACAACCACTGTCTAACATTCAAATCCGTATAAAAGTAACTACCTTTACTAGGGTTTGTACCAGGAACCTTCGTCTCCGAAAACAGAGACGAAGGTTCCTAGTTCAAATCCTAGTAAAGGTAGTTACTTTTATACGGGTTTGAATACGGCAAATATTAAACCGGCAATATTAAAAAAAAACATTGAATTAATGAAAACTGTGAAATTAATTTGTTTTATTTAAATTAATGCTAATGCTACGAAACTACGATAAAAATCACGACAAAGTACGCGTACATCATCAAAAACATAACCTCGAACACGGCTCAATGTTTTTCTACGTAGTTCACAAAAATATTCGGTAGATTTTGTTGCGATTTATTGTGTAACTTCATAAAAGCCATAATGTAGAACATAAATAATATTTTCAACCCTTTAGGGCTAACTTTTTAAGGGTTTCAATAGCCTAAAACCTGCACCGGCATCATAGTTACAACATAGAATAAACTTCATGAAATCGGTTTAGTAATTTAGGAGATAAAAGGGAACATCTCTCTCTCTCTCTCACACACACACGCCGCGCGCACACACACACACGCGCGCGCACACACACACACACGCACGCACACGCGCGCACACACGCACACATCGAATTTTATTTATAATATTAATAAGAAACAATATTTGCTTGTGTTGAGTGGTTTTATGTGTCTTCAAATAAAAAGTTTTCCCAATTCCCCTACCAAATGTTGCATATGGTATAGTAATTCTGTACGTCGTATTGCTTGTAAACTATTTGTAACAAGTTTGTCGTTAGACTTAACTTTACAATGAACGTGTTTGTGAAGCGTTCTGTATCGGTATAAGAGAAATTCGTTCAAGTTTCAACATTAGCTTATAGTAGTTTGAATTACTGTAGCATTATCAATTGCGGTTTAGAATACTGATTCATCTATGTTGTGCTTACATTCGAATAATCTAAAGATATATATATATTGTTTAAGCAATAAAGAACAAGCCTTAAAACGAGACGGGAAGCAATGCTAGCGCCATTCGAAACGCCAACCGAGAGAGCCACGCCGAAAGCACAACCGCACACGACACGACACAATTTACGAGTGTCCAACAAAGGTAAGAAGAAGGAAGAAATAGCAACGAGGTCCACAAGACAGTGCAAACCCCGGTGCACAATGCCTTAACATAACCGCCCGCCAAATCATTGACAAATGATTTATTAAAACGACGAAGAACGATGAAGAAGCCTTGAAGACAAGGAACGGACATCTTCCACAGCCTGCGCGGAGGCAAACGGGAACGGAGTATCTTGAAGTGATCACCAGCGAGGGCTGGCAACCAGTAACGAAGCAAAATAAAACGAAGAAGAAAAAAAACAACAGAAGAACGAAGAACAAACGAAGAAACGAAAAACGAATCGATATGAAACTGAAGCTAATTGTCTGGTAAAACAATTAGTTTCGAGACGGGCCGAACGTAAATACCATGAACGGTTTTAATTTCAGCAGTACGAATAGCGTTATCCTTGCCGGGAAAAACATTGGTAATTATGCCCAGTGGCCATAAGGCAGGGGCAGTATTTAAATTTTGTACAATAACTGTACAGCCGATTTTAATATTGTCACAAGCGCGCGACCATTTGTGGCGCTGTGTTTGAGTGTGCAAATAGTTACGAGACCATTGTTTCCAAAACGAGCGAACAAGCGTTTTGAGTTGTTCCCATCTGGATGAAGGTTGCAACTGGTCGATAACGGTGCCTTCAGGCGGTTGCAGCAATGAAGTTCCGGTGATAAAATGTCCGGGAGTTAGCATTAATTTTTCTTCGCAGGGATCCGAAGAAAATTGAAACAACGGCCTGCTGTTTAGTACAGCTTCGATACGAGCGAAAAGAGTAATATACTCTTCGAAGAGCAAAGGTTTATCACCGATGAGTCGGTTTAGACAATGTTTCGCAGATTTGACAGCTACCTCCCACAAACCTCCAAAATTAGGCGCGGATGGTGGGTTGAAATGCCAGTTAATTTTCAATGAAGCAAGATGATCGCCTATTGCAGTAGATGAGGCGCGAATTTGCTGATAAATTTCGGCTAACTTATTTTTAGCGCCGACGAAATTTGTACCATTGTCCGAGTAAATGTTAGAGGGCAAACCTCGACGAGAAACGAAGCGGTCTAAAGCCGCGAGAAAAGCATCTGTAGATAAGTCTGACACGAATTCAAGGTGCACAGCCTTAGTGGACATACAAACAAATATACACAAATAGCCTTTAGAAATTGATGATTTACGCAATCGGTTATTTTTTACAAAGAATGGGCCCGCATAGTCAATTCCGGTGGATGAAAATGCTCGGGCAGCAGAGACACGAGAAGCAGGCAAATCAGCCATGATTGGCTGCGAAGGGTGTCCACCGTATCTGATGCAGCGAACACATTGGTGAATGCGCTTACGAATGACGGTTCGAGCTGACAAAATCCAAAATTGTTGAAGTATGAATGCTTGCGTAGTGCGCGGTCCAGAATGTAAAGACAGCCGGTGGAAATAATCACAGACTAATTCAGTGAGGTGACTGTGTTTGGGCAATAGAATGGGATGTTGCGCAGTTTTTAGCAATATCTGAGCGACTTAAGCGGCCGCCTACAACAAGAATGCCTTGATTATTTACATAAGGCGACAATGAAATGATCGATTTACACGGCAGCTTGCCATTAGAGATTGCCCGAATTTCACTAGTAAAGTACCGAGACTGAGTGAGTTTAGCACATATAATCGTTGAGTTACGAATCTCCTCAGCAGTTAAGAAAGGTGTAAAATTAACTGAAGGAGTTTTTAGCCGTTTAATGAAGCGAATAACGTAAGCAAGTACTCGCAGCATACGAGAATACGAAGAAAATCTGAATAATATTTCGTCAGAGTGCGAATGATCGTTAGAGATGGCGAGACATATTTTTTCTTGCCGTAGGTCAAGCTTTTCAACAGAGATTGATGGAACGACAGGTGCAGGCCACTCAGTAGACTGCGCGCGATAAACAGACGGACCGTGCCACCAAAGCGGGTGATTTAGCAAGTCAACAGAGTCAGAACCGCGTGATGCGACATCAGCGGGGTTCTGATCGCTTGAAATGTGTGACCAGTGTTCTATGTTGGTTAAAGCAAGAATTTTTTGTACTCTATTAGCAATATACATTTTTAATCGATGTTGCGGCGTTTTTAACCACGCCAACACAACACTGGCATCCGAGAATAGCCTAACTTCACAACAAGAAATAGAATTTTTAAAACATGACAACGATTCGAATAAACGCGCTAATAAGAGAGCGGCGCACAGTTCAAGCCTTGGAATTGTAACGTTTTTTAGCGGCGACACTCGACTTTTAGACTTAAGCAAAAATACACTGACTGAATTGTTGGTTTGTACGTGAAGGTAAATGCACGCAGCATACCCCTTTTCCGAAGCATCGCAGAAGCCTAATAACCGATATTCAGCTTGGTTGGTAGAAATTAATCTAGGTAAACGAAAACCTTGCAGCACAGATAACTCGGATGAGAATTTGTTCCAAGCATCGTTGAAAAGTGGTGGTAATAGATCGTCCCATTGTAAATTACTATTCCAGAGTTGTTTTAGAAAGTTTTTATCCAAAATGTAAGAGGCGTGAGGAAGCCAAGCGGATCAAAGATTTTAGCAAGATATGATAATACTGTTCGTTTAGTAGCCTCTGAATCGAATGGAATAACATGGTAAGAAAAGGAATCGCTCACAGGATCCCATTGAAGGCCGAGAATTTTGATCGCTGAAGTATCGTCGGAAAAACTGATAGGATTTTCAAGATGATCGTTTGGAAATCGCCGTAGTAGTTCTGCATTGTTTGAAGACCATTTGCGCAGTTCGAAGCCTCCTAGAGCGAATAATTCGATTAGTTGAGAAATAAGCAGTTCAGCTTCTTTGTAATTAGAAGCGCCGGTTAGAATATCGTCTACATAGGTATGCGATTGTATGGCATTTGAAGCCAACGGAAAAGAAACGCCTTCGTCTTGCACTAGCTGAAGCAGAGTGCGCTGAGCTAAATACGCAGAAGGTTTAACGCCATAAGTGACAGTGTTTAATTCATACTCCTGAGGAGCGGAATTATTGTCAGAACTATAGAATATGTGTTGATGAGAGCGATCTTCAGGCCTAACAAGTATTTGCCTATACATCATTTTAATGTCCGAACAAACAACAACTTGATGTTTACGAAATGAAGTCAAAATCTGACAAATGTCCCTTTGTAGTTTGGGACCGGACAATAGTTGATCGTTTAGTGAATTGCCTTTGGAATCAGAAAACGAAGCGTTGAACACAACACGAATTTTACCATTAGGGTCAGCAGTTTTAAACACACCATGGTGTGGTATTACATAGTTAGAAGGAGCAGGCGCGATTGACATGTGATTTAAATTAATATACTCAAGCATGAAGGCGTGATATTTTTGTTCAACAACTGGCTGTTTAGCGATTTTAGCGGTAAACTTGTTAGCAGCGCGTTTTACAATTTCTCGATTGGACTCAGTATTCGTCATCCGGATTAACGACAGGAGTGATGGCAATTTCTTCCGAAGCCCAAAAACGTTGCATGATCTCAGGGAGCGAGTCGACGGCAGCGAAAAGCGAAGTACGTTCTTGGGTTGATGGTGGATAAAGTCGGTAATTTCCCGAAAATAACTCAGCCGAATACAGTAGAAATAGCCGATGGATTGCCCGTGTGTTAACGTATTTAATGATCTGATTAGTTGACGACACTTTGTGAAAATTTGCTCAGCATTGTCTATGTTGAAGAGCAAAGGAATAACGACAAAGAATAAGAAAATAACGTGCAAAAAAATCTTTAAACTGTGCAAAAAATCGAATAAACAACGTTGGTGCAATATTAATAATAATAAAAAAAACAAACGTAAATAAACAGTTAAATTAAATGAACAGCTGGCGTTCCAATGAATGAAAAATCCCGACCAATCAGATTGAGACAGCGGAATTAAAATAAAGCATTGACACACGTTTATGAATAATTTATGACACTTTATAACCATTAAAAGCACTGATTTTATCCACGACCGGAGGACCAAAATGTTTAAGCAATAAAGAACAAGCCTTAAAACGAGACGGGAAGCAATGCTAGCGCCATTCGAAACGCCAACCGAGAGAGCCACGCCGAAAGCACAACCGCACACGACACGACACAATTTACGAGTGTCCAACAAAGGTAAGAAGAAGGAAGAAATAGCAACGAGGTCCACAAGACAGTGCAAACCCCGGTGCACAATGCCTTAACACACACACACACACACACACATATATATATATATATATATATATATATATATATATATATATATATATATAGATAGATATATAAAGATATATAAAGTGGATGTACCTATAAGACCTCTGGTTAATTATAAAAATGCGCCTACATATAAAATATCTAAATTTTTATATGATTACCTAAAAACACATATAATATTAAATAACCGATGTAGTATAAAAAACGCTCAAGAAATAATAGACAAAATACAAAAAATAGAAATTAATGACAAACATATTATGATGTCTTTTGATATCAAAGATATGTACACAAATATACCCATTGACAAAACCATAAACATTATAAAAAATAAATTAACAGAACGTAAATTGCATGAAGATGAAGTTAAAGCAAGTTATAGGATTATTAAGACAATGTACTTCACAAAATTATTTTAAATTTAATGAAAAAATATACAAACAAAAAGATGGACTTACTATGGGAGCACCATTAAGCTCTATTTTGTCTGAAATTTATTTACAATATTTTGAAAAAATAACTGTTTATCAAATAGAACACACACATAATGTAGTAATGTGGCACAGATATGTAGATGACGTATTGGTAATATTAGAAAAGACATATAAAAATGAAGAGGATGTTATTTAAAAAAAATTAAATATATTTAATGATAAATTACACCACACTATGGAACTTGAAAATAATAATAAATTAAATTTCATGGACATACAATTAATCAAAGGTAATAGTAAAATAACAACAGGTGTATTTCGTAAAAGTATATTACCAGTAACAAATATAAATAAGTCATCTAACCACCCATACTCACATAAAATGGCAGCTTACCATAGTATGATTCACAGAGCATATAATTATATAAAAGATAAAAAACTACTAGAAAATGAATTAAGAACAATAAAATTCATAGCACAAAAGAATGGGTATCATGAAAAAGAAATAAATAAAGTAATAAATAAAATTAAAAACAAACTATATTTTAAAAATAACTTAAGAACCACCCTTATATTAGATAATAAAATAAAACATAAACCATTTATTGCATTAAAATACAATAAAACTATTAATAATAAATTATACAGAACATTAAATAAATTTTATAAAATCGCATACATATGTAATAATAAAAAACTACTGTCCACAAATATAATTAAAAATAATATAAATGTAACACTAAGCAATAAAAAGGGTGTGTATAAAATAGATTGTGGTAATGAGGATTGTAAAAATTTTTACATTGGTATGACTAGTCGTAATTTTCAAGTGAGGTATAATGAACATAAAAAAGCACTGAAATGTGACTACATTATATCTAACTATACCAATCATATAAAAGAAGAAAAACATAAATTTGGTAAAATAGACGAACATTTCAATATAATAGAACAATGTAATATAGAGAATAAATATAAAATTGAAAAATATGAGATGTTCCATATTTATAAATATTTGAAAGAGCAAAAGCAGGACATTTTGAATGAACAAATAAAATTTAGGAATGATGAAATGATATTGACTGCTGCTGCTATCTACAGTAAATATGAGAAGGGATAAATTAAAATAAATTAATTTTAAATCAGTTTTATACAAGTGACTGAAGATGTATCATCTTCTGTAAATTTTAAATAAATGAGAAAAATTTTTTAGTTTCAATTTTTCATTTATTCTGATGATGGTGGATCCACCGAAACACGTGTAAGTAGAAATTAAAATAAAGGTGACGCAGTTTAAAAAGAAGGTTAGTGAAATTATTATATTAATTCATTATATAAAATAGAAATAATCTAAAGATGTTAGTTGTGTTCTTTTATCGTTCCAGTGTTTAAATACTCGTAAGTAATGCATTGGTTTCATCAGAACACTGCTGCTATTCAGATTCCACATTACCGACAGTCCACTTGACTGCCGTTTTAAGTAGTATAATAAATTTTAGTACATTTCTTACTTTCTCTTGCTTGTATAAATATATAGGAAGGAAAGTATTGTTTTCATGTCGATTTTAACAAATCGAGTTTTCACCGGATCTATGCGTTTTCAGACCCCCTGAACCCAAAAAATGTGTTTTTAGCGTTCGGTCTGTGTGTGTGTGTGTGTGTGAACAGAATATCTCAAGAACGGAACATCGTACGAACTTGAAACTTGAAACTTAAGTTACATACCCTTACCGGACCCGACGCGAACATTTTCATCAAAATCAGTCAACCGGAAGTAGTAGTTTATTCGTGTAATTTTTCACTTTTTTGCGATTTTCTCAAAAACTGTTCTTACGTTTTTTTAAAAAAAATCACCCGGTTTACTAAATTATTTATGCTCTACAAGATAGGGTAGGCTCCATGTTTGCTGAAATACTTGGTGAGGCTGTTTTGACGTAAAAAATTATATTATTTTAAGATTACGGCTTTAATATGCATTTTAGCGCAAAAATTTATACAATAGAAAATGTAGAGAATTTAAAATCCTATAACTTTTAGTTCAAACATTTTTTTGTATAACGCTTAGTTTAATAACGGTAATTAGCGATTTTCTGCTTTTTTCTCACGAAAACGCGTCTTCACTCATGATTAAAATAAGGTTATGTTTTTGAGGTTATTTTTTTTGTTTATTTCTAATGTTTTATTACTAATGTTAGGTTTATTGTACTTATTTGCATTGGCAAGAGAAAGTCGTGTGAGTGTTTCACACCAGATTTTTTGTAATTGTAAAGTTCCGGTGTGTAGAGTGTGCGATACGTCCGGCATATTAATTAAAAAGTAGCAACCTCTTTGTGGGGCACCGGTATATGAAGTGGAAATGAGGTGTAGCTACTCATGTACTGGCCCAGAATTTCCTTTTCCCAAATCGGATTGTCGTTCAAGTGAGTAGAGCTTAAAAAGTGCTTCAGATGAATTTTCTTTCCGGTGACTAAATTTAGAAGTTGTGTACAGTCCAGCCTCTCTTAGTTTTCTCCTAATGTAAACAAATAATGACGTCACTGAGCATGCGCATTATATTAAAATGTGTACACGCCGATTAAAAAATAACAAAATACTTTCAAAAGTATTTAACTTAAATACAAAATACTTTTAAAAGTATTTTTATAAATGAAATTGTTAGGTGTACATCATATCATGACTGATGTTTGTAGTACTTTAAGTACATATAATTTAGAAAATAGTTAGCTTAATAGGAATACAACATCCGTAAAGTTGCAGACTCTAGCGTGCACCCTGTAGTAAGTGGCTTTTGTTTGTTGACAATAGGAGCAAAATTACAACGGCTGAACTGTAGACAGATTTTTACATTTAATGTAGATTCTACGAAAAGAAACGAAAATACTTGACCGCAGTTTTTATCGTATATAATTTTCCGATTCATTTTTTCGTCTATTATATTTAGGTATATTAATTTTTTTCATGTCGTATTTGAGTTTTCAGATATTTTTGTACGAAAAAATGAATGAATGTATTGAAATGATCTTTTGTATTCTCGATTTTGTGTTCTCGTGAATTATTCGAGTAGAGTCATTGGATTGAGTAAGTAGGCGCAGGGACGGTTTCAGGGAAGGGGCCATGGAAATACTAACTATAACTTAGTTTAATATTTTCTATAAGCTATTATTTGTAACAAAACTGAATCCCAATACTCGTACCTATCAATTAACAATAATTATTTTAGTAGGTATAAAAATGAGTCAAACAGAAAGTAGGCTATCTATTTTTAAATAGTATTAAGATAACAATCAGTGTCAGTAGTGAAAAGCCACTCGCATCCAGTCACCACCTTGAAAATTTCTCTATCAATTAAAATTGTGGTTACAGCAATACAGCATAAAAGAGCACTTTTCAATGACTCTATTACAAACAGTAAGACCTACATAAAAACAAGATAGCCCCACCCCCCGAAAATCAGCCCTGGAACCGCCCCTGAGTAGGGGTAGCTCTCTCGACCACGATAACACAAACTTGTAGATAACTCATTTTGTTATTGAAGTAGGCCTATTTGTTATTTGGTGACTTATTAAATAAACCAACAGAATGGATAATTATTGTTGTCGTTTTATTGGCTTGTAGAGTAGTGATGGGAAATAAACCTATTTTTACTTTCTCTTGCCTATATGAATATGTAGGAAGGAAAGTATTGTTTTCATGTCGATCACAACAAATACACTCTTCACCCACCATATACACGTTTTCAGACCTCCTGAACCCAAAAAAAAAGTTTTTAGCGATTGGTATGTGTGTGTAAAAAACTTTAAAAAGCAAGAACTGTTGAAAAGTGATTCAGCATTTTTTGCAAAGCCGCGACGGGGCATGCTAGACCTGTTATAAGGAAGAGAGAGAACTAGATAACTCATTTTGTTGTTGAAGTAATTTATGTGGCGTTTGTTGTGCGTGTTAGTCAACCAACAGAGAGAGGATAATAATTGTTGTCCTTTTATTGGTGTGTATGTGTGTGTGTGTGTGTGTGGAAATGTACAATACAAATTCAAGTCGGATTTAGTCAAAGGAGAGCCAAAAGAGAGTATATTGTGTTGTAGAAACGTATTGAAGTCGTAAGTAAGTTGAAGTTTGTCGAGTTGAGATATTCGGGGGAAGTAGGCCTATGTTGTTGTTGAATGGCTCAAACAATAGGTTTTCCAAGGAACGACCTTTTCCCCCAAAAGGGTTGTTAGATTTTAGTCGGTGGAATTATTTAATAATACTACGAATCCCCTTTAGTAGTTGTGTTGTTTCTCCATTTTCAAAGCGTCCATCTATTATTTTCTTCTTGAAATTATAGTTATCAAACTTCAATTAGTTATTTCACCTTCCACCCACAATTATTAGTATTTTCTAGACACGCACTTTTATATTTATTGTAATTTTATATTTATGTTATTCTACAATAAAGATTGCTTAAATAATGTTTAATGTGCGTAGTAATTGTTTAATGGCAAAATTATGTAAATTTTTCTTTATATCTTTTTTATTTCGTAATCTAATGATCTGAAAAATTACTTTGAATATTTTTGGTTTTACAATGAAGAAAATTTGTTCACTAATATGTATTATAATTGTGATATTTATCTGGTAGTATAAATTTTTTTTTCTTTTTGTTTAACGTCCGACTGTTCTGCAAATGCAGACGGTGAATGATGAAATTATTTTTGTAACGTATGAAAAAATGCCGTGCCTGAATGGGATTCGAACCCAAGATGGTAGTATAACGAATGTATCGAGTTGTTTAAACTGAATAAATTATCTATAGGCCTACCTGGGTATATATTAATTATATTTCCTTAGTTTTTTTTTAAAGCCACATAGGACTACATAAGTTCATCAAACTAAAAAAAGCTCATTTCAATTTTTTTTTGCGGTTCAATTTTTCAGTTTTTGGAGTCCTTTCCTGATGTTTCCTTCTTTGAACTTCCTCCAGTATTCGTTCAATCCATCCGATCTTCTCTGCCGTTCCTTGTCAGAATACACAACTTTTTGTCGTTTCGTCGGTTTCTGCTGTTCAAGTCTTGTGGTTTTCAGCCTGTGGTTATTTCCGGCTTTTGTTTTGAGGTTCGCAAGTGAGATTTGGAGCCCGTCCATGTCCTCCTTAATTTCCCTGATCCAGTGGGGCTGAGTTTTTCTGTTAAGGAAAAAGTTGATGATTTGTTTTCAGATTCTGGAAGTGTCGGTCCTCAAGAGATGTCCAAAGAAGGAAATTCTCTTTTTCCTCATCTGGTCTGCTAGAGGTTCTGTATTTCTGTATACTTCTTCTTTCGAGACGGGTTTCCATATCCCATCAGAGAAACATCTTTTGTTCAGGCATCTTCTGATGATCCGACGCTCCAATTTTGAGATTCTGTGCTCCGTGTTTATCTTCCTGAGACTGAAGATTGTTTCGTTACTGTATGTGATCTCCGGAAGAATTACAGTATTGTAATGCCGGAGTTTTGAATTTATTGAAAGGCACTTTTTATTGTAAACATTTTGTGTGTGTTTTGCGGATTTTGCGAGTTTGTTGAATCTTTCTGTCCAGTTAAGTTTCTCATTGTTATTTCCTGTGATGTTTTCACCCAGATATTTGAAGTCCTTGACTAGATCGATTTTCTTAGTTTATATATTAACTTAATCGAAATCGTGCAAACATTTTATTGATGCGATTTTGGATTGGATGTGTGATACCTTAAGGGTTGGAGAGATTTGCACCCCCACCCGTAGATGAACAAAGAAATAAACCAATCAATATTCAGCCGATTATATAGGCCTACAGTATTCTACGGTATAATACTAGCATGGCCCGCGCGGCTTCCCACCCAAAACATGTGTAGGACAATCAATTTTTTCACTTTCTCTTGCCTATATGGAATATATCGAAAGGAAAGTATTGTTTTCATGTCGATCACAATAAATGCACTCTTCACCGGATCTACTCGTAAACAGACCCCCTCAACCCAACGAAACATGTTTTTAGCGCTTGGTCTGTGTGTGTGTGTGTGTGTGTGTGTGTGTGTGTGTGTGTGTGTGTGTGTGTATGCGTGCGTGGGTGCGTGTGTGTGTGTGTGTGTGTATGTATGTGTGTGTGATCAGAATGTCTCAAGAACGGAACATCGTACGAACTTGAAACTTAAGTTACATACCACTACCGGACCCGACACGAACATTTTCATCAAAATCGGTCAACTGGAAGTAGTAGTTTATTCGTGTAATTTTTCACTTTTTTGCGATTTTCTCAAAAACTGGTCCTATAATTTTTTTTAAAATCGCCTAGTTTACTTAATTTTTTATGCTCTACAAGATAGAGTAGGGGACATGTTTGCTGAAATTCTTGGTGAGGCTGTTTTTACGTAAAGTAATTGGTTTTTTAAGAGTACGGCTTTAATATGCATTTTAGGGCAAAAATTTATATAATAAAAGTTGTAGAGAATTTAAAACCCTACAAATTTTATTTCAAACATTTTTTTGTTTAACGCTTAGTTTAGCGGTAATTAGCGATTTTCTGTTTTTTTCTCTCGAAAACGTGAAAAATCAAATTTTTTTAAGAATTCAGCATTAGTATGCATTTTACGACAAAAGTGTATAATTAAATTTATAGTCGTATAATTATATATATTTATATATATTAGTATATTTATAATCGTATAATTAAATTTATAGGAAATTAAAAGATCTACAACTCTTATTTAAAGCATTTTACTTTACAGAGCCTAGTTTAGCGTGAAAGAGTGATTTTCCGTATTTTTAAGCCAAACTACGGTTAATTTTCATTTTGCGTCTTTCACTCATGATTAAAATTATGTTATGTTTTTTGAGGTTAGTTTTTTGGTTTATTTCTAATGTTTTATCGCTAATATTAATGAGTTATATTGTTCATTATTTGCATCGGCAAGAGAAAGTCGCGTGAGTGTTTCACACCAGATTTTTTTGCGGTGGTTAAAATGTTGATTGTAGTAATTTCGGTTGTTTGTTTTGCAGCTATCACTGGACAGTGCGAGTGGTGCGAGATTAACAGTTCAAGACAATCACAAGCCGGTGTTCACAAACTGTTCTAGGTATCAACCGTCTGTCAAAGAAGAGGAGCCAAGTGGGACGTTCGTTTTCCAGGTAATCAATCATTTAACTCTGCTGTTACAGCCTATACTGGGTGGGCATTTGCCCAAAACGGGCACGTGGAGTGTTATTTTAATTGCACTCTATCTGTTTGGTCCAGGGCTAAAAAAAATTGTTGTGTTTCTTATCACATAGTCAGCCACTTATATGACTGAACTATTTAAGAACAGAAGAGGTAGAGGTGTACTGTGACACTAATCAGAGTTATCTCCTCTGAAAGTAATGAATTTCATCATACAGTTGGACCCTGTGGTGAATGAAGTGAAGGTGTCATTTACAGAGTGGAAAATATATGCTTTTCGGAGGGCCCGGCATGCTGATAAGCATACTCTTTCAACTCAGTGAGGAAGGCATGGTAAACCACCTTACTCCTTGTTTTTACTTAGTAAAACCTTTTAGAGGTTCAAACCAGCCTTTCGGCTGGTGACCTAAACACATGGGTGGGCATGTCAATCTTTTATCGATTCAATTTTCACATTAACCCACCATTGGGTTGGTCTAGAGGTGAAGTCGTCGCCAAAATCAACTGTTTAACAGCTCATTTTCGGAGACGAAGATTCCTGGTTCAAATCCTAGTAAAGGTATAGTTCAGCCGCTCTAAGTTTGCTCCTCCTTCTGTCTGTCAACAAACCAAAACCAGCTACTACAGGGTGCACGCTACACTCCACCACTTTACGGATGTCGTATTCCTATTAAGTTGACTATTTTTAAAATTATTAGTACTTAAAGTACTAAAAACATCAGTCGTGATATGATGTAGGCCTAACAATTTTATTTGTAAAAATACTTTTAAAAGTATTGTTGTATTTAAATACTTTTGAAAGTATTTTGTTGTTACTTTTTAATCAGCGTGTACTCATTTTGATATAATGCGCATGCTCAGTGACGTCATTATTTGTTTACATTAGGAGCAAACTAAGAGAGGCTGGACTAAAACTCTGCTGTTACAGTCTATACTTCCACTTTTGACAATGAAGCCGTATCCTTTGCCGCTGTGAAACGCGGCAAAAAATTTTTTTTATTTATTTTTTATTCCTAATTTGTGTACGTTGCAATCTGTTCAATTGAGAACAATAAGCAACCATATGACCTAATGAGATGAGGATGATGTGTATGACGTGTAAATGAGACTGTGTAGTCTTCTACACACACACACTCACTGAGTATGGTTAATTGAACCCCAACTATCAAAATACACCGGTAACCACTGTCTAGCATTCAAATCCGTATAAAAGTAACTACCTATACTAGGATTTCAACCAGGAACCTTCTTTTCCGAAAATCAGCTGTTACAACAGCTGATTTTGGCGACGACTTTACCTCTTGACCAACCCGGCGGGTTAAGCGAAGATTTAAAATAATAACTTACGTGCTAATTTATTAAATTACAGAAATAAATTGTCAGCTGATAATTTTCCCATCAATAAATAATTTTCTTAGTTATGCTTATGCCATCTTTGGCATGTCAATCTTTTATCGATTCAATTTTCACATTATTTTATTTCAAAAAATCTGGTGTGAAACACTCACACAACTTTCTCTTGCCAATATAAATAATTAACAATAAACCTAATATTAGTAATAAAACATTAGACAGAAACAAAAAAACTAACCTTAATAAACATAACCTGATTTTAATCATGAGTGAAAGACGCAAAATGAAAATCAACCTCAGTTTGGCTTCAAAATACGGAAAATCACTCTTTCACGCTAAACTAGGCTCTGTAGAGAAAATGTTTTAAATAAAAGTTGCAGATCTTTTAATTTTCTATAAATTTGATTATATACACTTTTATTATAAAATGAATACTAAGGCCGAAATCTTAAAAAAATCGATTTTTCTCACGTTTTCGTGAGAAAAAAACAGAAAATTGCTAATTACTGCTAAACTAAGCGTTATACCAAAAAATGTTTGAAATAAAAGTTGTAGGTTTTTAAATTCTCTACAACTTTTATTATATAAATTTTTTCGCTAAATTGCATATTAAAGCCGTAATCTTAAAAAAACTTTGTTTTTACGTGAAAACAGCCTCACCCAGAATTTCAGCAAACATGGCGCCTACTCTATCTTGTAGAGAATAAAAAATTGAGTAAATGAGGCGATTTTTAAAAAAATCGTAGGACCAGTTTTTGAGAAAATCGCAAAAAAGTGAAAAATTACACGAATAAACTACTACTTCCGGTTGACCGATTTTGATGAAAATGTTCGTGTCGGGTCCGGTAGTGGTATGTAACTTAAGTTTCAAGTTTCAAGTTCGTACGATGTTCCGTTCTTGAGATATTCTGTTCACACACACACACACACACACACACACACACACACACACACCCACAGACAGACAGACACACACACAGACCAATCGCTAAAAACATGTTTTTTTTGGGTTCAAGGGGTCTGAAAACGTATAGATCCGGTGAAAACTCGATTTTGAAAAATCGACATGAAAACAATACTTTCCTTCCTATATATTCATATAGGCAAGAGAAAGTAAAAAGAATAAAAATGGATTAGTACTTGCAACTTTTTGTATTTCTTTTGAATTCATTCTAAAAATTTTCACGAAACAAAAAAAGTTGCAAGTTATTATCAAAATTGAAGCCGCTTTTACCGACTGAACTTAAGCATCGTATGGTGAGCCAGCCGGCCTATTGCCAGGATGGGATGGTAGTGTTTGCTAGCGGGGCGTAGGTGGTCCCACAGAGCTAGTCAAAATTAATGCCACTGCTGCTCTAAACACATGCTGTATAACAGTTGGGTTGCGTATTGCTGTAGACTACAAAGCTTACTATAGTACTAAAAGAAAAGATGCTGCTTGTGTTTGGAATTGCGTATCTCACCAAGTAACAAACATAATATTTTCTGCTACGTCTCGTTAAAAAGCTTGCTTTTTTTACTTTCCCTTGCCAGCTATATGAATATATAGGCTAGGAAGGAAAGTATTGTTTTCATGTCCATCACAACAAATACACTCTTCACCGGATCTATACGTTTTCAGACCCCCTCAACCCACACAAACATGTTTTTAGCGATTGGTCTGTGTGTCTGTGTGTGTGTATAAAAAATAACTCAAGAAGGGAACATCGTACGAACTTGAAACTTGAAACTTATGTTACATTCCACTACCGGACCCGACCCGAACATTTTCATCAAAATCGGTCAACCGGAAGTAGTAGTTTATTCGTATAATTTTTCACTTTTTTACGATTTTCTCAAAAACTGGGCCTACGATTTTTTTAAAAATCGCCTCATTTACTAAACTTTTTATTCTCTACAAGATAGGGTAAGCGCCATGTTTGCTGAAATTCTTGGTGAGGGTGTTTTCTCGTAAAAACGTGGTTTTTTTAAGATAATGGCTTTAATATGCATTTTAGCGCAAAAATTTGTATAATAAAAGTTGTAGAGAATTACAAATCCTACAACTTTTATTTCAAACATTTTTTTGTATAACGCTTAGTTTAGCAGTAATTAGCGATTTTCTAATTTTTTCTCACGAAAACGTGTGAAAAATCGATTTTTTTAAGATTTCGGCCTTAGAATGCATTTTACGACAAAAGTGTATATAATCAATTTTATAGTAAATTATAAGATCTATAACTTTTATTTAAAGCATTTTTCTCTATAGAGCCTAGTTTAGCGTGAAAGAGTGATTTTTCGTATTTTTAAGGCAAATTGAGTTCGATTTTCATTTTGCGTCTTTCCCTTATGATTAAAATAAGGTTATGTTTTTGAGGTTAGTTTTTTGTTTATTTCTAATGTTTTATTACTATTGTTAGGTTTATTGTTAATTATTTGCATTGGCAAGAGAAAGTTGTGTGAGTGTTTCACACCAGATTTTATATTTTATTCTTACAAATTACGAAAAACGGAAATGTACTAGGCATTTTCTAGCGATTTTCAAAAAAAGGAATTATGTTTTTTAACGCATTTTTCATTTAGTCCATGTTTCAGCATATTTTCTAATTAATGTCAGCTGAAATTCAGCCTTTTAGTACAAAGGGTAAAGCAAATAACCTTATACGCACTCATTAAAAAGTTACAACAAAATACTTTAAAAAGTACTTTCATAAAATGAAATTCTTAGGCCAACATCAAATCATGACTGATGTTTTAAGTAGTTATAATTTAAAAGATAGTTAACTTAATCGGAATATGAGATCCATAAAGTGGTGGAGTGTAGCGTGCACCCTCTAGTAGCTGGCTTTGGTTTGTTGACAGAAGGAGGAGCAAACTTAGGACGGCTGAACTGTACGTTTTTCATCCTGAACGACTTAACGAACACATTTCACGCATCGCAAAGCCCGGATGCAGCAGCTACGACGCGGCCTTCCGCTATTTTGCTAGCTGCTAGTACTAGCTAGCGTCGTGCGAGTACGCCGAGTACTAGAAAGTCTTGTTGCTGTTGTTTAGGTGGTCATCAGCCGAAAGGCTGGTTTGAACGTGTAGAGGTTTCACTAAGTAAAACGAGGAGTCAGGTGGTTTACAATTGCCACAACTCACTCAGTGCAAAAATACGCTTATCAGCATGCCGGGCCATCTGAAAAGCACATATTTTCCACTCTGCAAATGACACCTTCACTTCATTCACCACAGGGTCCAACTGTATAATGAAATTCATTACTTTCAGAGGAGATAACTGTGATTAGTGTCACAGTACACCTCTGCCTCTTCTCTTATTAAATGATTCACTCATTTAATTGGGTGACCATGTGATAAGAAACACAACTATTTATTTTAGCCCTGCAATGAACAGATTGAGTGTAAATAATTTTACACTCCACCTGTCTGTTGTGAGCATAGTAAATTATTATACAAAAAAAACAAAGAGGATTTTCTTAGAAAGTAATTATTTACTGGAAAAGACTTAACATTATATTGTATGATTTACGTAATTTGTGAGAGCAAGAAATTTTAAATTACAAAAAATAATAATAATAGTAATGTAAAAGAGAAAACAAAGGTAATTAATAGACGACTAGCAACCTCTCCCTCCCCCCCCCCTTGCTCAGCTTTTAAGGCTTCTAATGGAATTAATTAAATTAAGGTTCATTTAAAAATTTCTTTACAAAAAATGTAGGTAAAATCAATTTTTATAAAAAATATGGTACGATCTCTTTGATTTTTGGAAAGTTTACATAACTTTGTATGAAGGAATGGGATGTGATAGGCGTATTATTTCTACTTTCCCTTGCCTATATGAATATATACGAAAAAGGTATTGTTTTCATGTCGATTTTAAGAAATCGAGTTTTCACCGGTTCTACGCGTTTTCAGACCCACTGAACCCAAAAAACACGTTTTTAGCGATTGGTCTGTGTGTGTGAGTGTGTGTGTGTGTGTGTGTGTATGTGTACAAAATATCTCAAGAACGGAACATCGTACGAAATTCAAACTTGAAACGTAAGTTACATACCACTACCGGACCCGACATGAACATATTCATCAAAATCGGTCTACCGGAAGTAGTAGTTTATTCTTGTAATTTTTCACTTTTTTACGATTTTTTCAAAAACTGGTCCTACGATTTTTTTTAAAAATCGCCTTATTCACTACATTTTTTATGCTCTACAAGATAGGGTAGGCGACATGTTTGCTGAAATTCTTGGTCAGGCTGTTTTCTCGTAATAAATTTGTTACTTCAAATTTAGAATTTCGATTCTAAAAAATCGATGAAAAATCGATTTTTTTAAGATTTCGGCCTTAGTTATGCACTTTACGACAAAAGTGTATATAATAAAATTTATAGAAAATTAAGAGATCTACAACTTTTATTTAGAGAATTTTTCTCTACAGAGCCTAGTTTAGCGTGAAAGAGTGATTTTCCGTATTTTTAAGCCAAACTGAGGTAGATTTTCATTTTGCGTGTTTCACTTGTTATGATTAAAGTAAGGTTATGTATTTTGAGTTTAGTTTTTTGTTTATTACTAAATAATGTTAGGTTATATTGGTCATTATTTGAATTGGCAAGAGAAAGTTGTGTGATTGTTTCACATCAGATTTTTTCAATTTAATCTTTACGAATAACATAAAATTTTTACAAATTGTTTTCTACGTTTTTTGCGTATTACTAATTTTTGGAGCACCTGAGGAAGTGTTAATAGTGTCTGTCTGTAGGCCTATATCTGGATATAGGCTTACAAGGTTATTAACCGGTAAAAGTTTCAGCCTGGTACGTTTATTGGTTTCTGAGAAAAATGTAGGTACCTAGTGTTGAAAATCTAAATTTACGGGAAAACGCAAGAAACAAGAAGGCACAATCAAAACAATATTTGTACAGAAACAGTTGTTTAGAAAGCTCAACCAACAGCTGAAAATACAAAAAAGAGTGATGCAGATATTTTAAAAACTAAAATTCTCTTTGCACTAAAACGAGCAGTATAAAATTGCGAAAAATATTCGTTCTCGGTAACATAATTTTTCTGTGTAAAGAATTAACTTTAAAGGTAAAAATTTAATGGATTTGTAATAAATTGAAGGTAACCAAAAATTCGGCAACCATAAAATAAAATAAATAATTTTATTAAACAAAACACATTCATTAAATTTTTTCCGTAAAAACGAAGCACAACTTCTTGTTAATAAAATTTCGTATACATTAAATAAAATAAATCCATAAAATTTAGCATGAAGCGAAATACATGGATAGTAAACTGTAGTAGATATTTTCAGGTTGGTTAATAGCGCGGGAACACAGCCGTGTGTGCCGTTCTGTTTACCACGAGTGGTAGCGACAAATACAGAAGGCACAGTAGCACAGTAGCTCCTCTACGTCAGAATAATTGCTTGATGTCCGCGCGAGCGCTGCAGTCGTCAGTAAATGCGCAAGGAGGTCGGACGGTGATTGTGCAGTGTGCAGTATAGACAGGTGTAATGCAGTTTAAGTTGGTTATTTGTGTTAGCAGTTGTTTTTCCTTTACACATTTTTCACCTAATCCATTTCGAAAGAGACGAAATGCACTAGAATTGGCCAAAGAAAACTTAGACTACTGTAAGTAATCGTTATTTTTTTATTTAAAGGTTAGGTTAGAGATTACGTAAAAGAATAAGGAAGGGTTGTAAAGTGGTGGGTAGTGTCACGTGGAATGAGCATTCGTCATAACCATTAATTTTATTACTTTTTAAAAATATGTTTTTGTTAACAAATGCAATTGTTTTGTTTCAATTAATAGACCTACGTACAAAGTTGTAAATAATTTTTTTTGACATTTATGATGGTACAATGTTAGCCTCAATTTTTCTGTTTAGGTAAGTTTGCACTGTTGTTAGTTTTATTGTGTCTCGTGAAATAGTTTTTGTGTTAATTTGATTGCCGTATTTAATTTCAGTATTAAGTTGAAGAACGTGGACACATCACCACCGATTTGTTTTACTTTAAAGTGTGCTAATTCCGAATCTGAATTTAATTTTGCGCGCAAACCCCAAAACCTCCAAAATTAATTATAAGCCCGTTTTATCTATCATCGACCTACATAACCATAACCTCACTTTGCCGCAATTTTTTAATTACGCAATTACGTATATTGTGTAAGTAGAGTAAGATGTCAATTAGTTATATTGATTCATTGTAATTAATATTTTCAGTTTTAAATGAAAAGTTGTCAGTTTGTATACGGTGCATTTAATTTTTGACGAAACTTGATGTGCATTAAAAAAATGTAATGACGTCACATCATAGATCGCCATAGCTGGTAAACAGGTATTTGTTAAAATGTGCACAAATCTACTTTATTTCTGTTAATTTAGCGTTCAACCCACCGGGTTGGTCTAGAGGTAAAGTCGTCGCCAAAATCAGCTGTTTAACAGCTGATTTTCGGAGACGAAGGTTCCTGGTTCAAATCCTAGTAAAGGTAGTTACTTTTATACGGATTTGAATAGTGGACAGTGGTTGTGGGTGTAGTTAGATGGTAACCATACTCAGTGAGTGTGTCTGTAGAAGACTACACCACCTCATTTACATGTCATACACATCATCCTCATCTGATTGGGTCATCTCATTGCTTATTGTTCTCAATTCAACAGATTGCAACGTACACACATTAAGGAATACAAAAAAAAAATTTGGCGTTCCGGTCAGCCCAGTCAGTCAGCTGGTAGAAAGTCGCTATTATTTGTTAAGTAACAATAGTTGGGCGAGCGACTTAGTATGGTGACCAGCTGACAGCCATTCCTGAACTAACTCCACAGGGGGTGGTTATCAATAAAGTAGTAGGCCTACAGTTCCCGATTTACCTAACTAATAAAAATCTAAAAAATAATTGTTAATTTATTAATAACTAGCAACCCCCGCTCACTTCACTTCACAGCAGCCTCTACTAATGTACGCCTCATTAAATTATTTTAAAACCTCTCTATATACAATATTTTGTGGTTTCGTTGCCCTGTGGCAGCAAAATAAATTGTTTTTCTGCACTTCTAGAAAGTCCGACATAAAGTCGTCGATGAGTGAAGGAAGCACTCTTGTCTCATATCGATGCGCACCGTTTTAAATGTCTGTCCCTGTGATTTAACAGAATTGAATAGAATGCATAGAAGAATACCGATGGAAAAGAAAGAGACAGTTGATATATGGCTGAGATAAGAGACAGTAATAGGTGGGTGGGTGCGGTACCCACTGAGTAATTGGAAATACTATATGACTCATTCATTCGCTACCTGTCCAATGAAAACAAATGTATGAAATACAGTACAAAAATTAAATTTTTGAATATTTCCAAATTTTTAATGTTTTTGGAATCGAATGTTATACTTCAAGTTTTTCTATGAAATATAAAAGTTGATACGTGGTTTTAGCCCAAAAATACACCATCAGAGGACTTGGAAAAATAAAAGTGCTATCCTCCCTATAAACTAAAACATGCGACATGGTCACAGTTTAAGTTGCTTAACTCACTTATTTAAAGTTAGTTGCCTATATTGATCAGGAAGCTCTAAGCTATGCAACAATGAAAGAAGATTTTTTTAAAACCAGTTGAGTAGTTTGTGAGATTACCACCTCATACAAACAAACAAACAGACGTTTCTTCTTCATTATATTAGTATAGATATGTTGGTCGTAGAATTTTTCAGTATACTTTTTAAATATAATGGTGTAAATTAAAAAGATACGGGAAAGTGAGGTTATGTAGATCGATGGTTATAATAAATTTTACAGTGATTAATTACAGATTTGGAATCGGCACACAACATATAAAAGTTTAAAAACAAAATAAAAATTGTGAAAATTGGTAATGTGTCTTAAGTTCTGTATAATTATCTGGTACTGTAATTTTTTCTTTGATTTTCATTTAGGTCTTTTGTGTTGTTTAGGTCATCAGCCAAAAGGCTGGTTTGAACCTGTAGAGGTTTTACTAAGTAAAATAAGGAGTGAGGTGGTTTACCATTGCCACAACTCACTCAGTGGAAAAGTACACTTATCAGCATGCCGGGCCCTCTGAAAATGACTCCTTCACTTCATTGACCACACAATCCACACTGTATAATGAAATCCATTACTTTCAGAAGAGGAGATAACTCTGATTAGTGTCGCAGTACACCTCTACCTCTTCTCTTCTTAAATGATTCACTCATTTAATTGGGTGACCATGTGATAAGAAACACAACTATTTATTTTAGCCCTGCAACGAACAGATCGAGAGTAAATAATTTGACACTCTACCTGTCTGTTATTGGCAGATTAGGTCTTTGAATACTTTTTAAAAAAATTATACTTTAATGAAGGTTTGAATAATATATTTGTTACAGGTGACAGTTGTCGATAGAGATCCTCCTGACAGTGGTGGTTCCGTTTCGTACACATTTGTTTCGGCTCCTGGAGAAAGACTGAAATTTAATATCAATGAATCAACTGGTGTCGTCACCACTAGACTTGTAAGTTAAACATACAATCTATTTCTTTTCTTTTTATTCAAACTGTAAATAATTGTGTTCTGTTTTTTATCAGTTATCGTATAAACTGAACCTTAATTAAGTTATGGATGTTATTTCAGCACATCTTTGCTTAATCAGTCTCTGTGCAATTTAAACCTAAACTGAAGTAAAACTGTGCTAAGTAACATATAAAATATTATGAATAGTACTTGTTATTATAAAATTCATTTTTAAAACAAAACTAAAATTAACGCCGGTCGCATTGGCGCAGTTAGTAACGTGCTCACCTCTCACCATGTGGTCCTGGCTTCGAATCCCACTCAAGCACGGCATATTTTCATACGTTACGAAAAATCATTTCAACCTACATCGCATAAAGTTCCACGCCAATGTCGTCGCTAATGACCGTGGCAGTTAATGCAACGTTAAATAAATAAATTAAAAAAAAAATTAATGAATTATCTTTATCAAATTATGTAATAATCTAATATTACGGTTAATTATTTGAAATGTTTTTTACTTTCTTTTGCCCTACATAAATATAAAGGGAAGGAAAGTTTTGTTTTCATGTAAATTTTTCAAAATTGAGTTTTCACTAGATTTAAACATTTTTATGCCCCCGATCCCAAAAAAAAACATGTTTTCAGAGGGTGGTGTATGTAAACAAAATATCACAGTTAAAACAATTGATACTTAAGTTAGGTACAACTAAAGGACCAGACACGAACATTTTATCAAAATCGGTCAACCAGAAGAAGTAGTTTAGTCATGCAGTTTTTCACTTTTTTGCGATTTTCTCAAAATGGGACAATTATCTAAATAGATGTTTGACTCCTTGAGGTAGCCGCACAACAATAGGCTGACCTAACATTACCATTGTGCGCATTATATTTCTATTTATTATTTACATTAAAACCTTTTAAATCTCGGTCCTTCTCGAGAATTCTCAAACGCTTTCCTTTTAGATATTGTCACATTCGATTAAACGGTTCATTATATACATTGGCAAGAGAAAGTCGTGCGAGAGTTTCACACAGGATTATTTATGTTTCATATTCCATATTTGTTATTGCATTCTAATCGAATTTTTTTAAAATTTAATTTCAGATGTTTGATAGAGATGAACCGAGTAGAGAGAAAGAAGTGTATTTAACAGTGAGAGCGACTGACAATGGTAGGCCGCAGTTAGATGATGTCTGCACTGTTAAAGTGACCATAGAAGACATCAATGATAATAGTCCTGTCTTCGATAAAGTGGTAAGCCTACGTTCATTATAATATTTTTATGCATTTTGTTCATTTTAATTTACGTAGCCGCTATAAATATCATCACTACTACGATATTTTTAAATAGGATAGATAGAGAGAGTTGGAACAGGTTCACATTTTCAGTACTTGGGTTGTGATTGTTTTTTGTCATCAGTCTCTCGACTGGTTTGATGCAGTTCTCCAAGCTGTTCTATCTTGCGCAAGTCGTTTCATATCTACATACTACCTGTAACACCCTACATCTTTTGTAATTTGCTTTATATATTCTAATCTTCAATGATTTTTAATGTAACCAATGAAACTAGTGCACTTGTATGAACACTGAACTGTTCTGTGAACAGAACACTTCACTGGCAGAACTGTTGTGAAATGTTCAGTTCAGAACTTAACTGTTCTGCCACAGAACACAGTGGCAGTGTTCTGTGGCAGAACAAAACAGTAGTTACTTTCCAGACACACCTCGTATTTAGTTGAGGTTAGGTTAGGGTTTTGAAATGGTGTACATATTCATTTTTCAATGTATCAGTTGCAATATGTAAATATGTTGGCCTCATTTTTGTTAAAACAAATTTAATTGAGCCACTGGTTTGGTCTAGAGGTAAAGTCGTCGCCGCGAGTCAGCTGTTTAACTGCTGATTTTCGGAGAGGAAGGTTCCTGGTTCAAATCCTAGTAAAGGTAGTTACTTTTATATGGATTTGAATACTAGACAGTGGTTACCGGTGTACTTTGATGGTTGGGGTTTAATTAACCATACTCTCTCAGGAATGGTCGGCCTGGGTCTGTACAAGACTATACAGTCTCATTTACACATCATACACATCATCATCCTCATCTCATTGGGTCATGGGGTTGCTTATTGTTCTAAATTGAACAGATTGCAACGTACACAAATTGGAATAAAAAAAAAATTTAATTGATATTATGTATAATACTTTTACAATTAAGAATTGAAATCTTATTTGATAATTTCTATCTTATGGTTAGTATTATAAATTAATATTTCTTTAGGTCTTTCGTGGATATTTGTGGAAGGTAAATCATCTATCTATTTTCATTAGCACATTAATCTGTTTATAATATTTTGCACCGAAATTGTTGTCATATTGTTTTATAATTGCTTTATATTACGATAATAATAGTTTTCTTGGTATTTGAAAAACATTTGTATTTTTACCTTCTCTTGCTTGACACGAATGTTCGAGGAAGGAAAGTATTGTTTTTATATCGATGTTTCACAGGAAGTATGAGGTCTGTTCAAAAAATTACCAAACGTTTTGAATTACGCGCAAACAGGGATACTTAGCGATGTGCAGTTGGCAGCACACTACTCTACTTCTTTCTTTATTAAACATATGTTTTTGGATTGTTGATATCTCATTTGCTTTTCGTTGTGTTGTGTTTTTAGTACGACGTGTTTAAGTGCTAGTGACGATTTTTGTGATGTGAAATTTTTGTCAACCCGTTGTGAACACTGCACCTTTGTCTCAATGCCGTAGCCGTAAACCCAGTTTTCGTCTCCTGTTATGATCCTTTACCTGAATGTTGCATCATCATTGGCTTGTTCAAGAAATTGCCGACAAACTACCACACGATGTTCTTTTTGCTGTTCGGTCATCAAACGGGGAACAAACTTTGCTCTTGAACTTACAAAGCAAGTTCAATTTTTCAGTTCAAATTTCATGGTACGATCCAATTGTGATGCCAACCTCTTCTGAAAGTTCTCTGACAGTCAATCGGCGATTTACACCCACCAGATTATGGATTTTCCTAACGAGGGTGCCATCAGTTGAAGTCAAAGGCGTTCCAGGTCGAGGGTCATCTTCAATTGACTGGCGACCACTTTCAAATTGAGAAAACTATTTACAACAATGCGTACAACTCAGAGAATTTTCTCCTTAAGCTTGTTTCAAAAGTTGAAATGTTTCTGTGAAAGTTTTCCCCTGCTTCACGCAAAATTTTATGTTGCATCTTTGCTCCCGAATTTCGCACGTTACAAAAATCGTTACTAGCACTTAAACACGTCGTACTAAAAACAGAACCACGAAAATTAAATGAGATATCAACAATCCAAGAAAATGTGCTCACAGAAGGAATGACGTAGAACAGTGTGCCACCAACCGCACGTCACTAAATATCTGCATTAGCACGTAATTCATAAAGTTTGGTTATTTTTTGAACAGACCTCGTATATGTTTTCAGGCCCCCTCAACCCAAAACAAAAATGTTTTTGTAATAGAAAAAATTACGTAAGCACATGCGATAGAAGAGTTCCCCCTCATACTGACTGCCTCAGAGTCAGCGATGATTTAACAGATTGATCAACATTAGGGGAGTAGTGCTGATGCACAGAGTGGGACAGGTGCAAACAGTACAACCAGAGCAATCCGCGTCTTCAAGGTTTTTTAAATTTTGTAAAATAGCATATAACCTCGATTATAAGATGCAGCTTATTTTGGCAGTACAAATTATGGAAAAAAATGAAATCTAGAAAAATTCATTAAATTCTTATTTCCAATATAAAGTGAAATTTTATTACCTGAAATGGGCGATGAAACAGAATTAAATGTAACACGATATTTATAGAAATAATTTCTTTCTTGAATTAACTTTTTTTATGAGTATCAAATAAGAAAAAAGTTTTTGTTTCCATTTGCTGTTATGCTTGATATAACTGTTATTCACAATTTCTCGTACCGTGTAGTTTTTTATTGTACTTCTTTATTAGCACCTTTCAAATCGACTGTGTAGTTTCTAGGCATATCGAAGTAGACTGGAGGAGTTTTGTCTGTATTACCTATCTGATCAAAAGTATATAGTTGAGCCGTTGTTAGTTTGCTCCTACAGTCAACAAACAAAAGCCACCTACTACAGGGTGCACGCTAGAGTCTACGACTTTACAAATGTCGTATTCCTATTAAGTTAACTATTTTTTGTATTATAAGCACTTAAAGTACTAAAAACATCAGTCATATATGATGTAGGCCTAACAATTTCATTTATAAAAATACTTTAAAAAGTATTTTGTATTTAAATACTTTTGAAAGTATTTTGTTGTTACTTTTTAATCGGCGTGTACACATTTTGATATAATGCGCATGCTCAGTGACGTCATCATTTGTTTACATTAGGAGCAAACTAACAGAGGCTGGACTATAGATATTTTCAGTTCATAAGTTAATATTACATGGCGCTGGAAATTGACTAGCTGTGTTTCAAAATCAAAGATTGTGTTTGTGTGTGTGTGTGTGTGTGTGTGTGTGTGTCACTTCTACGAATTCCGATAATTATTTATAGTTTTATTTAAATTTAATTTTAAAAGATAATTTATTTTATCTTATCATGGATAGTAGATGTTTCATACATATACCGGTACAAAGATATTAAGTGAATGTGACTGCCATGTGACATCCATGAAAAAAGGTGCATCTTAAAATCGAGGAAATACTTAAATAGCGATTGGTCTGTGTGTGAACAAAATATCGTATTAAGTTGAAACTTGGAAATTAAGTTAGGTACCACTTACGGGACCCGAAACAATTTCTTCAGAATTGGCGTATTGGAAGTACAGTAAACCCTCGTTAATCCGGACTAATTGGGGCTCTAAGTCGTCCGGATTAAATGAAATACAAACGGGTACCCAAAATTAACCGATATAGTATTGCCGTGGGCGGAGTTTTACGCGCTTCCACCACGGAGCGTGTATTGCACAACTTATTACCAATTCAGTGCCGCCTGTGTTACCGGTCTAACTTGTACCATTAATCTCAAGTGATTTTTTTGCAATGAACAAAATAACATTAATAAAAAAATCACTGTAAAATAACGGTACAAGTTAGGCCAATAACACAGGTGGCACTGAATTGGTAATGAGTTGCGCAATACACGCCCCGCGGCGGAAGCGCGTGCTACACAAGATCCACCCACGGCAATGTTATTTTGGTTATTTTTGGGAACCTCCACCTAACCTTAATATGAACAAAGGTACATAATGAAACACCCTTTATAGAAAACAAACGTGTATTTTGAGTTTAGTTATATATTCAGACAATAACATGTTTTAAAATGTAGGCTATTACACTGTGAATATGAAAGGTCCACTCTGTGCTTAAGACATTACGTTTTGAAACATAGAAAATAAGACTGGTAATTTTTTAACCTGGTTATATACTAGTATTCTCAATATTAAATAAATTTACAAACCGATATCTACTTGAAAATCAACTATGCAGTCAACTGGCTGTCTGGATTAAGCCAAGTCCGTGTTAAAGGGGTCCGGATTAACGAGGGTTTACTGCAGTAGTTGTGCAGTTTTCTTTAAAATGGCCTCATGTAGGCTACTGCATTTTCGTACTCTACAAGATAGGGTAAGCACCATGTCTACTGAAATCCTGTATGGGCTGTGATATCAAGGTAAAAAATGTTTTTTTACTTTCTCTTGCCTATATGAATATCTAGGAAGGAAAGTATTTTCATTTCAATTTTTTAAAATTGAGTTTTCACTGAATCTTCAAGTTTTTAGACCCCCCCTGAACCTAAAAAGCATATTTTTAGCGATTGGTGTGTGTGTGCGTGTGTACACAGAATATCTCAAGAATGGAACATCATACGAACTTGAAACTTAAATTTTTTTTTTTCAGACCCCCTGAACCCAAAAAATATATTTTTAGCGATTGGTATGTGGGTGTGTGCGCACGTGTGTGTGTGTGTGTGTGTGCACAGAATATCTCAAGAATGGAACATCATACGAATTTGAAACTTAAATTACCAACTTAATTATATACCACTACCGGACCCGACATGAACATTTTCATCAAAATCGGTCAACTGGAAGTAGTAGTGTATTTGTGTAATTTTTTACTTTTTTGCAAATTTCTCAAAAAACTGGTCGTACAATTTTTTTTAAAATCGCCTGGTTTACTAAATTTTTTATGTTCTACAAGATAAGGTAGGCGCCATGATTGCTGAAATTCTTCAGGTGGCTGTGCTCATGTGGTTAAAATTGTTTTTTTTTTTTTAATTATTGTCACCTTAATGTGCATTTAAAGCAAACTTGTTGTGGAAAATCCACCGACAAAGTTTGGGTAATTGGAAAGTTGCTCCGACTATAAGTTGGTTCCAAAAGTTCAAAACAGCTGTACAACTTTTATTTTAAATTTTGTTCTTGTAGAACGCGTAATTTAGGGTAAATTATTTAAGCAAATTGTATTTTTTAACACTGATTATATAATTAAAGTTATGGGAATAAAAAAAACCTGAAACTTTCATTTAAAAAATTTTTTTCTGCAGAGCTTAGTCTACCATCATTTAGTGGTTTTCCATATTTTTAATTTCTGCAGGGGTTGATGGTTATTTAGCGTCATTCACTCATGATTAAAATTAGGTTGTTTTTCATTATTTACATTGGCAAGATAAATGTTGTGAGTATTTTACACCAGATTTTTATGTTTAGTTTTAATAACTGAAATATTTTTACTTTCTCTTGCCTGTATGAATATTAGGAAGGAAAGTATTGTTTTCATGTTGATTTTTCAAAATCGAGTTTTCACTGGATCTATACATTTTCAGACCCCCTGAACCCAAAAAACATGTTTTTAGCGATTGGTCTGTCTGTGAGTGTGTGTGTGTGTGTGTGTGTGTGTGTGTGTGTGTGTGTGTACACAGAATATCTCAAAAACGAAACATCGTACAAACATGAAACTTGAAACTTAAGTTACATACCACTACCGGACCCGACACAAACATTTTCATCAAAATCGGTCAACTGGAAGTAGTAGTTTATTCGTATAATTTTTCACTTTTTTTGCAATTTTCTCAGAAACTGGTCCTAAGATTTTTTTTAAAATCACCTGGTTTACTCAATTTTTTATTTTCTACAAGATAGAATAGGCGCCATGTTTGCTGAAATTCTTGGTGAGGGTGTTTTTACGTAAAAACATAGTTTTTTTAAGATTACGGCTTTAATATGCAATTTAGTGCAAAAATGTATATAATAAAAGTTGTTGTAGAGAATTTAAAATTCTACAACTTTTATTTGAAACATTTTTTTTTTATAACGCTTAGTTTAGCAGTAATTAGCGATTTTCTGATTTTTTTCTCACGAAAACGTTTGAAAAATCGATTTTTTTAAGATTTCGGCCTTAGTATGCATTTCACGACAAAAATTTATATAATCAAATTTATAGGAAATTAAAAGATGTACAACTTTTATTGAAAACATTTTTCACTACAGAGCCTAGTTTAGCGTGAAAGAGTGATTTTCCGTATTTTTAAGCCAAACTGAGTTCGAGTTTCATTTTGCATCTTTCATTATATGATTAATATAAGGTTATGTTTTTTGAGGTTAGTTTTTTGTTTATTTCTAATGTTTTATTACTAATGTTAGGTTTATTGTTAACTATTTGCATTGGCAAGAGAAAGTTGTGTGAGTGTTTCACACCAGATTTTTAACCATATAATTATTAAAGTGAATGAATTGATGATGTTACAGAATTATGTGGAATCAGTACCTCAAGATTTGTTACCTGGTGGAGAAGTGATGAGGATATCAGCTACAGATATTGACGATGGAAATAACAGCATTGTAGTTTACGATCTACAGCCAAAAGTTAAACAAGACGCCAATTATTTTCATATTGACAATAACACAGGAGTCATTTATCTTGATCATGTTATCGATGTAAGTTTTTCTTTTATTATTTTTCATTCTATTTCTATAAAAAGTTATTATATGCAGTTTATTTAATACCATTGCCGATTGTGTCTTCAAAATTAGGTGGAGCGTTGCAAAAATCGGGAAAAATTAGTATTCCGAGTATTTAATGTTTTTGGAATCGAATGTTATAGTTCAAGTTTTTCTACGAAATATAAAAGTTGTGTTGTTGTTGTTTAGGTCATCAGCCTGTAGGCTGGTTTAAACGTGTAGAGGTTTTACTAAGTAAAACGAGGAGTGAGGTGGTTTACAAGCGCCTTCCTCACTGAGTGAAAAAGCACGCTTATCAGCATGCCGGGCCCTCTGAAAAACACATATTTTCCACTCTGCAAATGACACCTTCACTTCATTCACCACAGGGTCCAACTGTATAATGAAATCCATTACTTTGAGAGGAGATAACTCTGATTAGTGTCACAGTACACCTCTACCTCTTCTGTTCTTAAATGATCAGTCATTTAATTGGGTGACCATGTGATAAGAAACAGAAGTATTTATGTTACCCCTGCAACGAACAGATTGAGCGCAAATAATTTGACACTCCACCTGTCTGTTATGGGCAATATAAAAGTTGAATCATGCTTTTAGCCCAAAAAATACACCATCCAGAGGACTTAGGAAAAACAAAAGTGCTATCTACTCGATAAACTAAAACATGCGACATCATCACAGTTTAAGTTGCTTAACTCACTTAATTAAAGTTACTTAAGTTGCAAAATAGCCTATATTGATCAGGAAGCTCTAAACAGTGCAACAATGAAAGATTTTTTGAAATCAGTTGAGTAGTTTCTGAGATTACCACCTCATACAAACAAACAAACCAACAAACAGACGTTTCTTCTTCATTATACAGGTGATTTTTGATTTTTTTAGTCCTGTTACTCAATTGTTAATGTCTGGTAATTTTTTTCTAAGAAAGGGATATTTTGTTTTGTGACACAAAGTTGGTAGCCCTACTCAACCGGTATAGATACGACAGTTTGAGTTGATTCACCTTGAGTTGCGTAAAATTTTGTGCTGTTTCCAGTTGTGTTACGAACAGAATGTCTTTTACCCTAGAACAACGGGTTTTCATTCTTGAACAATATTTTGCTACAAAATCGTATTCGAGTTAAAAAGAATCATTTCAAATTAAATTTTTTGGTGTTCCTCCACTCTATTCTAGTCAATTTCTAGGCTAACTAACTGATTTTTAGAGGCAGGTATTGTTTGCAGCAGAAAACGTAGTGGTCGACCAACTCTCTTGACAGATGACGTTAAGAGAATGTGAAAACAAGATTGCTCAATTCTCCATGGAAAAGTTTACAAAAAATTTCCGCGCATGTTGATTTGTCATGTTCGAGTGCTCAGAAAGCTGCTAAAAAATTGAAATTGTATCCGTATCACATACGATTAGTTCTAGAGCTTCAGCCTCCAGATTTAATCAAGAGATTGTTTTAGGATAAAAGACATTCTGTTCGTAGCACGACCGGTAATGGCACAAAATTTTACACAGCTCAAGGAGAATCAACTCACACTGCCATATCCATACTGGTTGAGTAGGGCTACCAACTTAGTGTCACAAAACAAAATTTATTTTTTTTAGAAAAATATTACCAGACATTAACAATTGGGTAACAGGACTAAAAAATCACCCTGTATAAAGACTTATAGATAAAAAAATAACCGAAGTTATAGTATATATTTTGAGTGAAATGACTATCCATTGAATTTTTTTTTTTTTTTTGCTACTTGCATCCAGGAGACTCCAAAGGGAGTTTATCACCAATGATAAATTCATCACTTACCACCAGAAAATTGTTTCTGCTTCTGCTTACTTCAGTAGGCTTGTCATGAACCCCTTTGTATCAAATTGTGCACAATACTTGTTTAATTAGAAGTTAAATATTTTTCAATCAAAACTATTTAGAAAGGAATTCGTGCACATTGTAAAATGTTTCATCAATCAAATATTGTTTTAGCTTTTTTTTAAAATTACTTAAATTGTCACAACTTTTTAAACCTTGTGGCAATTTATTGATGTATTTTCTTCATGCATAAGTTGGTTTTTGTACAAACAATTTTTAGTGTTGTGATTAGCAACATAATAATCGATTCTGTTTCTTGTGTAGTGGTTCTGAACATCTAAATTCTGTAAAAAGGTGTTTTTCTTTATGTACATTATCACTTCAAAAATGTACAAAGAAGGAACTGTGAGCAATTGCAGCTCTTTAAATAGTGATCTGCATGAGGTAAGGTGGTTGACTCCCATCATACACCTAACAGCTTTTTTCTGTATTTTAAAAACTCTTTCCATGTTACACTGTGATGAATTACCCCATACTATAGGGTGATTCAAAAAGAGTGCCGGTTTTGATATATCAAATTAAGAGATTTATTTTATTGAAAAACTGAAAATAAATACATCAACAAGTTCATCTTACCTTCCGATTTCATGTATGAAAAATGATGTCATGCATGTGTCCTCCTCTACTGCGCTGGCATGCATCAACTCTGTCCATGAAATTGGATATTACTGCACAAGTTTCGACTTCCATTTGCCCGATAACCCGTCGAATTTCCTCCTTCAAGTCATTGATGTTTCGGGGTTTATTGGCATACACCAATGACTTCAGATGACCCCAAAGATGAAAGTCACAAGGCGTCAAGTCACACGACCTTGGTGGCCATTGATGGTCGGAATTACGAGAAATGATGCCATCCTGGAACCGTTCACGGAGCAACAACATTGTTTCTCGTGCAGCGTGACAGGTGGCACCATCCTGCTGAAACCACAACTCGTCAATGTCCATTCCATCCAAATGACGCCACAAAAACTCCCTAATCATCGTACGGTATCGGTCTCCATTTACTGTCACGGCTTGTCCTTCTTGATTTTCAAAAAAGTAAGGGCTGATGACACCGCCCGACGAAAAGCCGCACCAAACTGTCACTCGTGTGCATACATTTCCCTTTCATTAACCACGCGAGGGTTTTCTAAACCCCACATACGGCAGTTCTGTTTATTAACAAAACCGTTTAAGTGGAAGTGCGCCTCATCACTGAAAATGATTTTGTTTGCGAAGGTGTCATCATCCTGCCGTTTTCTCAATACCCAGTCAACAAACTATCGTCTCTTCTGGTGGTCTGCCACTTTCAAATGTTGCGTCAACTGAATTTTATACGGGTGATATTGGAGATCGTACCGAAGAATTCTCCATACAGAAGAACATCGTAAACCCAATTGTTGAGAACGGCGACGTATTGATTTTGCTGGGCTAACAGCCACACTGTCACGAACCAACGCAACGTTCTGCTCAGTTCGGCCAGAACGACGACGTCCAGAACTTTTAAGGTCGACTGTTGAACCCGTCTCAAAAAACTTTTTCATGAGCCTGCGAACTGTTGATTCATTCGGTGCTTCATTACGTCCTAGAGTACCGCGAAGTCGCCTGACAGTAGCCGCATAACTCTCTCCACTCTGGTAAAATGTTTTGACGATTAACACTCGTTGTGCAATAGTAAACTTCTCCATGGTTAGACACAGACTACGAGAGTACTACACTGCAAACAAGAGAAACTACAACTGAATCGTCAATCGGAATGTTCTCCGAAATAGAAATGAGGTCTAACAATGTTGCCAACCGATAAACAAAAATTTACCAGCCGTTTAAAAACCGGCGCTCTTTTTGAATCACCCGTTAGTATGGCATACCTAATATGAGATAAAATTAAACCATGATAAGCTGCTATAAGCAATTGTTTATCATTTAATCTGGCAATTTGTTTTAATGCAAATACCCCAGATGATATTTTACTACAAATTTGATCGGTGTAATAATCCCATGATAGGGTCCTATCTAGTGACACTCCTAGAAACTTCACTGTTTGCACATGATCTAAGATATTATTCTGTATAAAGACATCCACTTCTCTGTTTTCCCTTACATTGTGTTTGTTTTTGAACTGTAAGTACTGACACTTTTTCCCATTGACTGTTAACCTTAATTCATTGAGAAATTGGACTACAGATTCTATGCTAATATGTGTATTCACTTTGAGACTTTCTATCAGTAAACTTTTGTTTATGATTGAAGTATCATCAGCAAACAATAAAGCTCCACTGTCGGGTAAGACTTCTGGTAATCTATTTATATACAACAAAAACATATACAGATAAAACTGATGTGTCTAAATTTTAACACTTATGTTAAATTCATTACTTGCCGATTCATTTATTACCGGTCATTAATGTTTTCGCCAAAAGGGGAAATCCACTACGGATGAATGGGTGAGGCTTCTTCACCTACTCACCCATCATCGCTCTTCTCCACAAGCTGACGCTTGTTACTTTTGAGCCGCTCTCATACGTGCCACGTCACGCGTACTTTATGTTTTACGAGGGTCATTCATAAAATAAGGTTCCCTAAGCTGCCGAGATAGAATTCGATGTGCTGGGAGAAATCTGGCAACACTGTCTTACTCATCAGCTCTTCCTCTATTTTTCCGCACCACTCCCGCTTCGCTACGTCGATCAGTGCCGGCCTAGCAGCCTTCGAAGTTGGAGCTCCCTATCACTGTTACCGCCAGATGCGAAATTTGCGCTGTGATACCTTTTTTAAATGCAAAATGGATTTCACCCTATTGGCATTCATCATGGAACAACAGTAAACTCTGACAGATACTGCGACACATTAAGAAAACTAAAACGCGCGATCCAGAACCGCCGGAGCGGAAGATTGTCCAGTGCTATGAGGCTTCTACATGACAACGCTCGACCTCATGTCTGACATCAAACTCAAGAACTGCTGACAGATTTTGGCTGGACTGTTGTGCCCCCCCCCCCTACAGCCCGGACTTAGCTTCAAGTGATTATCACTAATTCCCAAAATTAAAGGAACAATTGGGTTGCCTACGCTTCAGTACCGATGATGAAGTCAAGGAAGAGGTTACTCGATTCCTCAAAGGATTGGCGACAGAATTCTACAACATAAGGACAGAAAAGTTGGAGCCTCGTCTGCAAAAGTGTTTGGACAGAAATGGCGATTATGTAGAAAAATAGCGTAAGTTTTAAGCTTTAAATTGATGTATAACACTGAGATAAAAAATATAGCTGTCTATTTTTAAAAATCATTTGAACCTTATTTTACGAATGACCCTCGTAGTATGATTTGAAATAAATGTTAATATTATTTTGCGTGTTTCATTACCACCTAAATATTTTGTTGCTTTTCTATTTTTACAGAGAGATCCTGGTTACAGATTTCGGATGCGTGCTACAGCTACAGATCTCGGATTCGTTCCTAATTCTGCTTCAATAGATTTAGAAGTTCTTGTTGTAGAATCGCATAAAAAAGCACCTAGTTTTCAGTCGATTCCAGCTTCTCCTATAATTTTACAAGAAAATTTAACAGATTTCACTTATAATATTGCGACGCTCACTGCTCAGTTAGTAATTTTGTTATGTATTTTTTAATATAAAGACATTAGTAGATTTAGAAAACATTTGACAATCCGGAAGAAGAAGAAGAAGAAGAAGGTGTAGGCTTGTGGGGCACAATCGCCGTCAATATAATAGACCAACCCACCAGGTTGGTCTAGAGGTAAAGTCGTCGCCAAAATCAGCTGTTTAACAGCTGATTTTCGGAGATGAAGGTTCGTGGTTCAAATCCTAGTAAAGGTATTTAGTTTTATACGGATTTGAATGCTAGACCTATTACCGGTGTACTTTGATGGTAACCATACTCAGTGAGTGTGTCTGTAGAAGACTACACAGTCTCATTTACACGTCATACATATCATCCTCATCTCATTGGGTCATGGGGTTGCTTATTGTTCTCAATTGAACAGATTGCAACGTACACAAATTAGGAATTTAAAAAAAAAATATAATAGGCTATGTAATAGGCTTGTGGGGCTTATTTTAAGACACCCAAGTATTGCTCTATCAATAATGGAGGGGTAATATTTAGGGAATGAATTGCGGAGGGAGGCAAAGGTTAGAATATTTAAAACAAATTACAAAAGATGTAGGCTGTTGCAGGTATTTAGTTAAAAAAGGAATTGCGCAAGATAGAACAACTTGAGAACCGGATCAAACCAGTCGAGACTGATGTCAGAAAAAGGCATTAGTAAGTTTTGTTGTTATGCCCAAAACGGGCAGGTGGAGTGTTATTTTAATTGCACTCTATCTGTTTGGTCCAGGGCTAAAAAAAATAGTTCTGTTTCTTTTATCAAATAGTCAGCCACTTATATGACAACTATTTAAGAACAGAAGAGGTAGAGGTGTAAAAGACAATAGTCAGAGTTATCTCCTCTGAGAGTTATGAATTTCACTATGCAGCCAGACCCTGTGGTGAATGAAGTGAAGGTGTCATTTACAGGGTGGAAAGTGAGTGCTTTTCAAAGGGCCTGGCATGCTGATAAGTATACTCTTTCAACTGAGTGAGTTGTGGCAATGGTAAACCACCTTACTCCTCCCTCTTACTTAGTAAAACCTCTAGAGGTTCAAACCAGCCAACCAGGCTGTTGACCACCTAAACAACAACAAGTTTAGTTGGTACAAGTAGATTGGCCATCAATCGTTGATTTTGAGATGGATGGTTGATGCGTGCTACAGCTTCTTGACCGACAGAGTGACGCAAAATCTGATTTGCTTGATAGTATTGGAACGTTGTTTTAGTTTTAAATCCATATGCAGAAAGCGGTATTGTATTGTACGATAGTTTAGTAGTGTACGAGGTACAGTTTTACATATAATACGATAGTTTTATTTTGAAGTAAACAAAGCAAAAATTTCTATATATTAAATTTAAAAAGTAGAGTGTAAGAAAGTTCTAAACAATAGTGTTCATCTGAAAATTTATAAAAACATTATCTAAAAATGATCTTCAAATTGCTTCAGCATCCTGGAAGTGTCATGTAACAATTTTAATAATACAGGGTGTCTCATGAGTAACCTGACAAACTTCTAAGGTGATTTCCTCTCATAAAAATAATGAAAAAAGTTTATATAAACATGGGTCCAGAAACGCTTGGTTAGCGAGTTACGGCTAGCGAAAGATTTCGCTGTGGGTTCAGCAGAATATACGCCTCAATGCTGCCAGTACTTCTGCGCATTGTTAGTTATTAGTTTGTTGTTATAATACTTAGTTTTTTTTTTTAATTTTACTTAAGAATTGAAAAAAGTAAATTGGTTATTAGAAATAGGTAATTAGTTTGAAGAATTTAACTCATATAATTAATTTTATTATTCTTATACAGGCTGTTATCATTATACGGCGAAGAAAACATGTGAAGAGACTTGAGGCAAACATCTTCATCATCATCATTATAATGCAACAAGTAATTCTAATCTTAATGAATGAAAAGTAATCTACTGATTATTATGATCTTTAACTTTAATTTAATCTTTACTTTTTGAATTTATGACCAATGGGGTTGATTTGTTACAATTTCTTAAAAATCCCCGAAAAATGGCAGTCCACGGGCAAAAGTACAAAAAAAAAAAATGTCAGTCTTGAAAGTGTTAATATAATAATTATATGTTTTCTAATTATTACAGATCAAACACTGATGAAAAATCTCCTGTATTTGAGTTAGTTGCTGGTAGAACAGAGCAGACTAATAAATTGAGTACGTTTCGTTTAGAATCGGAAGGTAATACAGCTCATATTCGTTTAGCGAGGCATATGGATTTTGAGTCTATTTCTGAGTATACGCTCACGATAAGAATTCAGGTAAGATAAATATTTGACCCATTCACCTACCAATTGTTTTCTACTGTTGGTGGCCTTACAGTTGGATTTTATTTCGCATAAAATGACACAGACATTAACCCTTATACACCGCAAAGCCACATTTGTGGCAAACCGGTTGAATCGCGCGGTCATTCACTAAATGCATGACATCACAGTCAGTATACATCGTAGAACAAAAAATATCATATGAAATTGGTAGTAGATTTCTTAAAGCGTGTGATACGCGTTTCAGAATAAGGATATCATAAAAGGGAAATTTTTTATTATTCCCTGTACAGTGCGATGTTAAGAGCCAAGGTTATAGAATTTCCCTTTTTTGACTCATTCATGTTGTGTACATAACAAATTGAACGTAGATGAATTCTGATTGGTCTGGCTTGTTGAAGGGCATTTCTGAATAGAACCTTGCTCTTTCTGACAGACAAAGAGGTCAATGTGGAGGGGTTTCTCAGTTCCAGGAACAAAAAACAGAGAAAAAGTAAATTGTATGTTCTTCCTTGTCTGGCACGTTACAAACGTTTTGAAAACAGGTTTTTGTAGATAAAACAATTTCCTATATATATATCTTTGTTAATAGCTGCACCCTAAAGATAATGTTGTTTGTGTGACGTCACTTCAAAAGTTGTGAAATATATGTTCACTGCTCGCACGTTCAATTCTTGATCTAGTTATTTGAAAACTCTGTAACTCCGTGAAATATTTACGGAAAATAAAATGAAAAATACCAATTTATTCAGTAAACTCTTACCTACAAAACATGTTTTATACAAATTTTTGTTAAACTGAAATTTAAGCCCGTTATAGTAAAAAATCTAAAGTAAACACCAAATTTTTACGGGTGAACATTTCGCTCGCTCTAAACGCAAAGAATAATAAAGCGATTTTCATGTTATTATATTCAAAACGTGCGTACGTTTTACATGAATTAGCTGTAATTTTTTCATAATTTTTGTTAGTAATGACGCTAGATAAAACATTTTAAATAAGGTCGCGGTTATACGAAACCGGTTTTACTATTTTATGCGAAACAGTCCGCTGCAAGAGGGTTAACACTTTGAAGCCTAAGCCCGAGTACAGCTCAGGGTGAGCGTAAATCGCGGTTGGCCGAAGCCCGAGTATACCTCGAGCCACCACATGAAATTCTGTAGTAAGATTCAGACGAGGTTATACTGGGCTTCTGTTGCACACATTCATTCTATATATTATTTAGTTTAATTTTCTATGCTTGCAGCGAAATCTACTGAATATTTTGTGAACTATGTAGAAAAACATTGAGCCGTGTTTGATGTTATGTTTTTGTTGATGTACATGGTTGTGTACTTTGTCGTGATTTTTCGTAATTTTTTCGTAGTTATATGAGGTTTGTAGTTATTCTGTATTTGATATTTGTAAATAATATAGTTATTTCTACTTTGTAACAACTGTTTCCTTTCGTATTTTGACGGTAATCGTTTTCGCTCGGTAAATTGTTCGGTTGTATACGTTATACTGTTTTGTCTTCTAGATCGCTTTGTTTGTGCGGCTATTTGACAGTAATATTTGTAATTTCTTTTTCATTTTATGTTTTTTGTGTGTTGCTGTAAAGTTTGCTCAGAAAAGAGCAAAACTGCAACTGAAAAGGCTGGATTGAAAGAAACTACCTGGTACTGCCCTGACTGTAATGTTGCATTGTGTTTACCTGTGTGTTTCCGAGTGTTTCATGCAATGGCTAATTATCTGTAAAATATTTTACAGATAAAATATTTTTTATCTGTAAAATAAAACAGTTAGTTTTAGTCATTGTCCAACTCTCAAATGGACAGGAAGACTAAAAAGAATACAAAGGAACTGAGGCAAGATGAACAGCCCAGCCGAGTCGGGATACAGCCATCCCAGGACGATGCTACTGGTGGCAGATGCCTCATTCCTGCCCCGGTCAGCCTGTGCGTGTCGGCAGCGACCACGGTGAAGATGGAGGTCAGCACAGGCCCGGGGGGAACCAACCGCTTCGGCCTACACCGCCCGACTGAGGGAAGGTTAGGCTTGAACCCGGTAGCTGAGCCGTTACCCTTCGGACACCGTGCTGCACACGCCGGCTCGATGCGTCTGACCACCTACAATGGCCCTTTTCAGAGCCAACCATCCTGCATGGCGAGGCTTGGCCACGTGCCGTCGGTGACAGTATTTAAAGGTGACGTGTTTTTGTTTGTTTGCAGAATAAATATAATCTTGCAGCAGAAACATCAATAAATGTACAATTAATCGATGTGAATGACAATATACCGGTGTTTACAGAAGTAGTGTCCGGTAGTGTACTTGAAAATGAACCTCCAGGGACTCCAGTCATGCAAGTCAGGGCTATCGATTCTGATAGTACTTCCAGTAATAACCAGGTAAGTGTTTCCGTGTTTAGGTCATCTGCCAAAAAGGTTGGTTTTAACCTCTGTACTACTTTGATGAGCTCTGAACACACCCATTGCCCCCTACCCTCTTCATAGATAGTCAATGACTTGCCCACCAACTACACTGCCAATACTTGCTCTTGTAGCTCTGTTAACACTTTCAGTGCTAAGGCCATAAATTTACGGGTTCACGAAACTTTGCTACAGTGCGGACCCCGTAATTATACGGGGTCGACTTTCACGTGTTGTGCAATACATATGAACGTTTTTATATGGGTTTTATAACGTTGTGAACACTTTTAGTTACAATTTCAACCGCTAAAGCGCTGTTTTAAACTCAATTACGTAGTCTATGACTCGTTGTACGATGTGTTGTAGTGCTACGTCTAACTCTAACCTACAATAATTATTATAGTGAAAATTATAAAATATAAACATTTCAGTATTTGTTTTTTAGTGTAAATAGTTAAGTTATTTGTAAATAGTAATCTGTAAATAGTTGATTTGTTAGTGAATATATATATATAGTTTTATCAGTGTAGTTTATTATGGTTCAATTTTTTTTTTCTTCAAAAAAGCTATTATTTCATTAGGGTCAAAATCAATATAATTAATGTTGAAACAGCTACAAAAAAATAAAGCTTTAAAGAGGAAAAATGGAGCTTTAATTTGAAGTAAGATACATTAAATTCTATCAAAAAATAAATTTCCTATAAAATATCAAAAATGTTTAAAAATGGCCAGCATACTCGGTAAATTTTAAAAAAAACGTCCAGCACTGAAAGTGTTAAATATTTTGTCAGCAATTTTTTTGATCTTTCCATAACAAATTATAACCTATGAACTTACAATCAGGTGATTATATTATAAAGTATTGCATGTTAATGCGCTCTATAATCGATGTGTTGAGTACGAGAGGCAAGACGAGAGTGACTCTTATATGCATGCGCATGTAATGTTTGTCAAATAGAATCTGATAATGTTGGCAAACATTCTGATTGGTCTAAACGCGTGGAACAACAGAGCTCATCAATTGTAAAATGCATTTTAGAGGATTTTCTAAGTAAAAGAATGAGTCAGGTTGTTTACCATTGGCTTCCTTACTATATGGAAAAGTAGCTTATGCCAGGCCTTCCATTTACTTTCCACCCTGCAAATTACACCTTCATTCATTCACCACAGCAGGGTCCAACTGTTTAATGAAATTCATTACTTTCAGAGAAGGAGATAACTGTGACTAGTGTCACAGTTACAACACTACCTTTTCTGTTGTTAAATGGTCGAGTACCATTTGATAATTCATTGACCATGTGATAATACGCAGAACAATTTTTTTTAGCCCTGCAACTAACAGATTGAGTGCAAATAATTTAACACTCTACCACCTGCCTGTCAAGGGTAATTACATTATATTTATATTGGCTTAAATAATGGTATAATTTTTTAGGAGTATAGTTGATTATTTTTTACTGTATGAATAAGTGGTTAATTAGTACATAAAATTTTAATCTTTTACTTATGATTTATGGAAAAAATTACAACACCTGTATAAAACGGATGACCACCAACCGGTTGGCGAAACAAATTTTTAAGAATAAACAATAGACCTAAGGTGTCAGATAAATGGTTAAACAGTTTCACTGCTGAGCCCGTCAATTGATGTCGCAAAACTTTTCTGTTTTGCAGATCATGTCATTTGGCATCTTTGAACTCCTCTCGTATTAAGTGATTATCGTTTAACGACAATATTTCTTGTGTTATAAAATACCCCATCCAAGCACTTATTGAAAGTTTCATTTCCTGTATGTGGTTATTTTAACATACATTTACTTTGCGTGTTTATAATCTACAATTTGTTTTGTACAGTGCTTGCGTTGTTTGTCATTTAGCAACATGGTATTGAAAGCAGCAAGATTTTGAGTTGCGCGAGGGATGTGTTCCGCAAAATCATCGCGTAATGTGAAATTCGTGTAACTTGGATTGTTTGGTTTAACCATAATTCGCTAATTGTCCGTAGTGTTGATTTACTGAACCCAGTTATTCCTTTTATGTTCTTCGTATTTACACCCCTTTGGTATCTTTTATTGACATCTATCATTTCATTTAATAATTGCTTTCCGTTTTTCTAACCTGTATTAGAACTCGTATTGTACGCAAAGTAACCTCAAAAACAAGAAAATAAAAGACGTGCAAATTGTAGCACAGTTAAAAACATGGTAACGCACTAAGTAGTGCTAATGTTTAGAACAAAAGCAAATGAGAAGGGCAACTACTGTAACGGTTTTGAGAGTAATTAGGTAAACAGTGTAAACATCCGTAAGATAAAAATAACTATTGTATACAATGTAATGTATTATGTTCAACAAAATCGCACTAACGTCAATTCGCGTAAGTTGAGGTCTTACTTTATTATTATTATTATTTTAATATAAATGTTGATATTAATTGTGTTTAAAAATCATATATTTTCAGTGTAATATAATTAGGCTGCCTGTGTAGCGTTTTGTGGTAGCACTACGAAGGTCCTGGGTTTAATTCCTGACTAAGGTCTGGGAAATTAGCAAATTAAATTGTCTGTAGTCGCTAATAAGAGGGCACGCCCCAGACCACACAGAGCATACCACCCTATCCTTGGCTGGTGTTGAGGTGACGACGGGCGCTGGCCGGCCGTAGCACCTCCGCCCGTGTGCTATTCGTAGTATAATAATACATCCATGGGTGGTAGAGGCACGTGCAAACCATTAGCAGCAGCTGCGTTACAATCTTGATGGCTACTCGTCCAACGTTTACACAAGTACTGAGGGGAGTGACCACCGCACCGCACCCACTCACTCATTTGGGTTGGCCTCTCACGGGTTGTGGGTTTGCCTGCTAGGTACCATTCTGAAGCCTTTAAGCTGCTTAAATTCCTCTGGAATGGGCGTGGTGGGAAGAGGAGTGTAGTTGCTAATAACTGAGCTGTTGATGCAATTTTAAAACTATAATTTAAATGAAACCAATATAGGCTTAATTAAACCAAGTTTTAATATTTCTAGTACAGTGCAATTTTTCTTTTTTTCTCTAAAAGTGGTTCGATTTGTTAGCGTATTTTTAAGCACAAAAATTATTTCGGTTAATGATAAATAATGCATTTTTGAAGGATATAATTAGAGCTTTAATTTGAGGTGCGTAACGATGGTCGGTTCAAAAATAAAATTAGAATAAAATCTTGAAAACGGTTGTAAAATGGCCAGCATTGGAGAGCACTGGGCAAAATGTGTATCCACATTAGTATAGTCTTGTATGTACGGCAATAGTGCAACAATGGAACAAACAGCATGCCTACTAATTAGAATGGGTGGTGTCAATTTTCAACAACACTGACTGTACATCTAACAGTTGGTTGGAGGGGTATGCAGGCAGGGTTCACGTCAATTATGCGCTCACACCAATTGGCTTGGCCTTTACTTAGGTACTGAATTTAACTTCCAGCAGTGAAAGTGTTCAAGAAGTCAGAAAAGATATTCCAAAAATCGGAATAAAGTAAGAAAACGTAATGAACCGAACCAAATTCAGACAACTAATTACAGAGTTTAAAGGCTCCCATGAATAGTAAAAGCAGAACAGCAGGTGGACAGAAGAAAATAGAAAAGATTATAAGTGAATGAATGCTGAGAATGTGGGCTGCAAAAAGAGCTTCTAGAAACGTCTAAACTCACCTCACATCATCTAAAATTGGTGCTATTCGACGAAAAAAATAGTGGTTAATTTTAAATTTATTTTTTTACTTTCTCTTGCCTATATGAATATATAGGAAGGAAAGTATTGTTTTCATGTCGATTTTAAGAAATCGAGTTTTCACCGGATCTATACGTTTTCAGACCCCCTACGTTTTCAGACCCACACAAACATGTTTTTAGCAATTGGTCTGTGTGTGTGTATACAAAATATCTCAAGAACGGAACATCGTACGAACTTGAAACTTGAAACTTAAGTTACATACCACTACCGGACCCGACACAAACATTTTCATCAAAATCGGTCAACCAGAAGTAGTAGTTTATTCGTGTAATTTTTCACTTTTTTGTGATTTTCTCAAAAACTGGTCCTACGATTTTTTTTAAAATCACCTCATTTACTCAATTTTTTATTCTCTACAAGATAGGGTAGGCGCCATGTTTGCTGAAATTTTTGGTGAGGCTGTTTTCACGTAAAAACATTTTCTTTTTAAGATTGCGGCTTTAATATGCATTTTAGCGCAAAACGTTATATAATAAAAGTTGTAGAGAATGTAAAATTCTACAACTTTTATTTCAAACATTTTTTTGTATAACGCTTAGTTTAGTGGTAATTAGCGATTTTCTGTTTTTTCTCACGAAAACGTGTGAAAAATCGATTTTTTTAAGATTTCGGCCTTAGAATGCATTTTACGACAAAAGTGTGTATAATAAAATTTGTAGGAAATTAAAAGATCTACAACTTTTATTTCAAGCTTTTTTTTGTACAGTGCCTAGTTTAGCGTGTAGGAGCGATTTTCCGTATTTTTAAGCCAAACTGAGGTCGATTTTAATTTTGCGTATTTCACTAATGTTTTTTGAGGTTAGTTTTTTAATTTCTAATATTTTATTACTAATGTTAGGTTTATTGTTTATTATTTGCATTGGCAAGAGAAAGTTGTGTGAGTGTTTCACACCAGATTTTTAATATTAATTCTTTACTAAAAGTTTATTTTTTTGAATCTGTGATTGTTTTATTTATTGCAGGTTACTTATGAGTTAGCTGATAATCAAGAATTTTTTACAATCGATCCTTACACTGGTAATATAACGACATTAGTAACATTTGATAGAGAGAAACAAGATTTTTATAATATTAAAGTTATTGCTACCGATAACGCGCCGTCAGCTTTGTACCCTACTGGTGAACATAACAGAGGTATGCTTATTTATTTATTTATTTATTTAATGTTTTTCTTCCTCTTCCTCTAACTTGGTGGATCCTTTAACCTTGTATGAATATCATGCCTTGGTATGTCGTGTATTTTATGGTTTTTATGGTTTTTTCATTTATCATATGGCAAGGAGTTGGGAAAACAATATAATCTAGTGCGAGTGAAATGAACCACGTTAGTTGATGCGATGTAAACAAACACGGTAGGAAGTTGGTTGTTTACAATCCGCATCAGTGAATAGTTTTTAACCTTTTCACAGGCCACCAATAATTCTTATGCACTACCTAACTGGGCCACCAATAATTTAGAAAAATGAGTGTTACATGTTATAATTTGTTTTGTCATACCTGGACTGAGTTTGAAGGTTTCTGAACAAAATAATTGATTATTTTTAAATCTAATATTTATATATTTTATAATGACATTTACAGATTACACTAATATTTACACTAGGCCTACATCTCAATAGTTTTTCTTTGTGTGGTAATCACGAAAACATGGATCAATACATAGGCGGCCACATTGCAAGTTAGACATTCATACCTTGTCTCTTTTCTTAATTTGTTTGCTTTACAAACTACGCAGCGCTTGCAAGGAAATTTCTTTTTATGTTTCTTAGAAGTCGTAGAAAATACCGGCACTGGTAGATGGAATGGCTCTTTTATTCATCTTATATAAAACACTAATAAACTAACTAAACAAATAATAATTATAATAATAAACTTATATGCGACCGAATATGTATAAAAACGATTAGAGATACAAAATAACATTTACTAATAAAAAGGTTATAGAAGGTTACTAGACACACTGTGCACTCAACTACAGCAGGTAGAAGGGTCAGATTCTTTGCAATATAACGTCACAGTCGTAGGATTGTGAAAGGGAACAAAATAACCCAAATATTCCCCGTCTTTTTCTGAATAAAACGATGTATTATATTACGTAGATGTGAGACATGTAAAGCGAGATATCCAGCGCCAAATTTAAAATGATAAAATGCGTCATATCACGTCCATGCCCGTTTAAAACACGTTTCAGATAGCGTGATATCACGTCCATACCCAGGAAAGGGTTAATGAAACAGATTTTATTGAATTTGTTTGTTTTACTTTCTCTTGCCTATATGAATATATAGGAAGGAAAGTATTGTTTTCATGTCGATTTTTCGAAATCGAGTTTTCACCGGATCTATACATTTTCAGACCCCCTGAACCCACACAAACATATTTTTAGCGATTGGTCTGTGTGTGTGTGTGTGTGTGTGTATACAAAATATCTCAAGAACGGAACATCGTACGAACTTGAAACTTGAAACCTAAGTTACATACCACTACCGGACCCGACACAAACATTTTCATCAAAATCGGTCAACCGGAAGTAGTAGTTTATTTGTACAATTTTTCACTTTTTTGCGATTTTCTCAAAAACTGGTCCTAAGATTTTTTTTGAAATCGTCTGGTTTACTCAATTTTTTATTCTCTACAAGATAGGGTAGGCGTCATGTTTGCTGAATATCTGGGTGAGGCTGTTTTCACGTAAGAACATAGTTTTTTTAAGATTACGGCTTTAATATTCAATTTATCGCAAAAATTTATATAATAAAAGTTGTAGAGAATTAAAAATTCTACAACTTTTATTTCAAACATTTTTTTGTATAACGCTTAGTTTAGCAGTAATTAGCGATTTTTTGATTTTTTCTCACGAAAACGTGAAAAATCGATTTTTTTAGGATTTCGGCTTTATTACGCATTTTACGAAAAAAGTTTATACAATCAAATTTATAGGAAATTAAAGGATCTACAACTTTTATTTAGAGCATTTTTCTCTACAGAGCCTAGTTTAGCGTGAAAGAGTGATTTTCCGTATTTTTAAGCCAAACTGAGTTCGAGTTTCATTTTGCATCTTTCATTATATGATTAATATAAGGTTATGTTTTTTGAGGTTAGTTTTTTTTTATTTCTAATGTTTTATTACTAATGTTAGGTTATATTGTTAATTATTTGCATTGGCAAGAGAAAGTTGTATGAGTGTTTCACACCAGATTTTTTGTTGTTAATTAGGTCAACAGGTGTTCCGAATAGAAATCGCTGACAAAAATGACCACCCTCCGCAGTTTACGCAATCAGTGTATATGGCCGAAGCTATTTTGGAGGATGTTAATATAAATGCGATCGTCACCGAAGTTAAAGCTCTTGATGATGACACCGGTAAGTGAAAGAATATTGTAAAAGCAACACTCTTAATTTTTTTCAATTTAAACGAGGAGTCTACACTTAAACTTTTGTTTTAATTGTTTAAAATTAAGTGATGTGTTTGTTTTTTAAGTTAAAACAGTAATACATTTCAAACTACCTCATATAGAAAAAAGCGTTGTACAAAAGGTCTTAAATTGAGTTAAGACCTTTATACCAACAGTAGTTTATTTAGTTAAGATTTAGTTTCTCAGTCCCGTTTAGCTGTACAAAAGGTCTTCAGTTGAGTTAAGACCTTTATACCAATAGTAGTTTATTATTTTACCGATATCAATTGATGAGATCAACTGGAAGAAAAAAGATCGGTTGAAGTAGTTGAAATGATAAGAAACCAAAAAAAAACTCATGACTTAAGTAACTACAGTAAGAATCAAGAACCAAGTCAAAAGGTATTAGGTTACACTGCTGCAAACTGTATAAAGGTCTCAAGTTGTGAATTGCCTCCCCAAAAAAGGGCCACAGCGTAGACGTAAAAGGGATTTTTATTTTCGTTATTAAGTAGAAAACAAAAGAAATGTGTAACAAATTATAAAAACAATTATTGTTGGAAGAGACAATTGCAAAAACTATCCTTAAATAATAAAAAATATATAAATTATACTGTCTGAAATTTTCATTCGCTTCTCCTGGAAAATGACTGTTTTCAAGTTAAAACCTTTATACATATCACTACAGAATATAATTATATCTTGGTTTTAAAATTTTTAAAATCATGTGGAATATAATATAAAATATTTTGGTGGCATTCGTTATTGTTGCATTCAATACACAAGACATTTAATACGATAAAATAACAATAATTAATAAATTTGATTTCCATTTCACTTCTGTTGTCACCACAACAAACTAGTAAACAAACTAATCTAATCATGAACATGCGTTGTTTAGGTTGTGATATATTGTGTCACTTTAAGATCAGTTTAATAATTTTAGGTAACTAATTCACACAAAAATAATATTCAGATTATTTTGCGTGTTTTTATTAGGTTTTAGGTATCAATTTCTAGTTACACAGTTTATTTTATCTTAGTTTTTATGATAGCAGTGTATGTTCTAAAGGTTATTTTTAAAAGTTTTTAGCTAAGGAAAAGCATTTTTTATGTATCATTTTAACATTAAAAGTAATAAGAAACATAAAAAGTATTGGATGCTCTTAAAACTAATACTAACACATTATGCGTATGATTAATGTAATATTGGGGGGGGGGGGGTATAAACAAATCATAAAATACGTAATACAAGTGGAAAGGGTGGAAAGGGTTAAGACGTAATAGTATCACGCTGTTATGAGTGGACTGTACTGACTGTCTAGGTCGATCCACTAACAAATGTCGTAACATAAAATTAAAACTAAAAAGTTTAAAAACACTTGAAAAAGTACGTCTACCTTCTATGTAAATTCATAACTCCCACTTCTCTACTGGATTTTTTATTTACCATGAATACGTATTGACACAGACATCACTGCGTGTCAACCAATAGCATTATGACTCAATAGTTCAGCCGTTGTTAGTTAGCTCCTAGTGGTGTCAACAAACAAAAGCCACCTACTACAGGGTGCACGCTAGAGTCTCCAACTTTACGGATGTCGTATTCCTATTAAGTTAACTATTTTTTAAATTATAAGCACTTAAAGTACTAAAAACATCAGTCATCATATGATGTAGGCCTAACAATTTAATTTATAAAAATACTTAAAAGTATTTTGTGTTTAAATGCTTTTGAAAGTATTTTGTTGGTACATTTTAATGAGCGTGTACACATTTTGATATAATGCGCATGCTCAGTGACATCATTATTTGTTTACATTAGGAGCAAACTAACAGAGGCTGGACTATAGAATAATCTGACCAATAATAATTGGCGAGATACCGAGATCGGTATATTACTGTATTACATTCAAGTAATTTTTTTAATATAACTGTTATTTATTTAGATTTTTTTTTTTTTTTTTTTTTTTTACAGCGTCTCCTGTTACATACAGTATTATAAGTGGTAACACGAACGATGCATTTTTAATCGAATCCAAAACTGGAAAAATAAGGGTCAATAAGCCTTTAGATTATGAAAATATTACTACTGTAAGTATTTGCTTTTAATTATTGTTTATTACATTCACTTTCTCATAAGAACAAAATTAAAACGTTACACCGCAACGTCCGTTCTAGTTGATGCGGCGTTAAATAAATAATTAAAAAAAAAAAAAAAATTAAAACTCATTTCAATAATGTTTAAAAGGAATCTGTTGTAGTAGTACTATTGTTTTTTACTTTCTCTTGCCTATATGAATATATAGGAAGGAAAGTATTGTGTTTATGTCAATTTTAAGAAATCGAGTTTTCACCGGATCACATTTCCAGACCCCCTGAACCCAAAAAACATGTTTTTAGCGATTGGTCTGTGTGTGTGTGTGTGTGTGTGTGTGTGTGTACGTACAGGATATCTCAAGAACGGAACATCATACGAACTTCAAACTTGAAATTTAAGTTACGTACCATTACCGGACGCGACACGAACATTTTCATTAAAATCGGTCAACCGGAAGTAGTAGTTTATTCGTAAATTTTTCACTTTTTTGCGATTTTCTCAAAAACTGGTCCTACGATTTTTCTTTAAATTGCCTGGTTTACTCATCTTTTTATGCTCTACAAGATAGGGTAGGCGCCCTGTTTGCTGAAATTATCGGTGAGGGTGTTTTCACGTAAAGAAATAGTTTTTTTAAGATTATGGCTTCATTATAAATTTCAGCGCAAAAATGTATATAATAAAAGTTGTAGAGAATTAAAGAACCTACAACTTTTATTTTAAACATTTTTTTGTATAACGCTTAGTTTAGCAGTAATTAGCGATTTTCTGATTTTTTCCTCACGAAAACGTGTGAAAAATTGATTTTTTTATGATTTTGGTCGTAGAATGCATTTTACGACAAAAGTGTATATAATAAATTTTATAGGAAATAAAAAGATCTATAACTTTTATTTAAAGCATTTTTCTCTACAGAGCCTAGTTTAGTGTTTCCGTATTTTTAAGCCAAACAGGTCGATTTTCATTTTGGGTCTTTCACTCATGAGTAAAATTAGGTTATATTTATCGAGGATAGTTTTTTTGTTTTTATTACTAATGTTAGGATTATTGTTTATTATTTGCATTGGCAAGAGAAAGTTGTGTGAGTGTTTCACACCAGATTTTGTTTTTTGATATATGGTTATGAAACTATTAATGTATTAATTGTGATTTCAGTACACGTTGGGCATTAGAGCATTTGATGGGGCTTACGAGGATTCTTGTGAAGTACACATTAAGATAGACAACGTGAATGACAATCCACCTGTCTTTTTAAAATATCAAAATAATATCACGATTCGAGAAGAAGAACTTGTCACCGGATGTATTGTCAAGGTTAGTGTTTTTCACTAAATTTTAACTCTTTCAGATTTCAAATGTAGAATATGTTATGTACAGGTTGAGTGGCGTGAGATGTGCATGCGATTCCTATTCCACCTATTCTGTCGATGTAGGCCGCCGTCAGGATCGCTGGCGATTCTCACGGGTCTGAATCGCCAGCTGGTTCCTGACACACTATTGTGATTATTTCATCAGAACTTTTGTACGCCTGCTGGGAACACTTGGAAATTTTTACAGGCCTATAAGGATAATGTAATTCACATCTGTGTGCGTGCGGCAAAATTAGCGACTACTACACATAACCTAAAGTTACTAAAACCCGACAGTTTTCCGGTGATGTTTATTCGTGTTATTGTTATTCGTAATGATATTTTCTTGTTTATTAGTAATTGTAAGTGTTCATTAATGTTTGTAATAATATTGTAACATATTTATAATACGGTTTATTTGTTTTTATTAGTGTTTATTTTTTAAAAACAATATATTATATTTTCAGACTGTCAGGTTATTTTATTGTGTTTGAAATTAGTAAGGTTAGTATCCAATTCATTTCTGTTTTGCGTTTTTTATTAAAAAAATATTTACACGTTAAAATATTACTATTGTAGGTGAGTATCACATGCGATACATGCGGCGGCCGCGGCGTGTTCCGAGAATTTTTCCCCTTGTAGGCCTTGAGGATCACATGTGTTCCTCACCATTTTTTCAATTACCTGACATTTTATTAACTCAATATGAGTTGTGTTATTGGTCATATTTTGCAATTTCTCCTTCCCCCCCTGGCCACCCCTCGTGAAAGTTTACTCATTGTTATACGACTTGTGCGGACAGCTTATACTTATACATTGTGGCATTCAACCTGTTTTAAAATTGTTTCATTTAGGGCTATTATACAGAGTGATTTTTTAGTCCTGTTACCCAATTGTTAATGTCTGGTAATATTTTTCTAAAAAAAATAAATTTTGTTTTGTGACACTAAGTTGGTAGCCCTACTCAACCAGTATGGATATGTGGCAGTGTGAGTTGATTCTCCTTGAGCTGTGTAAAATTTTGTGCCATTTCCGGTTGTGCTACGAACAGAATGTCTTTTATCCTAAAACAATCTCTTGTTTAAAATCTGGAGGCTAAAGCTCTAGAACTAATCGTTTGTAATACGGATACAATTTCAATTTTTTAGCAGCTTTCTGAGCACTCGAACATGACAAATCAACATGCGAGGAAAGTTTTTGTAAACTTTTTCATGGAGATTTGAGCAATCTTGTTTTCACATTCTCTTAACGTCATCTGTCAAGAGAGTTGGTCGACCACTACGTTTTCTGCTGCAAACAATACCTGCCTCTAAAAATCAGTTAGTTAGCCTAGAAATTGACTAGAATAGAGTGGAGGAACACCAAAAAATTTAATTTGAAATGATTCTTTTACACTCGCATAAGATTTTGTAGCAAAATATTGTTCAAGAATGAAAACCCGTTGTTCTAGGGTAAAAGACATTCTGTTCGTAACACAACTGGAAACAGCACAAAATTTTACGCAACTCAAGGAGAATCAACTCAAACTGTCGTATCTATACCGGTTGAGTAGGGCTACCAACTTTGTGTCACAAAACAAAATATCCCTTTCTTAGAAAAAAATTACCAGACATTAACAATTGGGTAACAGGACTAAAAAATCACCCGGTAGTAAAATAGTGAGACTGCTTTATCACACTGTCAATTGATGTTAGAATAATAATAATGAACTGACCAATTGTTTATTCTATCGTAATATCTAACAGTGTTTAGTTCTTTATTTCCTTCCAAAGAAAGAGTTAATGTGGCCAAAAATTTTTATCAAAAAGCTTGAATAGTTTTTTGAAAAAAATTAAAACTGAAATTAAAAAAATTATATCATGCGGTAAATAGCAAAAATGTAACTCCTTGGAATTAGGGGTTTCGTGGTTTCCAACGAAATTAGGGAAGTTTCTATAGAACTTTCTTTAATAAAATTTTTTTTGTTTTTTAGCATAATAAAATCTATAATGTAGGTTAAATAAAATAATTAACTTATAATTACAGATATTAATTTTTTAGAAAAGGTTGCACTTCGCAAAGGCATATGATTTTTAAATTTTCGGTACTAAATTAAAACCACATATAATTAGTACATATACATCAGATACGCCGGCCGCATTGGTGTAGTTGGTAACGTGCTTGCCTCTCATCATGTGGTCTTGGGTTCAAATCCCATTCAGGCACGGCATATTTTCATACGTTACAAAAAATCATTTCATTCTTCACCGTCTGCATTAGCAGTAATTGCAAAACAGTCGGATGTTAAAACAAGAGAAAAAAAAGAAAATATACGTCAGATTAACCAGGACCTAATGGAGATTTTAATTATTAAAATGAAAGTATTTTTTTTTCAAAGGACCTAACCTCATGTTTCTGTTAAACATGTTTCTGTCTGTTTTAAAAGTAATTTTTTCCAATTTCAGAAATGTTTGTTCTGTAAGTTGTTATTAACAGTTAATGGGAAAAAGTGTCAGTACTTGCAGTTTAAAAATAAACATAACATAAAGAAAGTAGAGAAGTTGATGTATTTATTCGTAATAATAGTTTAGAGCATGTAGAAACAGTGAAGTTCCCCTAAGAGTATCTTTTGATAGATCTTTGTCTAGGGACTTCTATTCCAATCAAGTTTGTAGTAAAATATCATCTGGGGTATTTGCATTAAAACAAATTGCCAGATTAAATGATAAAAAAATTACTATGGCAGCTTATCATGGCCTCATTCTGTCTCATATCCGTTATGGTATTTTAGTATGGGGTAATTCTAGCATGGTTAATATGAATAGGGTTTTTAAAATTCAAAAGAAAGCTATTAGGTGTATGGTGGGAGCTAACCAGCTAACCTCATGCAGGCCACTATTTAAGGAGCTTAAATTGCTTACAGTTCCCTGTCTCTACATTTTTGAGGTGATTATGTATGTTAGGCAAAATAATTTTATGCAGAATTTCAATGTTCACAATCATAACACGAGAAACAGGAATGATTATTATGTGGCTAATCACTCCACAAAATTGTTTGAACAAAAACCTACTTATGCAGGGAGAAAATTCATAAATAAATCACCCCAATCTCTAAAGTGTTGTGAGGATTTGAATTCCTTTAAAAAAAATCTAAAAAATTACTTGATCGGTGAAACTTTTTATAGCATTAACTTTTTATAGAATTTCTTTGTTGATAGTAGTGATACATTGTGTGATTCTTATATATGTATTTCAGGTGTTATATCTGACGACATGCCCTATACTCCTGGAGTCTCCAGGGCGCAAAAAAAAGTTGGCTTTTTTAAATTTGTCCAACATACTTCTGTTAACCAGAATTATAGTTTTCCTGGATATGTAGCATGTATATTATGTATGATACAGATTATATTTTTTGCAATAAAAATAACTCGTGTTTGTTACAGTAATTAATTTTTATTGTTTCATTTAAATTTTCCAGTTGGAGGCATATGATCCTGATATTCAGGACCGTAGTGCACCTCAGCATATTGTCTATTTTGTAGTGAAACAAGATCAACAAAAATTATTGACTATCAATAAAAATGGATGTCTTTCACTCGTAAAAGTAAGTATTTGAATTATCTGTCATATATTAAACAATATCAATCTCTACTGTAAAATTAAATCGAATTATGAAGGTCTACTATTGGTGGAATTTTTTTCTATCGTACGAATAAATTGACTCCCGGTTATTTAAATACATGAGAGTCATCTTTGATAAGAGAAAGAACATTTGAAGTGGAAGTAAACAGCAAGATTTCGCAAGGGTAAAGGGTTATATTCTTCTTCTTCTTCTTGAGGTGCGTTCTCCATTAGGAAGGAGGTTGGCTATCATCATGGTCAGTCGCCCGCACCTTGTCCACTGCTGCTCTGAAAAGGTCATGCGACCACCACCAGTTAAACGCTTCTCTCAGGTTTCTTAACCAGGATATTCGTCTGCGTCCCACCGAGCGTTTACCAACGAGTTTCCCTTGAATTATGAGATGCAGATTCTCATATTTAGGCCCCTTCATGATGTGTCCAAGGTATGTCAGTTTTCTTATCTTTATGCTCTGCAGGATTTCCAGCTCTTTCCCCATTCTTCTGAGGACCTCCATATTTGTGACCCTGTCTGTCCACGGTATTCGAAGCATCCTCCGGTAGGTCCACATTTCAACGCTTGTAGACGGATCTCACATTCTTTGGTGAGTGTCCTCGCCTCTACCCCATACAAGAGGATGGGAAAGACGTAGCACTTCAAGAGGCCGATAGAAGAGGTCTCATTTTTAGGAATGCTGCCCTGGCCTTTTCAATTCTGATCTTTATTTCTGGCAGGTGGCTTGCACTGCAATTGACTCGGGTTCCCAGATAATTATAGGCTTCCACTTGTTCGATTCTGTCTTGCCCAACAAAAAGTTGTTCCTGTGGATTTTCTCGCTTAGCAATGACCATGTATTTTGTCTTCTTATCGTTTAATGTGAGCCCATACTCTTCACTGGCTTTAATTATGTTGTTCAGCATTCTTTGCAGACCTTCTATGCTTTCGGCGAGCAATACCGTGTCACAGGTTGTTTATAGGAGTACCATTCATGACAATGCCCGCTGTTTCTCCGTCTAGAGCTCTTGCTATGATTTTTTCGGAGTACAAGTTAAACAGAAGGGTTATATAGGGTGATTAAATAAGCAAGTGTTCTTTGGAATGATAAAATATGGAAGTAGACAAAGATACATATTTACCATGCTATCCTGGAGAGTGGGTATTGACAAAGGGACGGATCGCCTAAAAGCAGTGGAGATGGATTTATGGAGGTACAGCTGTAGTATGTCGTGCATCGATCGAATTCCGAAATTAGGAGAAGAATTGGTCTGTGTACAAAAATCTACCATTTAGTGAATAATTTATGAGGGTCATTCGTAAAATAAGGTTCCCATGATTTTTAAAAATAGACAGCTATATTTTTTATCTTAGTGTTATACATCAATTTAAAGCTTAAAACTTAACGTTATTTTTCTACATAATCACCGTTTCTGTCCAAACACTTTTGCAGACGATGCTCCAACTTTTCTATCCTTATGTTGTAGAATTCTGCCGCCAATCCTTTGAGGAATCGAGTAACCTCTTCCTTGACCTCATCATCGGTACTGAAGTGTAGGCCACCCAAGTGTTCCTTTAATTTTGGGAATTAGTGATAATCACTTGGGGCTAGGTCGGTCTGTAGGGGGGATGGGGCCTAACAGTCCAGCCAAAATCTGTCAGCAGTTCTTGAGTTTGATGTGAGACACGAGGTCGAGCGTTGTCATGGAGAAGCCTCACACCACTGGACAATCTTCCTCTCCGGCGGTTCTGGATCGCACGTCTCAGTTTTAATAATGTGTCGCAATATCTTACAGAGTTTACTGTTGTTCCATGATGAATGTCAATTGGTGAAATCGGTTTTGCATTTAAAAAACGTATCACAGCGCGAATTTCGCATCTGGCGGTAACAGCGATTAGGAGCTCTATCTTCAAAGGCTGCTAGGCCGGCACTGATCGACGTAGCGAGGCGGGAGTGGTGCGGAAAAAGAGAGGGAGAGCTGATGAGTAAGACAGTGTTGCCAGATTTCTCCCAGCACATCGCATTCTGTCTCGGCAGCTTAGGGAACCTTATTTTACGAATGACCCTCGTAGTTCATTTTTTTTCTGCATGTGTTATTTCCTATTACCTATTACTGCATTGTGTTGCAGGCCAGATGATAACAGTGTTATTTTAAAAACAGGTTATAGAATCCTGTTATCGAGTGGGCTGTTATTTTCAGTAACACATCAAAAAATTTGGTGTGAAACACTCACACAACTTTTTCTTGCCAATGCCAATAATGACCAATATAACCTAACATTAGTAATAAAACATAAGAAATAAAAAAAATGCTAACCTCAAAAAATATAACCTTATTTTAATCATGAGTGAAAGACGCAAAATGAAAATCAACTTCAATTTGGGTTAAAAATACTGAAAATCACTCTTTCACGCTAAACTAGGCTCTGTAGAGAAAAATGCTTTAATTAAAAATTGTAGATCTTTAATTTCCTATAAAGTCGATTATACTCTTTTGTCGTAAAATGCATAATAAGGCTGAAATCTTTAAAAAGTAGAAATTTTTACACAATTTCGTGAGAAAAAAACAGAAAATTGCTAATTACCGCTAAACTAAGATTTATAAAAAAAATTTTTACAATAAGATTTGTAGGATTTAAAATTCTCTACAACTTTTACTTGATACATTTTTGCGCTAAAATGCATATTAAAGTCGTAATCTTAAGAAAACAATTTTTTACAAGAAAATAGCCTCACCAAGAATTTCAGCAGACATGGCGCCTACCCTATCTTGTAGAGCGTACAAAATTTAGTAAATTATGCAATTTTAAAAAAAATCGTAGGACCGTTTTTTGAGAAAATCGCAAAAAAGTGAAAAATGACACGAATAAACTACTACTTACGGTTGACCGATTTTGATGAAAATATTCGTGTCGGGTCCTCTAGTGGTATGTAACTTAAATTTCAAGTTTGTATGATGTTCCGCTCTTGAGATATTCTGTTAACGCACAGACCAATCGCTAAAAACAAGTTTTTTGGGTTCAGGGGATCTGAAAACGTGTAGATCCGGTGAAAACTCGATTTTTTAAAATCGACATGGAAACAATAGCCTACTTTCCTTCCTATATTCATATAGGCAAGAGAAAGTAATAATAGCTTTATTTCCAATCACTACTAGGAACAGACAAATTTTCTCTCAATTGAAGACTAGTTTTATGAGTAGTCGTTTGTATATTATGATTGTCTTCCAAATGACAATAAGTTGTTGTTTAGGTCATCAGCCGAGAGGCTAGTTTGAACCTATAGAGGTTTTACAAAGTAAAACAAGGAGTGAGGTGGTTTACCATTGCCACAACTCACCGAGTTGAAAAGTACACTTATCAGCATGCCGGGCCCACTCTGCAAATGACACCTTCACTTCATCACCGCAGGGTCTGGCTGTATAATGAAATTCATTACTTTCAAAGGAGATAACTCTGATTAGTGTCTTTTACACCTCTACCTCTTCTGTTCTTAAACGATTCAGTCATTTAATTGGCTGACCATGTGATAAGAAACAGAACTATTTATTTTAGCCCTGCAACGAAGGGATTGAGTGTAAATAATTTGTCACTAAACCTGTCTGTTATGAGCAATGACAATAAGTATCATCTGGTATGTACAGCGGGAGTAATGAATTAATTTTAAAGTTTATGTACTATCACCGGATGGCGACATTAAGTGGCTAACCTTATTAGTTTGGTGGCCCTGAAAAGGGCCATTTAAGCGATGGTCGTCTTGGAGAGGGGTTGGTCGAGGAGCTGGGCGACACGGCGTGTCGTCGTCCAGCGGAGACGTCATCTTCTTCCCTCGCAGTAGTGCATCGATGGCTGCTTCGTCGGGTCCGGTGGGTGTAAGGCTCGGTCGAGGGATCGCTGTGGGCATCGCTCGCATCAGCGGGCGATGACGGTCCGGTCGACGGCTTACGGTGACGGTTCGGCAAGCGGAAGCATCATGTTCTCTCTTGCGGGGTCGTCGATTATTCTTCGCTGGAGTCCGGCAGCCATGTGCCGTGGTGGACGTCTCGTCTGCTGTCTGGTTCGAAGTGAAGCTCTCGGTGTCTTGATTGGAATCGAATCCCTGCTTAGTGCAGCGCTCTTTAAGTTGCCGAGAGCGCTGTGGCAGAGAGCGGCTACTGGTTTGGCCTTGATGACAAAGGCCTTTGCAGTGCGCAGCCGAAAGGTTTGTCGCTATGCCGTCAAAGGCCGGGAGAACCATTGAAGCCGGCAACACCGTAATTGATTAATTAGAACGGGTGGCGGTGACAGTACTTTATTTTATTGAGCATTTAAATTTGTTTGTTTGTGATTTCAGCCACTCGATAGAGATCAACCGAACGGTTATGAGATTTGGCAAGTGCTGGTCGCTGCCAATGATGAAGATGGTGGGCCGACTAGTTTGCGTGGAAGCACTGAAGTGGTCATCACCTTAATCGATATCAATGATAACGCACCACATTTAAATATGGTAACATACCCCCTTATTTACTTTACTTGTCCACATCTATTCACTTTGGATTATTCAATTTTAATTGAAATAATATGAGGGGTTGTGGACCAGAAGGGCGAACTCAACAAAGGGTAGTTTTGAGAAAAACGCAAATTAAACTTTTTGATCCAAGGGCGAACTCAACAAAAATTGCAGAGTGTATGATGCATAGCGATAGGAAGGGGAAAGGTTAAAAGTGGGGTGGGATCAGTAGCGTAGAGATGACAAGACTCAACGTCTTCCTGTTGAGTTGGCCCTTCTGGTCCGCGCAACTATTGTTCAAAGTAAACTCCCTAATTTTTTTCTACTTCTCTTTTCATATAATTTAACAGGCGAACTCAACAAAATATACCTATAACATTGAAGTTTGTAACCCAAAGATGCCAAATAAAACAAAAAAAAAAAGATTCTATGTTGAGTTCGCCCTTCTGGTCCGGAATGCCTCATATATATTTGCAAATCACCAGTAATACGGTAATTGTAAACACTTACCATTAACCTTTTCACTGCCAAACACGAGTATACACGTGTTTACACGCCAAACACGAGTTAACTCGTTTCGAACTTTTAAATTGTATTGCCAAACACAATTTAACTCGATTGGCATTGAAAGTGTTTGAATTGCTTCCAGTAAGTGTTACCAACTGTATTTACGCATTTACTGTTGCCTTTTTTTCTTCTTTGTCGACGAAATCAAGTACATAATAAAGAGATATTTTCATTTCTACACGGCCTGTTTTGTTTGTAAACACGAAATGGTGTCGACAATGATATTGTTTTTTTTTATTCCTCTCCGATTGTGATTTAAACGATAATGATAGTGACATGGAAGAACAATCTAGTGTAATTAAACCTCCACCTAAATGACGTAAAAAGGTTAGACCTACTTCGGTAAGCTACCGGTATGGTTCAAATAAATTTATTCATGTTGTTCATGATTTCAGTGGTACAAATAGTGCAATAAATCGTAATATAAATTTTAATAAATCTGCTACGAAGAAATAATTTTAATTGATAAAACTATTAAAAATTAAAATGTTTGTTAAAACTTAAGATGCATCCAAAAAAAATATTTAAAAAACCCAGCTCACTGGTTTAACCCACGGTTTTATAAGTTGGCAGTGAAAGGGCCAAATTAATATAGACCTTACGTGTACATTTCACTTTATTGTTAAACGTTTTTCAGTTGCCTTTGTTTCTAATATCTGTCACTTACTCGTGTTTCGAAGGTGGAAACTATGGCAGCTTAACTTTTATATAGATAACTGAAGATGTAATATCTTGATACTGTACTGCTTTAACGCCGGTCCGTGGTTCATGTTTTGCCCACTGTTGGGGGCGCTGTGATGGGGTTGCTGCTGCTGATAGATAGTGCAGCGGTCACACCTCTCGCAGTGCATTGTGCCAAGTTGCAACATATTTATCTATGCACTGGCGAATGTGATAGTTGAGAAGGTGACTAGACAGTATCGAGTTCTGTGTGATCGAGGATCGATACGGGGAATTGACAGCTCAACATTGAGTTAGTTCTTTTCCGTCATCTACACCTCCCTTCCCTACCCCTCGCTTCACCGGCGACTGCTTTTCTTCGGAGGCAGTGGTAAAAGGTGCTTGCTGCGTCGGCGACTCGCTCCTATTTGATTAGGCAGCGGTACAGACGACCCTGCTTCATTTCACCGGCGACTGCTCCTCTTCAGAGGCAGCGGTGAAAGGTGTACGCTGCGTCGGCGGCTGCTCCTAATCATTAAGGCAGCGGTAAAGACGACCTTCCCCCCCTTCGCTAGAAGCATCTGGAGTTAATATTTTGAACTACGCCGCCAGATGGTCCTATGAGCTCTACAGACTGTGCTACTACAAGCCGGTGGCAACAATCTTCTACAGATTTTAAATGAAAAATGTTTAGTTTCAAATGGTATTATGCACTCTGAAGATGGTGGATCCACCAAAACACGTGTAAGTGACAAATAGTAGAAATCAAAGCAGTTAAAAGGGTTAATGATATTTATTATATGAAATAGAATTGATTTCAAGCCGCAGGATGTATTTTTGAATGAACATATCTTCAGTAATGCATTTTCAAGTTTATTAATAGTTAAAATTTAAAACTTCCTACTGCTACCATGTAGAGAAGAGACAAAAGAACTGTCACTGTGAACAAGTCACTATTACATATAATTCACGGTGACCACAGTTATTCAGATAGGCGAGTAACTGTTCCCCAGTCACTGTCACATAGATCGCTTATTCTCCTGTCACTGGAAGACAGGACGACACGGCGAATGTTCACCGTACTTCAACAGCGTATAGTACAGACCTCTCGTTCCCCAGTCACTGTTACAAAGATCGCTTACTTATTCTCTGTTCACTGTTTTAAGGCAGGACGACACGGCGACCATAATTCTACAGATAGAAGAGTAACAGACCTCTCGTTCCTTCAATCACTTTTACAAAAATCAGTTACTTACTCATTCACTGTTCACTGTCACTTTTAAGACGAACAAATTCTTTACTAGTGAACAAATTTACTCACTCATTTACTGTTCAGTTAATAGACAATACAACAGAATATGCTTACTCTTCTTCAAGGCCCCTATGATAGGTACGTAAGATTTGTTGGTCTGTTCACTGGGCTTAGTGCTCTCCTTGTCGCCTCTCATTTGATAACCGGCACGTCCATTCTCTTTACTTCATTTTTACACACTCTTCTCTCTCTTTCTCTCTCCCTCTCTCAGTCTCTTCCCCTTGTTTTGTTTTTCATCTACTAGACTAAACAAAACGAGGGTAGTTCCTTTGTATCTTTGATCGCGGTAGCATAATTATATTACAGTGTTATTTTTATTACGCGGCGCGTTCTACCTAGCTATTGTTAATTGTTTCAGTTGTAAATTGTTTCTTGTACTTTATTTTTTATTCACAAAATGTTATTTTTATTACTAATTTAGGATACCTTGTGTTAATCAGTTTTAGGCTAAATTTTTATTTTAGTTATATAAATGCAGCCCATTTTTTTAATTTATCAAAACTTCAGTTGTTATTATCATGAAATAACAACTGAAAACATTATTATTATTATTTCATGATAACAACTGAAAAATATACTGAGTATATACGCATTTATTACTAAATCAGTCAGTAACTATTAAAAGTAACGGCAAACGCAAAATCACTGTCACAGTGATCACAGTGGTCACAGTGGTCAGATAAGGATTTTATCTGTCATCTGTCGTCAATATCATTGTAAAGGCCAAGCCAATTGGTGTGACCCTGCATACCCCTCCGACCTACTACACAGTAACATGTACAGTCAGAGACAAAACACCCATTGTATTTTGTAGGCGTGCTGTTCCATTGTCGATTACTTATGCTGCAGTATTGGAGTACATACAAGACTGTACTAATGGAGACACACGTTTAGCCCAGCACTCTCCGTATGAAAATCACTATAATGGTGTTACTATTACAAAAATATTAAATGGTTTTATTTAGAATACACTATTTTCTTCATTTATGGATTTGGTCGCAAGACATGTTTTGGCATCCACCCAGTCACCGGTCTTCAAATTTTGATGTATTGTACCACAAATCGTATTAAATGTTTGAACTTTTTGTGGTGCACATGTGACACATCACGTCCCAAATAAGAAAAGTGGTTGACCTTTTCCACCATTATCTTTGTCCTGACTGGATATTTTCCTCTGAACGCTATAACATTTGTTTTAGCTCTTGATATTTTTAAATTGAACTGATGGCATATCTGTCTGTAATTTTGGAAATTAGCATGCACAAAAATACATGACATGCTTTGTCTTTATAATATTAGTATAGATTACAATCAGGATTACTTGATACGTTTTAGAAAATGCGATTATTTCTTATTTGTGTTTTACAGCCGTATCCAGTAATTTGGAGAGAAAATCAAGGTCCGGGAATCATAACGCAATTGATAGCTAAGGATAATGACGGTCCAGAAAATGGGAGACCGTTTGCATTTCAAATTGCATCATCTGCTAGTATGGACATTATGTCTAAATTTGGAGTCACAGGTTAGTCGAATTACATCAGGCCTATATACTCATCAGATATCACTGTACAGTCCAGCCTCTGTTAGTTTGCTCCTAATGTAAACAAATAATGATGTCACTGAGCATGCGCATTATATCAAAATGTGTACACGTCGATTAAAAAGTAACAACAAAATACTTTCTAAAGTATTTAAATACAAAATACTTTTAAAAGTATTTGTATAAATAAAATTGTTAAGCCTACATCATATCATGACTGATGTTTTAAGTACTTTAAGTACTTATAATTTAAAAAATAGTTAACATAATAGGAATACAAGATCCGTAAAGTCATAGACTCTAGTGTGCACCCTGTAGTTGGTGGCTTTTGTTTGTTGACAGTAGGAGCAAACTAACAATGGCTTAACTGTACTTAATAACGGGCCGGCCTGTTGGCGTAGTGGTTAACGCTGGCTTCTACACCCGGGGTCCCGGGTTCAATTCCCGATCAGGTCTGGCATTTTTTCATAACTCATTTTCCATATATCATCATTCTCCACTGTCTGCATTTGCAGAAATCACAAAACAGTTGGACATGAAACAAAAATAAATCTACTTAATTGAAATGTGGGTTTTGAATATTATGCTCAATCGCAATTCAGTGGTTATCAAAGAGTGCTATGCACGCACGGCATATCTAATTATTTCCTTTTAAACGTTTTACCTTAGCTCCTTATCTCCTTCTATGGGAATGTAACGTACCTGATGACAATGTACAATATGTACTGTACATCGGGGGGGGGGGGGGACTATCTTGTTTTTATGTAGCTTTTACTACATAATTTGTAATACATAGTTTGTAATTGAGTCATTGAAAAGTGCTCTTTTACGCTGTATGGCTGTAACTACAATTTTAATTCGTAGAGAAATTTTCAAGTTGCTGACTGGATGCGAGTGGCTTTTCACCTGACACTGATTGTTATCTTAATACTATTTAAAAATAGATAGCCTACTTTCTGTTTGATTCATTTTTATACTAAAATAATTATTGTTAATTGATAGGTACGAGTATTGGGATTCAGTTTTGTTACAAATAATAGCTTATAGAAAATATAAAACTAAGTTTTCCTAGTATTTCGGGGGGGGGGGCCATGGCCCCCATTACCCCTTCCCTGAAACCGCCCCTGACTGTACAATGGTTGTAATATACGAGGGCAAGTCAATTATTATCTGCAATTTAGCTATATTTTTGTTTATGTTGGCAGTACTGTCGTTTTGTGTTGATGACGCATGATTTGTTTATTTGTGGTTATATGTATGTAAGTTTCAAGCAGCTAGGTTAGTTTCGTTATCGCTGTCGTGCTGTTAATCATGGCTGCTCCGCTTTCTATTTGCACCAAAGAAGAGCAATGTTCAGTGATCCGTTTTTTTGTGGTCGGAAGGTGTATCAGGGGCCGAAATTTATAGAATACTTTCGGTACGGTACGAGAACAGTGTTTTGCCTCAACGGAGTGTCTACGAATGGATTAAAAAATTCAAAAATGGTCGCACAAGTGTTATGCACGATGAAGGAGCCGTACGACCGAAATTCAAGACCCAGCTGTCAGCAGAAAAACTGATGCTTACGGTTTTTTGGGACTCACAAGGTCCAGTACTGGAACATTATCAGGAAAGGGGCACAACAATAAACAGTACGTTATAGTGAGGTGCTTACTGCCAAGCTAAAGCCTGCAATTTGAAGCAAACGCCGAGGACTGCTGCTCTCAAAAGGTGTTGTGTTGTTGCACGACAACGCCCGTCCTCATACTGCTGCCCACACTGCTGAAATGCTCCAGAAACTCAATTTGAAGTACCGGCTCATCCTCCATATAGTCCCGATCTTGCTCCTTCTGATTATCACTCGTTTGGTCCACTCAAAGAGGCATTAAGGGGCCGTCGATTTATCTAGGATGAAGCATTGAAAGAAGCGGTGCATTCTTGGCTCGCATCTCAACCAAAAACCTTCTTTTATGAGGGTATCAGGAAAGTTGAAGAACGATGGACCAAGTGCGTTGAAAAGTAAGGGGACTATGTCAAAAAATGATGTACTTGTAAGTTTCCTATTTGATTAGAATAAAATTTTATAACTAGATTGCGGATGATAATTGACTTACTCTCGTAATTACCATTGGTTGGTTTATAAGAGCGCATTGGGAGCTAAGAGCAAAGTTTAATCTTTTCACTGTAATAGTTAATAAATTATTCAACCAGCCTATTATATTTGTTTTTATTATATTATATTTGTTTAGTTGTCATTTAGCTTCTATAACGGGGGTCCTGGAATCGGTTCCAAGTCAGATGCTGGCATTTACATCTACCGCACTTCACTAGCTGCAGATACAAAATAAATAAAAATATTTATTAATGTAAATAGCCACATGATTAACAAACTATAATTTTACTTTCTCTTGCCTATATGAATATATGGGAAGGAAAGTATTGTTTTCATGTCGATTTTAACAAATCGAGTTTTCACCTGATCTACACGTAAACAGACCCCCTGAACCCAAAAAACATGTTTTTAGCGATTGGTGTGTGTGTGTGTGAACAGAATATCTCAAGAACGGAACATCGTACAAACTTGAAACTTGAAACTTAAGTTACATACCACTACCGGACCCGACACGAACATTTTCATCAAAATCGGTCAACCGGAAGTAGTAGTTTATTCGTATAATTTTTCACTTTTTTGCGATTTTCTCAAAAACTGGTCCTATGATTTTTCTTTTTAATCGCCTCGTTTACTCATTTTCTTATGCTCTACAAGATAGGGTAGGCGTCATGTTTGCTGAAATTCTCGGTGAGGCTGTTTTCACGTAAAGAAATAGTTTTTTTAAGATTACGGCTTCGTTATAAATTTTAGCACGAAAATTTTTATAATAAAAGTTGTAGAGAATTTAAAAACCTACAACTCTTATTTCAAAGATTTTTTTTGTTTAACGCTTTGTTCAGCAGTAATTAGCGATTTTCTGTTTTTTTCTCACAAAAACGTGTGAAAAATCTATTTTTTTACGATTTCGGCCTCAGTGTGGATTTTACGACAAAAGTGTATATAAATAATTTTATAGGAAATAAAAAGATCTACAATTTTTATTTATAGCATTTTTCTCTACAGAGCCTAGTTTAGTGTGAAAGAATGATTTTCCGTATTTTTAAGCTGAACTGAGTTTGATTTTCATTTTGCGTCTTTCAGTCATGATTATAATAAGGTTATATTTTTAGAGGTTAGTTTTTTGTTTATTTCTAATGTTTTATTACTAATGTTAGGTTATATTGCTAATATTTGCATTGGCAAGAGAAAGTTGTGAGTGTTTCACACCAGATTTTTTTTGTAAATCATAATTCATTTTATTGAGAAAAATCTGAAGGGGTTCAAACTACGTAAATTGTATACTAGATGTGAGCCAGAATGCAAAAAATGACTAGTCAAAAATTTTTAACTTAAAGGTAATAACTTCTTAAAATTTAGCACTAAATTCTGAACAATTTGTTTATCAAGTTTACATTGTTTTTTAATCGCTAATGTGTGTATGTTGTAATCTGTTCAATTTGGAACAATAGCAGCAACCCTATCACCCAAAGAGATGAGGATGATGTGTAAATGAGACTGTGTAGTGTAGTGCAAGTCCAGGCTGACCATATCTGAGAGAGTTTGGTTAATTGAACCCCAACCATCAAAGTATACCGGTAACCACTTTCTAGCATTCAAATCCATAAAAAAAGTATATGCTTTTACTAGGATATGAACCGGGAACCTTCGTCTCTGAAATCAGCTGTTCAACAGCTGATTCTTGCTGGCAACTTTACCTCCAGACCAGCACGATGGGTTTAATTGTTTTTGTATTATATTATATTTTGTTAGTTTTATATTTATTATTATTATTTTTTTTTTGTTAGTTTGTATTTGTTTTAGTTTTTTGTATTATATTTTAAGTTTTCTTAAAATTGTACTTATAAACTTTGTATTTGTTTTTATTTTCAGGATCTCAGTTGACAGCTTTAATGACATTTGATAGAGAAGAACAGAAATCGTACCAAGTGCCTATTGCTATATCGGACAGTGGTATACCGTCTATGACTGGTACCAGTACTTTAACTGTCATAATTGGTGATCAGAATGATAACCAAATGAGACCTGGTGCCAGTTCAATATTTGTTTACAATTACAAGGTTCGTATTAATTATGTGTGTATCCGTAAATGAGCCAAGCACAATATTTAATCGTCAGCAGAACAGGATACATGGGTTGATACATGGGTGATAGAATGTGGTGGAAATATAACAGCGGTGTACACTTGACACTTCTTCTTCTCCTCCTTCTCCTTCTCCCCCTTCTCCTTCTCCTTCTCCTCCTTCTTTTTCCTTCTCCTCCTTCTTCTTCTCCTCCTTCTTTTTCCTTCTCCTCCTTCTTCTTCTTTGCCTCCTTATACTCCTCCTTTTTACTTCTGATGGAATTTAGCCAAACAGTTTTGGCTCCTTCTAATGCGTAGATAAACATTGCATTTTTAAGGCATTTAATGAAAGTGTTATTTTTCCAAGAAGGGTTCTTGCATTAACTGTTGTTCTTAAAGTCCTCAAACAGGCAATGATAAATCACTAGCTGCAGATAAAAAATAAATAAAAGTATTTATCAATGTAAATAGCCACATGATTAACAAACTATTTTTTGTAAATCATAATTCATTTTATTGAGAAAAATATAATGGTTTTGTGCCTTGGAAAAAAAGTCATGAAACTGTGGTGAATTTGCTATGGAGTCAAATCGAACATCTTCCAACGGTGCAATATTTTGTCCCTTTCTTTTCTTACAGTCTTGTTGTGAGTTTATGGCAAACAAAGTGCCAAGTTTTTGGGAACTTGAAAGGTTTCCAAGCATTGTGAGTTTACTTGTATTTGGCACAGCATTTTGAAAATTTTCAACTGTGTGTACTCATGTTTGGTGTGTAGTCGTGGTTTGCCTACTGTGAGTAGGCCGTATACTTGTGTTTGGAGTGTCAGTGTGGTTTGCCTTCTGTGAGTAGGCCCTACACTTGTGTTTGGTGTGTCAGCGTGGTTTGCCTACTGTGAGTAGGCCCTGTACTTGTGGTTGGTGTGTCAGCGTGGTTTGCCTACTGTGAGTAGGCCCTGTACTTGTGTTTGGTGTGTCAGCGTGGTTTGCCTACTGTGAGTAGGCCCTACACTTGTGTTTGGTGTGTCAGCGTGGTTTGCCTACTGTAAGTAGGCCCTATACTTGTGTTTGGTGTGTCAGCGTGGTTTGCCTACTGTGAGTAGGCCCTATACTTGTGCTTGGAGTGTCAGCGTGGTTGGCCTACTGTGAAAATAGGCCCTTCAAATTGTTTCAGATTAATTGTTTTTTATGTAATTGTGTAATAAATTTCTGAATAATTGTTATTAATTTCGATCTAGGGTGAAGCACCAGATACAGAAATTGGTCGAGTGTATGTTGAAGATGCTGATGATTGGGATATCGGTGACAAACATTTTACATGGACTGATGGTTCGCATCCAAATTTTGATCTGAATTCAGCGACTGGGTTTATAACAATGTTACAAGGAACTGCGGATCTTTCATATTTACTCCATTTTACAGTAAGTCAAAAAAATTATCAGTTGCGTATTAATTGTTATATAGTAGACTCCCTTTAGTTCAGATCTCGGATGGTTCGTACATGAGTCATGCGTTCGCTCACATGTGCCGCATTGCCTTTCGCTAGTGATAACGAGCTACAAGTCACATTTGTTTCTGTAGCGCTGTAAATATGAGGGCAGTCCAGAAAGTCTGTCACGTTTTGATATAAAAAAAAAAACTAAGTACAAGAAAAAAATTTATTGTATACATTTGAAAGTGCAACTAAAATGCTATTTTTCTACATAATCACCAAACAAATTAAGACACATATCATAGCGGTGAACTAATTTTCAAATACCGGCGTCATAAAAGTCTATTGCCTGTGATTTTAACCAGTTAGTCACACCCTCCTGCAGCTCCGCGTCGTCGTCAAAGCGCTGCGTCGCAAGCCATGTCTTCATTGTCGGGAACAAGTGATAATCGCTGGGCGCAAGGTCCGGACTGTACAGCGGATGTGGGAAAACCTCCCATTTGAAAGCATCCAGGACTTCTCGTGTTCGATTTGCCGTGTGTGGTCGGGCGTTGTCATGCAAAAAGAGAATTTTTCCAGTCAACTTACCTCTGCGCTTGTTTTGGATCGCTCTTCTTAACTTTTCAAGTGTTTCACAATACCTCGCAGAGGTTATTGTTGTGCCACGTTCCAAGAAATCGATAAGAAGAACTCCTTTCCTGTCCCAAAAAACGGTCGCCATAATCTTCCTTGCAGCCAATGTTTGAAGGCATTTTCTTGGCTTTTTGGGCGAGTTTGTGTGACCCCATTCCATAGACTGCAGTTTGGTTTCACAATTGACATGCTTCACCCAAGACATGCTTGGTCTCAACTAACGATTCGATCGAGTAGTGAGTCACCATCTTCCTTCCAACCGTATTACAGACCGTACTTCACAACTGGCGGGATTTTGAATTGCGGCACACATTTTAAATTGTTGTTGAAAAACAAACAAAGAGCGACACAGACCTCTCACTAGCACGGCTGGATAGCCACTGAACGGAGAAACGCCACGGCACCAAAATAGCCGCGATAGCTCCGCCCCTAGCAGCTACAACGTAAAACTTGACAAACTTTCTGGACTGCCCTCGTATAATGCCGTCTAATGTAGTTTAAATTAGCTTTAGATCTTAAAATTTAGCTTTGAGCTTTATAGACTCTAAACTCTTAAGGTCCATTTCAAATTTGTATGACAAAATGTATTGAGTATTTTATACAACAGTCTTCTTATATATCTGTACCTGAGAACAAGAACAACAAATGTCATTCTTTTACAAAAATGAGTTAAACACGTTATCAACGTAACTTTTTGTGTACTTTTTGAACAACCAATGTCCATTATGTATAGTTAATGAGATATTGCATGAACCAATGTCAGTCAGCTGGGTGAAAAATAATATTGCTAGGACAACCAAACACAACATTAGTTCTCAGATACCATAATTTCTTCATCCAAAAATAACCAGTCATAATTGGTTATGATTGCAATAAGAACCAATGTTGACATTAGTTGTTTTTGGAGTGACTTTTCTTAATTTTTGCTGCCATTGTAGCTGACTTAGGTGGAATTCGTGGTGTTGTTTAAAATTTTACCCAGATCTTTTTTTGCTCTTTTCTCAAAACTGTTTTTTTTTGGCATTGGTTGTTCTTGTTCTAAGGTACAGATATATTAAGCTGAATGTAATGGACTATGTCCAGCAATTTTAACCCATAAGAAGGCCTCAGAGTGAAAAAATACAGGAGACGTTTTTTATTTCTCAAAAACCCTTTTTTGTACCCGCTAAAACTCCCAGGGTGTATCCAAATTCCGAGGTATGTCCCCCCTTCCAGGGGCTCAAAAATCTGAAAATATGTCATAACTCCTTCTACTTCTGAAGACTGAAGATATTGAAATCAGATCATTTTTAATTGATCTCTCGATCCTGAAAACTAAAGATTTTTACGAACATATTACCGACTAGTATAGTTGACCGTGCAAATGCACAATGTTCTTGGGTTTCATCATATAATTAAATAAATGATTTAAGTTAACAACAATTTTGTAATAAGTAATTTCCAAAATACATGATTATGTAATCCGTTCACAGGACATTTCCAGCTGGAGCCCACTGTTAAGTGGTGATCTCCTCTAAGTCTTAAAGCGCATTTTATTCCATTTCTTAATCACCTCATTCACTCGTTGTTATTATATACAGTTGTAAATTTTCCTAACAAAGTCAAAGAAAAAAAAAAAAAACTTATCCGTTCTTAGAAGTCTGACTGTTCTGCAATTTCTGCTAATGCAGGCAGTGAAGGATGAAATGATCCTTTTGTAACGTATGAAAATATGCCATACCTGAATGGGATTCGAACCCAAGGCTGCATGATGAGAGGCGAGCACGTTACCAACTACAACAGTGCGGCCGACTAAAGAGAGAACAGGAGAGGGATGGTGGTGGGTGGCGCGATAGGGATGTAGCGGTCGGTCGATAAGCAGATCATGAACCTATCGGGATAAATCTTGCAAGATCAAACCGAGATACATGGGTAGAAAATCACTATTTGACCCGATAGCTAGTGGCATTAACAACAGAAGTTGATTGACTTTTTAATAACTTAGGTGCAAGATCGACCCATCTTATGGGGCAAAAGTCTTGAATGTTATAGAGTCAGGGTTCAAACTAGAGCAGCTTGGATGGAAATTTTCAAAGAAGTAAACTGTGGGTTTACTTCTAGAAGAATTGCGGTTTGTATTTGATTATCCTTCGTGTATGTTTGTGGAGTAAGGAGGTGGTTGGAAAGTCAAGAAGAAATTTTAAAAAAACATACTATTGTCACTGGATGGCAACGTTAAGTGGCTAACCTTATAATTTTGGTGGCCCTGTAAAGGGCCGTTTAAGCGTGTGTGTCGTCTTGATGGGGAGCGTCGGTCGTAGTTGTCGTTCAGCAGAGATATCATCTTCTTCCCTCGCAGTAGTGCGTCGATGGCTGCTTCGTCGGGTCCGGTGAGCGTAGTAAGGCTCGGTCGAGGAACCACTGTGGGCATCGCTCGCGTCAGCGGGCAATGACGGTCCGGTCGACGGCTTACGGTGACGTGTCGGCGAGCGGAAGCATCATCTTTTCTATTGCGGGGTCGTCGATTAGTTCTCGCTGGAGTCCGGCAGCCGTGTGCCGTGGTGGACGTCTTGTCTGCTGTCTGGTTCGAAGTGAAGCTCTCGGTGTCTTGATTGGAATTGATTCTACCGGCTCAGTGCAGTGCTCTTTATATAGCTGCCGGGAGCGCTGCAGTAGAGAGCGGCTACTAGCTTGGCCTTGATGACAAAGACCTCTGTCGGTGGGGAGCCGAAAGGATTGTCGGGCGCCGCTAAAGAGCCCATCGCGCCGACAAAGGCCGGAAGAAGTATTCAAGGCCGGCAACACAGTAAATGATTAATTAGAAGGGGTCGCGGTGATACTATGATTGTTATTTCAGGATAAGCGTTTGAACTTTATTACTCTAATATATACTATTTTCTTATAGGTTTATGAAGAATCACTCTTGATTCCAAGGCACAAAGTTGAAGCAACTGTCAACGTTACTGTAAAAGAGATACCAGAAGAAGCTGTTGATAAATCTGGATCAATTAGATTGGACGGTGTCACTGCTGAAGAATTTATTGCTACCGATTCTGTAAGTTCACTACTAATTTTCTTTCAATTAAAACACATGACTTTCTCTCGCTAATGCAAATAATGAACAAAAACCCCTTTCATGAGGCAACACGTCTCATGGCTGGTGGAAATTTTTAAAAAGGCATACGTTCAACTTATGGTGTTGTTGTTGTTTAGGTCAACAGCCGAAAGGGTGGAACGAGGAGTGAGGTGGTTTACCATTACCACAACTCACTAAATGGAAAAGTACACTTATCAGCATGCCGGGCCCTCTGAAAAGCACATATTTTCCACTCTGTATATGACACCTTCAATTCATTCACAGGGTCTGGCTGTACAATGAAATTCATTACTCTCAGAGAAGATAACTGTGATTAGTGTCACAGTACACCTCTACCTCTTCTCTCCTTAAATGATTCAGTCATTTAATTGGGTGACCATGTGATAAGAAACAGAACTATTTATTTTAGCCCTGCAACGAACAGATTGAGTGAAAATAATTTGACACTCCACCTGTCATGGGCAGAGTATTAATGGTAAAAACCATTAATATGCTTTTCACGGTTGATGAGCTTAGACCAATAATCAGAAAGCGTTTGCCACCGTTCGTGTGTCAGATTGTACCTGACAAACATTATGCGCTCATGCGTATAAGAGCCGCAATAGTTCAGTCGTCTCGTGCATCTCGTACTGAATACATCGATTATAGAGTGCGTTTACATGCAATATTAATATTATATAATCAGCTAATTGTATTTTTACTTTCTCTTGCCCATATGAATATATAGGAAGGAAAGTATTATTTTCATGTCGATTTTAAAGAAATCGAGTTTTCACCGGATCTATACGTAAACAGACCCCCTGAACCCACACAAACATATTTTTAGCGATTGGTCTATGTGTGTGTATACAAAATATCTAAAGAACAGAACATCGTACAAACTTGAAACTTGAAACTTAAGTTACATACCACGACCGGACCAGACACGAACATTTTCATCAAAATCGGTCAACCAGAAGTATTAGTTTATTTGTATAATTTTTCACTTTTTTGTGATTTTCTGAAAAACTGGTCCTACGATTTTTTTTAAAATCGCCTCATTTACTCAGTTTTTTATTCTCTACAAGATAGGGTAGGCGCCATCTTGGTTGAAATTCTTGGTAAGGGTGTTTTCACGTAAAAACTTTGTTTTTTTAAGATTGCGGCTTTAATATGCATTTCAGCGCAAAAATGTATATAATAAAAGTTGTAGAGAATTTAAAATTCTACAACTTTTATTTCAAACATTTTTTTTCATAACGCTTAATTTAGCGGTAATTAGCGATTTTCTGTTTTGTTCTCACGAAAACTTGTGAAAAATCGATTTTTTAAAGATTTCAGCTTTAGCATTTTACGACAAAAAAGTATATAATAAAATTTATAGAAAATTAAGAGATCTACGACTTTTATTTAAAGAATTTTTTTCTACAGAGCCTAGTTTAGCATGAAAGAGTGATTTTCCGTATTTTTAAGCCAATCGTTCGATTTTCATTTTGCGTCTTTCACTCATGATTAAAATAAGGTTATGTTTTTGAGGTTAGTTTTTTGTTTATTTCTAATGTTATATTACTATTGTTATGTTTATTGTTAATTATTTGCATTGGTAAGAGAAAGTCGTGTGAGTTTTTCACACCAGATTTTTATAGGTTATAATTGTTATTGAACGACCAAATAAATGGCTGACGAAATATTGAGCAGAGCTAGAAGAGGAGCAAGTAGTGGCAACGTTGCAGGCAAGTCATTGGCTAGCAGCTATAAAGTGGGTAGGGTTGTGGGTAGGGGGCTCGTCACCCTTGAACAAATAGTCTAGTGATTTCTGTATCTACTTACTGTTGTTGTTTAGGTGGTCATCAGCCTGGTTGGCGGCTGGTTTGAACCTCTCTAGAGGTTTTACCAAGTAAATCGAGGAGTGAGATGGTTTACCATTGCCACAACTCACCAAGTGGAAAAGTACACTTATCAGCATACCAGGCCCTCTGAAAAGCATATATTTTCCACTCTGCAAATGACACTTTCAATTCATTCACCACAGGGTCTGGCTGCATAATGAAATTCATTACTTTGAGAGGAGATAACTCTGATTAGTGTCACAGTACACCTCTACTTCTTCTGTTCTTAAACACTTCATTCATATAATTGGCTGACCATGTGATAAACAGAACTAGCCCTGCAACTAACAGATTGAGTGTGTAGCGTGCAGTTATTTTGAGCAATAATTAGGCTATAGCAAAATAAAAAAAACAACTTCTTCCTTCGGTTACCAGCGACCGACTACCTCTTTATTTCTTCCTCCCACTTTTTATTGTTATACAAAAAAAATTATTAAATTAATTAATACATTTTTACATAATATTAGATTTAAATTTGGAATAACATATAATATCTATTTTTTAAATTTAATAACATTTTAATAACCCAAATCACATTCATTTTGAAAATTTTAAACTATTTTATTTTTATACTATCATGTGATGCTTTATAATAATGAGCCCTCATAACTGGCTGCTACAAGTGTAATAAAATTTGATACTCCACCTGTTGTCTGTTATGGGCAACTACTTACTGACAATTTAATTAAAGAAGCTGCTGCCATCTGTTGTAATAATTAGTATAAATAAATACAGGAATGAAATTTGAACCAGTTGTAATCTAAATGACTGAATAGAAACACCTTTCTAAATTTTTATTTTATTTTTTTTAACACGTTCACTGCAGCCCGGGTGAAGCGATGTTATTCGCTGTGGCTGAACCATCGCCTGTCGCATTTATACGTATATGTTCCCCGCCCACAGAAGCGCACAAGTCCGTGGCGCTTCATATCCTCCTCATATTCTCTCTACTATTACAATTTCTCGTGTGTATTTTCATTCAATACTTTTATTTTATATTTACCTTAACATGTATGTTTATATATTTTACTATAGATAAATGTATTTGTTTTACGTTTTAAAAAAACACACATAAAAGTATAAATACAAAACAACTGTAAAAGTCTGAATGTACTTTGCTTGTATCACGTAAACCTATGAGAAAAAATTAAAAACTTGTAGGAATAAAAGGATAATAATGGCACTCTTAGCTGAATAACTGCAGTGTGGCCAAAGGTTTTTGAAAAGTTGAAAGTAAGTAATATTACGGTACAGACGGCAGACAGATATCGGTACCTGTGACGGCTTTACAATTTTTTCTTGTTTTTAACAATATTTTATTATCCTTTCTGTTCCCACGGCAGTAAGTCTTTCCGTGGACAGGTAAAAATGCAATTCCAAAAATGGGGTCACCTAAGAAAAGAATTGAATAAGCCGACTAGATGACGCTGCCGCTTTGTGTGACTGCGCACGCACGCCTCGTACGCTCCTAAAATTATAAGTACTAATAAAATATTTCTATAACCAATTTTTAAATGAGGTAAGCATTTAATAAAAATTAATTATTAAAACTGGCATAGAATGAACCTTTTTCTATGACTGAACAATAAAAAAAATACAATTTACCCTAGCTGAACGCAGAAAGAAGAGATTATAAAACTGTATAAACGGACCACATTTTTGTGGCGGCCCGTACCCTGGGACTGTTCAATACACCACATAAATGTGGCAGCCGCACTGAACGTGTTAAATATGCTGTAAAGAAGGTGGTACCACTGAAACGCACGTAAGGTTTTTAAAACTTCAATAAGCAACCAAAGGTAAGGTAATAAATTTCATTTATATTAATAGTTGGCAGGATGCATTTCAACAATTTATTTTTGTAAATTACTAATAGTTGTACATTTCTTTACAGAATGGTGTCAGCAAACAATTACTGTTGCGCAAACATTTATCAGCAATTTTCAATGTTTCTATCGACAATATTGATGTGTTTACTATCTTGCATTCTCCGCACAATACGAATCCTTTGCAATTGGACGTAAGATTCTCTGCTCATGGTTCACCGTATTACATGCCTGAAAAAATTAATGCTGCCATTAATCTGCATAGAAAGGAGGTTAGTCTTTTAATTGTGTATTGTATAATATGTTGTAAAATGTTTTTCAGCCGGTGGGTTACGACCCAGGAGAGAGGGGGGGTTGTGAAATACAGAGGAAAAAATTAAAATCATTCTTGTATCTATATATTAATAGCGAGCCGGTTTTTTTTCAACATGATTTTAACCACCTGAACCTTCACCGATTTTCGCCGAAGTGGGCTCAAATAAATCGTCTGTTCGAGTAGATTTGCAGAAAACTATCCAAAATCAAATATTTCGATTTATGACCGTAAAATAGGAGGTCTAAAATAGATTGGAGAGGGGGCAAGTTCAACAAACTGAAGTATAGGCGTCTCTCCCTCCCTCTTTCTGTCTCTCTCCCTCTCACTTTCTCTTTCTATCCCTCCCACATCTCACACAGCTATTTCAGTTTGGAGAGGGGGCAAGTTCAACAAACTAAAGTATAGGCCTACCAACGCATTGGCAGTGTCACGATCAGATCGCTTTGGAATTTCCAACGTAGTTGTAAATTTGTATACAGTTCCGGTATTTTCACATGGACAATTGTACGTTGCTATGTCACGTGTCAGATCATTTGATAGCCTAAAAGTTCAAATAATGCCACACAACAATAAAACAAAAAATGTTGTTTACAGAGAAGTTTTATAAAAACAAATTTACACTATTGTGCGGGTTTTCCCGCACAGGTTCACCTAGTAGTTTATTTAAAATTAATTGAAATACAAAAATTTTTCATTACTTTCACAACTTTTTCTAATTCAATTAACGCAGAACTTGGGCTTGTTTGGAATCAATGTATTTTTGAATGGCTGGATTTATTTTTGTAACATATTAAATGTTGTCATTTTCCAGTGTCGAACGATTTCTTGATTCGGTTTTCAAATTCACCATTATGGAAAATCCTTTTTCGCTGTCTCTTAGGATGTGTCAAATGGTATAAAAGATTTTTAACGCTGCTCTGGACAGTTCAGGGTGTTCGTTTTTAACCCTTTCCACTCAACTGTTGGATCTGATCCAACACGATAGTTTTACCGTTCCACTTGTATGTTGGACCCCATCCGACTCCTCAGTTTTCACAGCTGATTTTGTATGAAAATATGCAGTTAACAATGTTGCTGTAATGTGCTGGCCTCTACAGGATGTTTTAAAAATTAATTCTTTTAGTTTTCGATAGTTGACTACCACCGATTATCGATAAAAACGGAATTAATTGAATTGAGGTCGCCGTACCAAACTAGTAAACAAACTAACCTAATTGTGAACGTGCTTCGTTTAGTTTGCGGTATTTCGTGTCGCTTTAAGATCGGTTAATGTTTTTAGGTAACTAATTCACACAAAAATAATATTCAGATTATTTTTGATGCTTTTATTAGGTTTTAGGTATCAATTTCTAGTTAGATAGTTTATTTTATCTTAGTTTTTACTACGACAGTGTATGTTTTGCAGGTTATATTTTAAAAGTTTTTAGGTGAGAAAAAGCATTTTTGATGTATCATTATTAACATTAAAGTAATTACAAACGTAAAAAGTATCGGATGCTCTTAAAACTAATAACAACACATTACGCGTATGATTACTGTAATAGGGTATAAACAGATCATAAAATAAATACACGTTGAGGGGAAATCACAGTGGAAACATAATTTGAGTGGAAAGGGTTAATACTTATCCAAAATTTGTTGGGATAAGCATTGTGGAAAGTTAGTTTTGTGTGTGTGTTTATTTCATCATAATATCCATGGTTACTCTTCTACTAGATGGTGGTTGTGGTGATGTACAGTTGCTGTGGCACATAAGGTGATGTAGTGACAGTAGGATTTTTGCATTGTTTTTACAAACATAGCGGCTTAGGTATGTTTACACGGGAAATCGATTTTAATTTTAATAATTCTTTGTTAGCGGCCTCAAGTTTTTCTCTAAGTAACTTGTTTTCTTCTTTTAATTTGGCGTTTTCACGTTTCAAGCGATCGGTTTCCTCTGACTGCACAATGTTAAAATTTGGCGGTTCTTCATTAAAACTAGGCCTACCTTTCTCTACAGCTATTCCTTCATTTTGTTAACTGCCTGTGTTGTAATCGGATGACGAGTTTAAAATATCATAAACTTCCTTACAAGTGTGTCGTTTCTCTGCTCGATTTTTACGTTCACTGCAAGTTGGGTGTACCGGACGTGGAACGGCCCTACAAATCGGCAAATTTAATTTGGGACTGAATTTGTCTTTAAGACACGTTTTAATGGAAGATGTAGCAACTCGGACTTTAAATCGCATGCATAATCTGATTCGTCGAAATGTAGTAAACACACGCGACCACTATCAGCAGAAAATGAATTGGCCCGTTTGCAAGCATTTATCCCCTAAATGTTTTTTTTTTTTTTTTTTTACGCTCTGGAGACTCCAGGAGAGGAGTATAGGACATGTCGTCAGATATAACACCTGAAATACATATAAGAATCACACAATGTATCACTACTATCAAGAAAGAAATTCTTGTACGCTATAAAAAGTTTCACCGATCAAGTAATTTTTCAGATTTTTTTAAAGGAATTCAAATCCTCACAACACTTTAAAGATTGGGGTAATTTATTTATGAATTTTCTCCCTGCATAAGTAGGTTTTTGTTCAAACAATTTTGTGGAGTGATTAGCCACATAATAATCATTCCTGTTTCTCGTGTTATGATTGTGAACATTGAAATTCTGCATAAAATTATTTTGCCCAACATACATAATCACCTCAAAACTGTAGAAGGAGGGAACTGTAAGCAATTTAAGCTCCTTAAATAGTGGTGTGGATGAGGTTAGCTGGTTAGCTCCCACCATACACCTAATAGCTTTCTTTTGAATTTTAAAAACCCTATTCATATTACCCATGCTAGAATTACCCCATACTAAAATACCATAACGGATATGAGACAGAATGAGGCCATGATAAGCTGCCATTAGTAATTTTTTATCATTTAATCTGGCAATTTGTTTTAGTGCAAATACTCCAGATGATATTTTAGTATAAATTTGATTGGTATAGAAGTGGCAAGACAAAGATCTCCTCCCAGGATCTTCACTGTTTCTACAGAAATGCAGGTGCTCTAAACTATTATTATGAATAGTGTGTGACGGACGCTGTGTTTGATAACTTACGACTGAATTAATTTTGCAGATTGAAAGGTCGTTGGGATCAAAAATCTTGATGGTAAATATAGATGAGTGCCTTTTAGAGAAAAAATACTGTGAAGGTTCTTGTAAAAATTTCTTAAACAAGAGTACCGTGCCAAGCCCAGTCTACACTAACACCACTTCATTCATCGGTGTGCGTGCTGTCATCGACCCTTTTTGTAACTGTGATTTACCAAAGAAGATTACTTGCTTTAATGGAGGAACTTTAATTGGTGATTCGTAAGTATTTACTATTTTAATTTATATCTAAAATTATATATTTTTTTGTAACAGTGTATTTCTTTTGCAATCAGTTTTTACTTTCTCTTGCCTGTATGAATATATTGGAAGGAAAGTATTATTCTCATGTAAATTTTAAGAAATGCAGTTTTTACCACTGAAATACAAGTTTTCAGACCCCCAGACCCGAAAAACATGTTTTTAACTATTACTTTGTGTGTGTGTGTGTGTGAACAGAATATCTCAAGAACGGAACATTGTACAAAGTTGGAACTGGAAACTTAAATTAGGTACCACTAGAAGACCCGACACAAAAATTTTTTTTAAAATCGGTCAGCCGGAAGTAGTAGTTTATTCATGTCATTTTTCACTTTTTACGATTTTGTTAAAAACGGCTCTACGATTTTTTTAAAAAATCACCTCATAGAGCATTTTGTATGCTCTATAAGATAGGGTAGGTGCCATGTCTGCTGAAATTCTTGGGGAGGCTGTTTGCTCGTAAAAAATTTGAAAATATAATTTATTACAGATCAGGCCCAACACAACTCTCCACCTGTCTCTATTGGTGAACCCCACCATTCCGTCATTGTCCACTTGTAAGTCTTTTCTTTCCCCCTGTTAAGTCTAGCCTGAGCTAGGCTTGGAAATTGGATTGGATACTTTTAATAACGTGTTTAAATGTGATCAACCCAACCACTGTATAGCTCAGCATAACAAATGTGTGTGATTAAACAGCGGAAGGAAAGAACAGGGATGAATACAGCAATGGAACTAAATGAGTGCCACTTAACCCCTCAACCGTTTATGACGAGATATCTTGCAACGTAAATGTCATAGAAAAGTGCCCCTGACGAGATAACTCGCAACTGAATTTGTCTCGATTTATTCTGTTTTCTGTCAAAATATCTCGCCGTAACATTAAAAGTAGTTTATCTTATATCTATAACTTTAATATTAGCGCTAGTAAAGGTTCCTTTCTATAGGTTAGATGACTCTATGTTATTTGTTTACATCGTACTCTCCTATGTTGCGTAAAAGGTTATGTTTTGGTTAGTTCAGTGCGTTTCGTTGTAAAGTTATAAGTGTTTACAAAAAGAAATTGTAAGCTATTCAATATTGTTTATAGTATTTTAGTAGTAGGTTTCATTTCATACATAGTATTTAGTCTGGTATTTTAATTCCGTTTATTGTAGTAGGATTGTTTAGTATTTATTCGTAAGTGATGGCCGGTAACTCTTTTTTTTAAAAAAATGATGTTTTTGAGCATGGAAATTGATCTATATGTCTTTATTCAGTCATATTATAAAAAATGATGAAGAAAAAAAATTGAGCAGGATATGAACATTTTTGGCTAAAAAAGGAACCGTTAAGGGGCTAGAAATGACTAGAAGACTTTGTAAGCCCAACATACTGTTCTTAAATAATTAGCTTAAATAATGTATAAAAATGATATTTATCCTTAGTAGGGATTATATTGTGCAATTTTACAGCAAAACAAATTAAGACATATGTGAGGCGCCAGTGGCCCTGCGGTTGAATTATCCGACTTATGTGGCGTCCACGACTAACGCATGCATTTTCAGTTTCGTTATTGATTTATTGTTTACGTATTAATCAAAAATTTATTGTATTAGTCTAATATTCGACAAAACTGTAAGTTGCATAACAAAAGATCCTCGGTGAAACCGACAAAGAGGATTTATTACTTTACGACAACATCTTGTGAAACATTTTTCTATAAATACGATTGTTTTGACAGCAGTAAGCAGGAACGGACCAGATATGTTTTTTAAATTGTAAACATTTTACTGCACAAAATCCGCTGGTTCTTTTAAAATTGTACCCTAGTATAGTGGTAGAAGGGGTTTGACTAATAAACGAAGAATGTTTTATTTGTTTTGTGTTTATTAGAAAAATTAAGAAGAATGTTGATTTCAATGAGTGGTAGTGCACTATAAATATTTTCTGTTTACAAAAATAAGGAGACAGTTAACATAGAAAATAACATTGATGATGATGTAATAATGATCGGTTTTAGTCATCATAACCATTATAAACACTTATAATATCAACAGCCATTATAAACACTTGTTGTTGTTTAGGTCAACAGCCGAAAGGAAAAGTTCTGGTTTGAAACTCTAGAGAGAGGTTTTACCAAGTAAAACGAGGAGTGAGGTGGTTTACTATTGCCAACACTCACTGAGTGGAAAAGTACGCTTATCAGCATGCCGGGCCCTCTGAAAAGCACTCACTTTCCACCCTGCAAATGACAACTTCACTTCATTCACCACAGGGTCTGGCTGTACAATGAAATTCATTACTTTCAGAGAAGATAACTCTGATTAGTGTCACACCTCTTCTGTTCTTAAATGATTCAGTCATTTAATTGACTGACCATGTGTTAAGAAACAGAACTATTTATTTTAGCCCTGCAACGAACAGATTGAGTGTAAAAATTTGACACTCCACCTGTCTGTTTTGGGCAGTATAAACACTTATTAAAACAAAAACTGAAACCACGAACCGATATACGTTTACTGTAGTTCAATTTACATGCCACTAAAATCTAAAGAGCACAACTGAAAAACCGATGATGTAAGAACGCCAGAAAAATAATACTGTATGGGACGCACACGTGGCGCTCTCAGCGCAGCAGATGAGGTATTGCTTGGCGCTGAACGTGTACTACACAAATGTACTACACAAACAGCCCCACTTGTCAGAATTGTAGACCAACCCAACCCACCGGGGGTTGGTCTAGAGCAGTTAGTGGTAAAGTCGTCGCCAAAATCAGCTGCTGTTTAACAGCTGATTTTGGCAACGACTAAGGTTCCTGACTTTTATACGGATTTGAATACTAGACAGTGGTTACTGGTGTACTGTGATGGTTGGGGTTCAATTAACCATACTCTCTCAGGAATGGTCGGCCTGGGTCTGTACAAGACTACATCTCATTTACACATCATACACGTCATCCTCATCTCATTGGATCATGGGGTTGTTTATTGTTCTGAATTGAACAGATTGCAACGTACACAAATTAGGAATAAAGAAAAAAAAATATCAGTATAATTAATATTCTATTAAAACTAGGTTCGATGGGTTTTAATGTTTGTAATGTATGCGTATCAGAAAATCTTACCCAGTGAAAATAATTGGATTTTCCATCATGTTAAATATATAATAGCGAATAATTTGGTGACGGTGTTAAAATATGTTTTTATTTTTGTCTAGGTGCGAATGTCTAGAAGGTTTCGATGGACCACATTGTGAGATTGTCGGTATTGGATTTTGGGGAGAAGGGTGGGCTCTGTATCCGCCTCTACAATCCTGCCTTGATTCTCATCTGTCACTGGAACTGCGTGCCAACAAAGAAAATGGTTTAGTTTTTTACATTGGGCCGACTTCACATTCTACTTCTCTTGTACAAGGTTTGTCTGTCAATAGTATCCCTCTTCACATTCAAAAATAAATGCTTCTTATCATAATCATTCATTTTGTTGTTTGAGACAAAGTGTAACAGGGGAACATCTACTGCGCATTTTGCCCAGTTTCTCTATTACAATCGTAAAAACATACTGACACTTGTAGTTCATTGGAATGGTGTAAACATTTTCTAATGATTCCGGATTCTAACAAGTGTTCATTTAATCGTGGGAAGAAAATATTAATAAACTAATGACTAATAACAATTCTATTTCCCTACGGTTCAAATTCTGTGGAACACCCAGTATATGTAAACTAAATAACATATAAGTTTAATTAACTTATATTTTTTGTAATAAAATAATATGTTTTTCCGATCTTTTTACAGATTTCATGTCTTTAGAATTAAGGAATGGATTTCCGGTATTACTTGTAGATTTCGGTAGTGGAACTATTCGAGTCGAACAAAAACAAATACGCATAACTGATGGAGGAATGCATAGGATTGACGTCTACTGGTCCAAAACTGTAAGTTGCTCTTTTTTCATTTATTCATTTTATTTATTTAGTAAAATATATATAGCTACATTAAAATTACAATTAGTCATGACTATACTAAGCTATGTACAATATTTTAAACTAAATATAACTTACTTATACGCAAAAACTCTTCTTCACAAAGAGTTCTTCTGTCCGCGCATAGGAGTAGATATGAACAGAACAAAAACATTAATTCACTTAAATACTTCTTACAACTACTATAACAATTAACAAGTTAAATTACTACTGGTAGTCGCTATATTATAATTTTCATTTTATAACTATAACTACTTGTCGTCTAGGTGTACTCGTAGTTTTTTTATTGATTGTCAAAAAATAAATAAAGACAAAACAAATTTAATTTTAGTAATTCTTCTATTGCAGTTGAAATCACAGTAACGTGAAGTTTACTGAAAATGCAGACCTGTCAGATTTCTTACTTTACTTGGTGTATTACGTTAGCCAAGTTAATTAATTAATTTAATAAATTTATTACATTATTTTTAAGTCAAACAGAGGTTGATTTTCATTTTCTGTGTCGTTTACTCATGATTACACTTATGTTATGTTTATCATTTTCTATTGTTTACTCGTGATTAAAAATAGCTTATGTTGTTCATTATCTACATCGGCAAAAGAAAGTCGTGTGTGTTTCTCACAACATTTTTAAAATTTTTTTTAATGAGTGACGTGGTTTACCTTTGCTTTCCTCGCTGAGTAGCAAAGTATGCTCATCTGCATGCCAGGTGCTCTGAAAAGCACGTACTTTCCACCCTGGAAATGACACCTTTACTTTATTCACCACAGAATCTAGCTGTATAATGAAATTTATTACTCTCAGAGGAGATAACTGTGGTTAGTTTTACTTTCTCTTGCCTATATGAATATATAGGAAGGAAAGTATTGTTTTCATGTCGATTTTAAGAAATCGAGTTTTCACCGGATCTATACGTTTTCAGACCCTCTGAACCCAAAAAAACATGTTTTTAGTGATTGGTCTGTGTGTGTGTGTGTGTGTGTATGTATGTGTGTGTGTGTGTGTACAGAATATCTCAAGAACGGAACGTCGTACGAACTTGAAACTTGAAACTTAAGTTACATACCCTTACCGGACCCAACACGAACATTTTCATCAAAATCGGTCAACCGGAAGTAGTAGTTTATTCGTGTAATGTTTCACTTTTTTGTGATTTTCTCAAAAACTGGTCCTACGATTTTTTTCAAAATTGCCTGGTTTACTAAATTTTTATTCTCTACGAGATAGGGTAGGCGTCATGTGTGCTGAAATTCTTGGTGAGGGTGTTTTCTCGTAAAAACGTTGTTTTTTTAAGATTACGGCTTTAATATGCATTTTAGCGCAAAAATGTATACAATAAAAATTGTAGAGAATTTAAAATCCTACAACTTTTATTTCCAACATTTTTTTGTATAACGCTTAGTTTAGCGGTAATTAGCAATTTTCTGTTTTTTTTCTCTTGAAAATGTGTGAAAAATTGATTTTTTAAATATTTCACCTTTAGTATGCATTTTACGACAAAAGTATATATAATTAAATTTATAGAAAATTAAACGATCTACAACTTTTATTTTAAGCATTTTTCTCTACAGAGCCTAGTTGAGCATGAAAGAGTGATTTTCCGTATTTTTAAGCTAAACTGAGGTCGATTTTCATTTTGCGTCTTTCACTCATGATGAAAATAAGGTTATGTTTTTTGAGGTTAGTTTTGTTGTTTATTTCTAGTGTTTTATTACTAATGTTAGGTTATATTGGTCATTATTTGCATTGGCAAGAGAAAGTTGTGTGAGTGTTTCACACCAGATTTTTTTCCACGTGTACCTCTTCTGTTGTTAAATGGTTCAGTCATATGATTGGCTGACCATGTGGTAAGAAACCGAGGTTTTTATAGAGAAAGGTTGTTCACTCCCACCAAATAATAATAAAAGTGGTGGGGGGAAGCCAATGTGTGACGTCACCAGGCGCAATGCTGTGCCGCAAGGTCGACAATCGGTTAACATTCACAGGAATAACAACGTTATTTTATTTTTGTGTTACCATTATACAAAAATATGGTCATACAGTACAAAATTTTATAACATGGTAATATAATATTTTAATAACACAATGAACTTATTTATCTATCATGTGGACATTCATGCAGATTTTAAATGTTGCAGTCATGCGTATTTATGCAATGTTTACAGTTCATCAACATAAATTCATTGTATTTTATTTGGGTGTACAACACAAAGTAGTTATTATAATACTGTACATATAATAGTATTTAAAAAACACTGTACATAAAAAAAAAAAGAAAAAATATATAATAGTGTTAATATGTTTATCACAATTTATTAGGTACGTATTCATTAGTAAGGTTTATGCACAACCTCCCCTCCCATTTTTAAAACTAGCTTGCATATGAAGTGAATGAAATAATTTACATTGGCCTGATACAAAATAATCAAAAAGAGGCCTTGATGTTACTTACAACAAAACTAAATAGGCTACAGCAGTTTTTTAAAATTATTATTGTAAAAAATAAGTCACACAACCGAAACGAAAAAGTAAACATAATTGCAATATCGGACCGACGTTGCGCCGCATGACGTCACATTTTGTGTATCCCCACCACTTTTCTCAACTCGCTACGGCAGCATGCGTTAGTGACCCCCCCCCCCTGGTATGAAACAGCTATTTTGTAGCCCTCCAACTAACAGATAAAGTGCAAATAATTAAACACTCCACTTGCCTATTATGGACAAGTGGAAGGACCCAGTTTCAATTCCTGACTAGGGACTGAAAATTATTACAAGTCAAAACCGACTGTTTCATACCCCAAAAGTAGTCGCTGTTGTTGTTTATGTCATTAGCGGAAAGGTTGGTTTGAACCTCATAAGTAAAACGAGGAGAGATGTGGTTTACAATTGCCTTCCTCGCCAAGTAAAAAAGTATACTTTTCGACATGCCGGGCACCCTGAAAATGTCACCATCACTTCATTCACCGCAGGGTCTGGTTGTATAATGAAGTTCATTATTGTGAGAGGAGATAACTGTGACTTAAGATGTCTTTTACACCTCTACCTCTTCTGTTGTTAAATGGTTCAGTCGTATAATTGGGTGACCCCCAATGTGATAAGAGAGAGGGAACTAGCAGATAGAGTGCAAATAATTGAACACTCCGCCTGCCTGGTGTAGGCAAGTTGTTTGTTTACTATAACAATTTGTTGTATTACTATGCTTCACGCCTTTATTTCATTAATTTCTAATGGGTTGTTTTTACCTCTTTAATCAGTTGTAAACATTAACCCATTGGCATGTAATGATGGCAAAACACCGCCCACCATATTTGTGCCGTTGTGTACAATGACGGGGCGATTCAACGTCCTCGTACTTAATAATTTTATTTAGTCCTTTCTGCGTAGTTTTTAAATACTTCTTCATGTAGCAGCACTAACGAAAACTACATAATTTTTGCTTTATTTACATATATCTACCAATAGAGTGCATGTAAGCGTTCAGTTATAATTTCGTGATCAAAATAACCTATACCATGTGTTGAAAAATGGCGTTTGTTTACGTTCTGTAAGTGCATGGTTTGTTAAGAGTTTTTTAGTTATTTGTCGTATTTTTTGGTGTTTTATATCAAGTAATAATATTCAATATTATTAATTCAATAATTTTTAACTATTAAATAAATTCTTTGCATGCTAACATATTAATTTCATTACCGACAGGATATTGATGCATAAACAAGTGAAAACGGCAATGACCAGTGATTAGAAAATAGGGCATAACTTTTTTTTTATATTAACCAATTTTTAAAAATTTAAATTAGTTTTGTAGAAAAAAGAATTCCCTAGATTGCCCTTACATATTTTTTTATAGAGAATTATAAATTTCTAAGTTACAATTAAAAAACTGAAAAGAAATTTTCATATACGAGAAAAAAAATTATTTCAAAGACAATAAAGAAATTCTTTGATATAAATGGTTACTAAATTCTGAAAAAAATTTACAAAAAAACTAAAAGAATTGGTTAAAAGAAAAAAGTTATTGTCTATTTACAGTACAAAACAATTGGTAGGTCAGTTGGTTAAGCGTTGTTTTATTTTGCAGAGTATTGAATTACAAGTAGACGACTGTAAATTACCATCCTGCCTGACTCTTAGAACACCGCAAGGACCAAATGAGTTTCTGAATGTGAATGAACCACTTCAAGTCGGTGGTGTCTTTATGGATTTGGATGGTGTGTCGGGTGCCATGAATTGGACGTATAAACCATTAAATATCGGATTCGATGGTTGCATTAGAAATTTCACTTACAATGGACAGGTATGTGATTCATGTATTTTGTTTTGTTATCTAATAAGATAACCGTGACTGTTGTCTTTAATGTTGAATTCGTTCCAGTAGGTTAAATAAGTTGTTTTTAAATTTATTTAACGACCGTTGTTAAGGTCATCACCCTGTAGGCTGGTTTGAACCTGTAGAGGTTTTACAAAGTAAAACGAGGAGCGAGGTGGTTTACCATTGCCACAACTCACTCAGTGGAAAAGTACGCTTATCAGCATGCCGGGCCCTCTGAAAAGCATATATTTTCCACTCTGCAAATGACACTTTCACTTCATTCACCACAGGGTCCAACTGTATAATGAAATCCATTACTTTCAGAAAAGATAACTGTGATTAGTGTCACAGTACACCTCTACCTCTTCTGTTCTTAAATGGTTTAGTCATTTAATTGGCTGACCATGTGTTAAGAAACACAACTATTTATTTTAGCCCTGCAACTAACAGATTAAGTGTAAATAATATGACACTCCCCCTGTCTGTTATGGGCAGATTTAACGACCATAAAGCTTAAATTTCGGTCAGCGAGGGCTAGCCCGTGTGACAAGTTGTCGGGTGAATCGAGTAGCCCGGCAGTTGGACTCCCGATAACACAAGATAATAATATTACATTCGCCTTAGTATTACAAACTAAAAATTGCAATTAATAAAGTGTCTTAAATCTACAAGTAAATTGTAATTGAATTAATAATTATAATATTTTTTTTTTTTTTTTTTTTTTTTTTGGTTTAACGTCCGACTGTTTTGCAAATTGCTGCTAATGCAGACGGTGAAGGATGAATTTTTTGTAACGTATGAAAAAATGCCATGCCCGAGTGGGATTCGAACCCAAGACCGCGTGATGAGAGGCGAGCACGTTACCAACATCGCCAACGCGGCCGGCAATAATTATAATAAATAATGAAAATAAATAAACTTAACTATCACTTAATTAAACTAAATATTACTTACAAATGATATGATATACCTTAAACAATAATTCACAGTAATGTTGGCCTTCTCTAACGCACTGCTACGCACTACGCAATTCGCTCACTGAATCGCAGACAAATCGAGACTGACTAAACAAACTAGCTGCTTATGTAGGTGAGCTATGGAGATTTTTGAGAAGAACGGAGATTTTCGATGTAATAATAATAAAAATACAAAATCCTTCTGATGGATTTTGGATACATCTGAACAAACTGTAAACAAATTAGGATTGAATAAAAGGTGTTCCAAAAATGCCAATTATCTAAATAGGTACTTGACTCTTTCACAGTAGCCATATATAAATATGCAAGCTTACCTGTATTATACATAATATATCTTAACTATTTCTTGGAAACCCTATTTATCACTCTTATTTATGTTAACATTTTTAAAATCTCAGTCCTCCTCGAGAATTCTCAAACACCTTTCCATTTTTATATATTGTCACAGTATATTATTGCATGTGACAATGAAGTTTATTAATTACATTGATGTTTGGTTCTTTTTGTGATGATTGGCCATTTTACTTATAAAATGTCCTTTGATAACAATGTTGATACATTTTTACTTTCTCTTGCCTGTATGAATATATAGGAAGGAAAGTATTGTTTTCATGTCGATTTTAACAAATCGAGTTTTCACCGAATCTATGTTTTCAGACCCCCTGAACCCAAAAAACATGTTTTTAGCGATTGGTCTGTGTGTGTGTTTGTGTGTGTGAACAGAATATCTCAAGAACGGAACATCGTACGAACTTGAAACTTGTAATTTAAGTTACATACCACTACCGGACCCGACACGAACATTTTCATCAAAATCGGTCAACTGGAAGTAGTAGTTTATTCGTGTAATTTTTCACTTTTTTGCAATTTTCTCAAAAACTGGTCCTACGATTTTTTTTTAAATCGCCTGTTTTACTCAATTTTTTATACTCTACAAGATAGGGTAGACGTCATGTTTGCTGAAATTCTGGGTAAGGCTGTTTTCACGTAAAAACATAGTTTTTTTAAGATTACGGCTTTAATATGCAATTTAGAGCAAAAATTTATATAATAAAAGTTGTAGAGAATGTAAAATTCTACAACTTATATTTCAAACATTTTTTTGTATAACGCTTAGTTTAGCAGTAATCAGCGATTTTCTGATTTTTTTTCTCATGAAAACGTGTGAAAAATCGATTTTTTAAGATTTCGGCCTTAGAATGGCATTTTACGACAAAAGTGTATATAATAAATTTTATAGAAAATATAAAGATCTACAACTTTTATTTAAAGCATTTTTCACTACAGAGCCTAGTTTAGCGTGAAAGAGTGATTTTCTGTATTTCTAAGCCAAACTGAGTTCGATTTTCATTTTGTGTCTTTCACTCATGATTAGAATAAGGTTATGTTTATTGGAGTTAGTTTTTTTGTTTATTTCTAATGTTTTATTACTAGTGTTAGGTTTATTGTTAATTATTTATTGCACTGGCAAGAGAAAGTTGTGTGAGTGTTTCACACCAGATTTTTTTGTTTGCAGTTGTATAATTTGGGAATGCCTGGGTTATCGAAAGATGTTGATCTGGGCTGCAATCGAGGAGTCGCTGTGGCTGTGTCATTTGGCGTTGACAGCAGTTTCTTAATTGCGATATTACTCTGCCTCACCACTTTATTCAGTATGTATTTCAACATATTATTCATTTGATGTTTTTAGTGCTTAACCCTTTATGCTGCCTCTACTTACCACTCCAAATAATGCCAAGCTAAAATCCTTTCAATTTTCTAGGTAATTTTAAAAATACAGTAGACTCTCAGAAATCTGGCTAATGTGGCGGACGGCCGGTCCGGATTTCGAAAAATCCGGATTTCCCGGAGGTTGGCAATTTCATCTTTATGGCGAATAATTATGACAATAAGCATTAACGTTTATCTGCTAATATAAGAGTGAGCTTCTGAAAAAACTTTAAAACACTGTAGGCCTAATAAATTACAGTAGGCTACCGGTACTGTAATTATTCAATATACGAAGCTCAAACATTGACTAAACTTAACGCTACTGTACCGTAATAAGATTCGATTGCACTCTTTGTAAGATTTGCAAGTTACGGATTTCAAACATGTAACAAAATGTGTCATATATGTCTCAATTATAGAGTAATTATAATTATATAGAGTAATTATAGTAGGTACAAATTCATTAAAAAACCAAGTCTTAAAAATTGTAGAATTCATCCATGCTTTTTGTTGGTTTGTATACCAAAGTGGCAACACCATCGTCTTTCTTTAAATTTTTAAAAGCTCTGGGTTTTCTTAGTTTTCCTATTAATATTAACCTAAGTTTATGACTGCCAGTCACATTGCTACAAGCCAACACCGTAACCCGTTCCTTGCTTTTTTTATAGCCCGAGGCTGAAGCTTCTTTTTTGGATGTGAGAGTTTTTGTTGGCAACATTTTATAGTTCAGACCAGTCTCGTCGCAATTATACAGCTGGTCACCGGAAATTCCTTCTTCGTCAAGGATTTTAAAAAGTAAGGTCTTAAATTCAGGAACAGTGTCTTTGTTCGCCGATAAAGTCTCCCCACTGATTTCATCGGGCCAATCCCATGAAAACTTTTTACTGGTTGTTAATTTAAAAGTTGTAAATTTTCAGAAAATAAAGTAAAAAACAAACATCGTCCGGACGATCCGGAGTCCGGACTAGCGCGATCCGGATTTTTGAGTCTACTGTATGTTAAAAATTTCAGAATTGACACCGGCGAAAGCTTTTAGTATCATTTTTACCTTAAATTCGGCTCTTTCTGCTCATATAAGTAGTAATGGAAAAACTTTTAAATAGTTAAAATAAATTTAAAGTTATAATTTTGAACTGTAAATAAACGTTTATTTTAAAAAGTGTTGGGAGAAGTTTTAATGTGATTTTTTTTCGTTTACATCAAAAGAAAGGACTTTCTTTTCTTTTAAAACCGTGCAAAATAACGATAGTTATCCATACAGTTTAAACAAATCGAAACAAAATCATATGAAAGTGACAGTGAGAACAGCTGTAACCAAAACAAACATTGGTGTTGGTTGGAGTGCTCTAAACAATCAATATGTTGAGTAAATACATCGTTGGATAAATGCATCTACTACAACCCTTTAAAATATGAACAATATTAAAAATACAGCGTGTTATATAAAGAGCCGTTGGCAGTCTTTTGTAAAAATTCAAATTTTCTTTGCCAAATTGGCTTTTTGAGAACCCACCGGGTTGGTCTAGAGGTAAAGTCGTCGCCACGAGTCAGCTGTTCAACAGCTGATTTTTAGAGACGAAGGTTCCTGGTTCAAATCCTTGTAAAGGTAGTTACTTTTATACGGATTTTTTGAATGCTAGACAGTGGTTAGAGGTGTAGTTTGATGGTTGGGGTTCAATTAACCATACTCTGTGAGTGTCTGTAGAAGACTACACAGTCTCATTTACACGTCATACACATCATCCTCATCTGATTGGGTCATGGGGTTGTTTATTGTTCTGAATTGAACAGATTGCAATGTACACAAATTAGGGATTACAAAAAAAAAAATTGGCTTTTTGGTATTATGAGGGTTAAGTAGTGTAACATGATAGCAGCAGGATCCATATCGGATGTTTTGATTTGTTTCAGTTTTGTTATTATTCGTGGTGATACACAGAGGAAAGGCAGACGATCTGTACAAAGATACGGATGACATTAGGGAGAACATAATCAACTATGAAGATGAAGGAGGAGGGGAAGGTGATATGACTGGCTATGATTTAAATGTATTAAGACTGACTTACAGCCATCCCGAACCGAATGGCAAAATTCCTACTTCTGATGGTGAAAGGAGATTAGGTGAGATATTTCATAATTATTCTCTTTAGGCAGAGTGCACACCTATACGATACGATACGTAAGATACGATATTTTTATCTTATACGATAAATGTCTGCTTGCTCAATACAAAACACATTGCTGGTGAAAACTTGCTGCACACCAGTGATACAGCGACATCTATCGTAAGATATTTGTAGCGTACGATATGTTAGGCTTGTCTTATGCGATAAAATATCTTAAGACATTAGTCGCCCTGACACCCCTGTTAAAACATCATACTATCGCGTGTTCTTATTTTCATTGTTTAAAATTTGTTTTAATTATATTTTTACAATATGAAGGACGATCCTGTTATTATGTAAATAAAAAATTTCCGTAAGCGTATATTTTGTAAATGTTTATTGAAACACGGTAACTTTAACCACTCACCTTATTGTTATTAATAGTTGTTTGGGTGCAGTGATGACCATCCTGTACCGAGTATCCTTTTTCTCTAAATCGGAGTAAACAAGATTTAAAATAAAATAAAAATTCTCAGGTCTCATTCTGTACGTCTCGGTGAATTTATCTTCATGCAGCGATATTTCTTTATATACAATAGCTGAGCTGTGGTGTGCATTGTGTAAATAATATGGATGAACCCAAAACCTTCTGTTTATCCTTCTATTTCGCCTTCTACGGAAATACCAGCGGGAGATTACAGCATCCTCTTCGCTTGAAGAACTCATTATATACTGAGGAAATTGTAAGATTATATCGTACAAATAAAATCGTATCGCACTGGTGTGCATTCATGTAAGATATACGATAAATATCGTATAAGATATACGATATCGTATCTTACGTATTGTATCATATAGGTGTGCACTCCGCCTTAGTATTTAATATTTTCCCGTAAAGGCCAATTTCAGACCACATGAGGTGACTTGAGACGTTTCTGGAAGCTTGTTTTCCATCGCACATTCTCAACATTTGCTCACTGTTGGCTTTTCTCCTTTATTATGTCCACTGGGTGGTCTGTTTTTGTTCGTCATGTAAGTACTTAAAGTGCGTAATTAGTTTTCTGAATTTGGTTAGATTCATTAACCCTTTCCACTCGACTGTCGGATCTGATTCGACACGATAGTTTTACCGTTCCACTCGTATGTCGGACCCCATCCGACTCCACTTTCACAGCTGATTTTGTATGAAAATATGTGTTTAACAAAGTTGCTGTAGTGTGCTGGCCTCTATGGGATGTTTTAAAAATTAATTCTTGTAGTTTCCGATAGTTGACTACTACCGATTATCGATATAAACGGAATTAATTGAATCGATGTCGCCATACCAAACTAGTAAACAAACTAACCTAATTGTGAACATGCGTTGTTTAGTTTGCGTAATTTTGTGTCACTTTAAGATTAGTTTAATGTTTTTAAGTAACTAATTCACACAAAAATAATATTCAGATTATTTTGCGTGTTTTTATTAGGTTTTAGGTATCAATTTCCAGTTGCACAGTTTATTTTATCTTAGCTTTTACGACAGCAGTGTATGTTTTGCAGGTTATATTTTAGAAGTTTTTAGGTGAGAAAAACCAGTTTTTATGTATAATTTTTAACATTAAAGTAATAACAAACATAAAAAGTATAGCACGCTCTTAAACACTAATAACAACACATTACGCGTATGATTAATGTAATAGGGTGTCAACAAATCATAAATTAAATACAAGTGGAGGGGAATAACAGTGGAAACATAATACGAGTGGAAATGGTTAAGTTTTCCTTGTTATTTCCAGTTATCTCAATATCCTTTCTGAGTCCTCCATTAGGTATATTGTTTAGTGTCTTAAAAATTTGTTTTGTCAACTATTCTATACAGGTGTCTGTAAAATTTAGTATTTGTAAATGCTTAATTTAGTATTTTAAATTTTAGTATTATTTTCTGTATCATTTTTAATGTTTATTCATTAAGAATTTAAAATTGAAAACTTACAACTTTTATTTGAAACTTTTTTTTGTACTACCTACGCTTAGTTTAGCGGCAGTTAGTAATTTTCTGTTTTTTTTCATCAAAATTTGTTGAAAAATGGGATTTTTTAAGATGAGGCGTTAGTATGCTTTTTATGACAAAAGTGTATAAAAAAGGAAAGTTATAAAAAGTAAAAAAAACCAAAGTTATCAGAAATTCATAAACCTACAACTTTTATTATCAGCATGTTTCTCTTCAGGGGCTATTTTAGAGGCAGTTACTGATTTTCCGTATTTTTTTCATCTAAATTGGTAAAAAAATAGGATTTTTTAAAGATTGTGGCATTATAGATCACAAAAAAAGTTTATATAATCAATTTATTGGAAATTAAAAATCCTACTACTTTATTTAAACCAATTTTCTCTACAGAGCCTTCTAGTTTAGAGGCAATCACAGATTTTCCGTTTGTTAAGTTTTACAGAGATTGATTTGATTTTCATTTTGCGACATTCACTCCTGATTAAAATTACTTTATATCGTTAATCCTGCCCGTAAGAGACAGGTGGAGTGTCAAATTATTTACACTCAATCTATTTGTTGCAGGGCTAAAATAAATAGTTTTGTTTCTTATCACATGGTCAGCCAATTAAATGATTGAATCATTTAAGAACAGAAGAGGTAGAGGTGTACTGTGACAGTATCTCCTATGAAAGTAATGAATTTCATTATACAGCCAGACCCTGTGGTGAATGAAGTAAAAGTGTCATTTACGGAGTGGAAAATTTGTGCTTTTCAGAGGGCCCGGCATGCTGATAAGCATACTTTTCCACTCAGTGAGTTGTGGCAATGGTAAACCACCTCACTACTCGTTGTTACTTGGTAAAACCTCTAGAGGTTCAAACCAGCTTTTCGGCTGATAACCTAAGCAACAACACATTGTTAATTATTTACATTGGCAAGAGCAAGTCATGTGAGTGTTTCATGTGAAATTTTAATTTGGTTTTTGTTACTTATCAGGGCCAGATGAAGCACCTGATATATGTGGCTTTTTAGAAGGTAAAAAGCAGACTGTAGATAATGACCCAGAGACGAATCCATTCGATGATGTCAGACATTACGCTTATGAAGGTGATGGGAACACCACTGGATCTTTGTCTTCATTAGCTTCAGGTACGTTGTGTTTCAAATACTTTTCACAATTTATTTCTGTCCATAACGGGCACGTGGAGCGTTGAATTAACCCTTTATAGGGCAGTACTCTGCCCAAAACGGGCACGTGGAGTGCCTGTTTGGTCCAGGGCTAAAAAAAAATAGTTCTGTTTCTTATCACATAGTCAGCCACTTATATGACTGAATTATTTAAGAACAGAAGAGGTAGAGGTATAAAAGACACTAGTCACAGTTATCTCTTTGGAGAGTAATGAATTTCACTATACTGCCAGACCCTGTGGTGAAAGAAGTGAAGGTGTCATTTGCAGAGTGGAAAGTGGGTGCTTTTCGGAGGGCCTGGCATGCTGATAAGCATACTCTTTCAACTCAGTGAGGAAGAAAATTGTAAACCACGTCACTCCTCGTTTTTACTGTGGGTGCTTTTCGGAGGGCCTGGCATGCTGATAAGCATACTCTTTCAACTCAGTGAGGAAGAAAATTGTAAACCACCTTACTCCTTGTTTTTACATAGTAAAACCTCTAGAGGTTCTTTTCCAGCCTTTCGGCTGTTGACCTAAACAACACAATTTAATTTATCCTTTCCAACCAGAACAGAGGTAACCAACTATGCTCACCAACTTGTTTGTTAGCGCAACTGGCTTGTTTGCCAGCGTTCCACATTCAATTACCTGTCAGAACTGGCTTTTCTCATTTGTATAAAGACTAAATATCAATACCTATACACAGGTAGGTGGAGTGTTAAATTATTTGCACTCAATCTGCTAGTTCAAGTTTTTTTCAGCAAGAATGGAATGACCCCAGTTGTTCACCCAACCTGGCTGGGTCTCTGTGACTTCTTTCTGTGCCCTAGACTGTAAAGGGACTGAAAGAGAAACGTTTTGGGACTGTCGGAGAAGTGGAAACAATCGATGGAGGGCTTAACCCTTTTAATCCCAAATTTTTTAACTATACACAAACAAATATGTGTACATTGTTTCACACACTTTACTAACATTTAAGTGAAATAAAATCACTTTTAGACCTTCAGCCTTTTTGATGGCTTGACAAAAAAGTGTGACACATATGTCACATTGGGCTTGATGATATCAAAGTTCCTAACAATATGAATAAGTAAAAATCATGTGCAGGCTTGCTAAACAATATTCTCTTGCTTAGACTTATAGCAAAGCATTATTTAAGACTTAAAAAATGTTACAATTCAAAAATATTGGTAAAATGGACAAAATCACTATTTACAGCCTAAAAAATATACTTGTATATACCATTCAACATACTCGAAGAAATGCTACTTTATTTTAGTAAATGAACACGAATATTTAAAACTAAAATTAACTTTAAAAAGAAACTAATGGTTGAGTCTGTGGCATAGTGGTCAGTATCTTACACTGCAAAGTGGAGGTTTCAGGTTCGATTCCTAGCTAGGGTACAGAAAATTATTACACTTGACATCCAGCGCTCTTTAATCAAAAGTAGTCGCTAACAATTAAAGTTTTTATGTTTGTTATTTCACTCCAGTGTGGCTTCTATGCCACCGCACTGGGTAAGAAAGGGTTAAGGACATCCCAGTCAGTGAGTTTAAAAATTGTTTTGAACTGTGGATAAAAAAGGATGGACAAGTATAGTCATGAGTTTGCCCTTGTTTGCAGGATAAAGGGGGAAAGGGGGAAAAGCATCAGTGCGCATGCGCGACTGCTTTATTTTCAATACGACTAACATAACAACTTATTCTTAACCCCAAAGCATACACAATATATTTGCGAAACTTTTTGTAGGTTAACTGTACTAATATAACTGTTTGTTACCATAAACAGAATGTGTTTCTTGAAATCATGGTCAAACTATTCACAGTGCTGAATGCAATGTAACAAAATGTTGTTAAGTTGAAGCTAAACAAAAATGGCTATCCGCGCCTCTTAACAAAAGCCGTGAGCAAGCGGCTAACTACTGTGATGTTTCTCTTTCCACAATTTGAAAAATAAAGAAGGAAATTAAGGATGTGAAGAAGTTTAACAGTTTAACAGTTTTGTTGACACCTGGTATAGGTAGATACTAGATTGACTGATAATGAAAACGCCGCCCCGGTGCAACAGCAACAGCAATAGTAAAGTAAAGAAGGCGATTCATTCGTAATTACAGTAAATCAAACATTTCTAGTCATGTAATTAAGCTATACATTTAGGCAATATTACAGGTTATATTTATTTTTTATAAGGTTTATGAAGAAAATATTTTTTCGGAATATAAACTACAGCTTACAAAATGTATCTTAGAAACTGCGCGGTACCTAGTGAAATGTACGAGTAGTGTCTCACTGTTGAGGTTGGCAGCACTACAAATATATCACTTCCCTGCCTCACAGCCCATACATACGCAAAAGGCAATCTCGTGACTTCAGTATATATACATTGTTACGTCCAGCCATACCTTAAATGTTTACAATTTTATTTTATAAATATTTACAGTCCAGCTGATCTAAATTCTAAAATCAAACAGCTGATCTAAATTTAAAATCCAACAATGTGTGTTACTAGACAACAAAAAAAATACTAAAAAAATCATTATACATACAAGATTAACTTAAGTATGAACTCAAAATACATTCAAGACTATTATTATAAATCATCATCATTATCATCATTATAATTATCATACTTAAACAAAAAATCAATTATTAAACATATTCTGCATCATGAACAACGTCTCGTCATTTTTAATATAATTTTTTATTTCAATTTTAAATACATCGCCACATACATATCATCTAATGGTGAATACTTCAAAGGCGATCAAATTTTGGTTCAAAAATATTGAAAAATAAAAAAGCTGTAAAGAAAGTGTCGTTACTTTTGGGTCCCTCCTTATTACTTAATACTTGGTGTAATGTCTATGCCATTCATTTGTATTATTACTTTCTCTTTTGCCTATATGAATATAATATAGGAAGGAAAGTATTGTTTTCATGTCGATTTTAACAAATCAAGTTTTTATCGGATATGCACGTTTTCAGACCCCCTGAACCCAACAAAACATGTTTTTAACGATTGGTCTGTCTGTGAACAAAATATCTCTAGAATGGAACGTGTAACTTAAGCAATAGAGGAACCGACACAAACAGTTTTGTTAAAATCGGTCAACCAGAAGGGTTGTTTATTTTGTATAATTTTTCCCTTTTTTGCAATTTTTTCAAAAACGGCTCCTTAGATTTAAAAGAAATTTTTAAATAGGGTAAGCACCATGTTTGCTGAATTCTTGAGGAGGCTGTACTCTCGTAGAAAAGAAAAGTTTTTTTTTTAAATTGTAGCCTTAATAATATGCATTTTAGTGCAAAAGTGTAATAAAATTTGTAAACAATTTAAAAATCTACGACCTTTATTTCTAACATTTCTTTGTATAACACTTAGTTTCGCAGTAATTAGTAATTTTTTTTGTTTTCATAAAAATCAATAAAAAATTATTTTTTTTAAGATTTCGGCCTTAGTATGCATTTTACAACAAAAGTGTATAATCTTACTTACTTACTTACTTTACTATGTGGGCGTTCAGGCTTCTGCAGCCCCTCCTCACCGCGACCTAAAAGATCTTTTGTGATTGCCCCTATTCCTTATTTAAGCAAGCCCCACACTTTCAATAAAGCGCAGGATCTGCCTAGGATCTAGTGCACTTACCTGAGAAGGTGTTAACACATCCTTACCCATCAGCGCTCTTCTTTTGCAGCCAACCACTTTGCAACTGCATAAAATGTGCTCAGCCTTCTCTTCTGCCTCGTGACAGAATCCACACAGGCTTTCTTCAGCAATTCCTATCTTGGATAAATGATACCCAAGATTACAATGACCAGTCATCAGGCCCACTACCCTCCTCAAGTCCTGTCTTCCTAGTCTATTATATATCCCAGCCTTCCTGCTGGAATAGGCAATGAATTTCTTTGCCTGCTCACAACCTGGCACCTGTTCCCAATAGGAGGTTTTAGCCTCCTCTTCCCAGGCCCTAACTATACCTCTATAATAGCCCTCACCAATTCCGCAGAATGGCTCTGGGCCTATGAAGTGAGAGGCTGCACCTTTCTTTGCTAAGGCATCCGCTCTCTCATTTCCAGGCACTCCCTGGTGCCCCGGCACCCAGCGCAGCGTCACCACATTACGCTTGGCCACGGCATTCAACACCTCCCGACAATCATAGGCCAATCGTGACTCAAAAGTACAAGAACTCAGAGCCTTGATGGCCGCCTGACTATCGGACAAAATATAAATGTGCGACCCACTGAGGCGCCTATCAATACACCTCTCCGCACAGACCTTAATGGCCAATATTTCAGCTTGGAAGATGGTTGTGTTACACCCAAGGGCCAGGGAAATCTTCCCCCCGGCCCCCCAGGCCCCCACTCCCGCTCTTCCGCTCATCACTGAGCCGTCAGTATACCAAACGGTAGCTCCTTCCGCTATCACTGGCTGTTCCTCCGCCCACTCCTGACGATCAAAAATTTCCACCCTCAGTGTGTCAGAGAAATCGTATGCTTTGTCCATACGGTCCCGAGGACCACCCACCACACCCATCCTCTCAATCGCTTTGAAGATCTTGGTGTGGCCCATCTCTTCTGATGGGACCCCGATCTTGACCTCCAGCCTCAAGGCAGTTCTAATCGCCTCCCTTCTCACTTGAATATGAAGAGGAGGCAAATCAAACATCGCCTCCATAGCAGCCGTTGGACAAGTGCTCATTGCACCACATATCCCCAGGCAGGCCAGTCTCTGCAGCTTTCTCAGCCGATTCTGCGCCGTCCTCAGATCTATTCTTGGCCACCATACAAAGGCTGCGTACGTGACCATTGGCAAAATGATGCTCCCATACGCCCATTTCACCATACGAGGCCTAAGCCCCCAAGTCTTCCCAAACAGACTCTTACATATCCGTAAGGCCTTTGTAGCCTTCTCAACAGTTCTGGACATGTGGCCTTTCCAAGTTAGGCCACGATCCAGGACAACCCCGAGATACTTCACCTCAGGGGAGTAGTTTAAATCCACTCCTTCCAGAGTCAAAGCATCCAGAGTCAACTTCCTTTTCCTTGTAGAAGGAACAACAACCACTTTTTCCGGGTTAATACGCAGCCCCTCCTGTCCACACCAGGTGTGAACTAGATTAAGGGCTCCCTGCATACGCTCCCGGATAGTTGTTTCATGCTTCCCTCTGACCAGGATCACCAGGTCATCAGCATAGCTGACTACCTCGAACCCCTCCTCCGTCAGCTTAGTGAGTAGCTCATCAATGACCAGCGACCACAGGAGGGGTGACAACACCCCGCCCTGCAGACATCCCCTTCTAGCCCCACCAGTCACCGACTTGCCCCCCAGGCGAGTCCGTATCTCCCTACTCCTAAGAACGGACCCAACCCATTTAATCACACAAGATTGAACACCCTTCTTCCTTGCAGCCTTCTCAATTGATGTGAACAGGGTGTTATTAAACGCCCCTTCCACATCTAAAAAGGCACACAGGGCAATTTCCTTGTCCCTTAAGCTCCCTTCAATCCGTGTAACCACATCATGAAGAGCCGTAATCGTAGACTTCCCAGTCTGGTAGGCATGCTGACACCCATGAAGGGGCCTTTCTTGTAAGGCCCCACCCCTGATGTGTCTGTCCACCACTTTTTCCATGACTTTGAGCACAAAGGAGGTCAGACTGATCGGTCTATATGACTTAGGCTCAAGTGGGGGTTTCCCAGCCTTTGGTATAAAGACCACCTCAGTTTCCCTCCAGCTCCTCGGTACATATCCAAGTGCACAACTGGCCCTAAAGATATGTAGCAAATAACTAATAAGCTTGTTGCCCCCATTTTGCAACATAGCAGGGAAAATCCCATCAGGGGCAGCCGATTTGTAGGGTTTAAACATACCCACAGCCCACTTGACTTTAGCAAACGTGAAGACCTTACCAGCCTCCCTTCTCGCTAAAGCCACTTCTCTACCATGACCGCCCAAATTCACCCTCTCACACTCATCCGGGCGGTCCTCTAACGAGCCGGGAAAGTGTGTTTCTAACAACACCTTAACCGTTTGCTCCATATTTTCAGTCAAGGTTCCATCTTCTCTCCTCAACTGTCCAATAGGATTTGAGTGGTCTTTGCTCAGAACCTTCCGAAGACGTGCTACAGCAGGGGTCTCATTTACCCCCTCACAGAACGACCTCCAGGCTCTTCTCTTAGACCTCCTCAACTCTCTGTTATATTCAGTTAGAGCCACCTTGTATAAACTCCATTCCCCATAACACTTGGCTCTATTAAACAGTTTCCTAGTCCTGGATTTCAACTTCTCCAGCCGACTATTCCACCATGGCACACTTCTTACCATATTTCGTCTTTTTTCAGGACAATTATCACAAAAAGCCTTATTAAGACGCTCCCTCAACTTGTCTGCCACCCTTTCTAGTTCTATCTCCGACCTAGGGGTAACCCAGACGTCCTCCATCTCAGACTGCACCTGTTCCCTGAAGCCCTTCCAGTCCGTCAACTTATGTACCCTTATTCTTTCACTCTTCCCGACCCCCAGGCACATAACAAATTCCACATACCTGTGGTCAGAAAGAGATGCCTTTTCAGAGACTCTCCAGTCTCTAATCTCACACCTCGTGAGCTCGCTCGTTATGGTAAAGTCCAAGACCTCCCTTCTCCTAGCGGTCACAAAGGTAGGCTCATTACCTCTATTACTCAAATATAAATCATTGCTAATTAGATATTCAAGTAGGCACTCACCTCTCCTGTTGGTGTTGGTAGATCCCCAAACGGTGTGGTGTGCATTTGAGTCACATCCAACCACCAACTCCTGGCCTCGTCTCCGGCATCCCTCCACCAGCCGACGAAACTCCATAGGGGGTATCTCACTGCTATCCCCCGGGAAGTAGGCGGAGGCAATCACTGCCTCTTTCCTCCCACTCCCCTTCTGCATCTCCACGGAGATAGCTACAAGGTCCCTAGTAACACACAAAGGGAAACACTTTATATCATTTCTGATCACTATACATGATCTAGGGTTGGATATACTAGAATCATGTATCAACTTACCATTTATGGAGGAGAGTCCGCAAATACGTCCACCTCTGCTCCATGGTTCCTGGATTAACACCATTTCCAGCGACTCCCTGCAGAACCTTTCACCCAGCGCCGCTGAGGCTGCCTTGGAATGGTGAAGGTTCACCTGGACGACATTTCTCCTCAATGCCGCCTGTGCTTCCCGTGGTCCTTCCTTTCCTGCTTTTGCAGGAATCTTGGCCCACGAGTTCTCCTTCCTGGTTGGAGCACATGCCGCCCCGTCCCCGACGAACCGGCACCGGGACTGCCATCCCTCTTCCCACCATCAGACTTTAGTGAAGGACCCTTTTCCTTCTTCCTAGGAGACCGCGTCCTCCTCTGCGGTGGACTACCCACCACCCGAGGCGACTCCTCCTTCTCCTCTTTTCATCTCAAGAAGGGCTTGAGATGAACTTGCCACCACCAGAGTCGAACTCGTCTCCCCTACTGGCGGCTCATCCACCTCTCCTACCTCCATAGAAGACGGGGCCTCCTTCCTAGCCCCCCCCTTCCTTTGTTGCTTCCTCCTTAGGGTCATCAGGACTCATCCTCTCCTCCGTCCCTTGATCCCCCTCTTCATCAGCAACACCACCTCTTTCCTGCATCTTCGGTCCCTTTGCCCGCAGCCGTATCTGACCGAACTTAAAGTCAACCTCCGGATCCCTCCGGAGCCTGACCGCTGACCGGTCATCCACCGCCAACGTCAACTGAACCATGAGGTTGTTCTCCAACCTCTGCAGAACCTTCCACTGGTCCACCAGTAGATCTCGGTTCTGGTTAGCCAGCAACCTGAGGATCCTCTCCGACTTATCCTCCTTGCTGTTGGGGAAATTCCCCACCACAACCACAGGCCGGGGAAGGTCCTTCTCCCCCACCACCTTCAGCCTTGCCCCCTTCCATGGTTGCAGTGCTCCCCCTATCCCCCTGACCCATTCCGCCGTCCCCTCATCTTTACAGGTCAGGACAAGGTATCTTGGCTTGAATGTCGAGCCCACGAACTTAGGAGAAATCTCCCCTTCAGCCGCGAGTCCCTCCACCCTCTCCAGGATTGCCTCCTCCGTGGCCTTCAACTGCTCCCTGGAAAGAAGCACCTCCGGGTAGCCGACTGCCAGAATACCAACCCTGGTACCTGCAACCACCCGGCTGTACCCCATGCCAGGACCAGCCACACCTTTATCTCCCGTTGGAGGACCTCTTGCCCTCTTCTTGGGGTGATTTTGTATACGAGTCTTCTCAGGAGTCGACCCATCCGACCTCTGCCTTTTAAAGGGTTGTTCCCCCCTCTTCGGAGACAAAGGCCGAACGGCCTTCTCCCTTGCTTCTTCGTATGGTATCCCCTTGTCCAGATACCATCGTAGGCGCTTCTTTGCAGCCCCACTCAGCCGAGCACTCCTACCCTTCTCCTTAGGTAGTACAGATGTTTCTCCCTTCTCCTTAGGGAGCTCCACATCCTTCTCCGACGTCACCTCCACAGAACCCAGGCGCTCAGGTGTTTCCACCCTCGCCTGTTGTTCCCCTTGGTCGTCAATAACCATGGGACTTGTCGTCCCAGCGATTTCTTCCGGCCCCCCCAAATCTGGTTGGGCCTCAATTTGGGGACGTTCATCCCCCTGTTGATTTTTATTTTCTTTGTTTTCATTTGGTTCCATTTTGGTTCCCACGAGAAGCTAGGGAAATATTCAGTCCGCCCCTGCAGAGCCCCGCATACAGGGGTAAGGCGCACTTACTGTAGGAGTGAGCCAGGTATCCTACAGGCACCGTTAAAGACACTGACTAAAGCCCCAGTGCCATCCACCCTTCGGCACGGTACGCCTAACACCACTGGGTTGGGCAAAAACTACAGTAGGAGAAGTTGCCTCTAGCACGAATAGAAAAAGTGCTAGATGCCAGGGACCAGGATTAGGATAGACAGACAGAAGCCCAGCATCTCAGCTCACCTCGGCAAGACCAAAGCATGGCTGAAAAGTAGCCTTAAAATGCCGAGGAGTTTCCAGAGGCACGGGCACGAAAAACTGCTACAGCAAGTAAGGGAGCAGGTGTGCTCTCTTGGACGTGATGCTTCGGCACATGCAAGCCAGCCGAACACTGACTTACTTCGCCTCCAAAGTGTATAATCAAATTTATAGGAAATTAAAAATCTACAACTTTTATTTTAAGCATTTTGCTCTACAGAACTCCTCTGCATGAAAGTGGTTTTCTGTATTTTTACCCCAAACTGAGGTCGGTTTTCATTTTGCATAATTTACTCATGATTAAAATAAGGTTATGTTTTTTGAGGTTAGTTTTTTGTTTATTTCTACTGTTTTATTACTAATGTTAGGGTAAGGGGACAGTAAACACTGTTCGTGTACAAGCGGGAGTTTGCTAGTAGGAATAGGCCATTATATTTTGTCGCCGACAACACGTGGCAAAACCTTATCTGTAAAATTGGTGGCCCTGAAAAGGGCCGTTGTTGATGGTCGGAAGCAGTGAGCCGGCGTGGTAGAGGTGGAGCCCGAAGAGTGACGGCTTGGCTACCGGGTTCAGGCCTAACCTTCCCTCAGCGGCAGTTGGGTCCCCACTGCAGCGTGGCAGTGGTGGCCCCCACAGCCCCGCAGTGTCGGGTCGGCGTAGGCCGACTGCTGTTAGCACGGCTGAGGCGGCTCTCTCCGGGCCGGCGAAGGGTGACCGGTGCGGGAATGTAGCGTCGGCCACCGGTAGCGTAGACCAGGGATGGTGCGTCTGGTCTCGGCTGGGCTCGTCCTCTTCTGGCTGGCGCTCTTCTTTCTTGTTCTTCTCCGGTTGAGAGTTCAGCGAAGAGTGAGTCTAGCGGACTAGGGTCCTCTCTTAAATACCTGTCTAGGTGGTGGGGGGTAGAGGCTGTGGGTAGGCTCTCTGCATCAGGCAAAAGTGGGGACTGTGTGCTAATATTGGAAGGGCAGGCGGTGACAATTTATTATATTAATCGGATGTCTCACAGTAAACGCTGGTGGAGAAAGTTGCGCGCTGGTCATCTGTGCTTATCAGCTCACTGGTTTGTTTTGCATAAACCTGCCTGCTGCTTGCTAGCAGATTGCTAAATGTACTTGGCCTCGTATGACACATATATTCATAAATAATAATAACAACTTGTTAATTATTTGCAATAAGATAGGTTTATAAAAATAACTTAAAAGATTATTACCGGTGGCCAAACAATGCTGCTTTATAATACTGAATATCGGTATTCAAAATGTTCAAAATATGTATTTCAAAGTAATCACAAGTCTTTCTTTCAGTAATATTGGTTGCTTGTGCAAGTTGCAGATTAAAGATAACAATTTTGTTTAAGCGTTTTCCATTAGGAATAATTCATGTTGACTGGTGCCTACAACTGAATGAAGGTTAAGCGCACAGGTACATGCCCCCACTGAATCAGTACCTGCGACCAGCGTTCACTCTCCGCTTACCATTAGGTTAGATTTTTCATTATTTGCATTGGCAAGAGAAAGTTGTGTGAGTGTTTCACACCAGATTTTTTTACTTTCTCTTGCCTATATAATATAAAAGCTATTGCTAGTAGTAGTAGCTATATAATATATAAGAAGGAAAGTAATGTTTTCATGTCGATTTTTCGAAATCAAGTTCTCACCGGATCTACACGTTTTCAAACCCCTTGAACCCAAAAAAAAAACATGTTTTTAGCAATTGGTCTGTCTGTGTGTGTGTGTGTGTGTGTGTGTGTGTGTCTGTACAAAATATCTCAAGAACAGAACATCGTACGTACTTGAAACTTGAAACTTAAGTTACATACCACTACCGGACCCGACACGAACATTTTCATCAAAATCGGTCCACCGGAAGTAGTAGTTTATTCGTGTAATTTTTCACTTTTTTGCGATTTTCTCAAAAACGGGTCCTACGATTTTTTTTAAAATCGCCTGATTTACTTCATTTTTTATGCTCTACAAGGTAGGGTAGGCGCCATGTTTGCTGAAATTCTCGGTGAGGCTGTTTTCACGTAAAGAAATTGTTTTTTTAAGATTACGGCTTTAATATGCATTTAAGGGCAAAAATTTACATAATAAAAGTTGTAGAGAATTAAAAATCCTACAACTTTTATTTCAAACATTTTTTTGTATAACTCTTAGTTTAGCGGTAATTAGCGATTTTCTGTTTTTTCTCTCACAAAAACGTGTGAAAAAATGCTATTTTTAAGATTTCGGGCTTAGTATGCATTTTACAACAAAAGTGTATATATAATGAAATTTATAGAAAATTAAAAGATCTACAACTTTTATTTAAAACATTTTTCTCTACAGACCCTAGTTTAGCATGAAAGAGTGATTTTCCGTATTTTAAAGCCAAACTGAGGTTGATTTTCATTTAGTGTCTTTCACTCATGATTAAAATTAGGTTATGTTTATTGAGGTTAGTTTTTTTGTTTTTTACTAATGTTAGGTTTATTGTTAATTATTTGCATTGGCAAGAGAAAGTCGTGTGAGTGTTTCACACCAGATTTTTTAAGTTGTATCAGTGATTTAATCAAGTTGTTGTGTTATATTTCAGGTACTGATGAAGGTGACCTTAATTTTGATTACCTTTCTAATTTTGGTCCTCGTTTCCGTAAGTTGGCAGACATGTACGGTGAGGATCCTAGTGATGAAGAAGATTATCATCACGCTAGTTCTCAACCGTGGTAAGTTTTATACCTTTTTTTTTTTAACAGTGTATTTATTTTGCAATCAGTTAAATATTAAACACAAAAACTTGAAGCAAAAATTTTAAGTGTGTGAATTTAACATTGAAAGTACACGAATATTAACCCTTTCAGTGCCATGGCCGATTCAATCGGCCACGATTGCTTGTGCGTAAATTGCTATGGCTGATCGAATCGGCCGCCAGTTTCAAACCACTGTAGTACTCTCAGTTCTCAACAGATTGTGCTGTTGTTACTCTTAAATGAAAGAGCAGTTATTGCTGTACATGGCCATATATTTTTAGCCTCTTTGAATGTACGGTGATGATTTTACAAGCGATCTAACAGGCCGGTGTTTTTGTGTTGTGTCGAGTCCGTTGTTGACATTTTGTAACAGCGTGTATAACCTCTACTGTTGTATTTTGTGTTTAGTTTTGCAACTATTTGTGTTAGTGATTGATTGGTTTATTTCTTTATAATGTCAGAAGATAAATTATATTTTGGTCTTGACGATGATGAAATTTGCGAGTTAGCTTTGTGTACGGGCTCTTAAAGTAAAATTTTTTTTAAATTTTTTAAAAAAGACGCCAGCATTATGGCTTGAAAATAAATAATTTTTTTTAAATTATCTTGTTCCAAGTTGATGTTCTTTAAAAGGGCAGACATCAGAGGGGGCTGTATATATGTAGATTTACGTACGTTGGATGAAAACAGTCAGTCGAGAAATTACAATGATAATTGGAGGAAAGGTCATTACAAGGTCATCTTCTGTTTTCTGATGACTACTGGATGCTGATGTGCGGGTTACTTAACGATGATGTACAATTATGGTCCTCGTTTGTACCCAAGAATCAATTATAATGGTGATTTTTGTGTGTCTTTGGTGAGATAGAAAACATACAAGATCCTCAGATAGTGAATGTAAATTATTTTAAACGGTTTTTTGGTGTTTGTCCTCACTTCAATGGCTAAAAACTATGGTTCTCAAAAAGTATGATAGTGTCAACCACCAAGTTTAAGTGAACTGAAAAAGTTACGATAGTCCAAAATTTGACCTTTCGGGATTTATGTGACAATTTTTACAATACAGTGATGCATATAATTTCCAGAAAAACTGATAAATAAATGATGTCCTCGAAACATTTGGTTCGTGCATTATCCTTGGAACATACCTGTTACAAACCTGTGTGTGTGTGTGTGTGCGTCCAGTTATAAGTAATATAATATGACGTATGTCAACTTAGAGAATACAGTAGGCGCTCACATTACGATCGTAAAGCGAAAATATCATATTATTAGACCAACTGCATTCTTACCCCAATCAATCAATGATTAGACCAGATATACAATTAGCCTTTACAGATACCTTTATATAGATACCTTTCATAGATACTTTACAGATAACTGTATACACAGTCTAGCTATAAATACTGTCCACCAGATATCTAGAGAACAAATAGAGCTACGGAAGAAATAAAAACACCATTTAAATCCATTGATTTAAAATAACCTGTTTATTCATGTAAAATTCATTCAAAATGGCCTCTTTTAGCTTTTACACATAACTTCAAACGCGGAATAAAGTCATCTATCGCTGTACGCAGTGTTTCAAGGGGAATTTCGGCAATTGCTTTCATCACGCTATACACAACACTCTTCAAATAGCACTGATTTCAGTACAAATGATTTGATAATATGTATAATTATTAAAAAAATGCCTTTTTGAATTGTGTTTGATCTGTCAGACACTTTAACGCCTTTTAAAACTGACTTTTGCTTTACAATCGTGGAAATTGTAGACCGGGAATAACCATACTGGCGAACCGGTTCATTTATCCTAGCCTAGCCCCTTCATCATGTTTTTTTGTAATTTCTTGCTTTTCTTTAATAAAAATTTTTCTTTTTATGTGCGATTTAGGACCTATTTTCACTATAACTACAGTATCGTTACCGTGTAACGTACCTGTGTACGTTACTTCCTGTGAAACACGGTACCAAAACTACGAAGAATACGTATGTATAATAACATCGACAGACACTACACTACGGCACAGGTGCTAAACCGATAACCATGGCGATACATAAATGCGTAACTAAATAAAGGGTGGTGTGACAAAATGAATAACGGAAACAACTGTGAGTTGATGATGGGAGGGTGCGGGTATCTTGACAAGAGGGAGGAGGGAGTAGATTCGATCAGAACTAATTACTGTAGGGGTTGACGATTGGCGGGTCAGGTGCACGTTGTGACATGCACAAAAAATTTAAAACAAATTTTAACAAAATAGAATTTACTGCTTGATAGCGACTCTGTGAGTAATGATAAAATCAGGGAAATAGGTGTGATTAAATAGAAAGATATACGTTTTACAGATGAAAACAAAAATGTTATGTTTACAACACAAAATAAAACATAAAATGTTATAAAAACTAAACAATTATAAGAGAGAAGATTAAATATAATATAATGCATCACAAAAATAATAATACATTATTAAACAAAAATGAATTTAATGACAATCTTATGTAACACTGAAAACATGCTCAAAACACATTACCAAAATAGGCTCCGGCGATTTCAAACTAACATTAACAAATTTTTAAATATGACATTTTTGTTACACACTTATACCCGCTCATCTCCACAGATATTGCGAGACTGACGAAAAGCCCGCAAACAAAAAAGAACAAGATAATAAAAACATGCATGCTGCGAAAAAACCGACCGAACGCATGCCGCGAAAAAAAAATAAGGACTAAGTAGAAACGTCACAACGTACGACTTTGGGAATCCGATGACTAATTTGATGACACTTTGTAAAGTGAAATAGTGTTATGTGAGTGCATCGTAAAGTATGTACAGTTCAACCGTTGTTAGTTTGCTCCTCCTTCTGTCAACAAACCAAAACCAGCTACTACAGGGTGCATGCTAGAGTCCACGACTTTATGGATGTCGTATTCCTATTAAGATAACTATTTTTTAAATTATAACTACTTAAAGTACTAAAAACACCAGTCGTGATATGTTGTAGGCGTAACAATTTCATTTATAAAAATACTTTTAAAGTATTGTTGTATTTAAATACTTTTGAAAGTATTTTGTTGTTACTTTTTAATGAGCGTGTACACATTTTTACGTAAAGCGCATGCTCAGTGACTTTGTCATTATTTGTTTACATTAGGAGCAAACTAAGAGAGTAAGAGAGAGAGGCTGCTGGACTGCACATGAGATTTTTTCACTGTGCTTCTTATGGGAGTTATGTGTAACGACGATGACGACACATAATTTATTTATTTTAACATATTTATAATTATAATTGTATTATATAATTCATATTTATATAAGGTGAAAACATCACTGGAAATAACTAGGAGAAACTTAACTGGACAGAAAGATCCAACAAACTCGCAAAATCCGCAAAACACACACAAAATATTTACAATAAAAAGTGTCTTTCAATAAATTCAAAACTCCGGCATTACAATACTGTAATTCTTCCGGAGATCACATACAGCAGCGAAACAATCTTCAGTCTCAGGAAGATAAACATGGAGCACAGAATCTCAAAATTGGAGCGTCGGATCATTAGGAGATGCCTGAACAAAAGATGTTTCTCTGATGGGATATGGAAAACCGTCTCGAAAGAACAAGTATACAGAAATACGGAACCTCTAGCAGACCAGATGAGGAAAAAGAGAATTTCCTTCTTTGGACATCTCTTGAGGACCGACACTTCCAGAATCTCAAAACAAATCATCAACTTTTTCCTAAACAGAAAAACTCAGCCCCCCTGGATCAGGGAAATTAAAAAGGACATGAATGGACTCCAAATCTCACTTGAAGACCTCAAAACAAAATCCAGAAATTACCACAGGCTGAAGACCACAAGACTTGAACAGCAGAAACCGACAAAGCGGCAGAAAGTTGTGTATTCTGAGAAGGAACGGCAGAGAAGATCGGATGGATTGAACGAATACTGGAGAAAGTTCAAGAAGGGAAACATCAGGAAAGGACTCCAAAAACTGAAAAATTGAACCGCAAAAATTGAAAGGAGTTTTTTTAGTTTGATGAACTTATGTAGTCCTATGTGGCTTAAAAAAAAAATTCATATTTATATATTTATATGTTATGTGCACATGCACATATTTATTTTATTTTTTTTTTTTAAGTTACTTTGGGGTAATTATTTCTTTTTACTCTTTGGCAAAGTGGTTGAATTATAAATGCTCAAATTGGTGGCAATTTTTAAAATTGTCGTCTATCATTTTCGTATGCCACACCCAACAGATAATAACAAATCTACACAAAAAGTGAGTGGGTCTCAATTGAATTTGAAGTTCCAGTTTCGACTGGAAGTGGCCCATAACCCCAAGTCAAGAAACCAAAGTCGGAATTTGGGAACAAAAATAGTGTTGTGCAATTCCCGTTAAGGGGAGACGGTACGATGGTTTTGACTGAAAATTTTGATTTTTGGTTTTTAATGTTTTTTCAACAGTTTAGACCTAGTTTAGATCTATCACAAAAACATTAATTACGACAAAACAATTTAAGTTTTTATCAGGTTTATCCTAAAAAATTAACATATCGCCAAGTACAAATATTTTTCATATTTTTATATAGCTTGTTTTAGTGTAAAAAATGTTAGTTATTTTAAAATATCTGGTTCAATATTTTTAATATTCTCAATGGTTGGTGCAGCTTTCTAACCAACTGTTGATGAGAAATTAAACTTGTTTGTGTACATTTTTGTTTTTCATTTGTGCCTTTTTTCGTAAATTTAGATTTTTAACACTTAGGTACGTTTTTCTCAGAAACCATTTAACCTACCAGGCTAAACTTTTTACCAGTTAATAATTTTATCATGCACATGCACATTCACCGATATTGTTTTTATTTCCTCAGGTGCTCAAAAAATTAATAATATCCAAAAAAGCATAGAAAAAAATTGTAAAATTTTATGTTATTCGTTATTCTATTTAAAACTTTATGGTCCAACAGATTAAATTGAAAAAATGTCAGTAGCTAAAACCACCCTATATTACTATAAGAGTTTAAAGTTTCATTATTGTTATCTTCACCAATTCTATGAAAAATGTAGCTAACAATAGCAAGTTTAACATTGGTGGGATACAAAGTACAGTCTCCTCTGAAGAGTAGATACTAACGGTTTTTGCCATAGGTCAAAAGTAAAAAATTTCCACCAGCCATGAGACGTGTCGTCTGATGAAAGGGATTTTTTTTGTGTTCAATTCCTGAGGAACAAGTGCACTGAAGTTTAGTTGTCTATGTGAGTAGAAATTTAGAGCCTTGCTGAGTGAGTGGACCAGTGAGTCTATATGAGGCGTTCTGGACCAGAAGGGCGAACTCAACATAGGGTCATTTTTTTTTGTTTTATTTGGCATCTTTGGGTTACAAACTTCAATGTTATAGGTATATTTTGTTGAGTTCGCCTTTTAAGTTATGTGAAAATAGAAGTTGAAAAAATCAGGGTGTTTACTTTGAATGATAGTTGCGCGGACCAGAAGGGCGAACTCAACAGGAAGACGTGAGTCTTTTCACCTCTACGCTACTGATCCCACCCCACTTCTACCCTTTCCCCTTCCTATTGCTATGCATCATACACTCTGCAATTTTTGTTGAGTTCGCCCTTGGATCAAAAAGTTTAATTTGCATTTTTCTCAAAACTACCCTATGTTGAGTTCGCCCTTCTGGTCCGTAACGCCTCATATAGAGAAGATAGCGTATCGTGAGTCTAATGTCATTTTTAATTTTTTTGTTTTACAGGAGTAGTAAATACAGTTTAGAGACTCCAAGGACGAGAAGAAAAACGTGATTAAACACTAATGGGGAGGAGAGATTAACAGAAATTAATGCGAAAGAGAAATTAATTTCTAATAAAAATGAAATTTTTAACAATTTTTCTACTCATAAAAATGGTAAGATTAGTTTTTGTTATTTTTTATTACTTTCTTTTGCGTATATGAATCTATAGAAAGGAAAATATTGTGTTTTCATGTTGATTTTTTAAAATTAAATTTAAAATCATAAATTAAACTGTTTATTAATAGTGCAAGGGAAATATCGGGTTAAAAAAAAATTTACATACTGTCAGCGGTGTGTTGAAGGGAACCATAGCCTAAATGCCCTCCTCTCACTGTCACCAACAAACACTCACTCTCTCACTTTCATTCATCTCTTTCATCACCAGCTCACAAAATTAATGTGCCTACCTCACCTACTGAGATCGGGATAGGATTGATTCACTGTGGGAGAGGGCGATCCCACTGATCTCCATATATCTCCTCCCGACCACCCTCTCCGCAAACTAAACCAACTTCCCAGCTCTCCTCATCCCGCAGCATCGCTACCCCTACTCTCTCTCTCTCTGGGATCCACTCTACAACGCTTATCTTCTCAGATGTCTCCATTCTGTCGAGGCCAAAATAGGGACAGCTTTCAAAAATATGCGAAACTCCTTTTCACTATTGCACAGTCGACATTTCGGTACTTGATGAAGTTTGAACCTAGTGAAATATGGTTTAAAGCAACGATGCCCTGTTAGCAACTGTGTCAGCTGGTGTGCGGCATCACCAAATGTCCTTATACACACCTCCACATTTGGAATTAACCTCTTCTCCACTCACCGACCCATCTCCTCTCCCACCTGCTGAGATTTTTACATAAAAATTGTTCAACACTAGCCTACCCTTTACAGTAAAACAATAATAAAATATTTCCTTTTTTCTGTAGACGTCCGTCATTAGTTGCGTTGAAAAATTCTTACAAAATAATTTTTTTTTTTTTTTACTTGCATCCAGGAGACTCCAAAGGGAGTATAGGACATGTCAAATGAAACTGATAAACTGAAAGTTTATCACCAATGATAAATTCATCACTTACCACCAGAAAATTGTTTTTGCTACTGCTTACTTCAGTAGGCTTGTCATGAACCCCGTTGAATCAAATATCACACAAAATAAAAAAAAACAAACACAATGATAAATTAATTCATCACTTACCATAATTTTTTCCTGCTACTGCTTAACTCAGTAGGCTTGTCATGAACCCCTTTGTATCAAATAGTACACAATATTTGTTTAATTAAAAGTTAAATATTTTTCAATCAAAACTATTTAAAAAGGAATTCGTGCACACTGTAACATGTTTCATCAATCAAATACTGTTTTAGCTTTTTTTTAAAAATGACTTAAATTGTCACAACTTTTTAAACCTAGTGGCAATTTATTGATGTATTTTCTACCAGCATAAGTTGGTTTTTGTAGTATAAATATAAAATACAATAATGTCCAGTTTCAGACTTATATTGCGTACTGCACTACCAATTTCTGTAGCACCTATCTATCACGCATGTGTTTCACTCCCGTATAATGCTACATCCCAAACATGTGTTTTAAGAAATTTTTCCTAATCTGTGGATCGATGTTTGTTGTCAGTAAGCAGTTTCTCAATCCCCTTATGATCAGTGGTTGCCAACTGGCAGTGGTCTGCGGACAACTCAGCCTGAAAGTGAACTACCACGGACCACCCATTACATTATTGCACATATCTTATCAGTTCATCACCAAATTAAAAGGTGATTAAATAAAACAAATTTTCACAAACAAACTATTATTACAAAAATAAATCTTTATAATGCATCCTGCAGTTTGAAATATTTCTATTTCATATAATGAATTAATATAATAATTTCACTAACCTTCTTTTTAAACTGCGTCACCTTTATTTTATTCCTACTTACACGTGTTTCGGTGGATCCACCATCATCAGAGTAAATGAAAAATTGAAACTAAAAATTATTTTCATTTATTTAAAATTTACAGAAGATGATACATCTTCAGTCACTTGTATAAAACTGATTTAAAATTAATTTATTTTAATTTATCCCTTCTCATATTTACTGTAGATAAGCAGCAGCAGTCAATATCACTTCATGTGGTGATGAAGTGATATTGACTGCTGCTGCTTATCTACAGTAAATATGAGAAGGGATAAATTAAAATAAATTAATTTTAAATCAGTTTTATACAAGTGACTGAAGATGTATCATCTTCTGTAAATTTTAAATAAATGAAAATAATTTTTAGTTTCAATTTTTCATTTACTCTGATGATGGTGGATCCACCGAAACACGTGTAAGTAGGAATAAAATAAAGGTGACGCAGTTTAAAAAGAAGGTTAGTGAAATTATTATATTAATTCATTATATGAAATAGAAATATTATTACAAACATAATTATTGTTATTTTCAGAAAGTAGGGTAGGCCTACATTGTACATCACAAAAAGTAAAAATATTTTAATTGTAAATTGTCTTTTAATAAAAATAAGGATACAGAATTTACTTAGTCGAAAATAACAATGAAAATTAAAAAATGAATTAAAAATAACAATGAAAATTTCAATGCAACTTTTGTGCACGAATCTTTCTGACTAGCTGAAGTATTCTAGTCATTTAAATTTCTGTATCAGAAGCTATTTTATCTGGTAAAAATTTGAAAACATTTTCACACCTTTAGAAATTTTTTTACAAAATAAAAAACTTAATTTCTTTGGTTCTTTTGTAATTTTTTCAGAAGAACCAAAGAAATTAAGTTAAGATGATATTTTACTACAAACTTGATTGATATAGAAGTCCCAAGACAAAGATCTATCTAGAGATACTGTTAGGAACTTTGCTGTTTCTACATGCTCTAAACTATTATTATGAATAAATACATCCACTTCTCTACTTTCTTTAACGTTATGTTTATTTTTAAACTGCAAGTACTGACACTTTTTCCCATTAACTGTTAGATAGTATAATTGCATTATGTATATCATTATTTACATTGGCGAGAGAAAGTTTTGTGAGTTATTTTACACCATATTTTGTTTGTCTGTTAACAGGTGAATGTGAAATCCTGCAACGCATTTAAACCAAATTGTTTAGCACTGCCACCTGTACCGCCACATTAACTCGTCTCTGTTTCTCTCTCTCTTTCTCCCATTGTTATTTATGTTTAGTGCTACATAATTTTACAATTAATTAAAAAAAAAACTGCTAATTACAAGTTTTAATTTACATAATTAATAAATTAACTATTCCGTCTTTATGAAGTAAATTAATAAATGCGAACTCAATTTTTTGTAAGAATGCACTGATCTCAAATTTTAATGTAATTAAGTATTTAATTATTGCGTAATTTAACAATAATTATGTCGGTTACTAATTGATAAAAATAAAATTAGTCAAATTATGCCTGTAATACTTCACGTCATCGTAAATTAATGATTATAAGTTTTTTTTTTGTATATTCACTTTAATAATAAAACCCTGTTTGTTTTTTTATTGTTTTTATTTGTTTGTTCTTAAACTATGCTCAAATTTGATCAAAATTTAAATGTTTTACTTTGTATTTATTAACATGGCATCATTATTAACATATATGGGTGGGGCATCATGAAAGTGATGCCACCCATATACATATATGGGCGCCTATTTCACTTGGTTTTGTATCCATTAGCAGCTCGTATTGTATACTGTCACTTAATTTATACAAAATACGAGGGTCATTCGTAAAATAAGGTTCAAATGATTTTTAAAAATAGACAGCTATATTTTTTATCTTAGTGTTATACATCAATTTAAAGCTTAAAACTTTCGCTATTTTTCTACATAATCGCCGTTTCTGTCCAAACATGTTGTAGAATCCTGCCGCCAATCCTTTGAGGAATCAAGTAACCTCTTCCTTGACTTCATCATCGGTACTGAAGCGTAGGCCACCCAAGTGTTCCTTTAATTTTGGGAATTAGTGATAATCACTTGGGGCTAGTTCGGTCTGTAGGGGGGGGGGGGCACAACAGTTCAGCCAAAATCTGTCAGCGGTTCTTGAGTTTGATGTGAGACATGAGGTCGAGCGTTGTCATGGAGAAGCCTCATACCACTGGACAATCTTCCGCTCCGGCGGTTCTGGATCGCGCGTTTTAGTTTTCTTAATGTGTCGCAATATCTTTCAGAGTTTACTGTTGTTCCATGATGAATGTCAATAGGTGAAATCCGTTTTGCATTTAAAAAACTTATCACAGCGTGAATTTCGCATCTGGCGGTAACAGTGATAGGGAGCTCCAACTTCGAACGCTGGTAGGCCGGCACTGATCGACGTAGCGAGGCGGGAGTGGTGCGGAAAAATAGAGGAAGAGCTGATGAGTAAGACAGTGTTGCCAGATTTCTCCCAGCACATCGCATTTTTTCTCGGCAGCTTAGGGAACCTTATTTTACGAATGACCCTCGTATTGAGAACATTTACAGTATGTTTCTATCCTTGTTTTTCTTCTCTCTCTTTCCACTGCTACCAAATCCTTTAAAATATGAACCCGATCTACTGAGAAATATTCAAAATCCAGTGACAGTGGTCATTGGCTCTTTATACCCTTCGTAAAAATTCAAATCGGCTTTTTGGCATTATAAATGTTAATAAACTTTACGACTGAAATATTTCAATATGAACAAAAAATATAAAACCAAATTTCAACATTTTGTAACAAATTGAAGGCAAAATTTAGTTTTAGGAAAAATATTCAATTGCAAGTGAAATAGTATTTTCAATTAAAACCAAATATTAATATTAATTGTTTAAAAACCATTCTGTGTTTATTTAATTAATAAACAGGGTTTGATTATAATACGTTGATTATATTTAGGAAAATAATTATAAATATAATACGATTAATTAGTTCATATTGAACTACATGTTTACATTAAATAAATAAACGTGTAAATACATTAACAATAAGTAAGTAATATTATAATTTAAATGTTAACAATGATTCGTTGAAATTAATTTTATAAAATAAACAATACCTGCATAATTGTATTATTATTTTATGTTGTATATAATTATTATATATTGTAATAATAATTTTTTAGCAATGTGACCTTAATGATGTAAAATGAAAAACAAAAGAAAATTTCTGCTTAAAAATGAGTCATTTTAAAATTGTGACTGATAGATTAATGTGTTGTATTAAAATTATTAAGAATAAATACATTTTTAAGTTTTTAATTATTTGTAATATATTTTTTATTATTTTATATAAGAAATAAAATGTAAAAGTAGTCTTTTTTAATATTATTTTGTAGTTTTTTTTTTATTTTCCTTTTTATGTGACTATTTTTAACAAAAATTTAATGTATTAATTAAGCTACTAAAGTAAAACATTTCAATTTTACGATTCTTAATTGATCAGATAAACGGGTAATTCTGCCCATAACAGACAGGTGGAGTGTCAAATTATTTACACTCAATCTGTTTGTTCCAGGGCTAAAATAAATAGTTCTGTTTCTTATCACATGGTCAGCCAATTAAATGACTGAATCATTTAAGAACAGAAGAGGTAGAGGTTGTACTGTAACACTAATCACAGTTATCTTCTCTGAAAGTAAATGAATTTCATTATACAGCCAGACCCTGTGGTGAATGAAGTGAAGTTGTCATTTACAGAGTGGAAAATATGTGCTTTTCAGAGGGCCCGGCATGCTGATAAGCGTACTTTTTCACTCAGTGAGGAATGCACTGGTAAACCACCTCACTCCTTGTTTTACTTAGTAAAATCTCTAGAGGTTCGAACCAGCCTTTCGGCTGTTGACGTAAACAACAACAAAATGGTAATATATCAAATATAATACAATAATAATAATAATAATAATAATAAAAATATAAAGAAATATTATTCTTCATTTTCATCACTATTTTTGCATAAATAAACTCAAATTACTTGCATACACAATGTATGTAATTAATATCTAAATATGTATTATAATTACTAAATATGTATAAAACGAGAAATGTTTTTAGGTGAAAAAGTTTTTCATTTATAACTATTTCTGCTAAATTTAGATCCAATTCATTAAAATAGTAAAATATATACCCTGAGCTCAGTAAAAGACGATAACCACACATTCATGTTTTCACCGTTTCACTGAAAATAGCAAGACCACACTGAAAGTAGCAAGACTATAATAAGTTCATGTACTTTTTTTGGAAATTTTCAAACTTTTTCTGTTGATGATCGTTTCTGATGCTTTATGAGGCGTAGATTACGAAAACAGCCATGAAAAAGTTCCCTGAGCTCAGTAAAGGACGATAACCACACATTCATGTTTTCACCGTTTCTCTGAAAGTAGCAAGACATGAAAGTAGCTCATTTACTTTTAGAAATAGTTCATTTACTTTTTTTGGAAATTTTCAAGCTTTTTCTGTTGATGATCGTTTATGAGGCGTAGATTACGAAAACAGCCATGAAAAAGTTCCCCGAGCTCAGTAAAAGACGATAACCACACATTCATGTTTTCACTGTTTCACTGAAAATAGCAAGACTACATGTACTTCATGTACTTTTTTTGGAAATTTTCAAACTTTTTCTGTTGATGATCGTTTCTGATGCTTTATGAGGCGTAGATTACGAAAACAGCCATGAAAAAGTTCCCTGAGCTCAGTAAAGGACGATAACCACACATTCATGTTTTCACCGTTTCTCTGAAAGTAGCAAGACTATAGTTCATTTACTTTTTTTGGAAATTTTCAAGCTTTTTCTGTTGATGATCGTTTCTGATGCTTTATGAGGCGTAGATTACGAAAACAGCCATGAAAAAGTTCCCCGAGCTCAGTAAAAGACGCTATCCACACATTCATGTTTTCACCGTTTCACTGAAAATAGCAAGACTATAGTTCATGTAGCTACTTTTTTTGGAAATTTTCAAACTTTTTCTGTTGATGATCGTTTCTGATCCTTTATGAGGCGTAGATTACCAAAACAGCCATGAAAACGTTCCCCGAGCTCAGTAAAAGACGGTAACCACACATTCATGTTTTCACCGTTTCACTGAAAGTAGCAAGACTATTATAGTTCATGTACTTTTTTTGGAAATTTTCAAACTTTTTCTGTTGATGATCGTTTCTGATGCTTTATGAGGCGTAGATTACCAAAACAGCCATGAAAAAGTTCCCCGAGCTCAGTAAAAGACGATAACCACACATTCATGTTTTCACCGTTTCACTGAAAATAGCAAGACTATAGTTCATATACTTTTTTTGGAAATTTTCAAACTTTTTCTGTTGTTGATCGTTTCTGATGCTTTATGAGGCGTAGATTACCAAAACAGCCATGAAAAAGTTCCCCGAGCTCAGTAAAAGACGATAAACACACATTCATTTTTTCACCGTTTCACTGAAAGTAGCAAGACTATAGTTCATATACTTTTTTTGGAAATTTTCAAACTTTTTCTGTTGATGATCGTTTCTGATGCTTTATGAGGCGTAGATTACCAAAACAGCCATGAAAAAGTTCCCCGAGCTCAGTAAAAGACGATAACCACACATTCATGTTTTCACCGTTTCACTGAAAATAGCAAGACTATAGTTCATGTACTTTTTTTGGAAATTTTCAAATTATTTCTGTTGATGATCGTTTCTGATGCTTTATGAGGCGTAGATTACCAAAACAGCCATGAAAAAGTTCCCCGAGCTCAGTAAAAGACGATAACCACACATTCATGTTTTCACCGTTTCACTGAAAGTAGCAAGACTTTCATGTTCATGTACTTCTTTCAAGGCATTCAAGACGTTCATGTACTTTTTTTGGAAATTTTCAAACTTTTTCTGTTGATGATCGTTTCTGATCCTTTATGAGGCGTAGATTACCAAAACAGCCATGAAAAAGTTCCCCGAGCTCAGTAAAAGACGATAAACACACATTCATGTTTTCACCGTTTCACTGAAAGTAGCAAGACTATATATAGTTCATATACTTTTTTTGGAAATTTTCAAACTTTTTCTGTTGATGATCGTTTCTGATGCTTTATGAGGCGTAGATTACCAAAACAGCCATGAAAAAGTTCCCTGAGCTCAGTAAAAGACGATAAACACACATTCATGTTTTCACCGTTTCACTGAAAATAGCAAGACTATAGTTCATGTACTTTTTTTGGAAATTTTCAAACTTTTTCTGTTGATGATCGTTTCTGATGCTTTATGAGGCGTAGATTACCAAAACAGCCATGAAAAAGTTCCCCGAGCTCAGTAAAAGACGATAACCACACATTCATGTTTTCACCGTTTCACTGAAAATAGCAAGACTATACTTCATGTAGGCTACTTTTTTTGGAAATTTTCAAACTTTTTCTGTTGATGATCGTTTCTGATGCTTTATGAGGCGTAGATTACGAAAACAGCGATGAAAAAGTTCCCTGAGCTCAGTAAAAGACGATAACCAAACATTCAATATTTCACCGTTTCACTGAAAGTAGCAAGACTATAGTTCATGTACGTTTTTTGGAATTTGTCAACCTTTTTCTGTTGATGATCGTTTCTGATGCTTTATGAGGCGTAGATTACGAAAACAGCGATGAAAAAGTTCCCTGAGCTCAGTAACAGACGATAACCAGACTTTCAATATTTCACCGTTTCACTGAAAGTAGCAAGACTATAACTATAAAAGGACATGAACTATAGTTCATGTCCTTTTTTTAGAAATTTTCAAACTTTTTCTGTTGATGATCGTTTCTGATGCTTTATGAGGCGTAGATTACGAAAACAGCCATTAAAAAGTTCCTTGAGCTCAGTAAAAGACGATAACCAGACATTCAATATTTCACCGTTTCACTGAAAGTACCAAGACTATAGTTCATTTACTTTTTTTGGAAATTTTCAAGCCTTTTCTGTTGATGATCGTTTCTGATGCTTTATGAGGCGTAGATTACGAAAACAGCCATTAAAAAGTTCCCTGAGCTCAGTAAAAGACGATATCCAGACATTCAATATTTCACCGTTTCACTGAAAGTACCAAGACTAGTTCATTTACTTTTTTTGGACATTTTCAAGCCTTTTCTGTTGATGATCGTTTCTGATGCTTTATGAGGCGTTGATTACGAAAACAGCCATGAAAAAGTTCCCCGAGCTCAGTAAAAGACGATAACCACACATTCATGTTTTCACTGTTTCACTAAAAATAGCAAGACTATAGTTCATATACGTTTTTTGGAAATTTTCAAACTTTTTCTGTTGTTGATCGTTTCTGATGCTTTATGAGGCGTAGATTACCAAAACAGCCATGAAAAAGTTCCCCGAGCTCAGTAAAAGACGATAAACACACATTCATTTTTTCACCGTTTCACTGAAAGTAGCAAGACTATAGTTCATGTACTTTTTTTGGAAATTTTCAAATTATTTCTGTTGATGATCGTTTCTGATGCTTTATGAGGCGTAGATTACGAAAACAGACACGAAAAAGACTATAGTTCATGTACTTTTTTTGGAAATTTTCAAACTTTTTCTGTTGATGATCGTTTCTGATCCTTTATGAGGCGTAGATTACCAAAACAGCCATGAAAAAGTTCCCCGAGCTCAGTAAAAGACGATAACCACACATTCATGTTTTCACCGTTTCACTGAAAATAGCAAGACTATAGTTCATATACTTTTTTTGGAAATTTTCAAACTTTTTCTGTTGTTGATCGTTTCTGATGCTTTATGAGGCGTAGATTACCAAAACAGCCATGAAAAAGTTCCCCGAGCTCAGTAAAAGACGATAAACACACATTCATTTTTTCACCGTTTCACTGAAAGTAGCAAGACTATAGTTCATGTACTTTTTTTGGAAATTTTCAAATTATTTCTGTTGATGATCGTTTCTGATGCTTTATGAGGCGTAGATTACCAAAACAGCCATGAAAAAGTTCCCCGAGCTCAGTAAAAGACGATAACCACACATTCATGTTTTCACCGTTTCACTGAAAGTAGCAAGACTTTCATGTTCATGTACTTCTTTCAAGGCATTCAAGACGTTCATGTACTTTTTTTGGAAATTTTCAAACTTTTTCTGTTGATGATCGTTTCTGATGCATTATGAGCCGTAGATTATGAAAACAGCCATGAAAAAGTTTCCTGAGCTCAGTAAAACACGATAACCAGACATTCAATATTTCACCGTTTCACTGAAAGTAGCAAGACGTTCATGTACGTTTTTTGGAAATTTTCAAACTTTTTCTGTTGATGATCGTTTCTGATGCTTTATGAGGCGTAGATTACGAAAACAGCCATGAAAAAGTTCCCTGAGCTCAGTAAAAGACGATAAACACACATTCATGTTTTCACCGTTTCACTGAAAATAGCAAGACTATAGTTCATGTACTTTTTTTGGAAATTTTCAAACTTTTTCTGTTGATGATCGTTTCTGATGCTTTATGAGGCGTAGATTACCAAAACAGCCATGAAAAAGTTCCCCGAGCTCAGTAAAAGACGATAACCACACATTCATGTTTTCACCGTTTCACTGAAAATAGCAAGACTATACTTCATGTACTTTTTTTGGAAATTTTCAAACTTTTTCTGTTGATGATCGTTTCTGATGCTTTATGAGGCGTAGATTACGAAAACAGCGATGAAAAAGTTCCCTGAGCTCAGTAAAAGACGATAACCAGACATTCAATATTTCACCGTTGCACTGAAAGTAGCAAGACTATAGTTCATGTACGTTTTTTGGAATTTGTCAACCTTTTTCTGTTGATGATCGTTTCTGATGCTTTATGCGGCGTAGATTACGAAAACAGCGATGAAAAAGTTCCCTGAGCTCAGTAACAGACGATAACCAGACATTCAATATTTCACCGTTTCACTGAAAGTAGCAAGACTATAACTATAAAAGGACATGAACTATAGTTCATGTCCTTTTTTTTAGAAATTTTCAAACTTTTTCTGTTGATGATCGTTTCTGATGCTTTATGAGGCGTAGATTACGAAAACAGCCATTAAAAAGTTCCTTGAGCTCAGTAAAAGACGATAACCAGACATTCAATATTTCACCGTTTCACTGAAAGTACCAAGACTATAGTTCATTTACTTTTTTTGGAAATTTTCAAGCCGTTTCTGTTGATGATCGTTTCTGATGCTTTATGAGGCGTAGATTACGAAAACAGCCATTAAAAAGTTCCCTGAGCTCAGTAAAAGACGATAACCAGACATTCAATATTTCACCGTTTCACTGAAAGTACCAAGACTATAGTTCATTTACTTTTTTTGGACATTTTCAAGCCTTTTCTGTTGATGATCGTTTCTGATGCTTTATGAGGCGTTGATTACGAAAACAGCCATGAAAAAGTTCCCCGAGCTCAGTAAAAGACGATAACCACACATTCATGTTTTCACCGTTTCACTAAAAATAGCAAGACTATACTTCATGTACTTTTTTTGGATATTTTCAAACTTTTTCTGTTGATGATCGTTTCTGATGCTTTATGAGGCGTAGATTACGAAAACAGACACGAAAAAGTTCCCTGAGCTCAGTAAAAGACGATAACCAGACATTCAATATTTTACCGTTTCACTGAAAGTAGCAAGTATAGTAAATGAACTATAGTTCATTTACTTTTTTTGGAAATTCATGTACGTTTTTTGGAATTTGTCAAACTTTTTCTGTGGATGATCGTTTCTGATGCTTTATGAGACGTAGATTACGAAAACAGCCATGAAAAAGTTCCCCGAGCTCAGTAAAAGACGATAACCACACATTCATGTTTTCACCGTTTCACTGAAATCAGCAAGACTATACTTCATGTACTTTTTTTGGTAATTTTCAAACTTTTTCTGGTGATGATCGTTTCTGATGCTTTATGAGGCGTAGATTACGAAAACAGCCATTAAAAAGTTCCCTGAGCTCAGTAAAAGACGATAACCAGACATTCAATATTTCACCGTTTCACTGAAAGTACCAAGACATTCATTTACTTTTTTTGGAAATTTTCAAGCTTTTTCTGTTGATGATCGTTTCTGATGCTTTATGAGGCGTACATTACGAAAACAGCCATGAAAAAGTTCCCTGAGCTCAGTAAAACACGATAACCACACATTCATGTGTTCACCGTTTCACTGAAAATAGCAAGACTACATGTACTTCATTTACTTTTTTTGGAAATTTTCAAACTTTTTTCTGTTGATGATCGTTTCTGATGCTTTATGAGGCGTAGATTACGAAAACAGCCATGAAAAAGTTCCCTGAGCTCAGTAAAACACGATAACCAGACATTCAATATTTCACCGTTTCACTGAAAGTAGCAAGACTTATAGTTCATGTACTTTTTTTGGAAATTTTCAAACTTTTTCTGTAGATGATCGTTTCTGATGCTTTATGAGGCGTAGATTACGAAAACAGCCATGAAAAAGTTCCCTGAGCTCAGTATAAGACGATAAACACACATTCATGTTTTTACCGTTTTACTGAAAGTAGCAAGACTTTCATGTTCATGTACTTCTTTCAAGACATTCAAGACGTTCATGTACTTTTTTTGGAAATTTTCAAACTTTTTCTGTTGATGATCGTTTCTGATGCTTTATGAGCCGTAGATTATGAAAACAGCCATGAAAAAGTTCCCTGAGCTCAGTAAAACACGATAACCACACATTCAATATTTCACCGTTTCACTGAAAGTAGCAAGACTATATATAGTTCATGTACTTTTTTTGGAAATTTTCAAACTTTTTCTGTTGATGATCGTTTCTGATCCTTTATGAGGCGTAGATTACCAAAACAGCCATGAAAAAGTTCCCCGAGCTCAGTAAAAGACGGTAACCACACATTCATGTTTTCACCGTTTCACTGAAAGTAGCAAGACTATAGTTCATGTACTTTTTTTGGAAATTTTCAAACTTTTTCTGTTGATGATCGTTTCTGATGCTTTATGAGGCGTAGATTACGAAAACAGACACGAAAAAGTTCCCTGAGCTCAGTAAAAGACGATAACCAGACATTCAATATTTTACCGTTTCACTGAAAGTAGCAAGACTATAATGTTCATGTACTTTTTTTGGAAATTTTCAAACTTTTTCTGTTGATGATCGTTTCTGATCCTTTATGAGGCGTAGATTACCAAAACAGCCATGAAAAAGTTCCCCGAGCTCAGTAAAAGACGGTAACCACACATTCATGTTTTCACCGTTTCACTGAAAGTAGCAAGACTATAGTTCATGTACTTTTTTTGGAAATTTTCAAACTTTTTCTATTGATCGTTTCTGATGCTTTATGAGGCGTAGATTACGAAAACAGCCATGAAAAAGTTCCCTGAGCTCAGTAAAAGACGATAACCAGACATTTAATATTTCACCGTTTCACTGAAAGTAGCAAGTTCATGTACGTTTTTTGGAAATTTTCAAACTTTTTCTGTTGATGATCGTTTCTGATGCTTTATGAGGCGTAGATTACGAAAACAGCCATTAAAAAGTTCCCTGAGCGCAGTAAAAGACGATAAACACACATTCATGTTTTCACCGTTTCACTGAAAGTAGCAAGACTATAGTTCATGTACTTTTTTTGGAAATTTTCAAACTTTTTCTGTTGATGATCGTTTCTGATCCTTTATGAGGCGTAGATTACCAAAACAGCCATGAAAAAGTTCCCCGAGCTCAGTAAAAGACGATAAACACACATTCATGTTTTCACCGTTTCACTGAAAGTAGCAAGACTATATATAGTTCATATACTTTTTTTGGAAATTTTCAAACTTTTTCTGTTGATGATCGTTTCTGATGCTTTATGAGGCGTAGATTACCAAAACAGCCATGAAAAAGTTCCCCGAGCTCAGTAAAAGACAATAAACACACATTCATGTTTTCACCGTTTCACTGAAAGTAGCAAGACTATATATAGTTCATGTACTTTTTTTGGAAATTTTCAAACTTTTTCTGTTGATGATCGTTTCTGATCCTTTATGAGGCGTAGATTACCAAAACAGCCATGAAAAAGTTCCCCGAGCTCAGTAAAAGACGATAACCACACATTCATGTTTTCACCGTTTCACTGAAAATAGCAAGACTATACTTCATGTACTTTTTTTGGAAATTTTCAAACTTTTTCTGTTGATGATCGTTTCTGATGCTTTATGAGGCGTAGATTACGAAAACAGCGATGAAAAAGTTCCCTGAGCTCAGTAAAAAACGATAACCAGACATTCAATATTTCACCGTTTCACTGAAAGTAGCAAGACTATATAGTTCATGTACGTTTTTTGGAATTTGTCAACCTTTTTCTGTTGATGATCGTTTCTGATGCTTTATGAGGCGTTGATTACCAAAACAGCCATGAAAAAGTTCCCCGAGCTCAGTAAAAGACGATAACCATACATTCATGTTTTCACCGTTTCACTGAAAGTAGCAAGACGTTCATGTTCATGTACTTCTTTCAAGACGTTCATGTACTTTTTTTGGAAATTTTCAAACTTTTTCTGTTGATGATCGTTTCTGATGCTTTATGAGCCGTAGATTATGAAAACAGCCATGAAAAAGTTTCCTGAGCTTAGTAAAACACGATAACCACACATTCAATATTTCACCGTTTCACTGAAAGAAGCAAGACTATAGTTCATGTTCATATATAGTTCATGTACTTTTTTTGGAAATTTTCAAACTTTTTCTGTTGATGATCGTTTCTGATCCTTTATGAGGCGTAGATTACCAAAACAGCCATGAAAAAGTTCCCCGAGCTCAGTAAAAGACGATAAACACACATTCATGTTTTCACCGTTTCACTGAAAGTAGCAAGACTATAGTTCATGTACGTTTTTTGGAAATTTTCAAACTTTTTCTGTTGATGATCGTTTCTGATGCTTTATGAGGCGTAGATTACGAAAACAGCCATGAAAAAGTTCCCTGAGCTCAGTAAAAGACGATAAACACACATTCATGTTTTCACCGTTTCACTGAAAGTAGCAAGCCTAGTTCATGTGTTTTTTTTTGGAAATTTTCAAACTTTTTCTGTTGATGATCGTTTCTGATGCTTTATGAGACGTAGATTACCAAAACAGCCATGAAAAAGTTCCCCGAGCTCAGTAAAAGACGATAACCACACATTCATGTTTTCACCGTTTCACTGAAAATAGCAAGACTATAGTTCATATACTTTTTTTGGAAATTTTCAAACTTTTTCTGTTGATGATCGTTTCTGATGCTTTATGAGGCGTAGATTACGAAAACAGCCATGAAAAAGTTCCCTGAGCTCAGTAAAAGACGATAAACACACATTCATGTTTTCACCGTTTCACTGAAAGTAGCAAGACTAGTTCATGTACTTTTTTTGGAAATTTTCAAACTTTTTCTGTTGATGATCGTTTCTGATGCTTTATGAGGCGTAGATTACCAAAACAGCAATGAAAAAGTTCCCCGAGCTCAGTAAAAGACGATAACCACACATTCATGTTTTCACCGTTTCACTGAAAATAGCAAGACTATAGTTCATATACTTTTTTTGGAAATTTTCAAACTATTTCTGTTGATGATCGTTTCTGATGCTTTATGAGGCGTAGATTACCAAAACAGCCATGAAAAAGTTCTCCGAGCTCAGTAAAAGACGATAACCACACATTCATGTTTTCACCGTTTAACTGAAAATAGCAAGACTAGTTCATGTACTTTTTTTGGAAATTTTCAAACTTTTTCTGTTGATGATCGTTTCTGATCCTTTATGAGGCGTAGATTACCAAAACAGCCATGAAAAAGTTCCCCGAGCTCAGTAAAAGACGATAACCACACATTCATGTTTTCACCGTTTCACTGAAAATAGCAAGACTTATAGCAGTACTTCATGTACTTTTTTTGGAAATTTTCAAACTTTTTCTGTTGATGATCGTTTCTGATGCTTTATGAGGCGTAGATTACGAAAACAGCGATGAAAAAGTTCCCTGAGCTCAGTAAAAGACGATAACCAGACATTCAATATTTCACCGTTTCACTGAAAGTAGCAAGACATGTACGTTTACATGTATGTATGTAGTAGCAAGTTCATGTACGTTTTTTGGAATTTGTCAACCTTTTTCTGTTGATGATCGTTTCTGATGCTTTATGAGGCGTAGATTACGAAAACAGCCATGAAAAAGTTCCCTGAGCTCAGTAAAACACGATAACCAGACATTCAATATTTCACCGTTTCACTGAAAGTAGCAAGACTATAGTTCGTGTACTTTTTTTGGAAATTTTCAAACTTTTTCTGTTGATGATCGTTTCTGATGCTTTATGAGGCGTAGATTACGAAAACAGCCATGAAAAAGTTCCCTGAGCTCAGTAAAACACGATAACCACACATTCAATATTTCACCGTTTCACTGAAAGTAGCAAGACTATATATAGTTCATATACTTTTTTTGGAAATTTACAAACTTTTTCTGTTGATGATCGTTTCTGATGCTTTATGAGGCGTAGATTACCAAAACAGCCATGAAGAAGTTCCCCGAGCTCAGTAAAAGACGATAACCACACATTCATGTTTTCACCGTTTCACTGAAAATAGGAAGACTATAACTTCATGTACTTTGTTTGGAAATTTTCAAACTTTTTCTGTTGATGATCGTTTCTGATGCTTTATGAGGCGTAGATTACGGAAACAGCGATGAAAAAGTTCCCTGAGCTCAGTAAAAGACGATAAACAGACATTCAATATTTCACCGTTTCACTGAAAGTAGCAAGACTATAGTTCATGTACTTTTTTTGGAAATTTTCAAACTTTTTCTGTTGATGATCGTTTCTGATCCTTTATGAGGCGTAGATTACCAAAACAGCCATGAAAAAGTTCCCCGAGCTCAGTAAAAGACGGTAACCACACATTCATGTTTTCACCGTTTCACTGAAAGTAGCAAGACTATAGTTCATGTACTTTTTTTGGAAATTTTCAAACTTTTTCTGTTGATGATCGTTTCTGATGCTTTATGAGGCGTAGATTACGAAAACAGCCATGAAAAAGTTCCCTGAGCTCAGTAAAAGACGATAACCAGACATTCAATATTTCACCGTTTCACTGAAAGTAGCAAGACTATAGTTCATGTACGTTTTTTGGAAATTTTCAAACTTTTTCTGTTGATGATCGTTTCTAATGCTTTATGAGGCGTAGATTACCAAAACAGCCATGAAAAAGTTCCCTGAGCTCAGTAAAAGACGATAAACACACATTCATGTTTTCACCGTTTCACTGAAAGTAGCAAGACTATAGTTCATGTACTTTTTTTGGAAATTTTCAAACTTTTACTGTTGATGATCGTTTCTGATGCTTTATGAGGCGTAGATTACCAAAACAGCCATGAAAAAGTTCCCCGAGCTCAGTAAAAGACGATAACCACACATTCATGTTTTCACCGTTTCACTGAAAATAGCAAGACTATAACTTCATGTACTTTTTTTGGAAATTTTCAAACTTTTTCTGTTGATGATCGTTTCTGATGCTTTATGAGGCGTAGATTACGAAAACAGCCATGAAAAAGTTCTTTGAGCTCAGTAAAAGACGATAACCACACATTCATGTTTTCACCGTTTCACTGAAAATAGCAAGACTATAGTTCATGTACTTTCTTTGGAAATTTTCAAACTTTTTCTGTTGATGATCGTTTCTGATGCTTTATGAGGCGTAGATTACCAAAGCAGCCATGAAAAAGTTTCCCGAGCTCAGTAAAAGACGATAACCACACATTCATGTTTTCACCGTTTCACTGAAAAAAGCAAGACTATAGTTCATATACTTTTTTTGGAAATTTTCAAACTTTTTCTGTTGATGATCGTTTCTGATGCTTTATGAGGCGTAGATTACCAAAACAGCCATGAAAAAGTTCCCCGAGCTCAGTAAAAGACGATAACCACACATTCATGTTTTCACCGTGTCACTGAAAGTAGCAAGACTATAGTTCATGTACTTTTTTTGGAAATTTTCAAACTTTTTCTGTTGATGATCGTTTCTGATGCTTTATGAGGCGTAGATTACCAAAACAGCCATGAAAAAGTTCCCCGAGCTCAGTAAAAGACGATAACCACACATTCATGTTTTCACCGTTTCACTGAAAATAGCAAGACTATACTTCATGTACTTTTTTTGGAAATTTTCAAACTTTTTCTGTTGATGATCGTTTCTGATGCTTTATGAGGCGTAGATTACGAAAACAGCCATGAAAAAGTTCCCTGAGCTCAGTAAAACACGATAACCAGACATTCAATATTTCACCGTTTCACTGAAAGTAGCAAGACTATAGTTCATGTACTTTTTTTGGAAATTTTCAAACTTTTTCTTTTGATGATCGTTTCTGATGCTTTATGAGGCGTAGATTACGAAAACAGCCATGAAAAAGTTTCCTGAGCTCAGTAAAACACGATAACCACACATTCAATATTTCACCGTTTCACTGAAAGTAGCAAGACTATAGTTCATGTACTTTTTTTGGAAATTTTCAAACTTATTCTGTTGATGATCGTTTCTGATGCTTTATGAGGCGTAGGTTACGAAAACAGCCATGAAAAAGTTCCCTGAGCTCAGTAAAAGACGATAACCACACATTCATTTTTTCACCGTTTCACTGAAAGTAGCAAGACTTATAGTTCATGTACTTTTTTTGGAAATTTTCAAACTTTTTCTGTTGATGATCGTTTCTGATGCTTTATGACGCGTAGATTACGAAAACAGCCATGAAAAAGTTCCCTGAGCTCAGTAAAACACGATAACCACACATTCAATATTTCACCGTTTCACTTAAAGTAGCAAGACTATAGTTCATGTACTTTTTTTGGAAATTTTCAAACTTTTTCTGCTGATGATCGTTTCTGATGCTTTATGAGGCGTAGATTACGAAAGCAGCCATGAAAAAGTTCCCTGAGCTCAGTAAAACACGATAACCAGACATTCAATATATCACCGTTTCACTGAAAGTAGCAAGACTATAGTTCATGTACTTTTTTTGGAAATTTTCAAACTTATTCTGTTGATGATCGTTTCTGATGCTTTATGAGGCGTAGGTTACGAAAACAGCCATGAAAAAGTTCCCTGAGCTCAGTAAAAGACGATAACCACACATTCATGTTTTCACCGTTTCACTTAAAGTAGCAAGACTATAGTTCATGTACGTTTTTTGGAAATTTTCAAACTTTTTCTGTTGATGATCGTTTCTGATGCTTTATGAGGCGTAGATTACGAAAACAGCCATGAAAAAGTTCCCTGAGCTCAGTAAAAGACGATAAACACACATTCATGTTTTTACCGTTTCACTGAAAGTAGCAAGACTATAGTTCATGTACTTTTTTTGGAAATTTTCAAACTTTTCTGTTGATGATCGTTTCTGCTGCTTTATGAGGCGTAGATTACGAAAACAGCCATGAAAAAGTTCCCTTAGCTCAGTAAAACACGATAACCACACATTCAATATTTCACCGTTTCACTGAAAGTAGCAAGACTATAGTTCATGTACTTTTTTTGGAAATTTTCAAACTTTTTCTGTTGATGATCGTTTCTGATCCTTTATGAGGCGTAGATTACCAAAACAGCCATGAAAAAGTGCCCCGAGCTCAGTAAAAGACGGTAACCACACATTCATGTTTTCACCGTTTCACTGAAAGTAGCAAGACTATAGTTCATGTACTTTTTTTGGAAATTTTCAAACTTTTTCTATTGATGATCGTTTCTGATGCTTTATGAGGCGTAGATTACGAAAACAGCCATGAAAAAGTTCCCTGAGCTCAGTAAAAGACGATAACCAGACATTCAATATTTCACCGTTTCACTGAAAGTAGCAAGACTATAGTTCATGTACGTTTTTTGGAAATTTTCAAACTTTTTCTGTTGATGATCGTTTCTGATGCTTTATGAGGCGTAGATTACGAAAACAGCCATGAAAAAGTTCTTTGAGCTCAGTAAAAGACGATAACCACACATTCATGTTTTCACCTTTTCACTGAAAGTAGCAAGACTATAGTTCATGTACTTTCTTTGGAAATTTTCAAACTTTTTCTGTTGATGATCGTTTCTGATGCTTTATGTGGCGTAGATTACCAAAGCAGCCATGAAAAAGTTCCCCGAGCTCAGTAAAAGACGATAACCACACATTCATGTTTTCACCGTTTCACTGAAAAAAGCAAGACTATAGTTCATATACTTTTTTTGGAAATTTTCAAACTTTTTCTGTTGATGATCGTTTCTGATGCTTTATGAGGCGTAGATTACCAAAACAGCCATGAAAAAGTTCCCCGAGCTCAGTAAAAGACGATAACCACACATTCATGTTTTCACCGTGTCATTGAAAGTAGCAAGACTATAGTTCATGTATTTTTTTTGGAAATTTTCAAACTTTCAGACTTTTCAAACTTTTCAGACTTATAGTTCACTTTTAGTTGTACTTTTTTTGGAAATTTTCAAACTTTTTCTGTTGATGATCGTTTCTGATGCTTTATGACGCGTAGGTTACGAAAACAGCCATGAAAAAGTTCCCTGAGCTCAGTAAAAGACGATAACCACACATTCATGTTTTCACCGTTTCACTTAAAGTAGCAAGACTATAGTTCATGTACTTTTTTTGGAAATTTTCAAACTTTTTCTGTTGATGATCGTTTCTGATGCTTTATGACGCGTAGATTACGAAAACAGCCATGAAAAAGTTCCTTGAGCTCAGTAAAACACGATAACCACACATTCAATATTTCACCGTTTCACTTAAAGTAGCAAGACTATAGTTCATGTACTTTTTTTGGAAATTTTCAAACTTTTTCTGCTGATGATCGTTTCTGATGCTTTATGAGGCGTAGATTACGAAAGCAGCCATGAAAAAGTTCCCTGAGCTCAGTAAAACACGATAACCAGACATTCAATATATCACCGTTTCACTGAAAGTAGCAAGACTATAGTTCATGTACTTTTTTTGGAAATTTTCAAACTTATTCTGTTGATGATCGTTTCTGATGCTTTATGAGGCGTAGGTTACGAAAACAGCCATGAAAAAGTTCCCTGAGCTCAGTAAAAGACGATAACCACACATTCATGTTTTCACCGTTTCACTTAAAGTAGCAAGACTATAGTTCATGTACGTTTTTTGGAAATTTTCAAACTTTTTCTGTTGATGATCGTTTCTGATGCTTTATGAGGTGTAGATTACGAAAACAGCCATGAAAAAGTTACCTGAGCTCAGTAAAAGACGATAAACACACATTCATGTTTTTACCGTTTCACTGAAAGTAGCAAGACTATAGTTCATGTACTTTTTTTGGAAATTTTCAAACTTTTTCTGTTGATGATCGTTTCTGCTGCTTTATGAGGCGTAGATTACGAAAACAGCCATGAAAAAGTTCCCTTAGCTCAGTAAAACACGATAACCACACATTCAATATTTCACCGTTTCACTGAAAGTAGCAAGACTATAGTTCATGTACTTTTTTTGGAAATTTTCAAACTTTTTCTGTTGATGATCGTTTCTGATCCTTTATGAGGCGTAGATTACCAAAACAGCCATGAAAAAGTGCCCCGAGCTCAGTAAAAGACGGTAACCACACATTCATGTTTTCACCGTTTCACTGAAAGTAGCAAGACTATAGTTCATGTACTTTTTTTGGAAATTTTCAAACTTTTTCTATTGATGATCGTTTCTGATGCTTTATGAGGCGTAGATTACGAAAACAGCCATGAAAAAGTTCCCTGAGCTCAGTAAAAGACGATAACCAGACATTCAATATTTCACCGTTTCACTGAAAGTAGCAAGACTATAGTTCATGTACGTTTTTTGGAAATTTTCAAACTTTTTCTGTTGATGATCGTTTCTGATGCTTTATGAGGCGTAGATTACGAAAACAGCCATGAAAAAGTTCTTTGAGCTCAGTAAAAGACGATAACCACACATTCATGTTTTCACCTTTTCACTGAAAGTAGCAAGACTATAGTTCATGTACTTTCTTTGGAAATTTTCAAACTTTTTCTGTTGATGATCGTTTCTGATGCTTTATGTGGCGTAGATTACCAAAGCAGCCATGAAAAAGTTCCCCGAGCTCAGTAAAAGACGATAACCACACATTCATGTTTTCACCGTTTCACTGAAAAAAGCAATACAGTTCATATACTTTTTTTGGAAATTTTCAAACTTTTTCTGTTGATGATCGTTTCTGATGCTTTATGAGGCGTAGATTACCAAAACAGCCATGAAAAAGTTCCCCGAGCTCAGTAAAAGACGATAACCACACATTCATGTTTTCACCGTGTCATTGAAAGTAGCAAGACTACAGTTCATGTATTTATTTTGGAAATTTTCAAACTTTTTCTGTTGATGATCGTTTCTGATGCTTTACGAGGCGTAGATTACCAAAACAGCCATGAAAAAGTTCCCCGAGCTCAGTAAAAGACGATAACCACACATTCATGTTTTCACCGTTTCACTGAAAATAGCAAGACTATACTTCATGTACTTTTTTTGGAAATTTTCAAACTTTTTCTGTTGATGATCGTTTCTAATGCTTTATGAGGCGTAGATTACGAAAACAGCCATGAAAAAGTTCCCTGAGCTCAGTAAAACACGATAACCAGACATTCAATATTTCACCGTTTCACTGAAAGTAGCAAGACTATAGTTCATGTACTTTTTTTGGAAATTTTCAAACTTTTTCTGTTGATGATCGTTTCTGATGCTTTTTGAGGCGTAGATTACGAAAACAGCCATGAAAAAGTTTCCTGAGCTCAGTAAAACACGATAACCACACATTCAATATTTCACCGTTTCACTGAAAGTACTTTTCATGTTCTTTCATGTACTTTCATGTACTTTTTTTGGAAATTTTCAAACTTAAAAAAAATTAGCAAGACTTATAGTTCATGTACTTTTTTTGGAAATTTTCAAACTTTTTCTGTTGATGATCGTTTCTGATGCTTTATGACGCGTAGATTACGAAAACAGCCATGAAAAAGTTCCCTGAGCTCAGTAAAACACGATAACCACACATTCAATATTTCACCGTTTCACTTAAAGTAGCAAGACTATAGTTCATGTACTTTTTTTGGAAATTTTCAAACTTTTTCTGTTGATGATCGTTTCTGATGCTTTATGACGCGTAGATTACGAAAACAGCCATGAAAAAGTTCCTTGAGCTCAGTAAAACACGATAACCACACATTCAATATTTCACCGTTTCACTTAAAGTAGCAAGACTATAGTTCATGTACTTTTTTTGGAAATTTTCAAACTTTTTCTGCTGATGATCGTTTCTGATGCTTTATGAGGCGTAGATTACGAAAGCAGCCATGAAAAAGTTCCCTGAGCTCAGTAAAACACGATAACCAGACATTCAATATATCACCGTTTCACTGAAAGTAGCAAGACTATAGTTCATGTACTTTTTTTGGAAATTTTCAAACTTATTCTGTTGATGATCGTTTCTGATGCTTTATGAGGCGTAGGTTACGAAAACAGCCATGAAAAAGTTCCCTGAGCTCAGTAAAAGACGATAACCAGACATTCAATATTTCACCGTTTCACTGAAAGTAGCAAGACTATAGTTCATGTACTTTTTTTGGAAATTTTCAAACTTTTTCTGTTGATGATCGTTTCTGATCCTTTATGAGGCGTAGATTACCAAAACAGCCATGAAAAAGTTCCCTGAGCTCAGTAAAAGACGATAAACACACATTCATGTTTTTACCGTTTCACTGAAAGTAGCAAGACTATAGTTCATGTACTTTTTTTGGAAATTTTCAAACTTTTTCTGTTGATGATCGTTTCTGATGCTTTATGAGGCGTAGATTACTAAAACAGCCATGAAAAAGTTCCCTGAGCTCAGTAAAACACGATAACCACACATTCAATATTTCACCGTTTCACTTAAAGTAGCAAGACTAGTTCATGTACTTTTTTTGGAAATTTTCAAACTTTTTCTGTTGATGATCGTTTCTGATGCTTTATGACGCGTAGATTACGAAAACAGCCATGAAAAAGTTCCTTGAGCTCAGTAAAACACGATAACCACACATTCAATATTTCACCGTTTCACTTAAAGTAGCAAGACTATAGTTCATGTACTTTTTTTGGAAATTTTCAAACTTTTTCTGTTGATGATCGTTTCTGATGCTTTATGACGCGTAGATTACCAAAACAGCCATGAAAAAGTTCCCCGAGCTCAGTAAAAGACGATAACCACACATTCATGTTTTCACCGTGTCATTGAAAGTAGCAAGACTATAGTTCATGTATTTTTTTTGGAAATTTTCAAACTTTTTCTGTTGATGATCGTTTCTAATGCTTTATGAGGCGTAGATTACGAAAACAGCCATGAAAAAGTTCCCTGAGCTCAGTAAAACACGATAACCAGACATTCAATATTTCACCGTTTCACTGAAGGTAGCAAGACTATAGTTCATGTACTTTTTTTGGAAATTTTCAAACTTTTTCTGTTGATGATCGTTTCTGATGCTTTTTGAGGCGTAGATTACGAAAACAGCCATGAAAAAGTTTCCTGAGCTCAGTAAAACACGATAACCACACATTCAATATTTCACCGTTTCAACTGAAAGTACTTTTCATGTACTTTCATGTACTTTCATGTACTTTTTTTGGAAATTTTCAAACTTAAAAAAAATTAGCAAGACTTATAGTTCATGTACTTTTTTTGGAAATTTTCAAACTTTTTCTGTTGATGATCGTTTCTGATGCTTTATGACGCGTAGATTACGAAAACAGCCATGAAAAAGTTCCCTGAGCTCAGTAAAACACGATAACCACACATTCAATATTTCACCGTTTCACTTAAAGTAGCAAGACTATAGTTCATGTACTTTTTTTGGAAATTTTCAAACTTTTTCTGTTGATGATCGTTTCTGATGCTTTATGACGCGTAGATTACGAAAACAGCCATGAAAAAGTTCCTTGAGCTCAGTAAAACACGATAACCACACATTCAATATTTCACCGTTTCACTTAAAGTAGCAAGACTATAGTTCATGTACTTTTTTTGGAAATTTTCAAACTTTTTCTGCTGATGATCGTTTCTGATGCTTTATGAGGCGTAGATTACGAAAGCAGCCATGAAAAAGTTCCCTGAGCTCAGTAAAACACGATAACCAGACATTCAATATATCACCGTTTCACTGAAAGTAGCAAGACTATAGTTCATGTACTTTTTTTTGGAAATTTTCAAACTTATTCTGTTGATGATCGTTTCTGATGCTTTATGAGGCGTAGGTTACGAAAACAGCCATGAAAAAGTTCCCTGAGCTCAGTAAAAGACGATAACCAGACATTCAATATTTCACCGTTTCACTGAAAGTAGCAAGACTATAGTTCATGTACTTTTTTTGGAAATTTTCAAACTTTTTCTGTTGATGATCGTTTCTGATCCTTTATGAGGCGTAGATTACCAAAACAGCCATGAAAAAGTTCCCTGAGCTCAGTAAAAGACGATAAACACACATTCATGTTTTTACCGTTTCACTGAAAGTAGCAAGACTATAGTTCATGTACTTTTTTTGGAAATTTTCAAACTTTTTCTGTTGATGATCGTTTCTGATGCTTTATGAAGCGTAGATTACTAAAACAGCCATGAAAAAGTTCCCTGAGCTCAGTAAAACACGATAACCACACATTCAATATTTCACCGTTTCACTTAAAGTAGCAAGACTATAGTTCATGTACTTTTTTTGGAAATTTTCAAACTTTTTCTGTTGATGATCGTTTCTGATGCTTTATGACGCGTAGATTACGAAAACAGCCATGAAAAAGTTCCTTGAGCTCAGTAAAACACGATAACCACACATTCAATATTTCACCGTTTCACTTAAAGTAGCAAGACTATAGTTCATGTACTTTTTTTGGAAATTTTCAAACTTTTTCTGCTGATGATCGTTTCTGATGCTTTATGACGCGTAGATTACGAAAACAGCCATGAAAAAGTTCCCTGAGCTCAGTAAAACACGATAACCACACATTCAATATTTCACCGTTTCACTTAAAGTAGCAAGACTATAGTTCATGTACTTTTTTTTGGAAATTTTCAAACTTTTTCTGCTGATGATCGTTTCTGATGCTTTATGAGGCGTAGATTACGAAAGCAGCCATGAAAAAGTTCCCTGAGCTCAGTAAAACACGATAACCAGACATTCAATATATCACCGTTTCACTGAAAGTAGCAAGACTATAGTTCATGTACTTTTTTTGGAAATTTTCAAACTTATTCTGTTGATGATCGTTTCTGATGCTTTATGAGGCGTAGGTTACGAAAACAGCCATGAAAAAGTTCCCTGAGCTCAGTAAAAGACGATAACCACACATTCATGTTTTCACCGTTTCACTTAAAGTAGCAAGACTATAGTTCATGTACGTTTTTTGGAAATTTTCAAACTTTTTCTGTTGATGATCGTTTCTGATGCTTTATGAGGCGTAGATTACGAAAACAGCCATGAAAAAGTTCCCTGAGCTCAGTAAAAGACGATAAACACACATTCATGTTTTTACCGTTTCACTGAAAGTAGCAAGACTATAGTTCATGTACTTTTTTTGGAAATTTTCAAACTTTTTCTGTTGATGATCGTTTCTGATCCTTTATGAGGCGTAGATTACCAAAACAGCCATGAAAAAGTGCCCCGAGCTCAGTAAAAGACGGTAACCACACATTCATGTTTTCACCGTTTCACTGAAAGTAGCACGACTATAGTTCATGTACTTTTTTTGGAAATTTTCAAACTTTTTCTATTGATGATCGTTTCTGATGCTTTATGAGGCGTAGATTACGAAAACAGCCATGAAAAAGTTCCCTGAGCTCAGTAAAAGACGATAACCAGACATTCAATATTTCACCGTTTCACTGAAAGTAGCAAGACTATAGTTCATGTACGTTTTTTGGAAATTTTCAAACTTTTTCTGTTGATGATCGTTTCTGATGCTTTATGAGGCGTAGATTACGAAAACAGCCATGAAAAAGTTCTTTGAGCTCAGTAAAAGACGATAACCACACATTCATGTTTTCACCTTTTCACTGAAAGTAGCAAGACTATAGTTCATGTACTTTCTTTGGAAATTTTCAAACTTTTTTCTGTTGATGATCGTTTCTGATGCTTTATATGGCGTAGATTACCAAAGCAGCCATGAAAAAGTTCCCCGAGCTCAGTAAAAGACGATAACCACACATTCATGTTTTCACCGTTTCACTGAAAAAAGCAAGACTATAGTTCATATACTTTTTTTTGGAAATTTTCAAACTTTTTCTGTTGATGATCGTTTCTGATGCTTTATGAGGCGTAGATTACCAAAACAGCCATGAAAAAGTTCCCCGAGCTCAGTAAAAGACGATAACCACACATTCATGTTTTCACCGTGTCATTGAAAGTAGCAAGACTATAGTTCATGTATTTTTTTTGGAAATTTTCAAACTTTTTCTGTTGATGATCGTTTCTGATGCTTTACGAGGCGTAGATTACCAAAACAGCCATGAAAAAGTTCCCCGAGCTCAGTAAAAGACGATAACCACACATTCATGTTTTCACCGTTTCACTGAAAATAGCAAGACTATACTTCATGTACTTTTTTTGGAAATTTTTCAAACTTTTTCTGTTGATGATCGTTTCTAATGCTTTATGAGGCGTAGATTACGAAAACAGCCATGAAAAAGTTCCCTGAGCTCAGTAAAACACGATAACCAGACATTCAATATTTCACCGTTTCACTGAAAGTAGCAAGACTATAGTTCATGTACTTTTTTTGGAAATTTTCAAACTTTTTCTGTTGATCATCGTTTCTGATGCTTTTTGAGGCGTAGATTACGAAAACAGCCATGAAAAAGTTTCCTGAGCTCAGTAAAACACGATAACCACACATTCAATATTTCACCGTTTCACTGAAAGTACTTTTCATGTACTTTCATGTACTTTCATGTACTTTTTTTGGAAATTTTCAAACTTAAAAAAAATTAGCAAGACTTATAGTTCATGTACTTTTTTTGGAAATTTTCAAACTTTTTCTGTTGATGATCGTTTCTGATGCTTTATTACGCGTAGATTACGAAAACAGCCATGAAAAAGTTCCCTGAGCTCAGTAAAACACGATAACCACACATTCAATATTTCACCGTTTCACTTAAAGTAGCAAGACTATAGTTCATGTACTTTTTTTGGAAATTTTCAAACTTTTTCTGTTGATGATCGTTTCTGATGCTTTATGACGCGTAGATTACGAAAACAGCCATGAAAAAGTTCCTTGAGCTCAGTAAAACACGATAACCACACATTCAATATTTCACCGTTTCACTTAAAGTAGCAAGACTATAGTTCATGTACTTTTTTTGGAAATTTTCAAACTTTTTCTGCTGATGATCGTTTCTGATGCTTTATGAGGCGTAGATTACGAAAGCAGCCATGAAAAAGTTCCCTGAGCTCAGTAAAACACGATAACCAGACATTCAATATATCACCGTTTCACTGAAAGTAGCAAGACTATAGTTCATGTACTTTTTTTGGAAATTTTCAAACTTATTCTGTTGATGATCGTTTCTGATGCTTTATGAGGCGTAGGTTACGAAAACAGCCATGAAAAAGTTCCCTGAGCTCAGTAAAAGACGATAACCACACATTCATGTTTTCACCGTTTCACTTAAAGTAGCAAGACTATAGTTCATGTACGTTTTTTGGAAATTTTCAAACTTTTTCTGTTGATGATCGTTTCTGATGCTTTATGAGGCGTAGATTACGAAAACAGCCATGAAAAAGTTCCCTGAGCTCAGTAAAAGACGATAAACACACATTCATGTTTTTACCGTTTCACTGAAAGTAGCAAGACTATAGTTCATGTACTTTTTTTGGAAATTTTCAAACTTTTTCTGTTGATGATCGTTTCTGCTGCTTTATGAGGCGTAGATTACGAAAACAGCCATGAAAAAGTTCCCTGAGCTCAGTAAAAACACGATAACCACACATTTAATATTTCACCGTTTCACTGAAAGTAGCAAGACTATAGTTCATGTACTTTTTTTGGAAATTTTCAAACTTTTTCTGTTGATGATCGTTTCTGATCCTTTATGAGGCGTTAGATTACCAAAACAGCCATGAAAAAGTGCCCCGAGCTCAGTAAAAGACGGTAACCACACATTCATGTTTTCACCGTTTCAACGCACTCTGATATGTG